>OY757017.1:83845145-85045145 GCA_963580285.1 Lucinisca nassula
CGAGGAACCCGACCAAAGACGGTATGGTTGCATGGATGCATGCATGTATGTATATATGTATGTAAGTGCGTATATACGTACGTATGTGCATGTGCGTGCTTGCTTGCGTTTTCGAATGTATATTACCGAATCGTCTCTGGTCCATTACTTAATACTCCTTGACGGATTTTACAATTAGTTGGCAGAAATGTTAACCATTATGAGACAGTTTGTATCGAGTCTCGAATACTATTCAGATCCGTGGCTTAAATTTGACGGTCACACTTACAGGTTAATGGTCACAATAAAGTAGAAGTAAAACAAAGATCAGGAATCGATTTAATTAACTTACTCCACCCATCAAAGACACCAAACGGAAAGAAACACAAACATGAAGCGACCAGACCATAATGGAAACCTAATCAAAGGAAGGCCATAAGGACAGTTACATTCCCACAAAATGGCCAAATGGCCATAAAGTCTATTTTTCGTGTTTTCTCCATAACTTTGATGGATTTCGAAATGTCATGGCAAAGATGTTAACCATGATAATACGAAGTGTCCCAGTTTTATAGCTCCGTGGTCAAGGTCACACGCAAAGGTCAAAAGTAAAAATATTGTCTATTTTCCGTGTCAGGTCTACAACTTTATCATTCCTTGACTGATTTCAAAATTGCTTTATTGACACATTTTATATAGTTTTAAATATAGATTCATGGCTGACTGCAATTTATATTTATTTCATAATTCTCCTGCATCCTTCGGTTGGTTTAATAAACTTTATAAGTTATGTCACATATGCATGTTACCACGCATTTTTTGTAAGTTTTATTTGCATGCTAAAAATTCCTTGGTATTTTTTCCATGTCCGGTCTATAAGTTTGTCATGAATTCCTCAATGGATTTTGAAATTCCTCGACAGAAATGCCATCAATCATGAGACGATGGGTCGCACACAAAATGAATATGGCTAACTATGATCTCTAAGTGAGACCGTGACCTTGGAACTAAGGACCTGAGTTTTGTCACAAAACTCATGTCCTTAGTTCCAAGGTCACGGTCTCACTTAGAGATCATAGTTAGCCATATTCTCTCTGTCACACAATACTTATTTCTGTATCCCTTGTCTTTTAGTGGGGGCCTCCGTGTCATATGGGCACAGTTAATATAGTCATGGCTGACTGCAAGTTATATCTATTTAATAATTCTCCTACATTCTTTGGCTGGTTCAATAAACTTAAGTTATGTCACCTTTGCAAACTTTAATTGCATGCATAGTTGGATAAGATGGTTTTTCCAGGGTGGTTAGATGAGGCGAATGTGTCGTGTATCTTACGTCACCGGGAAGTCCGACTGATATTGGGCCACACTTGAGTAAGACCTGCTACCCTGCAGCAGGTAAGGGTAAAGAGGGTGTTTTCTTCATTTTCATTCACGGTCCTCTTTCTTTCTGCCTTCCTCTTCGTCTCTGCCATCTGGTCTATCTTTTTCTCCCTTTCCAACAAGGATTCATATGTTGATACATGTAACACACGGCTGGTAGACTCGTAAGGGGTATCCGCCGATTATGCACGCAAAAGCCTTACAGGAACTTCTGGTTATGCCTTCCGAGACCACAAATATGTCAACAAACAGGTGAAGGCTTTTTCAGCTACCCGGACGATGCGAAACTAATCTAACATGCCAAATAACACGTAATTCAAAACACGTTCATATTGAAATACATAAGTTGCAAAATTTTCGCGAATTTGTCCAGGAGCTTTAATATTTGTGCCGATTGAGTCTTACGAGGACCGATTATCGCTTACGGGAGCATTACCCCGTACGGGGACAGAAAAAGCAAACTAATGGGTGTCTGATTACAATGCGTTTCTTCATTAAAAAAATCACTGAAGACATGCACTGCATTTGCTCGGTACGACTGCTCAGTAATACTAGCGATAACTTAAAATCGAAATTCGTGCGAAAATTTAGGACTCCTGAATTTAGGATGGGACCCTTGAGACTGAAAGGACTCTCAGAATTTTGAAATGTGGGAAAACCCTGTGACACTTCTAAATCCAATATCTAGAGCCTTCAGCTATAATTATATAGCTAAGTTTACGTAAACGTCTTGGCCCCCGCCCATCGGGGCTTGAAGAAATATATGGGCTGCATGATGCTTCCATGCAGAGCTGAAACCGACCCGCACACGAGTACTGGTAAACAGCTTATTGGATCTAAGCCTGTCCAGGCAAAGCGGTGCGAGTCGGCCCGTCCCTGCTTATAAACCCTTTTGGTTTCATTGGGCGACAGGGCTTGAGGTGTCATTTCATCTCAATGTCGGGTAAAGTAAAAGTCCCACAAAATTGGAAGCACCGTCTCCAAAATGACCTTTACAGTGTTGACGGGGACGTTCAACCTCAAATCAAACAAACAACAAATACGCAATCGTTTCATTTCAGAGATGTTGCTTACTTTTTGTGGGACTTTTGCCCGACATTGGGATGAAATGGCATCTCAAGCCCTACCCCCTATAGGAATCGCTAACGTTTAAGGAGCAATCTCACTCGCAACAGTCTTCCTTGGCAGGCTTAGACCTAAACTGTTTACCAGTACTCAAGTTCGGGCGGTTTCAGCTCTGCACAGAATCACTATTTCTCCAAGCCCCGATGGGCGGGGACGTATAGTAAAATACGTATCTAATATGAAATTTATTCTACTGTACGAGCATATCAGATAAATGCTTTGAACATGTAACAATATCAGGCTTTCAGCAATTCGTTCGAGTACACGAATTTGGATACATTCGTACGAGCAATTCATACGAATGCCCGAATTTCGATTTTAAGTTATCGTTCTGAATAAAGTTAACAGTATTATCAGTCGTACCGAGCAACTGCAGTGTCTTCAGGGCTTTATTGAACCGTTTGTGTGAATTATTGAATGAAGAAACGCATTTCAATCAGACACCCATTAGTTGGCTTTTTCTGTCCCCGTAAGGGGTAATGGGTCCTCGTAAGTCATAATCGACACAAATATTAAAGCTCCTGGAACAAAATCTGCGGAAATTTTGCAACTTATGCATTTCAATATGAAAGTGATTTGAATTACGTGTTATTTGACATGTTGGATTAGTTTCGCATCGTCCGGGTAGTTGAAAATGCCTTCATTCGGCACTAGAAAACAGGTCAAAAAGAAATATCTGACTACCTTCCTCAGGGAGAAATTAAATTTAAAATCGACCGCTTTCCTTTTCATGTCCACGCCCAGCTTTTCTGATGCAAAAATGAAAGTTGTTGAGAATAGCATTGTCCGATTTCTCAAAATATATTTACAAAAATGACTAAAAATCTTATATCGGGAACACTCGCCTGTTTGTTGACATATATGTGGTCACGGAAGGCATAACCAGAAGTTCCCGTAAGTATTTTGAGTGTATAACCGGCGGTTACCCCTTACGAGCCTACCAGCCATGTAACTCAAAACACAATAACAACAAACCATAAAATGATCTACCAGAATCCATTTGTGACATCAGAATATCTAACAGTTGAGCAACAATTTACTTATACGCCTAGCGAAGACTCAGGTCAGCCTGGGCACCAGTCTGATCCAAGTCTTTGTTGTGCTAATGACTCAGTGTTCCTTCATGCAGCAAGAGAAGTCTCTGGTCAGACTATATGGATGCATAGGCTGGTCTGATTCTTTGCTGGGCGTAGAAGCCTCCGCGGTGTAGTGGTTACGCTACTCGCCTTGTACATCACGTGAACAAGTCCGTGAAATGAACGCCCCCTTACACCCCACCTTATATAGAGAAAACTGGGGTTTACGGGGGTAAACAATATTTTTCTTATTTCTGCTCCAAGACATAGGTTGTGGGTACTCGTTAGAACCGCCTCAATGAGGCGGTTCTAACGAGTACCCACAACCTATGTTTGCAGTATAAATAAGAAAAATATCACAGATTTTCGTCAAAAAAGTAGCCATTTTGGAGTTGTAAGAAATGCACTATATCGCACGGGTGTGTTATCGTAATGTAAACCAGGGGTCGCAGGATCGATCCCGGGCTTCTCCAGACTTTCGGGGTTTGTTTTAATGGTAGCACGTTTTGCAAAATTGTCCATAAGACTATAAGAATCTTACATGGGTGTGATGGCTGGATGGAAAAATCCGCCACGAGGGTCACTGTCCTGCATCACGAGGCTTGCTGAGTGATGGTGGGCAGTGATCCCGAGAAACGGATTTTTCTATCCACCCCTCACACCATAAAGGATTCTATTTCTTGCACACCTTCCATTTCTTAGCGCGGATTTTTAATGCTGCAGTCACTTCGGTTACCGACGTCCGCCATATTGTGATGACACTATAGTAATGTTTAGTGACGTCACGCGTCCAGCTGTGACGTCAACCTTAACGAGTGCAGTTATCAAACACTCGAGAATATTCGATTTTGGGAAAGAACACCAGGGTTAGAATATAAGAATCTTATATGGGTGTGAGGGGTGGATTGAAAAATCCGGCCCGAGGGACATTGTCCGGCATCACGAGACTTGCCGAGTGATGCCGGACAGTGATCCCGAGGGACGGATATTTCTATCCACCCCTCACACCCATATTGGATTCTTTTTCTTGCATTCCTTCCATTTCTATTGCGAATTTGTAATGCTGCTGTCACTTCGGTTACCGACGTCCGCCATTTTGTGATGACACAACAGGAATGTTTAGTGACGTCACGCATGACGACACCGCGCATGAGGTTGTAATCAACCGGTGCATTTATCAAACACGCGATTATTTTCGATTTGGGGTCGAAACACCAGAGTCAGAACATAAATTTCTATCCCAGGGTAAAATCACGGATTTCCTTGTCTGGTGTGCAAGAAAACACTATCTATCCCGAGCTAAAACTATGGATTTTCTTATCTGGTGTGCAAAAATATTCAAGTAAGAACTTAAAACCCACCCGGCTGTCGTCAGTCGGATGCGCGTCTGAATGGTGGGTACGATGCCTGTCGGGTCGGCAACATTCTTTCGTGGAGAATGATCATGGAATCCCCTCTGATTCAAGAAGGACAATTGTCAGTTTCTGAAAGAATGTGACCGTACTGGTTAACCGCTTATGTATAAGAACAGTTTACCTTCACAACATGACCTAAATAGCATTGACTGGGTCGGTAAACTAAGAACTAAACCATTACGATAACAAATTCGTGCGACATAGTACATTTTCTTGCACACCAGACAAGGAAATCCGTGATTTTACCCTGGGATAGAAATTTATGTTCTGACCCTGGTGTTCCGACCCAGGCAACTAACATAAATGCGCTTCAATTCTATTCAACTGCCGGAACTACTTCTGCACTAGTTTTATTTTGTAAACAATATACATGTGCGAGCTGTCAAAACTAACCGGAGGTGTTGTGCAAGAAAAAGAATCCAATATGGAGTTCTGTTGTAGATGGGCGTTTCCAACCCTCGGGATGACCGTGCTGAGCGGAACCTCGGCGTAGCCTCGGTTCCGCTCAGCACGGTCATCACTCGGGTTGGAAACGCTCATCTACATCAGAACCCCTAACAGATTCTTATATTCTTCACATCTTTCTTATTTATGCTGCAAACATAGGTTATGAATGCTCGTTAGAACCGGTTCTCAAGATTACCCACGACCTATGTCTTGGAGCAGAAATGAGAAACATAATCTACATCCCCGTAAACCCCAGTTTTCTCTATTTAAAGAGGTGTTTAGCGGGATAGATTATATCACGGACATGTTTACATGATGCTAATAAAACAAACTATAACCTGATAACCGCCAACATCTTCCATGCAGTTTCTTGCAATGCCGAAATGTAACTGGAAATGCATTAGCTAGCCTTTCTCAAATGAAAAGAATGATATACTTCGATGAACTTCGATGGCTCGAACACCGATGGCTCGTTTACCATGGATGAGTCGAACCCGTTTTTGAGTCCCTAGGGAATTCTTCTGCATAAGAAAAAGTGTGGGATAATTAAGGAGTTTTTTTACTTTTTTCTTGCAAATGTATGCTGTGTGTACTCATTAGAATCGCCTCAATGAGGCGATTCTAATGAGTACACACAGCATACATTTATGTTACAGAACACCGAAAAGATGTCCAAAAGTACCCCCGTTATGTTTTCTGGAAGTATGCAACATTGGCTCGAACTACCGCTGTCTCGAACAAATTGCCATGGTCCCAAAGGGGTTCGAGCCATCGAAGTTCTACTGTATTATGAAGTGTTGATAAAGTCTAGATGATTCACATGTTATGCCAAGCCTGATTGTTTTTTTTTCTGAAAAAAAAAGTAGTAAAGATGCACGTTGTGTTGGTGAAATACCAATGCCATTATTCAGCGCTTGCCAGTATTAAAAGAAGGTCATATGTCACAGAAAAAAAAAAAAAAAAAAAAAAAAAAAAAACATTTGCCACCAACAAAAAGGTCTTATCACAAGCAACTCCAACTTAGTAAAGCTTTTGTTTGTTTGACTTGAGGTTTAACGTCCCCGTCAACGATGTTAAGGTCATTTTGGAGACGTTGCTTCCAATTTTGTGGGACTTTTACCCGACATTGAGATGAAATGACATCTCAAGCCCTGTCGCCCAATGAAACCAATAGGGTTTATTAGCATGGGCGGTCCGCCTCGCACCGCGGTTCCTGGGCAGGCTTAGATCCTCTTAGCGGTTTCCCAGTACTAGTCACGGTGCGGGACGGATTCAGCTCTGCGTGGAAGCATCATGCAACACATATATTTCTTCAAGCCCCTATGGGCGGGGGCTAAACTTAAAGCTGCATGAAAACTGTGGACAGTTTAGAAAACTTTTAGCTCACCAGAGCCGAACTCCGGGGGAGCTTATAGGATAGGCAGTTGTCCGTCGTCGTCGTCTGCGTCGTCGTCTGCGTCGTATGTCCGTCGTCAACACTTTCAAACGACTTCTCCTCTGAATCCACTGGGCCGATTGGGCCCAAATTTTATCTGTAGGATCCTTGGGGGGGGGGGGGGGGGATTGATAGTTTGTTTTTTATGAAAATCGGCTCATTAGTTTGGTTGCCATGGCAACTTAGAGTTCCAATAGACTTATAATAGGAAAAATTGAAAAATGGCATTTACTGCCAAGCCTCTGCAGATATTTTGACAAAACTTTCATAGAAATGTTCCTTAGACAATCTACTCTCTGCCATATGGATTTAGGGCTCCTGCTCATTTGTATTGGTTGCCATGGAAACCAAAATGAAAAAAAAAAAAAAAGAATAGAAAAAAAAAAATTTAAAAAATCATCTCCTCAGAAACCGTATGCTCTATGAGGCTGAGAGTTTATGGAAATATTCACCATATTTGCCTTTACAGGTTTTATGTTTTTTTATGAAATTCGGCTCTTAAGTTTGGTTGCTATAGCAACTTAGATTTTCCATAGACTTATAATGGGAAAAATTAAAATATGGCATTAACTACCAAGCCTTTGCAGATATTTTGACAAACTTTTCATAGAAACGTTCCATGAGTAAACTTTTCTCAGCCATATGCTTTTAGGCCAACCTGTGGGTCCCGTAGGTTGTGCCAGGGCCATGCCCCGCCCCGCCCCGCCCCCTCCACTTCATAAAATGCCTTATATCTCAGAAACCTTACAGATCCCCACCCCTAAACCATATATATTCTTGTTCCTTATGATAAGACACATTAAGTGACACCAACCTGGGGGTTCCCCCGAATGTGCCGGGGACATGCCCCACCCCTGCCACTTCATTAAATGCCATTCATCTCAGAAACCATTCAGATCCCCACCCCTAAACCGTATATATTCTTGTTTCTTATGTTAAGATGCACCAATGACAGCAACCTGGGGGTCCCTCGGGATGTGCCTGGGCCATGCCCAACCCCCCCCCCCCATTTCATAAACGGCCCAATGTCCCAGAAACCCTACAGATCCCCATCCCTAAACCATATATATTCTTGTTCCAAGATAATTCGCATTCAGTGACACCAACCTGAGGGACATCCAGGATGTGCCGGGGCCATGCCCCGCCCCCTCCACTTCATAAAAGGCCAAATATTCAAGAAACCTTACAAATCCCCAACCCTAAACCATATATATTCTTGTTCCTTATGATAAGATGCATTAAGTGACACCAACTTGGCGGTTCCCCCAGATGTGCCGGGGACATGCCCCGCCCCCTCCACTTCATAAAATGCCATTTATCTCAGAAACCATTCAGATCCCCACCCCTTAACCATATATATTCTTGTTCCTTATGATAAGACGCACTCAGTGACACCAACCTGTGGGTCCCCCGGGATGTGCCGGGGCCATGCCCATTCCCCTCCACTTCATAAAAGGCCAAATATTCCAGAAACATTTCAGATCCCCACCCCTAAACCATATATATTCTTGTTCCTTATGATAAGACACATTCAGTGACACCAACCTAGGAGTCACCCAGGGCATGCCCGGGCCATGCTCCACCCCCTCAATTTCACAAAAGACCATATATCTGAGAAACTGTTCAGAGCCCTACCCCTAAACCATAATATATTTCTGTTCCTTATGATAAGACGCAATCAGTGACACCAGCATGGGGGACTCCCGGGGTGCAACCGCCCACGTCCCACCCCTTTACTTCATTAAAAGCCACATATCTCAGAAACTGTTCCGATCCCCACCCCTTATAGTCGACTTATGATAAGTCTCCACTTCATAATAGGCCATATATCTCAGAAACCATTCAAATCCCCACCCCATAATCACATGTATTCTTGTTCACTGTTATTAGACACATTAAGTCATCCCCATCTCTGGGGGTCCGCAGGGGCCATTTCTCTCCCATCCACTTCATAAAAGGGCCTCATATCTCTGAAACCGTTCAGCATTCAGTGACAGCAATCTTGGGCTTTTCTGGGATCCACCATGCCCGAATCCCTCCGATGCTTAAAAAGCCTTACATCTCAGCCTGAGGAGCCATACATATCCCCACCGCTAAACCATAATGTCTCTGTTCCTTTTGATAAGATGCATTTAGTGACACCAACCAGGGCTCCATTAGGTGCATGCCCCACCCTCTCTACTTTATAAAACACCTAATATTTCAGATACAGCCCACATGAGTGCTCATTTGAGTATGGGGTTTGTTTGGGAGACTTTATAATTGGTAGATTAAAATCATATCCTGTTAAAATACAATGTCATGGGCAACCTGAGTGCCAACCTGAGCTCTGGTTTATGAAATTTGGCTCTTTGGTTTGTTTGCTATGGCAAGTTAAGAATTTCCATTGACTTAAATAGGGAAAATTGAAAAATGACATTTATGCCTTTCAAGATATTTTGTCAAACTTACATAGAAATGTTCCTTTAATAATGTTCTTTTAGGCCTATTGGTTGCCACAGATTGGTATTTGTCAGTTGTCATCTGTTGTCCTGCAACAACACATTTAAGCGACATCAGACCTCTGAAGCCACTAGACTGATTGGGTCCAAATTCTATCTGTTGTATCCTTGGGCGCAGGGCTTCCGTGGTTAATTAAAATACATTGCTGCCAGTGGGCAGTGCCCCCTGAACTCTGGTGAGCATAGTGGCCCATGTGCCTCTTGTTTTTAAATATGTAGGTAAGTCACGGTAAGTTATGTGTTTTAGACCGACCGGTTTTCAACACTAATATCTGACCGTGCAGGGAGCGTTAATTTTCTCAAACCTTTATAATATAATGTTATTAATCAAATAATTTCGTATTGGCCCAGTTACAGGTCCGAGGTCTGCTGTATTGGCACGAGGCCGAAGGCCGAGGCCAACACAGCTGACCGTGGACCTGTAACTGGGCCAATACGAAATTACTTGATTAATGAAAATTTTATTAATTGACACAATTAAAAACATGATTTATGATTTTTGAATATTGGTTGACCTTGTGTAATATAGGATAATCAATCAATAATATAATGTTATTAATCAAGTCATTTCGTATTGGCCCAGGTACAGGTCCGAGGTCTGCTGCACTGGCCCGAGGGCCAATGCAGCTGACCGAGGACCTGTAACTGGGTCAATGCGAAATGACTTGATTAATGACAATTTTATTTATTTACGAAATTAAAAAACATGATTATTGATTTTTTGACCTCTCTTGACCTCAGTTAATATTGGTGTTAATATACAGATGACCTCCGATAACTGAAGGGTAGTCAATTAATGCTAGTCGATTAATAATAATATTATTAATTGACTATCCTGTATTGCTCGGAGGTAATCCGTATTAACACCAGGTCAACCAATATTAACTGAGGTCAAGTGATGTCAAAAAATAAATAATCGTGTTTTTTTTTATTGTGTCAGTTAATAAAATTGCCACTACTCAAGTAATTTCGTATTGGCCTAGGCACAGGTCCGAGGTCTGCTGCATTGGTCGAAGGCCGAGGGCCAATGCAGCTGACCGAGGACCTTTGCCTGGGCTAATATGATTTGTTTGTTTGATTTGAGGTTTCTCGCACCCGTCAACACTGTAAAGGTCATTTCAGAGTTGTTGCTTTCAGTTTTGTGGGACTTTTACCCGACGTTTGGGATGAATACGAAATTACTTGACTAATAACATTATAATTGGGCCCCGTCAAGCGATTTTGGTACTTATCGCCTATGCGAGCAGTGAAGGTTCAGGCGAGCCTGTGCATCCGCGCAGTTTCGCCAGAACCTTCGCTGCTCGCTCATACAAGCAGTGAATCAAGCGGAACCTTCAGACAGAAAGCCATATCCCTGGCCACTCCGAATGGCTGGGCATGCGCAGTAAAAATTTGTCATGACCGAATGCTCGAAGACACAAATTCGCTTGGCGGGGCTCATATTATATTACAACTTACATATTTTTTATTCATTTATTATTGCAGGAGCCTTTCTGATTCCGATCGTGGTTTTTAATCTCATTGGGGCAATACCAATTGTCTACCTGGAGATGATGATGGGTCAGTATTCCCAGTCTGGGGCTGTCCCTGTATGGAACGTCTGTCCTTTGATGAAAGGTATTTCTTTTTACGGTTGCTACTTACACGCGCCGTTGTTGACGAGAGGTTGACCGGAAAACCAGACTACCCGACACAAGACGAATGCATTTATTTGCGATCATAATCTTTCATCAGAATGGATTTGACATGCATATTTCGAACTTGAGGTATTTATATAAAAACAGTAAGATTCATATATCAAGACCACCTTTGGGACTGATCAAAAGTGCCTTTAAGACCACTTTTGAACAATCCCAAAGGTGGTCTCTGACCTGATATTTCAATAGCATGGATTCGATATAGGCATATCCAACCCAGGATGACAGTGCCGATTAGAACTATTTACAAAATTCATAACAGTTGGAAATTCAGTAACAACAATATTTCAATAGTATGGACTCGATATATGCATATCCTACCCAGGGAATGACAGTGCCTATTAGAACTACAGTTGAACTTCGATGGCTCGAACACCGATAGTGCGTTTACCATGGCTGAGTCTACCCCGTTCTGGAGATCCTAGGAACTTCCTTTACATAAGAAATAGTGGGGGGTGGGGGGGGGTAATTTAGGGGATTTTCGATTTTTATCATGCAAATGTATGCTGTGTGTACTCATTAGAATCGCCTCGATGAGGCGATTCTAATGAGTACACACAGCATACATTTTTATTAACGAACACCTTAAAGATGTCCCAAAATTAATCTCAGGCCTCGAACTACTCCTCTGTATCTCAAACCAATTTTCAAGGTCCCAAAAGTATTTGAGTTATTGAAGTGCAACTGAATTTACATAATTCACATTAGTTGCTACGATGCATGCCTCAAGCACAATACCTTAACACATACGTGGTCTCAGCGTTTGCCACCGCAAGACAGTTCCGCTGAGGAACAAGAGTACTTTAGAGTTCACAAAATGCCAAATACGCGAATGTTATGATCTGCGTGACGCACGTGTTTGTTTCAAAACTTAGTGAGAAGTGACTGAACTTTTTTTTTAATTTTGAACTCTACCGTATTTTAGGTAAAATAGAAATTGAACCACAAATTTATTAGAAATCCTCGAAGGACATGAATTGTGTAATAGGAAAGAGGAATTCAAGGAACAAAAAACATGAGAGAACAACAATAAAACAACACATGTCCCATATAGACCACTTCTGTATCCAAAGGAGATACTTATACTTGCGGAAGGGCCCCCGCCCATAGGGGCTTGAAGAAATATATGGGCTGCATGATGCTTCCACGCAGAGCTGAATCCGGCCCGCACACTAGTACTGGTAAACCGCTTAGAGGATTTAAGCCTGTCCAGGAACCGCGGTGCGAGGCGGACCATCCATGCTAATAAACCGTCTTGGTTTCATTTGGTGACAGGGTTTGAGATATCATTTCATCTCAATGTCGGGTAAAAGTCCCACAAAATTGGAAGCAACGTCTCCAAAATGACCTTTACAGTGTTGACGGGGACGCTAAACCTAAAACAAACAAACAAACAAACATTATACTTGCGGAGTCCTGTTTACGGATCTTATATACCAGTCTACCCAGTCCAAGATAATACCAAAGGCCATAAGGACCACAAAAGCAAACATCCTAAGTCTTAGACCAATTGGATGAGAAATCAGTGAAGACCCCATTCAGACCAAATAGAAACGAAGGCAATGATCAGAAATCCCCCACATTTTCCATCAGAGACAGTGATTAAATGAAGACGAACCAGGAAATTTATAAGGAATTGTGTGAAGTTTACGGAAACACTGCTCCTGCATATTCAACTGTTCAACTGTTAATAATTGGATGCATTAGGAAAACATGTCCGTAAGAAATAATGGCGTCCAACATGGTGTCAGAAAATGATAAATATAAGGTACAAATAATTACATCTTTATTGATACTGCTTTCAACACAGATTGTGGGTGCTCGTTAGAACCGCCTCAATGAGGCGGTTCTAACGAGTACCCACAATCTATATGTTTGAGCAAAAATAAGGCAGATAATGTTTACCCCCGTAAACCCCACTTTTCTCTATATAAAGTGGGGTTAAGGGGGGTCTTCGTTTCACGGAATTGTTATCGTGATGGGCCGATTTTAAATGTGGCCGGGTAACGTTGGAAGACGGGTACCGTAGTGGAAGACCTGTGAACGCTATTGATGACTTCACTTGTGAAAATCTAAGGGGACATGCGATTGAAAGTTTCAAAAATGGCAAGAAGATTGGAGTTTTCTGAGGGTAGCGTTTTTGCTATTTTACATGAACGACTGGGCATGAGGAAGCTTTTAGCGCGTTGGGTGCAAAGATGCCATAGTAAAGAACAACGAGCTGCCCGAGTGTCCATATCTGAATCACTTTTGGAAATATATGAATCTGGTCCGGAATACTTTCTTAACCCTTATCTTGCTGAATATTCATCTAAGCCACACCCATTTCGTTATATCAACCAATCAAATTACTTGATGTAATTTATTGCTACAAATTCGTAAACTGAATGCCAAATAGTGTAGATCCTGATAAGATGGCTTCTTCAGAAGCCATCTGATCTGGATCTACACTGTTTGCAAAGAGGGGTTGTCGTGAACAGCAAGATAAGGGTTAAAAGCATTGTTACCAAGGACGACGCTTGAATCCATCACTGCGTTCCTGAGATAAAACAATTGACTGATCACGGTTTACCGTGTCAAAAGAAAACCAAGACTCAGCCTTCAGTTGGCAAGGGCATTGCAACTGTATTTTTGGATAGCAAGGGGTTCTGTTGGTGGAATATTTACCTCATGGTCAGACTATTATGTAAATATCTTGGACCAATTACAGTAGAACTTCGATGGCTCGAACACCGGTGGCTCGTTTACCATTGCTGAGTCGAACCCGTTCTTGAGTCCCTATGGAATTTCTCTACATAAGAACTAGGGAGGGTAAAATGTTGGATGTTTTCGTCTTTTATCTGGCAAATGGATACTGTGAGTAAGACCACCAACCATTGAGACTCATTCTGGTTCAAAAGCTTGTTTAGAAAGTTTCGGTTATTCTGTCTTTGTGTTTTCTGCATACAGTGTCCTCCGGTAGAGACCACTTTTGGGACTGCTCAATAGTGATCTGAAAGACCACTTTTGAACAGTCACAAAGGTGGTCTTTATATAGGAATTTTCTGTATTTTAGCAAAGGTCCCAGGAAGAGCATGTGTTGAAAACACAATCAATCATGACTGATAAGCAAACGATGCTGAAAAGACAGGCCTCATACTGACCAAGCTTTTCCATGCCTGAAAGACTTAACCCTTATCCTGCTGAACACAGCAACCATTACCTTTGCAAACAGTGTAGATCCAGATCAGATGGCTTCTGAAGAAGCCATCTGATCAGGATCTACACTGTTTGTAATGAAGTTTCGATTTGAACAAATACATTATATCAAGTAGTTTGATAGGTGAATAGTCAGAAATGGGTGTAGCTAAATAATTTTATTCAGCAGGATAAGCGTTAAATAGTCATTTTAAACAGAATATAGGAGGAAAAATCAAAATCTAAAAAGCCTGAAATCATGAAAAATCAAGAAAAAATCAAGATCTAAAGCCTGAAATCCTGCATATGCCTGAAAAATATGAGGCCTGAAAAGACCATCATAAGTTCTATTCATGTCCTTGATCTATCGAATCGCTGCCCGTTGCATCTTCCCAGAGTATGTACGCAAAACTGATGTAGGATGCTCTGAAAAAAAACAAAAAAACAAAAAAAAAAAAAACACGCACAAGCATTATACATGCATCAGTTTTTGTGATTAACAAATCACATCCACGTCCGACAAAAATCCTCCATGAGTATGGATTCAGTATAGGAAGGCCAGGGCCGATAAAAACATCCCAAGGGTTGAAAACTTTCATATTGAATCTATAGAAAAATGATTTCTTGCATACCCCATTTTTCTTTTCGACTTAAGTTTGTTTGTTTGAATTGAGGTTCAACATCCCCGTCAACACTATTTATGACATTTTGGAGACGTTGCTTCCTAGTTTGTGGATTTTTTTTCCGACATTGAGATGGAATGATTTCTCAAGGCCTGTCGCCCAATGAAAAAAAAAGAGTTAATGTGCATGGACAGACTTGCATCATTTGGTCCGTCCTTTCGATTTAATCCTTTCCGATGCGATTATTTCTGTTTGTTATGACATGCTGTAAATAGTGTTTTCGTGGAAAGGTAAAATACAGAGAAAAAAACGAAAATGCAAATACAACGCAAATGCAAACTGTAATGCATCTTTTGTGCGCTCAATGAGTTAAATGCAATGTTAGTCGACCTAGTAGATAGTGCATAGCTATTTACCATCACGAAAAGACGCAAAAATTTACTGAAATTTTTACCACCAAAAGTTAGAAAATTTTCAGACAAAAAATCTGATATTCTTTATATTTCTGCACAAAACCTAGATTGTGTGTACTCGTTAGAATCGCCTCGGTGAGGTGATTGTTTACTGTAAAATCTGGGCTGGGCTAATCCACTGGAACATTGGCGAAAAGTGTAAATCCAGATCCGATCAGGGTCTGGACTGTCTGCTCAAAATACCGGCATTTAAGGGTTTGACGAATCGGTATATGTCTCGCTTCAGTACTATTTCTCGAAGCCTATTCTTAGAGACAATCGACCAATCAGTGCTGTATAAGGCTGGTACGATTAATCGGAAATCGATTGATCGATCGATAAGTTCTACTATAATGGTTATCGTTACTGAATTTATAATAATCAATTACAATGTATTTGAAAAGTATAATTTACCACCCAATGTTGCGTCTTAAATAGCTGGATGGGTGGCAAACAGTGTTGACTCTGATGAGACGCCACATACTGCGGCGTCTCATCTGAGTCTACACTGTTTTCTCAGGCGATAATGTATAACATATGGTCAGAGTCAAAGCCAGAGAGATTAAATTATAATCGAATCTTCAGTGATTACTAATCGATTATCGATCACAATGACTTGACTTACAATCGATTATCATTTCAGCTCTGATTAACGAACCCCAGTGCTGTCAGTGCTTTGATTTTTTGTTTCAGGTGTAGGCTATGGCACAATAATTGCAACATTCCTGTTTTCAATCTACTACGCAGTTATTATTGCCTGGATGTTGTTCTATTTCATTTACTCGTTCTTTGACCCCCTTCCTTGGTCTACCTGTGACAATGACTGGAACAACAAAGACGCATGTGTTAAATCAAGGAATTTAACGACAACACTAGCGCCAAATTCTACAACCGTCACAGTTTTCAACAATATTACGGCAACAGTAGCGACATCAGTCTCACCTGTTGTATCGTCCGTAACAAATTCTACCATGTTGTCCACAACGACGTCCGCAGTGCGACAGATGACGGCTGCTGAAGAATTTTGGAAGTATGATGGGATTTGATCCTTTAAGTATTCATCATGTTACCAAGTCCGTGAAATTAAAACCCACGAATACCCTAATTTATATAGAAAAATGTGGATGTGGTGTGTTCAGTATTTGATCAGTTACCCACTATATTATATGCATTGCAAAACCATGACCTGATAAAGATATGCTATCTCAGGACAAGTGGGCTTTATCAGGTTGAGGTTTAAAGTCTCCGTTAACGCTATATAGGCCATTCTGGGGATGTTGCTTCAAATTTTGTGTTTTTTTTTACCCGACATTAAGATGAAATGACATCTCAGCGTTGCCGCCCAATGAAACCAATGTGCATGGACGGTCCGAATCGCGCCACTTTGCCTGGACAAGCTTAACGGTCAATTGATACTAAAGATAGCGATGGATTATTACGCGCCAATATATTGACGCACTGAGGAAAATTGATGCAGTCCAATTTATTTCTCAAAGCCACGATAGATGGGGCGCAGATCAATACGTTTATTTTCCTCTTTATGAATAAGGATCTTCCATACAATGAAATAAAAATCAAAAATGAGTTCCTTGAAGAGCAATGAAAACATTCATAAGAAAGAAGATGGGTCATACTACGTAGTTTCGGCTAATAAAGCCTCATCAGTGACCCTGTAATGATCCGGCAAAGAAAGCCAGAGGAAACATACTGCAATTTTGCGAATTTCGAAATGGCTGTCGATACAAAGACTTATATAAATCGAAATGGGGTCCAAATAATTAAAAACCTGTCTAGAATATGAGTCTAAACCAATAATTTATTTCTGATTTCTCAGAATATTCACGCTGATCTCAAAGGACCAAAAGTAAAATATAAACAGCACTATGGTTGATGTACGGGGAGACGTTTTACGGCCGCCACACGGCACAACACCAGCTGCAGTGAAGGCAAATAAAAATCAAAAATGAGTTCCTTTAAGAGCAATGAAAACATTCATAAGAAAGAAAATGGGTCATACTACGTAGTTTCGGCTAATAAAGCCTCATCAGAGACCCTGTAATGATCCGGCAAAGAAAGCCAGAGGAAACATACTGCAATTTTGCGAATTTCGAATAGGCTGTCGATACATAGACTTATATAAATCGAAATGGGGTCCAAATAATTAAAAACCTGTCTAGAATATGAGTCTAAACCAATAATTTATTTCTGATTTCTCAGAATATTCACGCTGATCTCAAAGGACCAAAAGTAAAATATAAACTGCACTATGGTTGATGTACGGGGAGACGTTTTACGGCCGACACACGGCACAACACCAGCTGCAGTGAAGGCAAATAAAAATCAAAAATGAGTTCCTTTAAGAGCAATGAAAACATTCATAAGAAAGAAGATGGGTCATACTACGTAGTTTCGGCTAATAAAGCATCATCAGTGACCCTGTAATGATCCGGCAAAGAAAGCCAGAGGAAACATACTGCAATTTTGCGAATTTCGAATAGGCTGTCGATACAAAGACTTATATAAATCGAAATGGGGTCCAAATAATTAAAAACCTGTCTAGAATACGAGTCTAAACCAATAATTTATTTCTGATTTCTCAGAATATTCACGCTGATCTCAAAGGACCAAAAGTAAAATATAAACTGCACTATGGTTGATGTACGGGGAGACGTTTTACGGCCACCACACGGCACAACACCAGCTGCAGTGAAGGCAAATAAAAATAAAAAATGAGTTCCTTTAAGAGCAATGAAAACATTCATAAGAAAGAAGATGGGTCATACTACGTAGTTTCGGCTAATAAAGCATCATCCGTGACCCTGTAATGATCCGGCAAAGAAAGCCAGAGGAAACATACTGCAATTTTGCGAATTTCGTATAGGCTGTCGATACAAAGACTAATATAAATCGAAATGGGGTCCAAATAATTAAAAACCTGTCTAGAATACGAGTCTAAACCAATAATTTATTTCTGAATTCGCTTCTCATGAGTATTATTTTCTTGCACACCATTGTTTTGATAAATATCTGGACTAATATCAGAATATCTAGAGTGTTAAAAAAACAGGTCAAATATGATTTTTCACAATTTCCTTTCATCCCCTGTTTGTTACATTTGTCTTTAATTTATGTTTGAAATACCCAACGATTTTTCTTTTGTGGCTTAAGATTTTCTCCGGTAGTTCTTCTAAATTGAAATAAGGAAGAACCATTCTGCTTGTTTCATGTTGATAAATACAGCCTTCTTTATCTATGGGTATTTGTTTAGCATTGAAAGTATTTTTTTTTTTGCCGTATGTGCACACATGGCCTATGTATGCAGTCTTTAAAACACTTTCAACATTATCAGAATTTCTTTGCCCCAATGACACCTCTGAGGATAAGCTTAGAAGTTGAAGTTATATGATGAACCAAACTTGCTTGACTTTAACATAACCCTCGTGATGAATTGTACCCCCTGTGTCTCAACTGAAGCTTACTTGAAGTTGCCATCTGTGGGATTAGAAGCAGTCAAAGATTATTTTATATCACTTGACAAGTGCAGTTTTCTCCCACCTGAAAAAATAATGTTTATTGCTATAAATAATATAAAATGTCATTGCGTGTATTTTTTGTCAAATCAGTTTCTTACATTTGTCACTTTTCTATCTATCTATCTATCTATCTATCTATCTATCTATCTATCTATCTATCTATCTATCTATCTATCTATCTATCTATCTATCTATCTATCTATCTATCTATCTATCTATCTATCTATCTATCTATCTATCTATCTATCTATCTATTCACACTTGACCATTACCGCAGGTGTATATTACATACACTCCAGGTTTTGCAGGTTGAAAGCCTACACAGTAATCATGTAATTACGGTAGGGATCTTTAACCTGCACAGGGGATGGTTCTCCCTGCACAGGGGGCCTCCAGTTAACGTCCCGATCCGAAGGACGGTTCATTTTATGACATTCATCCCTGCAAATGATGATTTTCTGTTTGCCTTGGTACCATGGGAATGCCTTTTGGCATGAGAAAATTCTACCTAGGTACATATGTGACAGGTTTGTACATACAAGCTGAAGTATTGTGTGTTCATTAACTTTGAAATATTTATAAAGTAACATTAACTGCATTGGTACCATGGGAAACCGGGCTATAACGTGACGTCCACGGGTGCAAAGTGTCTGACGTAGGAAATAACGTGGGCGCTCGAATAAAAGCTTTACATTCTGTATGAAAATCTGCAAATAAATAGTTTATTTTAACTTTAAAAATTATTTTCGAGGTTAATCGCAACTGCAGTAGCAGTGCGCAGTTTTTCCAACGGGCCATTCAAACCAGGAAAGGCCGAGAAGGTAAGCATTTAGCTGAATTTTCTGAAAATCTGTTTAAAAAAATAATGCAAAGATTTTAACTTGCAGTTTCGTTTTTTTGCCATGTATAAAAGGTTGCATGTTATTGTTAGCACTTGTAAATTAGGGACTTGAAAAAAATAGGTCCGGTCTATAAACGGTCACTAGACGTATTATACAGGTCACTACCGATTATAGCGTGCAGTTATTCGACCCCTTTTATTAGGTTACTAGAATGCCTGATTGCGGCATAAACAACATTTTTGGCGACAAATTCTTTATTTTGTCGATTTGTTTGGGATCAAATATTGTCAGTATTAAAACGATTATTTTCTATATTCAATTTATACTAATCATTTTAGTTCGAGTGCGATGAAAGTCCAAGCTTATTGAATCGCTCTCGAACACTCATTACGGATGTAATATTTGCAGATACAAGACTCACAATATGTCTGAGGGACTGGACGATCTTGGCGACGTTAACTGGCCCATTTTTGGGTGTCTTATTGTGATTGAAGTAGCCTGCTTTTTCTGCATCTTCAGAGGCGTCAAGTTAACTGGGAAGGTTTGTAATAATTGTTTGTGTGTATGATTTGAGGTTTAACCCGTCCCCATCAACACTGTATAGGTCATGTTGGAGACGTTTATTCCAATTTTGTGGGACTTTTACCCGACATTGAGATGAAATGACATCTCAAGCCCTGTGACTCATTGAAACCAATAGGGTTTATACGCATGGACGGTCCGACTTGCAACGCTTTGCCTTGGCAGGCTTAGATCCTCTAAGAAGTTTACCAGTACTCATGTGCGGTCGGTTTTAGCTCTGCGTGGAAGCACCATGCGGCCCATTTATTTCTTCAAGCCCCGATGGACGGGGGCCGATTTGTAATAATTTAATCTGAGCCGCAGGGCCTGAACACAACAATGGCGTTCTCTTCCTCTTCCTCCTCATTCTCATCATCATCATCATCATCGTTATCATCACCATCGTCATCACCATCAGCCCAATCGTTGTCGTTATCATCATCATCATCATCATCATCATCATCATCATCATCATCATCATCATCATCAACAACAACAACAACCACAACAGCAACAGCAAAAAAGGAACAACTATACTAGCGAATACAAGTGAGTCGCAGGGTTTGACAACAACAACGGCGTCATTATCCTCCTTATCATCATCATCATCGTCATCATCATCATCATCAACCTCTACATCATCATCATCATCGTCATCATCAACAACAACAACAATAGCAAAAACAGCAACAGCTCAGTGTCTATACTGTAAGCTTGTTGTACAGATTTCTGAAGACTGACCTGATAAATATTTGTACTGTGGTTGAATGACCCCGTAAAAATGCTGTTTTGTTTTTGTTTTGGTGACAGTTTACTAACTGCATAGTCCATGACAATAGACCCTACCTGCCTGCCTGCCTATTCTTGTTGGGCTCAGTGGCTTAGTCCGAAGCACGTATGATTGGAGATCAGTTTTCACGCTCGAGTCCCGACAGAGACCGGTAAATGTGGAGATACTGTCACACTCGTCATTTCGTTGATTCAAGAAAGACGGTGGACAGTTTCTTGTAGAAGAATGTGTACTGTACTGGTTACCCGCTTATGTATAAAGCTCTACTAGATATTAATGTGGTCAGGTGAACTGGTCGGCTCGATATGACCTAAATAGTGATAACTAGGTCTGACAGGTCAGTAACGAATCGAACCTTCCAGTTAGACGCGCGTCCGACTGTGTTTTTGGTTTGATTTGAGGTTTAATGTCCCCGTCAACGCTGTAAAGGTCATTTTGAGACGTTGCTTCCTATTTTGTGGGACTTTTACCCGACACTGAGATGAAATGACATCTCAAGCCCTGCCTCAAAAAGAAACCAATAGAGTTTATTAGCATGGACGGGCCGACTCGCACCGCTTTTCCTGGGCAGGCTTGGATCCTCTAAGCGGTTTACCAGTACTCGTGTGCGGGTCGGTTTCAGCTCCGCGTGGAAGCATCATGCAGCCCATCTATCTCTTCAAGCCCCGATAGGCGGGGCTGCCGACTGTGCTCCCGAGACCAGAGGATAGAGAGAGAGAGAGAGAGAGAGAGAGAGAGAGAGAGAGAGAGAGAGAGAGAGAGAGAGAGAGCACTAAGTTTTATCAACCTATTTATATTCACGTGCATTTCAGGTCGTCTATTTCACGGTGTTTGGTCCGTTCATATTGCTGGTGGTGTTTCTGATTCGAGGGGCAATTTTACCTGGTGCCGTGGACGGGATTGTGTATTATGTTACACCAGACCCAGAGAAACTTAAGGACCCTACGGTATTTCTTGATCTATTAACCCTTTTTTGTACCAAATAGGGGTGTCGGGTTGTGTTTTCATCAAAGTTTATTTGGAAAATGACTGAATGTTTAGCGAACAGTGGATGCCCTGATCAGACGCCGCGTTCTGCAGCGTCTGATCTGGGCCTGCACTATTTGCCAAGGTACCCGTTTTGGGGTTTTTGGTCCAAAAAGGGTTAAGATAACACACCCGTGCGATATAGTGCATTTTTCCCATCTCCAAAATGGCTACTTTTATGATGAAACTCCATATTTTTCTTATTCACACTGTAAACATAAGTTGTGTGTGCTCGTTAGAACCGCCTCAATGAGGCGGTCCTAACGCGTACCCACAACCTATGTTCTGGAGCAGAAATGCGAAAAATAATGTAAACCCCCGTAAACCCCAGTTTTTTCTGTATATAGCGCGGTTTAGTGGGGTGTTCATTTCACGGACTAGTATAAGTGATGTAGAGTGTATCTAGAATATATAACTATGGGCATTTGCCCAAAGAAAACAAATTCTCCTCAGTACCAAATTCTTACCTTGAAGAGTAGACCCCTAAGGAACAAAATCTTTCCTTTAAGGATAAACCACACCATTGTCAATTTTTATAAAGTTTTCAAAAAGTGCATATTCATTGACAATTTAATCATTCCGATGGTACCCAGAATTTTAGGCAGTGCAATATATTAATTAAGCGAGAAATCTAAAGAAATATATTGTCTTATCAGTACACAAAGAGGGTTGGCCGTCGTTAAACACGAAATCATCATCATCTTATCAGTACATGGTTGGATATGTTCTGCTATAAATTTAAGCATGATGTTCACTGGCCATAACATTTTCATAGTCAATCAAGGTTTCTCACAAAACTACATTTCTCAGGTCATACATTGTCTCTGCTGTGTATGTAGTTGATCTTTATGGGAGAGAATACTTACTGCCCTTCTTATCTCTCTTGGAGTGATGTTCCACTGATAAAAAGAGTCAAGTAACTAACAGGGTTATAATCGATCAACTGAGCGGAAAGGCTTTCATTGGCTGAATTACATATTTTCTTGCACATCAGACAAGGAAATCCGTGATTTTACCCTGGGATAGAAATTTATATTCTGACCCTGGTGTTCCGACCCAAAATCGAATATAATCGCGTGTTTGATAAATGCACTGGTTCATCACGACCTTGTATGCGGATGACGTCACAGCAAAGTCACTAAACATTCCGGCAGTGTCAACACAATATGGCGGACGTTGGTAACCGAAGTGACTGCAGCATTAAAATCCGCTTTAAGAAATGGAAGGTATGCAAGAAAAAGAATCCAATATGGGTATAAGGGGTGGATAGTCCCTCCTGATCACTGTCCGGCATCACTCGGCAAGCCTCGTAATGCTGGACAGTGTCCCTCGGGACAGATTTTTCCATCCACCCCTCAAACCCATATAAGTTTCTTATATTACTTACCATTATTTTTGTGAATTCAGTCAACCCTCTTTATACCGACATCCGATATCACGACAAATCTTGTTATAATGAACATTAAGTGGATTGAATCCTGAGCAAGATGAGATCGATTAATGGAGACATTCATGCATATTGTAATAATGTAATATTCCAAGAAACAAGTATTTTGGATATTTGTTAAAATCGCCTCGGAAAATGCCTATCTCACAGGCACTTGTTTCTTGGAGTAAAAAATCTACCCTCTACCTTCTTAAACACCGTGAGAAGGTAGAGGGTAGAATTTTTTTATTCTTTGAAACAAGTGCCCATCCTTTTTTTGCCACGAAGTGGATCAAATGTAATTTTCCATAGATGCGAGCAGCAAAAGCTCTAGCGAGACTCCACATAAGCGCTGGCTCACCTAAGCCTATGCTGCTAACCTACGTCAATGTGACACTTTACAAATGATTTGGGTCAGTTATTATTTTCCATATATGCCAGTAGAAAAAGTTCTGGAAAGACCGCGCATACGCGCTGGCTTACGTTATCCTTTGCTGGTTGCCTACACCAATGTGAGCCCTTACTCATGAAGTAGATCAACTATGAATTTCCACAGACGCTAGCAGCAATAGAACTGGCGAGATTGCGTAAGCGCTGTCTAATCTGAGCCTTTGCTGGTCGCCTACACCAATTAGTTATCTTACTCATGAACTGTTGCCAGATAAGTGGGCAGCACGCGCTGGATGGCCTTAGCCTTTGTTGGTCTCCTACATAAATGTGAACCAACGGGATTTTCCAGATATAGGAGAAGCAAAGGTTCTGTGGAGACTGTGCGTACGCGCTGGCTTGCCAAAATCTTTGCTTGGCGCCTATGCCGGTATGAATCCTTACTTATGAACTGGATCGTATATGCGACCAGCAAAAGCGATGGTGAGACTGTGCATTCGCGCCGACTTACATATTTGAATTTGGCATTCCGGCGTTCGCAGATATGAACACGTACGCATGAGCTGTGTCATTTCTGATTTTCCGGCTATGCGAGCAGCAAAAGCTCTGGCGAGGTCGCGCGTATTCGCAGGCTCGCTTAAGTATTTGCTGATCGCTTTTGCCTATCCATGTGATTCTGATCGACTGTGATGTTCGTGATATGCTATTGAGAGACTGTGCGTACGCGCTGGCTTACCCAGGACTTTGCTGGACGCAATCCCAATACGAACTCTTACTCAAGAATTGGATCAATTACGATTTTCCAGATATGCGAGCAGCAAAGGCTCCAGCGAGACTGTGCGTACGCGCCGGCTTACCTAAGCCTTTGCTGTACGCCTACACCAATGTGAACCATATCAATAGTGATTTTCGAGATAAGCGAACAGCAGATGCTTTGTAGAGACTGCGCATACGCGCTGGTTTACATAGAGGATCTTACATGAGTGTTCATGTATTATTGAATTTATTAAACGAGTTGAGGAAAAGGGATAAAATGCGAGGCTTTGCCGAGCATTTTATCCCTTTTCCTCAACGAGTTTAATAATTTCAATAATACATGAGCACGAATGCAAGATTCTATTTATCACATGACATTTAACACACATTTTATTCACGATTGTTTACAAAAATGTCAATATTCCGCCATTAGTAAACGCGGCGTCGTTAAGGACGTCATACATGTAACGTTACGGGATGTATTTAGCTAATTTGCATATTTAATCCACTAGTGGATTATCGAAAATATTACATGGCGTTATTACACTCTCAGACGCGACGCCATATGATAAATAAGCCTTTGTTGGTGTTAACTCTTACTCATGAAGTGGATCAATTGTGATTTTGCAGATATGCGAGCAACAAACGCTCTGGTGAGACAGTGCGTATGCGCAGGCTGGCTGATCACCTATGGCAATATAAAGCCTTACCAATGAACTGGATCAATTTTGATTTTGCAGATATGCGAGCAACAAAAGCTCTGTTTTGCCTGAGCTATTGCTGGTCGCCTACGCCTATCTATGTCTGGCGTCCTTCTTAGATCGCCTGGGCGAAGTCCAGGAAGAGCCATGGCACTGCTACCGGTGTCGGCGCGGGCGTCACCGTCGGCGTTGGCATCGTCTTTGGCATTGGAATCGGCGTCCACATTTATGTTTAGGGTTTGTCAGAGCTCGTTCATATTTGTTATAATGATTGATATAGGCCCAATGTTTTATTCAGCAATACCCCAGCCCATACCTATGACCTCTAGGTCAAGGTGTCGGATTTATCGGATTTATAATTTTTTTTTTAAGTTTTTTTTTTTTTTTTTTTTACAAGAGCTCATTTTCCAAATTGTATGATGGATTTAGTCCATATTTGATATGATGATAGAACCAAAGTTTTATTTAGCAATACCCATGCCCATGCCCATGGCCTCATGGTCAACGGACTAAGAAATTTTATGTTAAATTTTATAAGATCGAGTATTTTCCAAGCCAAATTGTGCATTTATTTTGACATCAAGGACACTCGCTGGCGAGCTACGCTGTCTCATGACAAGTCTTGTTTCATTTGCTGGCTCAACTGTGATTTTTCAGATATGGTCGGAAGCTTGTATGCAGGTCTTCATTTCTGTAGGTCCTGGCCTTGGCGGTATGATGACTTTTGCCAGCTACAATAAATTTACAAATAACTGCATGAGGTATCGTATCAGACTTGAAACTCGTTTGATTTGTTTTGTTTGATTTGAGGTTTAACGTCCCCGTCAACACTGTAAAGGTCAGTTTGGAGACGTTTCTTCCAATTTTGTGGGACTTTTACCCGACGTTGAGGTGGAATGACATCTCAAGCCCTGTCGCCCAATGAAACCAATAGAGTTTATATGCTTGGACGGTTCGACTCGTACCGCTTTGCTGGGGCAGGCTTAGATCCTCTAAGCGGTTTACAGTACTCGTGTGCGGGTCGGATTTAGCTCTGCGTGGAAGCAGCCCATCTATTTCTCCAATGCCCCGATGGGCGGGGGCCGTCAGACTTGAATAACTTTTAATGTAGAGACAAGTACAATGCTAAATTTAAACTAGAGATCTGGCATCACATTTACATCTAATATATTTCTAGCACTAGCATTCTTCTTTCGTTGATATTGTTTTGGTTTTTGTTTAACGGCCCTATCAAGATTATTTTACTTATTTCGATCCGATCTTTAATCAGAGGTGGGCGTAAACCGGAGTGCCCAGAGTAAAACCACCTGACCTTTCGTTGCAGAGCATAGCGACTCACATGTGACCCGAGCGAGGCTCAAACCACAGCGGTGAGTGACCAAATGTTTAAGAGTCAGCACTCTTGCCCAATAGGCCACGGGGGCTCGTCTTTTTTATTGTTTTACTTTTTATCTTCTTTTAAATTACTTATTGTTTTGACTTTCGAAGGTCAACAGTTAACTATGCAGTTGTCCATTTCTCTTTAGATTAAGTTTATTTTATTTTACATAAAAATAATGTTAATTCTATTTAATGATCATTATATGTGCTAAGTTACATGCATGAAGCCCATTTTTATCCGTGTAAAAAATGACATTTCGACAACACCCCTGTGCGATATAGTGCATTTTTTCTCATTTCCAAATGCTACTTTTCTAATGAAAATCCGTGATATTTCTCTTATTTATACTGCAAACATAGGTTGTGGGTGCTCGTTAGAACTGCCTCACTGAGGCGGTTCTAACGAGTACCCACAACCTATGTCTTGGAGTAGAAAAAAGAAGAAAAATAATGTATACCCCGTAAACCCCAATTTTCTCTATACAAAAAGGGGTTTAGGGGGGACTTCGTTTCACGGACTTGTTATCGTGATGAAACAGCATAAAGTGCATGACTGATCATACACGTTTAAGTTAAGTAATCACTACGGTAACACACCCGTGACATATTGCTTTTTCACGTCTTCGAAATGGTTACTTCAAGTCTGGTAAACTCCCTGATATTTTTGGTATACTACAAACATAGGTTGTGGGCGCTCGTTAGAACCGCCTACTTGTGGCCCCACAGCCTATGTGCCCACAGCCTATGTCTTGGAGCAAAAATAACTGAACCCAAAATGGATTCACATGAATTTGCTCATAACACGACGTTGAGTAAATTGCCTCTGTTACTTATATTTTCTTTAATTCCATCCATTATATGGCGAAAAAGTCTGTTTTGGGGCTAACCTTTAAACACGAAAACTATCTCACTCACTTTCTCTGTTGACTGGGAAAACGACGTCGTTGACGTTATCCAATCAAATCTCATTCAGGCGGTTCTAACGAGCACCAACATTTTTGGTATGTTTGCAGTATAAATAAGAAAAATATCACGGATTTCCATCGGAAAAAGAAGCCATTTTGGAGATGTGAAAAATAGTGCACTATGTCGCATGGATGTGTTATCATAATGACATACGTCAAGTTCAGGCTTCACAGCAAACCCTCTTGCACTCAACTGTGACGTCACCCCGATAAGAATAGCAAGGCTATTAATATCCGATACCTAGATCTCGCACTTACATGTATACTATTTTCGCCGGCACGAATCAGTGATGGTCACGTCGATGATTTCTTGGAATATACACTGATTGACCGATTGATAAACAGTCGACCAAAAATGGGCATTCGGGTGAAATCCCTCCCTTCTGTCCCCGCTCATCGGGGCTTGAGGAAATAGATTTACTGCATGACGCTGCCACGCAGAGCTGAAATCGACCGCACATGAGTACTGATAAACCGATTATAGGACCTAACCATGCCCAGGCAAAGCGGTGCGAGTCAGACTGTCCATGCATATAAACCCTATTGGTTGCATTAGGCGGAAGGGCTTGAGATGTCAATTCATCTCAGTGTCAGGTAAAAGTTCCACAAAATTGGAAGCAACGTCTTCAAAATAACCTATACAGTGTTGATGGGGACGTAAAACCTCAACTCATACAAAGAAATATCTCCCTTATATTTCAATTCCAGAGACGCAATATTTGTTTGTCTGGCAGATTTGTGCACAGGCTTTATTGGTGGATTTGTTATCTTCTCCGTGATTGGTCATCTTTCTCATGAAACAGGAATCCCCATTGAAAACTTCAACCAATCAGGTAAGCAGCTTTATCGATGAACCTATTCTGCAGCCACATACACTTTAAGACACAAAATGGCCTTCTCAGCTACACAGATTATAATCAATTGACTATCCCGTATTGATCGGAGGTCATCCGTATTAACACCAGGTCAACCAATATTAACGGAGGTCAAGTAATAAAATTGCCATTAATCAAGTAATTTCGTATTGACCCAGTGACAGGTCCTAGGTCTGCTGCATTGGCCCGAGGCCATCGGACCCGGGGCAATGCAGCAGACGTCGGACCTGTACCTCGGCCATTACGAACTTACTTGATTAATAACATTACAGAAATAGTTTTGAAATTGTACATTACGAAAACATGCCTATACCAATACATTGTAACCTTTATCGCCGAAAAAATGAAAATTTTAAGATGAAAATTTGTGATATTTTTCTTATTTCTGCTCAAAATTGAGGCGGTTCTAACGAGTACCCACAATCTATATTGAGGCGGTTCTAACGGGTACCCACAATCTATATTTTAGAGCAGAAGTCTGAAAAATAATGATTACCCCTTTAAACCCCAGTTTTACTATATAAAAGTGGGTTTAAGGGGGTCAAAATAAAATAGGCGTGTTTTCGTTATGGATACAGAAACTAGAGGTACATAGGATTTCTCGCTATAACGACTATATATGTCCCCTAACAATTTGTCGCTATGGCGCATTTGCCGTTTTAGAGAAGTATAAAAAGATCTTTCACGAGTGTTCATGCATTATCGAATTTATTAAAGAAGTTGAGGAACGAGGCATTGCCGAGTATTTTATGCCTTTTCCTCTTAGAGTTTAATAAATTAGTAATATATGGACACGAATGCAAGTTTCTATTTATCATATGACATTTAAAACACATTTCACGTTTTCTTCGTTCTCTTTAGACAAAATTGTGAATATCCCGCCATTGGTAAAGATGACGTCGTTAAAGACTTCGAACGTGTAACGTTACGAGGTGTCTGTAACTAATTTGCATAATTATTTAAAGCACTAGTGGATTACCGAAATTTAACACATGGCGTTATTACATTCTTAGACGCGACGTCATAACCCTACATCACGTTAAAGAGGCCGTGATATGCATCCGTTTTTAATAAGAACCATGGGGTTTAAAGGGTATAAATTACTCTTGATCGAAAACAACGAGGCGGTTCTAGCAAGCACGTACAAACAATGTTTGGAGCAGAAACAAGAAAATTGTCAAACATTTTCATCTGCAAACAGTTTGCTCTATACTAATCTTGTCACATTACGTCGCTGTTATTTTTGGTGGATATGCGACCACACGTTACAACATGTAACAACATGGCGCCGTCTGGGACATTCCTATGTTTTCTACTGTAATTCTTTTGAACATCTTTGACAATAAAGTCGGTTTCATCACGTGAACAAGTCCGTTTAATGAACACCCCTACTTAACCCCATTTTATAGAGAGAGAGAAAGCTGAGGTTTACAGGGTATACATTAATTTTCTTATTTTCCGTTCCACGACTATACATGTTTTAGTAGTTTTATTTGGTATCACAGATTAGCACACACATACATAAAACAATACAAACATGCAGCTAAACATACATGTACAAAAAAAAAGAAACAAAAAAACAACAACAAAAAAAAACAAGAACAACAACAGACACTACAACAGTGTTCTATAGCTTGCTTACCACCACAAAGGATAACTCAACAATAAAGAAAAACAAGTGATTTCTCTTATTTCCATTGTGGTCCTTGAATATTGGCTGCAAGCCATAGTGAGGCACAATTAAAGTAAGGCCTTAAAATCAACGAACTTAGCTTCTTAAAGACACAAACAGATTAAATCTTAGCTTTAAATGCGTGCAAAATCTGAACATAAAGTATAAAAGGAAATGCCATATCCTGATACCGAAAGTAACATTATATTATAAATCAATTTTGTAATATCCTGTGATCAGCCTATCATTTGATTCCTAGTAATAGAACTAATTGTGATGTCATAAGCGACGTTAGTTACTGTTCCATAGTTACATTGTTATCATCTGAAGAATACATCTATCACACAACTGAGAGTCTTTTAATTAACGATATCACCCGAAGGGCGTTGGCCCGTTTCGGATGTTACCTGACTTAACTTTAAATACGTGGCTCAAAATTACTTGCTCAACCCTCTAAGAAACTGGTAGCCAGCCGAGAGATCTTCATCAGGAACGTATCCAACCCTATATGTGTTTTGGGGTCCATTTGTAGAATAAAATGAACGATTTTATTTTGGGTAACCTGTAGCCTATTTCTGAACAACTTAGATATGCCCGGGTTCCAAAATGAGCATGCATAATCAAACTGACATTGTATCGTTGACATTACTATGAGCTTATAGGTTTCCATATTTAAAAACGTTTGTTTTCTATGTAAGAATTTAAATCTGGCATTCGCCTTTTGAATGAAATATGTGGTGGGTACTCGTTAGAATCGCCTCAATGAGGCGGCTCTGACGAGCACCACAACATATGTTTGCAGTTTAAATAAGAAAAAGATCACGGATATTCTTCAGAAAGTTACCTGTTTTCCAAATAAGATACAATGCACTATATCTCACGGATGGATTTTCGCTATGTAGATTTGTCATATGATAAACAGAAACCTACACTCGTGGTCATTTCATATGAAATTTATGAAACTCGCCAGAGGTGGTCAATTCATATAAAATTCACGAAGCTCGCAATAGGCTTGTTTCGTATATTGCATCTGAAATAACCACTCGTGAAACCTCAACTGTCAAACCGACTTGCTCAACTACATGGACACAGACTTGCAAGAGCATTGAGAATCTGGCTAATCAGAGCTGAAATGACAATCGATTATCAGTCTTGTCGTTGCGATTGATAATCGATTAGTAATCTATAAAGGTTTGATAATAATTTTACTCTTCTTGACTCTTACCATATATGTTATATATTAGCGTGTCTATTAGGTCAGAAAGGCCTGAGCAAACAGTGCAGACCCAGATGGGACGCCACATAATGCGGTGTCTCATATGCCGCAGAATGCGTTGTCTCATCAGGGTCTGTACTGTTTGCCACCCTTCCAGCCTTTTTAGACACAACATTGGCTGCAAATAATCGATTACAATTTAATCAGTAACGGTAATCATTTCAGTGGAACTTATCGATCGATTTATCGATTGCCCGATTAATTGGGTCAGTATCAACTAGATATATTGAATAATAAATGCAGCGAAAAAAGAAAGTACAGGATGCACAGTCTTATCTGCACCATTATTATTTACAAATGTCATAAAACATGTTTGCTCACTACGCAGCACATACGTCAACGGATACCTCATTATGTCTTGTCAACTGCTTTCAGGATATGGACTTGGTTTTGTTGCGTATCCAGAAGCTGCAAACTATTTGCCGCCACCACAGCTTTGGTGTGCCCTTTTCTTTTTCATGTCTATCTTTCTTGGAATTGATTCACAGGTTTGTTTGTTTGTTTTATTTGGATTAACGTCTCTGTCAACACTATTTATGTCATTTCCGAGCCGTTGGTTTCCATTTTGTGGAACTTTTACCCGGCATTGCGTTGAAATGAGAAACTCAGTCCCTGCCGCCCAATGAAACCAAAATGGTTAATATGCACTGGACGGTCCGACTCGCACCACTTTGCCACTATCTTCTGGATCGCATTTGTATGTACCGTTTCTATATGCTTTTTAGCTTAACAGAGCTCCGGGGGAGCTTATAGGATAGGCAGTAGTCCGTCGTCGTCTGGCGTCTGGTGTCTGACGTCTGGCGTCTGGTGTCTCGCGTCGTCAACACTTTCAATCGACATCTCCTCTGAAATCACTTGGCTAGTCGGGCTCAAATTTATAAACAGCATAATAGAAGTGAAGGCAATGATCAGAAATCGATACAATTAATCCACACTCCTAACAGAGGCACCAAAGGGAAAGAAACATAAAAATGAAACAACAGACCGAATGGAAAAACCCAACAGCAGAAAGTCAAAAGGACAGTTACTTTCCCACAAAATGGCCAATTGGCTATCCAAAACAAAATTATATAAGCGATACAAACACTCAAGGACAAACCATTACAAAAATAAACCGCGACAGAAGAACCTCATTGGAACGGCCAGTGACACGAATTCCACCGGGGGCCCAAATCGACCCAACGTGGCCACAATCCTCATCTACTTCCGTCGATATTTAGACAAATAATTTGTTCAGTCCACATGAAGGCCTCACAACCAATCAGTGCAACATTTCCGTGAACACAACAAATCCCTGGGCTGGGGGATTGAAATTTTGTGTTTTATAAAATTTGCCCTGCCTGTCTGTTTGTTTGTCCGTCTGTCCATCACAAAAACTTTAACCTTGATCATAACTTCAAAAGTATTTGACCTAGCCCCATGAAACTTCACACGCTTATTCACCATCACAAGGGCTTCAATTTGACCAAGGGCCATAACTTTGTTGTCATTTTTGGCTGAATTATCTCCCCTTAAAATTTTGCAAAAATTCAGAAATTGGATCGGTCACCTATAGTGACAGCTCTTGTTTTTTTATGAAAATGGCTCTTTATTTTGGTTCCTATGGCAACTTAGAGTTTCCATAGACTTATAATGGATATAATTGAAAAATGTCATTTACTGCCAAGCCTTTGCAGATATTTTAACACAACTTTAATAGAATTGTTTCTTAGGCATTTTCGTATCTGCAATATGAGTTTAGGCTTACTGACCTTATTTGCTGGTTACCTTGAAAACCAAAATACAAAAAAAAAAAAAAATAATTAAAAACATCTCAGAAACCATATGTTTTATGAGGCTGAGACATCATAGTGTAGATTATATTTTCTTGTCCTTTGGGATCTTTGATTCCATTGTGTAATTCTGAAAATATCTTAGGGTCACTGATGAGGCCTAATTGGCCGAAACTAGCTAGTCTGGCCCAGAAAACACGCACACTCCATATTTTTCAGTTTTGTGGTGTATTCCTTGCTTCCAAAGGATAACCCTTTTATAGAACATATTTAACTTCACTACAGCTGGTGTGTGGGAATGTGTGGCGGCGGTAAAACGTCTCCCTGCCCTACATCATAGTGTAGATTATACTTTCTTGTCCTTTTGGATCATTGATTCCAGTGTGGAATTCTGAAAATATCTGAGGGTCACTGATGAGGCCTAATTGGCCGAAACTAGCTAGTCTGGCCCAGAAAACATGCACACTCCATATTTTTCAGTTCTGTGGTGTATTCCCTGCTTCCAAAGGATAACCCTTTTATAGAACATATTTAACTTCATTACAGCTGGTGTGTGGGAATGTGTGGCGGCGGTTAAACGTCTCCCTGCCCTACATCATAGTGTAGATTATATTTTCTTGTCCTTTGGGATCATTGATTCCAGTGTGGAATTCTGAAAATATCTGCGGGTCACTGATGAGGCCTAATTGGCCGAAACTAACTAGTCTGGCCCAAAACACATGCACACTCCATATTTTTCAGTTCTGTGGTGTTTTCCTTGCTTCCAAAGGATAAGCCTTTTATAGAACATATTAAAAGAAATATTCACCATATTATCCTTTACAGGTTTTGTGTTTTTTATGCAAATCAGTGTTTTAGTTTGGTTGCTATGGGAACTTAGAATTTCCAATGGGAAAAAATGAAAAACGGCTTTTACTGCCAAGTGATTGCAAGTGATTTGACAAATTTAACAAAAATATTCCTAGTGTAGCATATCAGCCACATTATTTTAATGCCCATTGCTCGCTTCTATTGGTTGCATTGGAAACCGAAATTCGAGAAAAGGGGGAAAATACTTCAAAACTTATCTGTTCAGAAGCCATGTGCTCTATGAGGCTGAGATGTTCAGAAATATTCACCATATTAGCCTTACAGATGTTATGCTTTTCATGGTAATCGATTGTTTATTTCGGTTGTTACAGGTATTTAGAGTTTCCATAGTCTTATAATGGGAAAACTGAAAAATGTTGTTGTTGTTTTTTTTTGCCAAGCCATTGCAGCAATTGCAGATGTTTTGACAAAACTTTTACAGATTTTTCCTGGAGTATTCTATCAGGCATATGGTGTTATGCCTACTGTTCATTTTAAGCTCACCAGAGCCAAGGGCTCCCGGGGGAACTTATAGGCTAGCCAGTTGTCCGTTTTCGCCTGGTGTCTTGCGTCTTGCGTCATCGAAACTTTAACGGCATCTCCTCTGAGGCCACTGGGCCGATTCAGCCTACATTTCATCTGTGGTATCCGAAGGCTGGGAGATTGAAAGTTTATGTTCATTTATGAATATCGGCTTTTTAGTTTGGTTGCTATAGCAACTTAGATTTTCCATAGACTTATAATGGGGAAAATGGAAAAAAATGGCATTTTCTGCTAAGTCATTGCCAATATTTTGACACAACTTTTATAGAAATGTTCCTTGGGTAAACTTCTATCAGCCATACGCTTTTATGCCAACGTCGGCCCCCCATGTTGAGCCGGGGCCATGTCCCACCACCCCCACTTCATAAGAGGCCATATATTTCAGAAACCATTCAGATCCCAATCCCTAAGCCATACATATTCTTGTCCTTATGCAAAGACACATTCAGTGACACCAACCTGGGGTCTTCCGGAATTCGCCGGGACCATAAGGCCCAATATCTCGGAAACCTTACAGATTCCCACCCCTTAAAAATAAACATTCTTGTTCCTTATGATAAGACACATTCATTGATACCAACCTGGAGGTCTCCCGGGTTGTGTCGGAGCCATGTCCCTCCCCTCCACTGCACAAAAGGCCATATATGCCAGAAACTCTTCAGAGCCCCACCCCTAAACCATATATATTCATGTTCCTTATGATAAGACGCATTCAGTGGCACCAGCCTGGGGGTCCCCGGGATGCCTCTGTTCATGCCCCGCCCCTGTAACTCTTTCAAAAACATATATCTCAGAAATTGTTCAGAGTCCCACTCCTAAACCATATTTATTCTCGTTCCTTATGATATAACTCATTCTATCACACCAACCCGGGGGTCTCATTATGCTGGGGCCATGCACTTGGGCCATACTCCGCCCCTCCACTTCCTAAAAGGACAAACACCATTCAAATCCCCACCCCATAACCATATATATGCTTGTTCCTTTTTTGTTTGTTTGTTTGTTTGTTTGATTTGAGGTTTAACGTCCCCGTCAACACTGTATAGGTCATTTTAGACACATTCAGTCGCACCACCTTGTGGAGTCCGCAGGGGCCATTCCTCTCATGTCCACTTCATAAAAGGACCTCAAATCTTAGAAACCATTCCGATTCCCACCCCTAAACCATATATACTCTTGGTCCTTATGATAAGACACATTTAAGGACAACAATTTCGGGCTTTCCTGGAATCGATAGGGCATGCCCCAACACCTCCGCTGCTTAAAAGGCCTTATATCTCAGGAAAAATACAGTTCAGAATCAGAATCAGAATTATTACTGGTGACACGTCAAATGACATTCATACACCAGGACCTGTGATATGGGAAGTTAGTCCCTAGCTCTAACCAAAGAGGTAAACTTAGCTACACAATCCTCAGCACCTTCAGCCGTCGAAATAATCGAATCGGGATGGGCATTCCAAGCTCTAATGGTTCGGGGGAAGAAAGATTCTTTATAAATGTCCGTTCTTGCAGAAAGGGCCTGAAACGTCATTGAATGGTGCTTTCTGCAGTGCCTAACTGGGGGAACAAGGTCATCTGTTGAAATGTTGGCAGCACTCTTTAGACCTTTATATCAGAGTATGAGCCTACTGTCCCTTCTCCTTTTCTTGAGAGACTCCCATCTTAATTTTCCTAGAATTCCAGTCATGCTCCCAGTTTCAAAGCAGTAATTTCCAGTTACAAATCTGGCAGCTCTATTCTGAACTTTTTCAATTTCTTCATTGAGGACTACTCCGCTTGGGTCCCAGATGCAACTACCATATTCCAAGATTGGGCGAACAAGTCCCCTGTATGCAGTCTCTTTCACATCCTGAGGACACTGATGAAGATTTCGCCTCAGGAAACCAAGTGTTCTATTCGCCTTTGTACACATGTTGCTAATGTGTGTATTCCATCACAAATCGTGAGTGATTGTCACACCAAGGTACTTAATGGAATTCACATTTTCGAGGACCGTTCCCTCTAAAGTGTAAGAAGCCCCAATTTTATTAGAACTCTTCCTAGTTATTTGCATAATATTGCATTTAACTGGCTGAAACCTCATGCCCCATTTTCGGGCCCAACATCCTAATCTATCTATGTCAGCCTGAAGTTTCAGTAAGTCATCTGTATCTCTAATTTCCCGGTAACAAACACAGTCGTCTACGAACAGTCTTATTTCTGAGTCAATGTCAGCGGAGATATCATTGATCTAGAGAGAGAACAATAGAGGACCAAGAACAGTCCCTTGCGGGACTCCAGACAAAACTGGCGCCCATACTGAAAATTCACCATTAACAACAACCCGCTGTTTTCTGTAGCAAAGGAAGGAATCTATCCATTTTAGAGTCTTTCCTCCAATTCCATAACCAAATAATTTGGATTTAAGTAGATCATGCGGAGGGGTGTCAAAAGCCTTCTCGAAGTCCAGAATAAATGTGTCCACCTGCCCCCCTTTGTCCAGGATTTTTGCCCAATCATTAATAACCGTGCTCAACTGAGTTTCGCAACTATGCCTTTTCCTAAATGCATGTTGTCTGTCTGACAAAAGTTTATGTTCATCCAAATGAGCCATAATGTTTGAGCAAACTATGCATTCCAGCAATTTACATAGAACACAGGTCAGTGACACCGGGTGATAATTTCGAGCAAGAGCCCAGCTCCCAACCACTGAACCATATATCCTTGTTCCTTATGATAAGACGCATCTAGCGATACCAACCAGAGCTCCACTGGTACCATATCCCACCCCATATACTTCATAAAAGGCTTCATATTTCAGATACTGAGTCCTTATGGGTGGTCATTTGAGGTTAAAATACATGGCTGCCATTGGACAGTCCCAACCTGAGCTCTGGTGAGCATAGTGGCCTATGGACCTCTTGTTTTATGAATAGTATTGTCTAAAGTATACAAATGAAATAAAAGCTTAAACTAAATACATGTATATAAAGTGACATGAATATAGCCAAGGAGAACATGTATCTGCTTATTGTATTTAATAAATTGAATATCAAACAATATAATACAGAAAAAAGGAAAGGATAACAGAAGTAAAACAGTGTTGATTTGGCCTGTATGTTTTTCATCTTTGAACTAACACTAATATGAGCCAGCGCATGACAAAACCTACAATAAGGCATGTGCGTCCAGCAAAGACTCAGATCAACCTGCGCATCCATATAGTTTAACCAGAGACTTGCTGCATGAAGGAACATTGGGCCCTAAGCTATCCTTAGAGCGCACAACGAAGACTCACACGGATGCGCAGGCTGATCTGAGTCTTCGTTGGGCGCACTTGTCTTATGTAGGTTTTGCCATGCGCTGGCTCATATTAGATTAACCTTTTGCGATAACCCATACCTTTGAAAGCGGTATAGATCCATATTAGATGTTTTTTTGTTTTTTTTTAATTAGGATCTGCAATGTTGGTCATTCAATTTGCAAATTTGAATGAATAAATCCATTCAAGAAATTTGATTAGTTGATAGTCAGAAATGGGCGGGGCAAATAAATCCATTCAGCAGGATAAGGGTTATGTTCTTATATTTACTATGTGTTCTTACTATGTGTTCTTAACCTGAAACCCTTAAACGGGTACCCTGGCAAACAGTGCAGGCCCAGATCAGACGCCGCAGAAGGCGGCGTCTGATCTGGGTCTACATTGTTTCCAAAATGTTAGTCCATTTTCCAAATTAATTTTAAAGAAAATGCAACCTTACATCCCTAAATGTTGAAATAGACTCCTGCTATATAAGGAGGAAGATTCCATTTGGTACAAAAATGGTTTAGACTTTCAGATGAGTCTTTAAACCGAGGTCCCGTCTCCGTATGACCTTAGCTGTTGGTGGGAAGTAAAAACTGATACACATACAAAAATGGTTAATGGTGAAATTTTACTCTATATAACAGTTCCCGAATTATGAGATCGTCGTCACTGCATTACGAGACGAGTTTCCGAAGTATCTAACAGGAAGAAAAAGTTTGGTTACATTGGTTGTTATTGTTGCTGCGTTCTTACTCGCCATTCCACAGGTTACCCAGGTACGATTATAGGCCAATAAAATACTAAACATCATCAAGTGACTGAAGAGCAATCAATGCACTTACCCATAAATTCATGTACTGCATACCATTACGCAAACACGCCTATTCAAATTCATTGTCAACTTTATCGCCGAAAAAATGGAAATTTTATGATGAAACATTGTGATATTTTTCTTATTTCTGCTCAAATTAGAGATTGTTGGCACTCGTTAGAACCGCCTCATCGAGGCGGTTCTAACGAGTACCCACAATCTATATTTTAGAGCAGAAATAAGAACAATTAGGTATACCCCCGCAAACCCAAGTTTTACAATATAAAAGTGGGGTTCAAGGGGGTCAAAGTTATATAGGCGTGTTTTCGTGATGCAAACATTGTAGACTTTGATCAGACGCCGAGTTCTGCGATGTCTGTTCTATGTTCTATGTCAAAACTGTTTGCATATGTCCAAGCACTTACGCCTGGTAAGCTTCCTTTTTCACAGTGAGCTTTATTTTACCATAATAATGATTATGAAAACACGCATATTCAAATATATTGACAATTTTACCACACAAAAAAATTGTCAGATAAAATGTTTTGATATTTTTCTTATTTATTTTCAAAATATAGATTGTGGGTACTCGTTAGAACTGCCTCGACGGCAGTTCTTACGAGTGCCCACAATTTATGTTTTTGAGTTGAGTTTAGAAAATAATATAGAGCCCTGCAAACCCCAGTTTTACTGTTTATTGGTGAGGTTTAAGTTGGTCAAAATTATATATGTGTGTTTTCGTGATGCACAATTTAAGTCAGTGAAAGTCACGTGGACATCAGCACTGAAGAGCTTCTGTACTTAGTAGCTGTAGGTCGACTGGCAAAAAAAAGTAAATAAATAAAAGTTGGCCATCCTTGATGACCATTATGATTACATGCCCATTCAACGTAGTGTTTCATAATAGCAATGTTCTGATGAAATAGTTATACATGTATATTTTTCTTATTACTCGTAACTAATGGAGGTCACTTGAGTTCTAACAGGCACCCACAATCAGTATGTTTAGAAAATAACATGCACTTTCATGTCTGAGAATGTAGTAATGTCATGCAATAATTTCGGTAATTCACTAGTGGATTAAATCTGTAAATTAGTTAGATACGTCCCGTGACGTTACACGAACGACGTCCTTAACGACGCTGCTTTTACTTATGGAATTTTTACATTTTTGTTTAAAAATCATGAATAAAATGCGTTTCAGTGTCCTATGATAAATATCATCTTGCATTCGTGTTCATGTAGCATTTTATCCCTTTTCCTCCACTCGTTTAATAAATTTAATAATACATGAACACTCGTGTAAGATCCTCTGTTTAAACACCACTGTTTTCCTATATACATGTCAGTACACCAAGATGTTCAATAGATTTGTTAACGTGATTCACTGTTAAAGAGTTCCAATGTAAGTTGAGTCGCAATTTAGAATCGCCTCAAATGCTAGGTTCCCACTTACGACCCGACTAACCCGATCGTCCAATTTCGGATTTACCCGACTCAGCCCGATTCTTGGCTTGATCGGGCGTCTACACGTTTATACCCGATCGCTTTTCCATCCGTCCCGACCCTTTACACGATCATACACGACTCCTTTATGATTGCAACCCGACTGCTTTATGATTTCAACCGGACTACTCACCAGATCGCTTCTCGATCGTCTCTTCTTACACACGACCTCTACTTGATCACTACCTGATCAGCTGGACCAACTAGATCTCTCGGCCTCTGGTCTTGGCCTGCAGTGTTTGCCAATTACCAGTTTGGGGTTTCCGGTAGATAATGGGTTAAGTTCTGCTCCTATGGTTTACTATAAGAATCTGATATGGGGTTCTGTTGTAGATGGGCGTTTCCAACCCGAGGGATGACCGTGCTGAGCGGAACCGGTTCTGTTGTAGATGAGCGTTTCCAACCCGAGGGTTGACCGTGCTGAGCGGAACCGAGGCTACGCCGAGGTTCCGCTCAGCACGGTCATCCCTCGGGTTGGAAACGCCCATCTACAACAGAACCCCATATTGGATTCTTTTTCTTGCACAACACCTCCGGTTAGTTTTGACAGCTCGCACATGAATATTTTTTTTTACAAAATAAAAGTAGTGCGGAAGTAGTTCCGGCAGTTGAAGGGAATTGAAGCGCATTTATGTTAGTTTCCTGGGTCGGAACACCAGGGTCAGAACATAAATTTCTACCCCAGGGTAAAATCACGGATTTCCCTGTCTGGTGTGCAAGAAAAGGGTATAAAGCACAGTTTTACAGCATGCAGTGGGAGTATGTGTTTGAACCCCACCCCCCCCCCCATTGTGGCTATTCTATTTCAGAACCGGTGGTTCTTACACATACTCCCAGTCATCTTGTTAACAATCCTTGACATTAATACCTCTCTAAACCCCACATTATATGGAGAAAACTTGGCTGTACAGGGGTATATATGATTTTGCTTAATTCTATCCCAAGGCATGTGCTGTGGGTACTCTTTATTTGGACTTTAATCAGATAGAGAATATAAGAAGGCATTTCATAGGCACAGTTGCAGACTTCAGACTTAATGGGTACTTGCGATAGAACAAAATCTCCTGAATGAGACTGTTCTAACGAGCACCCACAACCTATCTTTGTAGTATAAATAAGAAATATATCATATCTTTTCATACGAAAAATAGCCATATTGGAGAAATGAAGGAATGTACTTTGTCAGACGGATTTGTTGGCCCATTTCGGCCCATTTCGGGGACCAGCCATGCCTTGTCCTGAATTAGTTCTGGTTCAAACATTGTACGTGCTAGAGCCACCACATTGACGTGATTCTAACGAATGCGTCCACTGTATGCTTTAAAACAGAAATAAAATAAATAGTACCCTTGAACATGTAAAACCCACTTCTCCTCATACAGTGTCGTTTATCAGAGTGTTCATTTCGGCTCGTTAACTTGATGCCTCATGCTGTGGCACCATCACGTGAACAAGTCCGTGAAATGAACTCCCGCATACACTCCACTTTACATAGAGAAAACTGGGGTTTTACGGAGTTATACATTTCTTTCCAAGACATAGGTTGTTGGTACTCGTTAGAACCGCCTCATTGAGGGGGTTCAATAGGGCACCCACGACCTATGTTTACAATATAAATAAGAAAAATATCATGGATTTTTATCAGAAAAGTAGCCATTTTGGAGATGTGAAAAAATGCACTATGTCGCACTGGTGAGTTATTGTAATGCGGCGCAGAAGACCATCGCCCACAACATTCTACTATACTTTTTCTCCTTTCAGGGTGGCATATACTTATTGACTCTGGTGGACTGGTATGCTGCCACATTCTCAGTGACCGTTTTCGCTCTGCTGGAGGTTATAATGATGGTATACGTGTATGGTAAGATACCTGGCAGATTTTTCCCGCCATTTTTCAAAGGGAGACGACTTTCGGGACTTGCTGTTCGCTTTTCTATAAGCTCTGTCGAGCTGAAAAAGGGGTCTACTCTTCAGGAGCAAATTCTTTCCTTTAAGAGTTGATCCCTATTGACATCGGCGGCAAAAATGCTTTTGGAGGATTTGCCTCCCCTGAAGGTGTATCCAGTCCCCTTAAACATACAGTAACATTCTTGTATTATGGTCACCATTGGGGCTGTTCAAAAGTGGTCTTGGGACTGTTGACAAGCGATCTTTAAGACCACTTTTAAACAGTCCCAAAGGTTGTTTCCGGTTGTATAAAACACAAAGAAAGAATAACTGAAACATTTAAATATGATTTTTAAAGATTATGTCCTATTTATACCCGATCTGAATAGTGGTATTTCACTGTACACAATGCACAAACCCTGGAGAGAGAGAGAGAGAGAGAGAGAGAAAGAGAGAAAGAGAGAGAGAGAGAGAGAGAGAGAGAGATCAACGTAATAATAACGGTAGGTCTAGTCTAGTCAAAACTACGTCGTAGACTTACTTACAGATCATGTGAGTTCGCGTGAGTCAGATTATTCATTTGTTTTGTGTGTTTGTTTGATTTAAGGTTAAGCGTCCCCGTCAACACTGTGTAGGTCATTTTGGAGGCGTTGCTTCCAATTATGTGGGACTTTTATCCGACATTGAGATGAAATGACTTCTCGAGCCCTGTTGTCCAATGAAACTAATAGGGTGTATAAGCATGGACGGTCCGATTCATACCACTTTCCTTTTTTAATTGCACGCTGGTGAGTCAGGCCTCAGATTCTATGACGGTTCCAACATAAAGGCTTATGTCGGTTGGTACCTGATGCTCTGTCTCTGGTCGGGCCCATCGGAGTCTAACTGTTGGTTTTCCTTTTGCTCCAGCATTTCAGTGGTTTCTTGCTGTCGAGTCCTCACCGTTGTTTCATCTCTGTGGTTGTTTGATTTTTGAGTTCACTGAGATGTTGCACTGATGTGTTAGGAGGCCTTCATGCGGACTGAACAAATTATTTAAGTAAGGGCGAGGATTGTGGCCATGTAAAATCGATTAAAGTCCCTCAGTGAATTTCGTTTCCGCTGACCGTTCCAAGGCGGTTCTTCTGTCGTGGTTTATTTTTGTTATGGTTTGTCTTTGCGTGTTTGTGTCGCTTATATTATTTTATTTTGGATAGCCTATTGGCCATTTTGTGGGAAAGTAATTGTCCTTTTGGCTTTCCGCTATTGATGTTTCCATTAGGGTTTGTTGTTTCATGTATGTGTTTCTTTCCCTTTGGTGTCTCTGATGGGAGCTGTTGGTTAATTGTATCGATTCCTGATCATTGCCTCCACTTCTATTTAAGATCCTCTAAGCGATTAACCAGTACTCGTGTGCTGTCGGTTTCAACTCTGCCTGGAAGCATCATGCAGCCCATCTATTTCTTCAAGCCCCCATGGGCGGGGGGCGTCAGATTATTCATTGAAGCATTAACAATAGATAGAGGATATTTACTTTTCTTAGTTGAATACCAAAACTCTTTCATCGGATGTGTTGAAAATAACAAAATTTCTACGACTGTGAAGCACGAGTGAAAATGCTTATGTTTTCATCACACGAGTTGAGATATTTTTGGTGTCTATTGGAACAAGTAGATTTTCTTTTTATTTTATACGTGACTTCGGCGAAGTGCTGGAACTGACCACCTTATTTTATCGTATAAAAAGCGTTAAAAAAGGACTGAAATGCATGTGTTGTATTCAAACGTGTTGAAAAACTCTACGACTAACGTCATTAAGCGCACTTTGAATATCCGCTCCGGGGAACGGGAGGTCTGGGGTTCGACCCCGGGCCGCGACATACCAAAGTCGTTAAAAATGGTACTAGCTGCTCCTCGTTTGGCACTCAGATTTACGGGGTAGAGCTAGGACTGGTCGATCCAGTGTCAGGATAATGTGACTGGGTGTGGTATCATGTAATGTGTCTGGGACATGATACTTCAGTGAGGCAGCACTATAAACGTGAGCATTGAGCTCCCTGTCGCAACCAGACACCGTCGTGATATGACTGAAAAATTGTTGAAAGCGACGTTAAACCCGAATTCACACACACACACACGCACTTTGAATGATTGCAGTATAAATCACAGTTTTTTGCATCTATACTACTATAAGAACGAACTAACCTAAAAAAATAGAAAACGATAAAAACGTGGCCTTACTGAGGTGGTTCTAACGAGTACCCAGAACCTATGTCTTGGAGCAGAAATTGATAAACCAAAATAATATGGGCCCCGCCAAGCGATTTTGGTACTTATCGCCTATGCGAGCAGCGAAGGTTCAGGCGAGCCTGCGCATCCGCGCAGTCTCGCCAGAACCTTCGCTGCTCGCTCATACAAGCAGTGAAGCAAGTGGAACCTTCAAACAGAAAGCCATATCCCTGGCCCCTCTGAATGGCTGGGCATGCGCTGTTAAAATTTGTCATGGCGGAATGCTCGAAGACCCAAATTCGCTTGGCGGGGCTCAATTATTTAACCTATAAACACCAGTACAAATTTTAATTGCGTATACCCAGCCATTCAGAGGGGCCAGGAATATGGCTTTCTGGCTGAAGGTTCCGCTTGATTCACTGCTTGTATGAGCGAGCAGCGAAGGTTCTGGCGAGACTGCGCGGATGCGCAGGCTCGCCTGAACCTTCGCTGCTTGCATAGGCGATAAGTACCAAAAACGCTTGACGGGGCCCATCTAATATTAATAATAATAATAATAATAATAATAATAATAATAATAAAAATGGAAGAAAAGCATGACACAAACAAACAGCACAAAAAAGCGGGCCAACATCGGGCCGACAGCGATATGACATCGACACTGTCAACCCAACCTTGGCCCGACATTCTTTGCTGGCTGGAAAAGCCGTTTTATGACGTCACTCGTAAATTCTTAGACGTTAGACGGTGTTAGACGGTGTTACCTTATTTTATTGTATAAAAAGCGTTAAAACGGACTGAAATGCATGTGTTGTATTCAAACGTGTTAAATTAAATAATAATAATAATAATAATAATAATAATAATAATAATAATAATAAAAATAATAATAATCGACCTTATTTATAGAGGGTAACACATTTAGTAAACTAGAACTACTCTTCCATGTGGCCCTCTTTTTCCTGGGTAGAAACCAATACTAAGCAATGTGGATAAAGTCTCTTGCTCAAAGATACAACGCTTAGTGTTTGCGGGGATCGAACCGGCTACCTGTCGATCTCAAATCCGATGCTTTAGCACTACACCACAGTGCTGCATCCCATACCATCACGAAATCACGCCTTTATAATTTTAACCCCCATGAAGCCATTATTATATAGGAAAACAGGGGTGCATGTAAACCTTATTTTTCTTATTTCTGCTCTAAAATATAAAATGTGGGCACTCGTTAGAGCACCCACAATTTATATTTTGATCAGAAGTAAGAAAACTATCACAAATTTTCATTTTAAAATTTTCGTTTTTTTTTCGGCGGTAAAGTTTACTATGTATTTACATACATGACTGAGCCCCGCCAAGCGAATTTGTGTCTTCGAGCATTCCGTCATGACAAATTTTAACTGCGCATGCCCAGCCATTCAGAGGGGCCAGGGATACGGCTTTCTGTCTGAAGGTTCCTCTTGATTCACTGCTTGTATGAGCGAGCAGCGAAGGTTCTGGCGAGACTGCGCGGATGCGCAGGCTCGCCTGAACCTTCGCTGCTCGCATAGGCGATAAGCACCAAAATCGCTTGACGGGGACCATGTAATGTGACTCAGAGCTTATTCATGCATCCAGGGAAGATTCTGACTATTCCGATTCAGTTTGTGTACAGTCTGATCTGAGAGTTCGCCGAACGCACATGTTCGCAGACTTTACGCTAATACATCCGCGTGTCCAAATTGTTTTTCATATCTTAAAAATATGTTTCTAATGAAAATCTGCTATATTTCTCTTGTTTGTATACGAAACAAAGGTTGAATGTGTTCGTAAGAACCGTCTAATGTCATGGAGCATAAATAAACAAATAGTGTATACCCCTATAAACCCCAGTTTTCACTATACAGTAAAATTCCTATATTTAGGCCACCTTTGGGACTGTTCAAAAGTGGTCTTTAAGGCCACTCTTGAACAGTCCCATAGGTGGTCTCTTACCAGAGCACCTCTATGCAGAAAAGACAAAGAAAGAATAACTGCAACCTACGTATTAGGTGGTCTTAATAGCGGAATATTACTGTGTAAAGTGAGTTTTATAGGGGCGTTCATTACACTGGCTTCTAACTATTCAGAATTTGTTAACGTGATACATCTCGTTGCTGGTGGCGGTCCGTATGTCATATGTCTTAAAAGAACATTTTCAGAAGCAAAAACGTGATATTTTTCTTCTGAACGTTGCTGATGTAGACAATCTCTTTGGAAAAGATTGAGATTCTGACGAGAATCTACATTCTACACGTAAGAGGAAATAATTTGCACTTGCACGAAATCTCGTTTTTCCCTCATATAAAAGGCTTTTACAGAGGTGTTTCCTACATGGACTTTTCAACGTGACGTACGTTGACTAACATACACGTTGAACTCCATGTTTCAAATAATCTATTGACAATGTAATTACATATTAATACGTCTAAATAAATGCAAATGCATCTTTCTGACTTATGCTCAGGTATGGATAATATTGAGAAGATTATGAGAGAGATGACAGGCTTTGGTGTTCCACTACCCTTCAAAGTGTGCTGGTATTTCTTAACTCCAGCCCTGCTTGTGGTACGTAACAGTTGATGTTTTCTTCATCGTGTAATAGACACCAGTGAACACCTCAATTTAGATAGGACAAAGAGATCTACAAGTGTTTACAGTATGTTTCAATTATTAATTCTTTTGCTCAAAAACAATAAGTTTGTGTGCTTATTAGAGCCACTGTAAAGAGCCGATTCTAATAAAAGCAACATCTTAATAGGTAAACTGTCACACACAATTTAAAATCCAATGTTGATTTGTGAAAAATAGAAGTGAAGGCAATGATCAGGAATCGTTACAATTAATTCACAGCTCCCAGCAGTGACACCAAAGGGAAAGAAACTCAAACATGAAATAACTAGACCCTTATGAAAACACCAATAGCGGAAAGCCAAAATGACAGTTACTTTCCCACAAAATGGCCAACTGGCTATCCAAAACGAAATAATATAAGCGAAACACACACTCAAAGACAAACCATAACAAAAATAAACCGCGACAGAAGAACCGCATTTCAACGTTCAGTGAAACGAATTCCACTTGGGGTGGAGAGGGCTTAAATCGAATTTACGGCCTTACGTCCGTCGCGATTTAGACAAATAATTTGTTCAGGCCACATAAAGGCCTCCTAAATCATCAGTGCAACATCTTCGAGAACAAAAAATGGTATGTGTGCATTTCATTACTTTCTTTCCCTGACACCTAATGACCCTTTGGTGACATACTAAATGTCCATTACAAAAGTTGATCAAGAATATAATATTGTGGCAGTCACAAAATTAATGTATATTTAGGGAGAACCATTTACCAAAATGTAATTAAGGCGCTTTCCAGTTTGCATTGATGAGAAAACAGAACATAGTTTTGAAAAACGAGCAAAATAGAAGTAGAGGCCATGATCAGTAATCAATACAATTTACACGTAGCTCCCATCAGAGACACCAAAGGGAAAGAAACATAAGCACGAAGCAACAGCCCCTAACGGAAACACCAACAGCGGAAAGCCAAAAGGACAGTTACTTTCCCACAAAATGGCAAAAAGGCTATCCAAAATAAAATAATATAAGCGACACAAAGTCTACTGCAATCTTCATGCTTTACTATATCAGACAGATTAACGGCCCCCGCCCATCGGGGCTTGAAGAAATAGATGGGCTGCATGATGCTTCAACGCAGAGCTGAATCCGACCGCACACACGTATTGGTAAACCGGTAAGAGGATCTAAGCCTGCCCAGGCAAAGCAGTGCGAGTCGGACCTTCCATTCTTATAATTAAAAATCAAAAATGAGTTCCTTTAAGAGCAATGAAAACATTCATAAGAAAGAAGATGGGTCATACTACGTAGTTTCGGCTAATAAAGCCTCATCAGTGACCCTGTAATGATCCGGCAAAGAAAGCCCTATTGGTTTCATTTGGCGACAGGGCTTGAGATGTCATTTCAGCTCAATGTCGGGTAAAAGTCCCACAAAATTGGAAGCAACGTCTCCAAAATGACTTATACAGTGTTGACGGCACGTTGAACCTCAAATCAATCAAACAAACAAACAAACAAACAAACACATTGACAGATTAAGGATTCACTTTACCTCACGACAGTAGTCATTTTTATTGATATTTTCATCACTAGTACGTAGTATATTTACATAATCTTTATACAAAGTTAAAGGCCAGGATCGGATTTATTGGATTTGTATCGGAGTTAAATGGCCCAATCAACACTATTTAGGTATTTTTTGTGCATATCCACACTTTTCTTGGGCAGGCTTATACGTAAGGGGTTAATCAGTAGAGTGCACATTCTTTCGCCAGAAACTGACAACTGCCCTTCTTCAATCAGCGGAAGGGAGAGAATGACCGTAGAAAAGATTTCATAATCAATCTCCACGAAATAATGTTGCTGACTCCGGCAGGTATCGACCCTGCGTCCTCCTGATTACCAGTCATACGCTCATCCGACTGAGCTACCGAGGCCGGCTTGTTGGATGTTTATTTATTTCATTAATCGTCTGTTTATTGCAATAACGTTGTAATTGCCATATAGGGGTATATAGGAGTGAGCTTGTCGGTCGGTCGGTCTGTTGACTTGGTTTCCAGACGATAACTCAAAAAGCGCTTCACCGATTTTTATAATTTTTGGTACACTGATGTAACATCATAAAATACAGGTCAAGTTCGATTTCCACTACAATTCGTCAATTTTCGACATAGTTATGGCCCCTTTCAAGTGAAAAAATTGCAAAATGCCGCTGTTGTACTGTCAAGGCAGTTTTTGTGGGGGTATTCATCACCTTTAGTGATAGCTCTAGTTTAAAACCTTATTTTAGCAACACTTTATTTATGGATTCATCTTTTAATCAAGACGTCAAATGGGCCCTTATTCTCATAAAACCAACAACAAGATATGCCCTTTGAAATTTGTCAGGGATTTTCTTTAAAAGATAAAATAAATTGAATTTTTATACTAAATTCAATTGGATCATTTAATAGAAACCAAACTAGACACTAAAGTCTCTGGTATATGTTTCAAACCCGGGCTTGAAGGAACCGAAAAGCCACAAATTATATAACGTGGCCAATTAATTAGGAAAATAATTTACTTTGTACATATTGCTGAACCACTATGGGGCTGAAGGCTGAACATTTGGTTTATGGTATGCATTTTTTTTTCTCCCGAATGAGAAGATTGACCTTACCGGTCTTTTCTCATGATCAATAGGCAATGTGAAATATATATTTTTATTTGCATTTTTAGTGGAAGTTTGGACATACTTAATTTGAGAAAACTAAGTAAACTACACATTTCAACTAGAGAAATAGAAGTGAAGACAATGACCAGGAATCGATACAGTAAACCCACAGCTCCCATCAGAGACACCAAAGGAAAAGAAGCACAAACATGAAACAACTAGACCCTAATGGAAACATCAATAGCGGAAAGCCAAAAGGACATTTACTCTCCCACAAAATGGCCAATTGGCTATCCAAAACAAAATAATATTAGCGATACACACACTCAAGCCATAACAAAAATAATCCGAGACAGAAGAACTGCCTTGGAACGGTCAGTGAAACGAATTCAACTGGGGACTTAAGTCTAAATTAATATCGGAGTAATATAAGGGGGCATAAATATAGAGAAAGCCCTTCGGGCAAGGTTTTAACATACAATGCTGATAGTTAAATGGCTCTTCCTTATCAACGGAACATCATGGCTGGAGAGATGAGAAGACAAACAATAATTGTTTTCTTGTGACAAGGAACAACTAAATACGCATCAGCGACGATTTATGGCCTGAGAAATATGATGCTAGCAAAAATCTCATGAGTGTGAAAATTCAATGGTGGGTTCTGTAAAAGTAATGGATTTAACAGACTGTCTGCCTCATTTCATTTATATTGTATCGAGTCTTTTTATATAGGAGAATGATGAGAAACTGATAATTAAGATATTCATAAATACCGTTTTGTTCCCTCTTAATATCAGCTGAATATGACTACTTCAAGCCAAAGTACAACTGATGAGAACTAAGACTGGAAAAAAAGTAGGAGATTTGTGAACGTCTGGATTATTGCATTCTACGTTTTTTTTTTCTGAATTTATATACTGCATATGATTTATATACCACATGCACATTTCGGCCTCCGCCAATCGGGGCTTGAAGAAATAGATGGGCTGCATGATGCTTCCAAGCAGAGCTGAAACCGACCGCACACGTGTCCTGGTAAACCGCTTAGATGATCTTAGCCTGCCCAGACAAAGCGGTGCGAGTCGGACTGTACATGCTTATAAATCCTTTTGGTTTCATTGGGCGACAGGGATTGAGCTGTCATTTCATCTCAACGTCGGGTAAAAGTCCCACCATATTGGAAGCAACGTCTCCAAAATGACCTATACAGTGTTGACGGGGACGTTAAACCTTAAATCAAACAAACATATGCACATTTACGGCCCATGGCAAGAAAACACCTGTAAAGTTTCAAAAGAATCAGGAAAACTGTAAGAGGAATTGCGCTCATTCGACACCTAGCATAAATGAAGACGGATGGACGGACTGACGAACAGACGAGTGGACGGACACTTTCATGTCTGTGTCTTCCAGCTAAAACAGGTGTAATGTCATATATAAGAACAATCCTAGTTTACATAAACCGGAAACGTCACATAGTCTGTGACGTAACGTCATTACTTATGTTTCCTGGTTACGCTTTTAATGTCGGACACGTTATGTTAAATTAAATACTACAAGCGGAATTACTTGTTATATATTTGTTAAGTCGTTCCATTGGCGACGAGGATAAACTGGCCGCGGGGGAAGGCCAGAAAAAAGGACAGATGAGAATCTGATTGCGAACCGAGCGTGTAAAACGAATAACAAAGGATCCGGTCGAGCTCAGAGTACACGTAAATGACGAGATACGGGCTGGAGATGACGGAAAACGAAGCGGTTACGATTATAACGGAGTCCCGGAATCTAAAGACACTACCATTTAGGCCAACCGAAGACCAGCTTTCAACAGGTAAAGCATGGGAGGACTGGTTGGAAGGTATTGAGCGTGAGTTTCGGTATTTCAAAATATCGAACCCACAAGATAAAAAAGATGCAATAATAACAATGCCACCAACAATGACGAGAGAATATTAGAACATCTAATACAGACAATTGAAAATAAAATGTTAATTCAAAAATGTATTTCAAAATCATGGACATTACAGGAGTTTCTTACAGAAGCCGGACAGATAGAGGACATTTCTCTACAAATGAGAGACATGAAAATCGAGTCAGAGGAACGGGATATAGCAAAAGTTGTAGAGCCAATGCGGAAAAATTATAGGTCTCAAAGATACTCAGGACCCGCAGGTAGGAGGGCCCCGGATCAAATATGTAATAATTGCGGATTTGAAATGCATCCTGAAGGAAGAACATGCCCGGCATACGGGAAGAAATGCAATAATTGCTCGCGGTATAACCATTTTGCCGCTGTATGTAGATCTAACAGGAGAAATAATGTACCGGGAAACAACCAGCCCGCTGAGAGCTACCGGAAACGGCATAGAACCCGAATAAAGAGAACGACAGAACCTGATCTCGTATTGGAAAGCGAAGACAGCTCGGATGAGGAGTTTCTAACCAAATCGATAGCCCACATGCAGATAAAGATGGTGAAACGATCATATGGGCTGGAAAAAACTGTACCATTGATGGTAAACGATATTCACATCCGGGCGGAACCAGATACGGGTGTTGATGCTAATGTAATGGATGAGTATCAGTACAGAGCTCTACAGCACAGATCAGACTGTGACATGGAACTTCGCAAAAGCGGAACTAGGCTGAGGACATTGCAAAGTGAGCTGCAAGTAAAGGGGGAATTTGACGCCGTACTGAGGAATCAAACTTGCGGTAAGCGTGCGAAATTTCTTGTTATCAAAGGTCGGATAAACTCACCACCATTAATCAGTAAGACTACTCTGATAGATCTTGGCATGCTTCAGATCAAAGAAGACGGATCGTTTGCAGCATCGAATGACATGTGCATGCCAGAGGAGATATCTACCATACATGCAGTAGACAGACAAGGTATGCCGAAGTATGATATTGAGACCATTTCCAGAAAGTTCAGCAACATATTTGAGGGTATAGGCAGGGTAAGAGACATTAAAAATGAGAAAGAACTCTATGTGCAGTTCAGTATAAAAGAAAACGCCATACCAATAGCTCAGAGACCCCGACCGGTTCCATATTATCTACAAAAGCCATTGAAGTTATGGCTCGACCAGTGTGTTGAGGACGGTATATTTGAACATGTCCCTGAAGATGAACCAATTACGTGGTGCTCACCACTAGTTGTCCAACCAAAGCCAAAATATCTCCAGGTATCAAATGATGAATTAGGACCCAATATGATAAGAGCCTGCATCGATTTGAGAGTACCAAACAAATGTATGGAAAGGACTAGAATAATACAAGCACCAGTGGTAGAAGATTTCATACACAAGTTCCACGACTGTGTGGTATTTTCAAAATTAGACTTGCGGAGTGGCTATCATCAGCTTATGCTGCACCCTAATTCGCGTGCAATCGTTACATTCAGCACGCCTTGGGGAAATTTTCGACCTAAGCGCTTGATATTCGGGGCTAAAGCATCCCAAGATTTATTTGATGACATGATGTTCAGAATATTTGGAGACATACCGATGTGCTTAAATCAACGTGACGATATTCTCATTGGTGGCAGAAACATTGATGAACACAATAAAACTCTTCAAATGGTATTCCAAAGAGCCCAAGACTTTGGGGTGACCTTCAACTTAGAGAAATGCCAGTTTGCCGTGGATGAATTAGAGTTTTACGGATATCGATTCACCAAAGATGGACTTAAGCCTACAATAGATAAAGTAAGGGCGGTGAAGGAAAGCAGCCGTCCAGAAACAAAAGAAGCAGTTAGAAGTTTCTTGGGCATGACGGAATATCTGTCAAAATTTATCCCTAGATATGCTTCGATAACAGCACCATTGAGAAAACTCACACAAAATGATGTCAGATATCGCTGGGGTGCAGAAGAACAAGACGCGTTTGAAAAGCTAAAGGCTAGCATCAGTAGTGAAGATACAATGGTATATTTTAATCCACGCAAGCCAATTATTGTCCGAACGGAAGCAAGTTACCACGATGGATTATCGGCCGGTCTATTCCAGGATAAAGGGAAAGGACTCCAGCCAGTACATTTCATCAGCCGTGCCATGACAGAGACAGAGAAAAGATACAGCCAAACGGAGAAAGATGCGCTAGCTGTTCGATGGGCGAAAAATAGGTTCAGGATGTATCTGCTGGGAGCGCCGAAATTCAAAATTATCACGGGCCACAAACCCATCTTATCCATGTTCAATAAGGCCACATCGAAATTGCCACCAAGAATTGAACGATGGGTGATGGATATGCAAGACGTCGACTTTGAATTGGTGTATGAACCAGGAAAAGACGAACAAGACCCGCTAGACTTCTTATCCAGACACCCATTAGCAGTAACAGGTACAGACAGCACAGAAAAGATCATCAAGAACATAATATCTGCTGAGCATGCGGTCGTACTAGACCGCATTAGAGAAGAAACGAGACGGGACAGAGAACTGAAGAAACTGCAAGAGAGAATACTAAAAGAAGATTGGGAGAAGTATAGAAAAGACCATGACATCAACCAGTATTACAGCATAAAGGAAGAGCTGTACGTTTTTGATGGACTGATATTTAGGTTAAATCAGATTATCATTCCAGAGAAACTTCGACTGTCGGTGATAAAAGCAGCGCATAGTTTAGGACATCTTGGCATGAACAAAACAAAACAAATGCTTAGACAAAAATACTGGTTCCCAGAGTTGAACAAACGAGTAGAAGGGGTGATAGGCCAGTGCTATGAATGCCAGGTCACAACTAGAGATCATAGAAACGAACCACTTAAAATGTCAGAGATACCAGAGAAACCATGGCAAGTGGTTTCTGTAGACTTTGGAGGACCGTATCCAGATGGACATTACAATTTGGTTGTAATTGACAAAAGGACAAGATATCCTGATGTCGAAATAGTTTATTCCACAGCTATAAAATCTACAAAGGAGAAACTGAAGAAGGTGTTCGCAACAGATGGAACACCTGAGAGAATCGAGACTGATAACGGACCACCATTTAATTCAAGTGAATTTGTGAATTTCGCACAAGAGGAAGGCTTCAAGCACCATCGAATCACCCCGCTACATCCAAGGGCTAATGGAGAAGCGGAGAATTTTATGAAGTTATTGAATAAAACAGAACAGAGAGCTCGTCTGGAAAACAAGTCAGCGAAAATAGCCATTCAAGAGCTATTGACAGGTTACCGATCTACGCCTCATCCAGCTACAGGCATAACACCATATGACGCAATGATGAACCGCCATGTGAGAACAAAGATGGATTACACAGAAAGAGACTCGAGAACGAAAACTTTTACAACCGAAATCATAAATGATAGAGACAAAGAATATAAAAGGAAAATAAAGAGTAATGCTGAAAATAGAAACACAAAATCGCACAATTTCGCTGTAGGTGATTGGGTACTGCTCCAACAAAGAAAAGTAAACAAATGGACCACACCATATGAGCCGGTACACTATATAGTGTACAAAGTAAGAGGATCCAGTATATGGGCAAGGAGAAGTACTGATGGAAGAGAGGTATGTCGGGACTCGACGAGCTTCAAATGTGTGGACAAACCCAAACACTGGAAAGGAGATATGCCAGATGGAGAGAAGAACCGAGGAAAACCGGATGATTGGAGAAAACACGTACTGCGGAAGGCAAAAGAAGGTACACCGAATACGGATAATAATGAACTGAACAATCAAACTGTCAATACTCAACAGCAACCGGAGCCAGCAATGGTCAATATACCAAGGCGGTCAACCAGGGTAAGCCAACCACCTGACCGCTATGGAGACTATGTGTATTATTAACATTCCGTAAAATATTTTGGTTGATCTATTTATTCCAAATTATTTATCACATTATTAAGTTTACTCTTTGAAAAATGGGGAGAGATGTAATGTCATATATAAGAACAATCCTAGTTTACATAAACCGGAAACGTCACATAGTCTGTGACGTAACGTCATTACTTATGTTTCCTGGTTACGCTTTTAATGTCGGACACGTTATGTTAAATTAAATACTACAAGCGGAATTACTTGTTATATATTTGTTAAGTCGTTCCAACAGGTGCGACAGAGACGGGGCTTTAAGATGAGAAAAAGTTGCATTTAGGATCGACTTCACCTCAGGACAGAGGTCATTTTTAATGGATTCTTACTCAGCCTTTGCAGGGTGCAGTCCTATTATGTTATATTATGATGCTATCAATCAAGTAATTTCGTATTGGTAAATACGAAATTACTTGATTAATGACAATTTTATTAAATGACACAATTTTAAAACAAGATTATTGATTTTTGACCTCAATCTAATATCACCCCACCTCGGTTAATATTTGTTGGCCTGGTGTAAATACGGATGACTTCCAATCAATACAGAGTAGTCAATTAATAAATCAAATTAAAACAAAGAAACCGAAGACTTATGGCCATATGGCCATTTTGTGGGAAAGTAACTGTCCTTATGGCCTTCCTTTGTTTAGGTTTCCGTTGTGGTCTGGTCGCTTGGTGTTTGTGTTTCTTTCCCTTTGGTGTCTTGTGTGGGTGGAGTAAGTTAATTGTATCAATTCCTGATCTTTGTTTTACTTCTACTTAGTATAATATAAACTAGTTTATATATTGTATTATTGAGTTGATTTGATGTTTTTATGTGAAAAGTGAAACATGTTTTATAGTTTTGGACTCAGTTTTATACCATTTCTTCAAAAAGATCCCTTTTCTTCAAAAGAGCACCAAAATACATGCTCTTCAATAATGTATCACAGAGTGTTTACTAATCTTGCACAAAAGAAAGAGCAATTATTATTTCCCTGAACGAAGTTAATTGACCATACTAAAAATGTTTTCATATTGTATCGATTCCTAATCATTGCCTTCTCTTTTATACTTCATTTAATATAGAAGTGAAGGCAATAATCTGGAATAGATACAACTAACCCATAGCTCCCATAAGAGACACCAAAGGGAAATAAACACACACAATTAGACCCTAATGGAAACATAGACCCTAATGGAAACATCAATAGCGGAGAGCCAAAAGGACAGTTACTTTCCCACACACTGGCCGGTTGGCTATCCAAAACAAAAATATAAGTGATACACACCCACTCAAAGACAAGCCATAACAAAAATAAACTGCGACAGAAGAACCGTGAAGGCAATGATAAGGAATCGACACAATATGCACATATTTTTCAGTATGGCTAATTAATTTCGTCCAGGAACATAATTTTTGCCAAATTTTTGTTTTGAGCAAGGTTAGAAAAACGCTTTGATACATTATTGAAGAGCATATTCGTTTGATGCTCTAAACCCAATGAAATAAGGTATCGAAATTCTGTAATGTATATTCCAAGGTGTGACCTAATTTTTTTTTTCCAAACATTATGCAATTTCGATGCTAATTTAAGAAGCTGAATCACTATGGAGACAACCACCCACACAGAATTTCTCTCTTTTTTCAGGAAAGCTTAAACGTGTGTGAATCCCAGGTTTTATAAAATAAGATTTAGTGGGCTGATACAGCAGCTCCTTGCTAAATTTGCCAAGATGAATCAGTTTGTTCGTTTGTTTGATATGAGGTTTAACATCACCGTCAACACTATTTAGGTCATTTTGGAGACGTTGCTTCCAATTGTGTGGCAATTCTACCCAACACTGAGATAAAATGACATTCCAATCCCTGCCGCCCAATGAAACCAACGGGGTTTTATATGCATGGACGGTCCGACACGCACCACTTTGCCTGGGTAGCCTTAAATCTTCTAAGTGGTTTACCAGTACTCATCTGTGGTCGATTTCAGCTCTACGTGGATGGATCATGCAACCCAATCTATTTCTCTAAGTCCCGATGGGCGGGGACATGAATATCCGGTTAGTGTTCAAGAAATGTTCATCAGTGTTATTGCCGGTGTAGCGTGAGATCTTTAAACCCGTGAGAACCTTAATACCAAGGTATATCTGCGCATGCGCAAGAAGGCCGTGAGAAATTTCATCCATTTCCTGTTAGCCCCTGCCCCATTTGTTTAAAATGTCTAAATAAATCGCTTACATTACGAGCTTTAAATAGAGCATTTTTATTACACGCTTTATTTTTATTTATTTATGTATTCGAAAGATGCCCGTATTAAATATGCCATAAATAGGTTTCCATGTGTTCAAAAAGAACAAAATATATATGCGGGTACATGTATTTCCTTGAACTTATTACTAAAACACGCGTGTATTTTAAACCCCATTAAACCCCACTTTTATACAGTTAAACTGGGGTTTAAAGCGGCGTATATTATTTTCATATTTCCGCTGGAAAACTAAGATTGTAGGTACTCGTTAGAACCGTCTCGGCGAGGCGATTCTAACGAGTACCTACAATCTTAGTTTTCCAGCGGAAAATTAATATGAAAAATATCAGAATATTTTATCTAAAAAAAATGATGGTAAAATTTCAATATATTTTTAATGGGTGTGTTCTCGCAATTTTAAAAAAACAAGTTCTGTGGAAATTTTAAAATTATTTTTCTTACTAAATGGATTGGAACACTGTAGCATAGTGCCCTTTTACAATAATAATAATAATATAACAATAATAATAACAATTATAATAAATAATAATGATAATATTAATAATAATCCGAGGCTTAGAGAAAACATGTACACTCTTACCTTTTCAGTTCTACGGTGTATTCCTAGCTTCCAAAGGATATTGAACCCTTCATGGAATTTAAATGTTGGTGATTAATATGTGTGATTTATGGTTTGACATTTCCTGTTGTCCCCATGCTTATCAAAACACACTGACTAATTTTCACACCTTTCTGCTTATATGGGGTAATAATGCCTAATGTCAACCAAACAGGTTTTCTCTTAACCGTTTCAATGAAAAAAAAAAAAAAAAAAAAATGAAAACACAAAACTCAGAAGTAATTACCAAACCCACTGCTCACTTTCAACCAATCAAACTCGACCCCACCAACCGGGGCTTGAAGAAACAAATGGGCTGCATGGTGGCCAGTAAGGTAGGTATGTAGATAGGGTGAATGGTCTGGTGGACATATAGGTAGGTAGGTAGGTAGGCTTACTTTTAACTTCTTCCTTCGACGTTGTTCGTTTGTTTGTTTTGTTTGATTTGAGGTTTAAAGTCCCCGTCAACACTGAATAGGTCATTTTGGAGACGTTGCTTCCAATTTTGTGGGACTTTTACCCGACATTGAGATGAAATTACATTTCAAGCTCTGTCGCCCAATGAAACCAATAGGGTTTATAAGCGTGGACGCATCATGCAGCCGACCTATTTCTTCAAGCCCCGATGGGCGGGGGCCAACCTTCGACGTTGTAGGTAGGTAGGGGGCGCGGTTTTACAATTTAATCCGTATTTATAGATATCCATAAATCGAATTAAGGATATCCATAATTCGATTAATGGATATCCATAAATCAGCCGAATAAGGGCTATCCATAAATCGAATTATGGATATTCATAAATAGAATTATGGATATCCATAATTCGATATATGGATATCATTAATTCAGATCGATTTATGGATATCCATAATTCGATTTATGGATATCCATTATTCCTCTGATTTATGGATATCCATAATTCCGAATTATGGATATCCATAAATCGATTTATGGATATCCATAATTCAGATCGATTTATGGATATCCATACTTCGAATTATGGATATCCATAAATCACCGCCAAACCTTTTGGATTAATGATTTCCCCCTAAGACACGTGATTGTTTAATGTAAAAAATTTTAAGGTCTTCATCATCGCTGGGAGATGATGGCCAGTCAAAGGGACCTCTCTGCCGTGCAGCCTTTACAGCCCGTAAGGCTTCCAAAGCAACGGACGCCATACGCTGAACGCCCGCCATGTGTGCAGTTAAATATCGGAACCATGCAGCCGTAAGATCTGGAAATTCCGGCCAACGCATCTTGTCCCTCTGGAATCACCTCTATGAGGACTGCGCACCTAAGGGCACCGAAAGTCGGACGTAAGATTATAATGATCCAAACAGGCAATCCGTGCATGCTTTCGGGAGAAAAATGCACATGGTCGTTATACTGTAAAATTCCTACATTAAGACCACTTCTGAACAGTTCCAAAGGTGGTCCCTGACCAGAGGACATTGTGTGAAGAATTCACGAAGAAAGAATAACTGCACCCTTCTAAATAAGCTTTTTAAAGCAGAATTAGTCTTAATTTTAGGTGGTCTTAATAGCAGAATTCCACTGTGTATATAGTATTAACATATATCCATATAATACTCTACTTGAGATGTATGGAGTACCAGGCAGATTCAGATATACATCCTGGCCCCCGTCCATTGTTGCTTGGAGAAACAGATTTGGCTGCATGAGCTGAGAGAAATGGTAAACCGTTTAGAAGGCCTTAGCCTGTACAAACAAAGTCGTGCGAGTCATTGGGCGACAGGGATTGAGATGTTTGTTTGTATTTGAGTTTAACGGCCCAGTCAACACTAATTTAGGTCATTTTTGGCCCGGTCAGTTTACCTATCCACACTTTCTCTGGGCAGGCTTATACGTAAGCAGTGTGTGTGTGAATTCGGGTTTAACGTCGCTTTCAACAATTTTTCAGTCATATCACGACGGTGTCTGGTTGCGACAGGGAGCTCAATGCTCACTTTTATAGTGCTGCCTCACTGAAATATCATGTCCCAGACACATTACATGGTACAACACCCAGTCACATTATCCTGACATTGGGTCGACCAGTCCTAGCTCTTCCTCGTAAATCTGAGTGCCAAGCGAGGAGCAGCTAGTACCATTTTTAACGACTTTGGTATGTCGCGGCCCGGGATCGAACCCGTGACCTCCCGTTCCCCGGAGCGGACAATCTACCAACTGAGCTATCGGGGCCGGTATACGTAAGCAGTTAACCAGTACTGTGCACATTCTTTCGTCAGAAACTGACAACTGCCCTTCTTGAATCAGCGAAAGGGAGAGAATGACCGTAGAAAATATTTCATGACCAATCTTCAGGAAATAATGTTGCCGACTCTGGCAAGTATCGAACCCGCGTCCCGCTTATCACCAGTAAGACGCGCATCCGACTGAGCTATCGAGGCCGGCGGGATTGAGATGTCATTTCATCTCAGTGAAGGCTTAATGCCCAACATAATTGGATGCGACATCTCCAAAATGACATAAATAGTACTGAAGGGGACGTTAAACCTCAAATCAAACAAAACATATCTCTCCTTCTCTATAGGCCACAACTAAGCCTACCCTATATTACCTCCACCTCCGCCTCGGCTTTTATTACACACCAAATCGTAAACCTGACGCGAATAGTCGAGTTTTTTTTTTTTTTTTTTTTTTTTTGGGGGGGGGGGGGGGGGGCATAGGGAGCAGTCATTATTTATTAGGTTTATTTGCAGAGTTGAATTATGGATATCCATAATTCGATTTATGGATATCCATAAATCAGCCGAAAAATGGATATCCATAATTCGATTTAAGGATATCAATATTTCGATTTATGGATATCCATATTTCGATCTAAATTAATGATATCCATAAATCGATTTATGGATATCCATAATTCGATTTATGGATATCCATAATTTGATTTATGGATATCCATAAATCAGCAGAATAATGGATATCCATAATTCGATTAATGGGATATCCATTATTCGATTTATGGATATCATTAATTCAGTTCGCTTTATGGATATCCATAATTCTAATTTTTGATATCCATAAATAATTATGGATATCTATAAATACGGATTAAATAGTAAAACGGCGCCCCATAGGTAGGAAGTTGGGTAGATATTTTTTGTTTGTTTGTTTGATTTGAGGTTTAACGTCCCCTTCATCACGGTACAGGTCATTTTGGGGACGTTGCTTTCATTTTTGTGTGACTTATGCCCGACATTGAGATGAAATGACATCTCAAGCCCTGATGCCCAGTGAAACCTATAGGGTTTATAAGCATGAACGGTCCGACTCCGACCGCTTTGCCTGGGCAGGCTTAGAGCCTCTATGCGGTTTACCAGTACTCGTGTGCGGTCGGTTTCAGCTCTGCGCGGAGACATCATGCAGTCATATATTTCTTGAAGCCCCGATGGGCGGGTGCGACAGGTAGATAGAGTGGAGGTATGCATGTAGGTATGTATATCACGAAAACACGCCTATTCAAATATATTGACAACATTTTACAACCAAAAACGAAATTTTTCAAATATAAATCTTGATATTTTTCCTATTTCTGCACAAAACATAGATTGTGGGTACTCGTTAGAACCTCCTCGGCGCGTCGGTTCTAACGAGTACCCATAATCTATGTTTTTGAGCAGAAATAAGACAAATAATAACTATCCCTGTAAACCCAAGTTTTACTATCTAAAAGTGGGGTTTAAGGGTATCAAAATTATACAGGTCGTAGGTAGGATCGTAGATATGTATGTTTTGTTAGGTAGGTAAGCAGGTAGGAATATAGGTAAGTAGGTATTACGTACGTACTCGTATATCGATAGGAAGGTATGTAGACGTATAGGTAGGAAGGAATGTAACTAAGCAGGTATGTTTTTGTTTGAATTGGGGGTTTAATCTCCCCGTCAACACTAATTAGGTCATTTTGGAGACGTTACTTCCATTTTTGTGGGACCTTTACCCGACATTGAGATGAAATGACAGCTCCAGCCCTGCCGCCCAATGAAACCAACAGGCTTTGGACGGACTGACTCATTCCACTTTGCCTGGGCAAGCTTTGTACTTCATGTGAGGTCAGTTTCAGCCCTGCGTGGAAGCACCATGCAGTCCATCTATTTATCCAAGCCCCGATGGACGGGGTATGCAGGTAGGTATGCAGTCCGGCCCCGCCCACCAGGGCTCGAAGAAATAGATGGACTGCATGGTAGCTAGGTAGGCAGGTAGGTACATAGGTAGGGAAATGATCTGGTGGCTTCGTGGCTCGGTGGGTAGGTAGATAGAGTATGTACGTACGTATATCGATATTAGATAGGTGTATTGACAGGTAGGTAGGAATGTAGCTAAGTAGGTTGGTGGGTAGCTAGGTAGGTAGGTAGAGTTGTAGAGTGGCTAAGTATAGATAGATAGGTGGATAGGTCCTGACTGACGGCCGGACGGACAGACAGACAGACAGACATTAATTTTCTAATTTCGAACTTCTTATTTCTAAATTCTTTTTTTTTTTTGTTCTTTCCGCTAACTTCAAACCTTCTGTCTTCTAACTTGGTGGTGCGGTAGGTAAGAATGTTGACAGGCAGGCCGGTAGATAGATAGGTAGGTAGGTAGGAGCGTACGTAAAATAGAAGTGAAGGCAATGATCAGGAATCAATACAATTAACCCTAAGACCCTGGTGGAAAGATCAATAGCAGAAAGCCAAAAGGACAGTTACTTTCCTACAAAATGGTCAATTGGCCAGCCAAAACAAAATAATATAAGCGGTACACACAGTCAAAGACAAGCCATAACAAAAATAAACCGCGACAGACGAAGCGCCTTGGAACGGTCAGTGAAACGAATTCCAATGGGGAGTGGCGGGGCGGGGCTTGAATCGATTTTACGTGGTCACAGTCCTCGCCCTTAGTTCCGTCGCGAATTCAGACAAATAATATGTTCAGTCTGCATAAAGGCCTCTTAACACATCAGTGCAACATCTCCGTGAACACAAAAATCAAACCACGGCAGCGATGAAACAACGGTAAGGACTCGACAGCAAGGGTTTGTCACTCAGTTTTACGTCCTACCTACGGAGATGGGACCTCGGTTAAAAGACTCATCCGAAAGTCTGTGAAAACCCGGGATCGAATATATGACCCCAGGTCTATGAGGTCAGTAACATAACCGCTACACCACAGAGGCTTCTTTCCGTATGGGAACGGACGGTCAGACATACATTTACTTATTTCTACCTACCTACCGGCCTACCTAAGTACCCTATTGGTTTCATAAGGCGGTAGGACTTGAGATGTCATTTCATCTCAATGTCGGGTAAAAGTCCAACAAATTGTTCGCAATTGGTCGCAATGTCTCCAAAATGAGTTTCACAGTGTTGACGGGGACTTTAAACCTCAAGTCAAACAAACAAACAAACACAAACAAACAAACAAACACCTACCTGCCTTCCCACCAAGACACCCCCTTACCTGCCTACCTAAATCTATCCCGCCCATCGGGACTTGAAGAACTAGATGGGCTGCATGATTCCCTACCATACCTTAGTACTGGTAAACCGCAAAAACCTGCCCAGGCGAGTGATGCGAGTCGGACCGTCCACGAATAAAAACCCTATTGGTTTCATTGGGCGGCAAGTCTTGAGATGTCTTTTCATCTCAAAGTCGGGTCCCACGAAATTGGAAGCATCGTCTCCAAATGGCCTATATAGTATTGACGGGGACGTTAAACCTCAAATCAAAACTACCTACCTACCTACCGACCCACCAAGACACATCTCCTTACCTACCCACTTAAATCTACCCCGCCCATCGGGACTTGAAGAAATAGATGGGCTGCATGATGCCCGACCGCACATGAGTACTGGTAAACCGCTTAAGCCTGCCCAGGCAAAGTGATGCGCGTCGGACCGTCAATGCATATAAATCCTGTTAGTTTCATTGGGCAAGGTCTTGAGATGTCATGTTAATTCAAAGTCGGGTCCCACGAAATTGGAAGCATCGTCTCCGAATGACCTATATAGTATTGGCGGGGACGTTTAACCTCAAACCCAACCTATATACCTACCCAGCCACCCATCTACCTACCTATCTAGCCACCAAACCACCTACCTACTTACTTACCTACCTAAACAACGTCAAAGCAGAAGTTAGAAGTACGAAGTCAGCTTGCCCCGGGCCGTGAAGAAATAGATGGGCTGCACGAGGCTCCCACGCAGAGCTGAAACCGACCGCACACGAGTTCTGGTAAACCGCTTAGAGGGTCTAAGCCTGACCAGGCAAAGCGGTGCGAGTCGGACCGTCTTTGCTCATAAACCCTATTAGTTTCATTGGGCGACAGGGCTTGAAATGTCATTTCATCTCAATGGTCGGGAAAAATTGGAAGCAACGTCTCCAAATTGACCTTAAACAGTGTTGACGGGGACGTTAAACCTCAAATCAAACAAAACAAACAATAAATGTCCCTACAGTTTTTCTTTTTTTTTTTGTTTGTTTGTTTGTTTGTTTTTTTCGTAATTTGATAGGACCATTTCGACCCTAAGTCCAGTCGCCCTGAGTGATCTCGGGCGTTGCAGTTTGGCTTTGGTCAAGTCGGACCCCAATATAAGTTCAGCTTGACCGAGTTGTCTTTTATCAAGATAATATCCTTCTACATTCTAGTATATGTTTGTCATTGGGCCCCCGACAATCGGGACTTGGTAAATAAATAAATAAATAAATAAATAAATAAATAAATAAATAAATAAATAAATAGATAAATAAATAAATAAATAAAATCACTAGTTACACAGTTTCTAATTTCCTTAGATAGACTCTCCGGCAGAAAATCAAAGTTTAATTAATGTACCAGCATAATTTATCATTTAATATACTAAGAGAGTTTCGTTACCCCAATCTTTTATAGAGTTATCGTATTACAAATCTCACGGCTGAATTCTCTCACACCCCTCCGTGAGGGATTTCAGCCACTTCCGGTGCGACTGAAGAATCTCATGGGATCAATAATCTCACGCTACACCGGCATCGGTAGCTCAGTCGGATGCGCGACTGACTGGTGATCAGGAGGATGCGGGTTCGATACCTGCCGGGGTTGGCAACATTCTTTCGTGGAGAATGATCTTGAAATCTTTTCTACGGTCATTCTCTCCCTTCCCCCGATTCAAGAAGGGCGGTTGTCAGTTTCTGGCGAAAGAATTTGTATTGTACTAGTTAACCACTTAGGTATAAGTCTGCCCAGGAAAAGTGTGGATTGGTAAACTGATCGGCTTGAAAATGACCTAAAATAGTGTCGACTGAGCCAAGCCGTTAAACTCCAATAGAAACAAACACATCATCAGTTTTATTCTGGGGGCGTTGTCTTCATTAAATATATAATTTGTTTACAAAATTTGCATATTCTACTGCTGACATGATTGACCATGAGACTAAATAACTGTAGTTTTGCTTCACGCATAGTGACAAACTTATAGATTTATTGACGCGGAACCATTGTTCCTTGCTTCCAAAGGATAACCCTTTTATAGAATATATTTAACGTAACTACAGCTGGTATCTGGGAATGTGTGGCGGCCGTAAAAAGTCTCGCTGCCCTACAAAATAGTGTAGTTTATATGTTATTGTCCTTTGGGACCATTGATTCCATTGTGGAATTTTGAAAATACTTGAGGGTCACTGATGAGGCCTAATTGGCCGAAACTAGCTAGTCTGATCAAGACATCATGCACATTTCATATTTTCCAGTTCTGCGGTGTATTCCTTGCTTCCAAAGGATAACCCTTTTATAGAACATATTTAACGTCACTACAGCTGGTGTCTAGGAATGTGTGGCGGCCGTAAAAAGTCTGCCTGTCCTACATCATATTGTAATATATATTTTCTTGCCCTTTGGGATCTTTGATTCCATTGTGGAATTTTGAAAATACTTGAGGGTCACTGATGAGGCCTAATTGGCCGAAACTAGCTTGTCTGGCCCAGAAAAAATGCACACTTCATATTTTCCAGTTCTGTGGTGTATTCCTTGCTTCCAAAGCATAACCCTTTTATAGAACATATTTAATCGCAGCTCATATGTACCAATATCTAATTTGTCCCTGACCTCATAAAGATTTAATTTTCGGGATTTACAGCTCATTGTACATTCCTTTTAATTACAAGCTTATTGACAAAACAGAAAGTCAGGCTATAACATAAGATGTGAAATATCAAAAGAATTTGATCGGGCGCATGACAAAACCTACAATAAGACCACTGCGATCATCAGAGACGTAAATCAACCTGCGCATACATCCACTGTGACAAGACCTTTAGCAAATGTCTCTTTGCATAGATATTAGCCTATAGTAGGTACATGCGATCAGCGAAGACTCTGATCAGCCTGCGCATTCGAGCAGTCTTCACTGGTCGCTCATGCCTTCTCGTAGATTTTGTCATGCGCTTGCTCATTTATAAAAAGACGTTCCTGAAAAATTCAGAAATTATACGTATCATGGTATAGTCTATCTTTAATTGATTGAAGATCTGAAGTCATCCTCTTTTTTACTTGTCAGGTTACCCTAGGTTTTGCCATAGCTACGTATTCCCCTCCTGCTTACGGCGACTATGATTATCCAGGGTGGGCGGTAACCCTGGGTTGGTTAATCGCGGCTTCCTCATTGGTTCCGATCCCTCTGTATATGTTTTACAAGTTGTACAGTACCCCCGGAACGATGAAAGAGGTAAATACACTTTAAAGCGTCAGTCATAATGTTTCTGGTGCGACAGTTTTTTCGTTATTCTCTTGGCTATTAATTGCATTTTGCCTATTTCTAATATAGAGTTGCTTTTATCAATCGAGAAAAAAAGACAACTGTCACTGGTCGCTACCGGTATCTTTTTAAAAGAGCTTGTTTAAAACAGTACTTGTAATTGTTAGCGTCCTCAGTAAAATTGTGTCAAAACCAGGAAGTCAGAAGATGGGATTCTTTAGCCCTACCTGTAACCAGCCCTGAAGACAACAACAGGTTTCTTTATAATTTTTCAGGATTGGCAGGAGACGGCTCGTGACAAGGTCTAATCAATTCATCATTACGGTTTACTGGATTTAACTGAAACGCCCTTTTAGTACAACGGTTTTTACAAAAGAAAAGTTGACGGCCCCCGCCGATCGGGGCTTGAAGAAATGAATGGGCTGCATGATGCTTCCACGCATAGCTGAAACCGACCGCACACGAGTACTGTTGAACCGCTTAAACGGCAAAGCGGTGCGAGTCGGACCGTCCGTGCTTATTAACCAGATTGGCTTCATTGGGCGACAAGGCTTCAGATGTAATTTCATCTCAATGTCGGATAAAAGTCCCACCAAATTGGAAGCAACGTCTTCGAAATGACCTATACAGTGATGACGGGGATATTAAACATTCAATCAATCAATCAAACAAACAAACAAACAAAAAAAAAAAAAAAAAACAGTTGAAGGATTTAATTCGGAACACAATGAACGGATACTAGTAACTTAATAAAAGAGGAGCTTTTGTTTGTTTGGATTGGTTTTTGTGGAATTTTTTTGTCACCGTCAATAGTATTGTGGGTTATTATCGAGACATCGCTTCCACTTTTGCGGGACATTTACCTGACATTGAGATGAAATGACATCTCATGATCAGCCCTCTCTTCCTCAAAATCTTTGATTAGACTGCTATAGGAGGGGGTGGGTGGAACTTCCAAGACACTTTGGGCCCCGTCAAGCGATTTTGGTGCTTATCGCCTATGCGAGCAGCGAAGGTTCAGGCGAGCCTGCGCATCCGCGCAGTCTAGCCAGAACCTTCGCTGCTCGCTCATACAAGCAGTGAATCAAGAGGAACCTTCAGACAGAAAGCCATATCCCTGGCCCCTTAGAATGGCTGGACATGCGCACTTAAAATTTGTCATGACGGAATGCTCGAAGACACAAATTCGCTTGGCGGGGCTCATTTTCTCCCGCAAACCTTCGCCCTATGTTCAGGTGTAATTCCTTTCATTAAACACGGAAATATGAACCCCGCCAAGCGAATTTGTGTCTTCGAGCATTCCGTCATGACAAATTTTGACTGCGCATGCCCAGCCATTCAGAGGGGCCAGGGATATGGCTTTCTGTCTGAAGGTTCCTCTTGATACACTGCTTGTATGAGCGAGCAGCGAAGGTTCTGGCGAGACTGCGCGGATGCGCAGGCCCGTCTAAACCTTCGCTGCTCGCATAGGCGATAGGTACCAAAATCGCTTGACGGGGCCTGTAAGAGAACATGGGTTCTCACAACGCGACCAAAGTTTGTCATAGCCTAACCATTAATCCTCGACCATCTACCGCGCCTAAGAGCGATATTTGTCCTTTCTTGACAGGAAACGTGAGATCACATCCCTGACCTAGATGTAATCCGATGTTCTCCATGAAGTATCAACAATTGGGCTCTGGCAAATATCGCTTTCAAATGAAGAACGCCTAATTGGCCGAAACTAGCTATTCTGGCCAAGAAAACGTGTACACTCCATATTTTCCAGTTCTGTGGTGTATTCCTTGCTTCCAAAAGATAACGCTTTCTAGAACATATTTAACGTCACTACTGCTGGTGTCTGGGAATGTGTGGCGGCCGTAAAAAGTCTCGTTGCCCTACATCATAGTGTAGTTTATATTTTCTTGTCCGTTGGGACCATTGATTCCATTGTTGAATTTTGAAAAAAATATTTGAGGGTCACTGATGAGTCCTAATTGGCCGAAACTAGCTAGACTGGCTAGAAAACATGTACACTCCACATTTTCCAGTTCTGTGGTGTATTCCTTGCTTCAAAAGGATAACCCTTTCTAGAACATATTTAATGACAGATTCTTAGCTATCACACGAGTTTGCTTATTGACTTCCGCCTTTAACTCGGTAATGCTGAAACTGAGTCTGCGCAAAAAAAGTAGTCCGGCTTGTTTTCAGTTTTAGTGCAGTTTCGCTCAAATCATATATATAAGATAAATTTGCACGTTTTCTCGCGCATATGTATACATATACTTATTTAAGTTAGCAAATGTCTTGAATAATAATTATTTGAATAACCTACATTCGCGATTTTACCCTTTCAACCCTGAGTTTCAGAACAGGATTCTTGGGTGTATTTCTTCTTGAAGAAAGGTTCTTTTTTCCAGTTCATTGACATGATGGCAAACGGTGTACATTTAGATCCTGGCGCGACTGCTCGTTATGTGCCATCCCATCAGGATCTACAAAGTTTGCACCGGTCCACAGGTATGAAAGGTTAAATAGCTTATAAAAGTACGAGTTCCAAGAAGTCACAAATAAAATTGATTTAACAACCCTTTACTGACCGACATCTAAGATGGTAGTCAACCTTTTTTGGAGAGGTCTAATTTATTTACGTTTATTCTGTAAATTGTGAGTTTTAAATCAGGTTCCAAACCTTAAGCAAACAGTGAAGACACTGATCAGATGCGGCATTCTGTGGTCTTTGATCAGGCTCTTAAATGTTTCCGAATACCGGTAATGGGACGATTGGCACTGATCGGCATATATGCTCGATAGGTTCCGGTGAGGTCAGTCAAAGGGCTTCGGTTGATTTCTTCTGCATCCGATAAACGCTTAAGATGCCAATCACAACTTTTGTCGTCTGCTTTGTTGTCTGCTGGTTACGTCAAAAGTCATTGTTGCAAACAATATAAGCCCAGACCAGACAGCTCCTTTGGGATCAGTTTGATCAGCATCCACACTGTTTGCCTACATGCTAAAGATGGGTTTGAAAAGTTGGCAAGAATATAAAGCAGATCACATAAATAGAGGCATCTAAGGGTTGCTTTGTCGACCGAGACTTATACGGTTTCGTTTAACCCTGAAATACCAGTATTTATGCAAATAGTGTAGACCGTTATCAGACGCCGCGTAATGATGCGCTTGATCTGGGTCTCTACTGTTTGCTATGCCCATATTGTATTGATAAACACACTGACCTAACTAGTTTGTAATAATAACCGTAACCTTGATTTCCCCAAATGGAGCTTCAGCAATAATAGAGACTTTAGCGCATTTTGAAATATTTTCTTATTTTTTTCCAGAAAGAAAAATAAGCAAAATATCAACCATTCGTCGTCTTCTGAATTAGCCCAGAGATAGTGCAGACCGTTATCAGATGCCGAGTTATGATGCGTTTGATCTGGGTCTATACTGTTTGTCAAGCCAAACACATTAGTCATGTTCATATTCTTTTGATAAACACACTGGCCTAACTATTTTCTAATAATAGCCGTAATCTTGCTTTCCCCAATTCGAACTTCAACAATAATAGAAGTTTTGTCCTTATAACTTAGGGGCTCTGCATGCTCGGCAATTAACCAGCAGACGACATTCTGAAATATAGAAAGAAAAATAAAAAAAAAATATCAACAATTCATCGTCCGCTGAATAAGCCCGGAGAGTGGTAAATGTTAAAAGAATAAATTTGAAACCTTTTCATAAAGGCCTTGATAAACACGAATGGCTCATAGAATATGTTAATTCAGTGCCTTTTGACGCTTTGTTTACTTAATTTGGTTAGGACAAAGTGATATCACTATCAAAAGCAAAACAACTGCACGGACTTTGCGTTTGTGTTTTCTGAGTTACAAGGAAGTCCATACATTAAAAACACATGAAAGCACAGAAAACGCGCAAACCACACACCACATCTGCATAAACGTCTTTCATCATTACTCTCACATTAAACCCGGTCCAAGCGTAAAGGCGAAAAGACAAGCCGATTTGTAAAAAACTCCAGCAGATAAACAGAAGATTTTCCCTTAAGTCGGTCAACAAGCTTAATCAAAGCGCCCAAAAGGCACTGAAATGACATATTCTGTGAAAAATTCGTGAATATCTAGGCCTTTATGAGGAGGTTTCAGATCTTTTTTTCTTAAGTGATAAGGACAGAATACCTTTATTACCGCTGGATTGCTGATTTGTAGTTTGGTTCACAAAACTGAGGTGAACACAACGAATCTTCACCTGTTATACACTTTCATTATCATTTTACTTGCACATTAATACAAAATGCAAATAACTAGTTGCCAGTTTTATGACAACACAAATAAACGTGTGCTAAGCGGAGACGCAACTTTCTTGTGAATGCTTACACTTGTCGACTGAGATGTTCCGCGGCTCAGTCAACAACCTACCTTATGTCGTGCGCTACAGTCAAATAAAGCAATACTGAAACCCCCATAATTTGCTTTAAATACAATAAATGCAATAATAAGTTCTGATGTTAGATCCGTTGGAAGCCAAGAATACACCAAATAAACGAAAATAGAAGACTCGGTCTTATTGAGTCTGTTAGATCTATCATTTTTAATTTCAATAAACTTGTTTCTGATCTTGATATTGACACTTACACTTCTGATACCTGCAATTGTAAAAATTCAGTGTATTGCTATCCTGCTGCTGGTCAAATTATTGCTGCCAATTTATAAATTATTCCTGATTCAAGGATACGTAATATAATTTCTAAAGGACCGAAATATCGATTTACTTCTAAAATTTATTTTAATAAATCTAGAGATGAAATCGCTGCTGCCTTGAATGAATTTGGTAATCGATGATGTAAACGAGAGTATGTTGAGCATAATGCTCTTAGAGAACGGAAACTTAGCATTCTGAAATTAGTGAACAAACCCATTTCTTTCTATTCTCAAAATACGAACTTATTACCTCCTAAACCTAAGACGTCTTTAGGTCACCTTAAACTAGGTATTCAAGAATTTCATAAGAAGTATGTTTTGGCTCCAGCAGATAAGGCCGGTAACAATGTGGTCGTTGTTTGATGTCTTCACTATGTTAACACTCTTCAGCAAGAACTTGGTGGTACCAAGGCCTATGAACTGCAGCCTTTAGCTGTAGAGAGGGCTTTTGTTGATGACCACATTTGTCATTCAGTCACCAAGTTTGCTGTCTGTGTTGCAGAAGGCCAAGCCAAGCTTCCTATTGGTTTCCTAAACTTCATAAAAGACTATACAAAGCACGGTTTATTGCAAGTTCAAGCTCTGGTACAACTACTGAACTTTCAAAATTAGTATTACAATTCTGTAAACATAGATTAAATTGGACTACATTTTGTGCAGACTCATATGTCTATGGCGGTCAAAGCCGGGGGAGCCGGAACTACTTTAAAACGTGCAGCACAGCGCTGCATGACAGAATGAGAATGAATCTGTCATTAAAATGACCACGATGAATTGTAATTTCATACTGGTTAATAGTAAATAAATAGTCATATGTTATGCATTGATTAAGGTAGCAAATATACTTAAATCAGTAGTCAAGCAATCATCACGAAAACACGCCTATATAACTTTGACCCCCTTGAACCCCACTTTTACATAGTAAAACTGGGGTTTTCGGGGGTATACCTTATTTTTCTAAAATATAGGTTGTGGGTACTCGTTAGAACCGCCTCGATGAGGCGGTTCTAACGAGTGCCCACAATCTATATTTGGAGCAGAAATAAGAAAAATAGTACAATTTTTCATAATAAAATTTTCATTTTTTCGGCGATAAAGGTGGCAATGCATTTGTATAGGCGTGTTTGCGTAATGTTATATTTTAAATACCGAACAATCAAGGGATAGAAAGGACGGCTTTAGGGCGTACCAAATCAGAATCTGAAAGAAATGTTTTATTTAACTACTCTTTTTTTCAGAGATTTTTAATTAATCTCAGACCTAATGAAAAGTGGGGACCAGCGAAGAAGTACGACACAGAGCAAGAAATTCATGTAGGAGAGGCACCAGAAATAGAGAAAAAAGACATGGATGCTTGGAATACACAGACAAATGACACAAGTGGTGTCGACAATAAATCCTTTGATGTTTTCGAATCGAAACCACCGTTTTTGTATCAAACACACATGTAGTCGTAGATTACGTGAATACTTTTATTGATAAAAGTAAACTATGAACTGAATATGTATCCGTAATTGAAGTATTGTTCGAACAAATTAACCTTAGACTGTTGAACCCTATAAACATAATTTCACACCCGACTGAACGCATTTATTTATCTTCGTCGTTTTCCGAAGATGGCAACATTTTTATGCAATACATGCATGTCGGTAATTGGGTCGCTATTCACGAGATTCCGAAAATTCACGAGGAGTTTACGTAAGGCGACGTATTAGGCGATAACATTGACAAATTTATTCCTTGCATAAAGCTCAGTCTCATGTTAAATTGTTCGAACTATAACAATAAATGAGTGAGCTCCAGCAAAAGGTGTCATTATCCCCATATTAACATATGTTCTGGGTATTCATTAGAACCGCCTCGACGAGGCGGTTCTAATAAATACCCAGAACATAGGTTTCTATCGAGAACTGACAAAACATTTCGTTCAATCATCACCAATCACAAACCATAGCCTATGAAGAGAATATTCATGTAGGGGTGGCACCAGTTAAAGAGAAACATAACGAGGATGCTTGGAATACACAGACAATAGGCAAAAGTGGTCTCTACAATAAATCCTTTGGTATTTTCGAAATGAAACCACCGTTTTTGTATCAAACACAATTCTGTAAACATAGATTAAGTATATAATGTAATTGAACATCACGAAAACATGCCTATATACTTTTATTCTCATTGGACCACATTTTTAATTAGTAAAACTGGGGTTGACAGGGATTAACCTTAACCTCATCGAGGCGGTTCAAACGAGTACCCACGATCTATATTTTGAGCATAAATAAGAAAAAATATCACAATTTTGCATCTTGGTTAAGTTCACAATGCGTTTGTATAGGCATGTTTTCGTAATAAAAAGTAATGTATGAAATGTGTTGTTAAGTAACAAAAAATGATCGAGCTCATGAAAAAAAATGTTATTATAACATAAGCCCCATAGTAACAGATAAGTATTTTAGTGATAAGTCTAGGATAATGTTCCTAATTATTCCATATTAACCCTTGTCCTGCTGAACCCGGATATACCTTTTCTTTGAAACAATGTAGATCCAGATCAGATGGCTTAGAAGCCATCTGATCAGGATCTACATTGTTTGTCATTCAGGTTGTGAATTTGTTGTAATAATTTGCATCAAGTAATCTGATTGGTTGATAATCGGTAGTGGGTGTGGCATATATGAATATTCAGCAGGACAAGGGTTAACCAATGTTGTGGGCGTTCATAAGAACCTCTTCGACCAGGCGGTTCTAATGAATACTCAGAACATAGGTTTTTATAGAGAACTGACAAAAATTATCCTGCAATTATCACCAGATACTCGATCAGCTGTTGCTAGGCGACATATAAATGAGCAGCAAACTCTCAGTCAAGCTTGCGCGTACGCACAATCTCGCCAGAACATTAGCCGCTCGCGCACATGAGTTGGGAGTAGTTTCAAGCCAGAATTCATTCGTCTAGTAGCCCTGTAAGTCGGCTGCACAGACTCGGCGGAACCTCTTCTAATTGTCTTTGCAATCAGAACGCATTTCTTATGAGCTGGCCTAAATATGCGTTCCTTTGTTTGGGTTTTACGGCTCTTTCAAGATTATTTCACCTTTTTCGAGCCGAAAGTTAATAAGAAGTGGGCGAAAACCAGTGTCCCCGAAAAAATCTGGCCTTCAGCTGAAGAAAATGGCGTCTCACATGTCTACCGAGTCAGGCGCGAACCACAGCGATGAGAGAACTAATGATTAAAGAGTCAGCGCTCTAACACATTAGGCCACGAAGGCCCGTCAAATACATTGCTTATACACGTAGACGTTTATGGAAGCATGCAATGTAAATATATTATCAATTGAGATGTAACAGGGAAAAGAATATCTCTGTAAATGCGCTCACAGGTAAATAAGAAACCCTGATCATCCTGTGCTTTTGTACAATCTGATTAGCGTCTTCTCTATGCGGTATACAGGTGTCCGTTGACCCCCGGTTTCTCTTCACCATCATGAAAACACGCCCATATAATTTTGCCCCCCCCCCCCCCTGAACCCTACTTATTTATCGTAAAACTGAGGTTTACATGGGTAAACCTTATTTTTCTTATTTCAGCTCTAAATGATACACTGTGGGTATTCGTTAGAACCGCTTCGATGATGCGGTTCTAAAGAGTACCCACAATCCATATTTTGAGCAGAAATAAGAAAAATATTGTTTGTATGGTTAACGTCCCCGTCAACACTATTTAAATCTTTTGGAGACATTGCTTCCAATTTTGTGGGACTTTTACCCGACATTGAGATGAAATGACCGCGCCACAATCTATGTATTTTGTTTAATTTGATGTTTTACGTCCCCGTCAACACTACATATGTCATTTTGGAGACGTTGCTTCCAATTTATGGGACTTTTACCCGGCATTGAGATGAAATGACATCTCAAGCCCTGTCACCCAATGAAACCAATAGGATTTATATGCATCGGTGGTCCGACTCCCACCACTTTGCCTACGATTTGCCAGTTCTCATATGTGGTCATTATCAGCTCGGCTTGGAAGCATCATGCAGCCCATCTATTTCTTCAAGCCCCGATGAGCGGGGGCCAGACACAATCTATGTAAATGACAAGGTATACACTTGTAAATACCACTTTTCTTTTTTATACTTTCAAACTTCAATAACTCGACAACCTCTATGACTATATAACTTTGTTCGAGATAGGGGTGGTTCGAATTAGATGTTTATTTAAGGAGAACGGGAACACCTGGCAGATTTTGCCACCATTTTTCAAAGGGAGACAACTTTCGAGACTTCCTGTACGCTTTTCTATAGGCTCAATCCTACTGAAAAGGGGGTCTACTCCTAAAGGAAAGAATTTGCTCCTCAGGAGCAAATTCTTTCCTTTAAGAGTTGACCACTCCTAAAGGAAAGAATTTGCTCCTCAGGCCCCGTTTTTGGATTTACATCTATCTATTGTAGATGGATTTGTTTTGTGCAAAATTTATGATAAACGCGATGGCTTTGATTTTGAGATTGTAAATTTTCCTTTTTTTGGATGGTGATGTTCTTCGTGCGCCATCCTATGGCGTTTATATTTTGCAATTAATTCGATTTGCTAGAGTGTGTAGTCATGCAACTGACTTCAACACTCGTAATAAATTATTAACGGCTAAACTCCTTAATCAGGGTTATCGGTACCATAAACTACGCAAAGCTTTTTCAAAATTTTATAGACGCCATTCTGATTTAATTTCAAAATTCAATATTGGACTTAAATCTCTTCTGCAACAAGGTCTATCGGAAGCCGAATTTTATGGTGACTTAGTATATAAATTCAGAAAAATATATAACCGCAATGACTTCAGCACCCAATTTCGTAAAATCATTCTTCGATATAAAAAGATTGGGTACAACATGGATATTATACGACAGACTGCATGCATGGTAGTTAACCCAATCACGGTTGGCAGCTTTGCTTCCCTCTTTAATTGCACGCCGGTGGGTCAGGCCTCAGATTCTATGACGGCTCCAACGTAAAGGCTTATTGAGAATTAGAGAGATCTAATTCAAGGTAATGTTGGTTGGTGCCTGATGCTCTGTCTCTGGTCGGGCTCATCGGAGTCTAACTGTTGGTTTTCTTTTGCTCCAGCATTTCAGTGGTTTCTTGCTGTCGAGTCCTCACCGTTGTCTCACCTCTGTGGTTCTTTGATTTTTGTGTTCGCGGAGATGTTGCACTGATGAGTTAGGAGGCCTTCATGGGGACTGAACAAATTATTTGTCTAAATCGCGACGGAAGTAAGGGCGAGGGTTATGGCCACGTAAAATCGATTTAAGCCCCCCAGTGGAAATCTTCCACTGACCGTTCCAAGGCGGCTCTTCTGTGGCGATTTATTTATGTTGTTGTTTGTTGCTTACTGTGTGTGTCACTTGTGTCTTTTAATTTTGGATGGCCACATGGCCATTTTGTGGGAAAGTAACTGTCCCTATGGCCTTCCTTTGTTTAGGTTTCCATTATGGTCTGGTCGCTTAATGTTTGTATTTCTTTCCCTTTGGTGTCTTTTATGGGTGGAGTAAGTTAATTGTATCAATTCCTGATCTTTGTTTTACTTCTACTTTCCTTTAAGAGTTGACCCCTATTGGCATGGGAGACAAAGATACTTTTGCAGTAGTTGCCTCCCCTGAAGGTGTTCCCATTCCTCTTAAAGTGCCCGTCATGAGACATAATGGGGATCTTTTTGGAATATCTTTAAAATATTCTATAAAATAAAGGCGTGTTGTGTGCACTCATTAGAATGGCCATTCTAATGTGTGCACACAACATACATTTTCATGAAAAATTAGAAGAAGAAAAAACGTGTATTATCTTGAATACATGGATATCTGGAGATTTTGGGCATATTCTAAAGGGTCTCAAGAACCAGTCCGAATTAGCCATATCCGTGTTAGAGTAACAAAGACAAGATAAGGAGATGCCAAAGCCATGTTCATTGAGGCAAATGCCACCTGAAACCAACTCCATTATTATTGAGATTAGTTGTCCGTCCTGTTTTGCAAGGTGCTTACTTTTGGTTGCCCTAAAATATAAGTTAGTGGTGTTGGTTGGGTGCGGAAAAGGTGACGTGCATCTTGCGTCACTAGGGCGTCAAACTAATGTCGGGTAGTGTATAGGGTGTTGTTATTTCTTCTGTATCTACAATTCGATTCTTTTTCGTCTTTCTCCTCTGTCTCTCACTTTCATCTCCTTTACTATCTCTTTTATCTCTTTTCTCCACAATTCCATTCTTTTTCGTCTTTCTCCTCTGTCCAACACGTTCATCTCCTTTACTATCTCTTTTATCTCTTTTCTCCACAATTCCATTCTTTGTCATTCTCCTCTGTCCCTCACTGTCATCTCCTTTACTATCTCTTTTATCTCTTTTCTCTTTAATTCCATTCTTTTTCGTCTTTCTCCTCTGTCCCTCACTTTCATCTCCTTTACTATCTCTTTTATCTCTTTTCTCCACAATTCCATTCTTTTTGGTCATTCTCCTCTGTCCCTCACTTTCATCTCATTTACTATCTCTTTTATCTCTTTTCTCCACAATTCCATTCTTTTTCGTCTTTCTCCTCTGTCTCTCACTTTCATCTCATTTACTATCTTTTTCATCTCTTTTCTCCACAATTCCATTCTTTTTCGTCATTCTCCTCCGTCCCTCACTTTCATCTCCTTTACTATCTCTTTTATTTCTTTTCTCCACAATTCCATTCTTTTTCGTCTTTCTTCTCTGTCTCTCACTTTCATCTCATTTACTATCTCTTTTATCTCTTTTCTCCACAATTCCATTCTTTTTCGTTATTCTCCTCTGTCCCTCACTTTCATCTCCTTTACTATCTCTTTTATCTCTTTTCTCCTTAATTCCATTCTTTTTCGTCTTTCTCCTCTGTCCGTCACTTTCATCTCCTTTACTATCTCTTTTATCTCTTTTCTCCCTGCCTCTGGGAATCGACACAAAATGACCACAAGGGTTCCTTCGTGTGGGGAAAATGACAAACATTCTAGTTTAACCCATTTAGTACCAGAAACCCGTAAAGGGGTACCCTGTCAAACAGTGCAGGCCCAGATCAGACGCCGCAGAACGTCTGATCAGGGCCTCCACTGTTTGCTAAAAGTTCAGTCATTTTCAAAATTTTTTTTAAGGAAACACCACCTAACACCCCTAAATTTTGAAATGGACTCCTGCTGTATATAAGGAGGAAGCTTCTATTTGGTACTAAATTGGTTAAGCATTAGAACTATTGCCTAGAAAGTAATATTGCCCACATTTCCCTAGTCTGTGAAGGATTCCCTTGAATCATCAAAATAAATAAAATAAACATAATAAAAATGGATACAGTAGAACTCCTATGGCTCGAACAAGGATGGCTCGTTTACTATGGCTGAGTCGAACCCGTTTTTGAGTCCCTAGGAAATTTCTGTACATAAGAAATAGGGATGGTAAAATTTAGGATATTTTCGTCTTTTATCTTGCAAATGTATGCTGTGTGTACTCATTAGAATCGCCTCGATGAGGCGATTCTAATGAGTACACACAGCATACATTTTTATTATAGAACCCAGAAAAAGATGTCCTAAGGTATGTCGTTATGCCCCCTGGTATAAGCCCTCAGTGGCTCGAACTACCCCTGTCTCGAACAGATTTTCATGGTCCCAAAGGTGTTCGAGCCATTGAAGTTCGACTGTTTATCATGAGTTAAGTGTACTGGAATATTACTTGGCAATGCGAAAATCTTGCGCAGCCGAGTTAATAGAGGATCATGTATTATTGAATTTATTAAACGAGTTGAGGTAAAGGGATAAAATGCGAGGCTTTGCCGACCAATTTATCCCTTTTCCTCAACGAGTTTAATAAATTCAATAATACATGAACACGAATGCAAGATTCAATTTATCATATTACATTGAAACGTTTTTTAATTACGTTTATTTTACAAAAATGTCAATATTCCGCCATAAGTAAACGCGACGTCGTTAAGGACGTCGGATGTGTACACGTAACGTTACGGGACGTATCTTACTAGTTTGCATATTTAATCCACTAGTGGATGATCGAATTTATTACATGGCGTTATTACACTCTCAGACACGGCGTCATATGATAATACTGAATATTGTAAACTATTCATTGTGTATAGTTTTATGTACAAAAATAAATATATATTTTATACACATGTATTAAAATAAAAAAATACTTCAATGTGTTTTCAAAGATGCTTGTTATGACCGCAGTGAACTAACTGCCATCTTGATACCAGCCAGGTTGACACAAATAAATCTATACCATTAAGGTTACACACCCATGTGACATAACGCTTACAAATGTCACTTTGCTGATGCATAATTGTAAATTTTATCCTTCTTTCTGCTTCAAACACAGAGGAGTAGATCACGTTTACAAGTCCGTCCGTGTAATGCATACCCCTGTAATATCACGAAAATACGCCTTTACAATTTTGAACCCCTTAAACTCCACTTTTATATGGTACAAGGTGTATAAATTATTTTTCATATTTCTGTTAAAAAAGGCGGTTGTAACAAGACCCCCAATCTATGTTTTCAGCAAAATATGAAGAATATCATGATATTTTTCTGAAAGAAGAAATATTTTTGGTGGTAAAATTCTTAATATTCTGGAATATGCGTTGTTTCGTAATGAAAACCAGTTTATATAGTGGGAATTCGGATGTACAGGGGGTATACAACATCCTTGTTATTTTTGCTCTAATTTGAGCAGCAGAAATAAGACACAGGTCAATTAATCATACGAAAAACATCGGCTTTGGAGATATTGTCACACGAGTGTGTTACCTTACTGTAGCTTCAAAATGATACTTGGAAGTCTTACCATTAGGATTTTTTCTGTTTGGTTTTAGGGCCCTTTCAAGATTATTTCACTTGTTTCGGGCTGATCGTTTATCGTAGGTGGGTGAAAACCGGAGTTCCCGGAGAACCACCTGACCTCCATTTCAGAACTTGGCGTCTCACAAGTGACCCAAGCGAGGCGGAAACTACAGCGGTGAGAGGCCTTTTAATTAAGAGTCAGCGCTTTTACCCACCTGGCCACATAGGCGGATAACTTTCTTGTGTTACAAAGTGCATCATTCAGTTCACGCCTTCAAAAGCGGTAATTTTCTAATGAAGATATTTGATAGTCTGATATTTGCTGCAAATATAGATAGTGACTTGTTGTTTGAACCGCCACGGCGACGCTGTTCAAACAAAAACCTACCATCTATGTTTTGCGCAAAATAAGGATAATAATTTTTTTCACAAGTAACCTACCCTCCCCCCTTTTTTAGATACACTAGGGTTCACAGAGGCATTCTGCATGCCATATTGAAACAAATTGTATTGGCCTCGTAGTCTTGGAAGATCTTCACGACTCTACTGGAATAGTTTACTTCCTTGATGCCAGTTGTTAGTGTAAAATCAGGGGCCAGTTGTTCAAAACTAACGACATCGTTAGTTAACGTGTCGATAAAACTTTGATCATTAAATATTGCAAATATGCTAAAATTGTTGCTAAAAAATGTGAGCAGCTTTTGCGGATGCAAAAGCCGCTCACATTTTTTTTCAGCAAAAATACCAAAATTTATGATATTTTACTTGCTAGAACATTTAACAATTTGACCACTAACGAGCTCGTTAAAGGCATTTATTCTGTAACAGTAAAACACACCGTGTGTCCATAATTGTTTTATTGCCCCCTGTGATATACTGACTATAGCAGATCAAAGGCGGCCCTTAATAGGGTGATTAGTAGCTCTTGTTGAATCCCCTGACTGAGACACTTAAGGGGAAAATCAATAATGTACACCAGTCAACAGTAAGTAATTTATTGATTTTCCCCAAGGCGGCCCCTTACCTGTTTAGGTGGAGGACTTCTCTCCAGTGAGCACTGAGGGCTACATAATATTATGTAATGAAATGATAGTCCTCAATAATCAAGAATAAATGCCTTTAAGCTAACGATGCTTTGAACAACTGGCCCCAGGTCTGTTTAAATGTGATAGCGCATCCGTTCTTTCACATATCATTTTCTGACGAAAATTTGCGGTATTTTTTCTTAATTCTACTTAAAATTTAGGTAGTGGTGAGTACGGACAACCTATGACTTGGAACAGAAATGCATGATTAATGTAAATCCATTTTTTCTCTTTATAACGTGGGGATAACGGGGTGTTAATTCGATGGACTTGTTATCGTGACGAAGGATCAGTTGACATTGCGTTAGCTCATTATCGCTATTCAAAAAAGCGGCGACTGATCTGGAGATGCACTATTTACATTTGTTGTGTGAACCTCACACCAGAAATGTGTACTGATCCAATGGTATAGATAGGCGTTGGCGATTATCGTATAGACTTCGAACAACTTTATTGCAAGAAAACACGGCTATGTATTTGTGGCCCCCTATAGCATAGTAAAACTGAGGTTTACAGGGGAATTCAATATGTTTCTTAATAGGGCCCGCAAAATGTGTGTGGGTGCCCTATAGTTATCTACCTGTCTGTCTATCTGTCCGTCTGACTTATGTCGGACGTCCGTCTGTCTGTCCTTCCACATTTTATATGTTTTTGGCCTAATAAATTCCAAACCACCGTTAAAAGCATCAACTCCAAACTGTAAACATCAGGTCACATTAGCAATACACAATTTTATGGCAAGTTACGAGTATGTTACTCTAGCTACAATATTGTTAGAGTTACCCTTTATCTGTTTATTATTCAAATTTTCAGCGCTTTTGTTTATTATTTGTTTCTTCATAATTTCAAAACCGTTACATTACGAAAACATGCCTATACCAATAACCTCTATCGCCGAAAAGATGAAAATTTCAAGATGAAAAAATGTGATATTTTTCTTATTTCTGTTCAAAATATAGATTGTGGGTACTCGTTAGAACCGCCTCATCGAGGCGGTTCTAACGAGTACCCACACTCTATATTTTAGAGCAGAAATAAGAAAAGTAAGATTAACCCCCTGTAAACCCAAGTTTCACGATATAAAAGTGGGGTTCGAGGGGGTCAAATTATATAGGCGCGTTTTCGTGATGAAGATATTTCAACGAAACTCGCTGTACCTATTGACACTGATAAATTGTACATGTGTGGAAAAAGGCAACAACTCTAGCTTTAATAAAAGTTGACTTTATCTGGCCATCTACATTTTGCACATCTTTTTCAAAATAACTTGAAAATCGTTAAATGCATCAGCTCCAAACTTTCAAAATAAGACCACATAAGCAGTAGACACTTTTATGACAAGAAGTTATGGTCCTTAGTAAAATTCCAAGTTTCAGAATTTTTCATCTTTTCCTTCTGCATTATTTTAAAAACGTTACAGATATTCAATAAAACTTGCTGTATTTATTGACAGGGACAACACTCATGGTCATGTGTAGCAAAGGGCAACAACTCTAACTTTGATTAATTTTGACTTGTGCCCCTTTATCGACTTAAATACTTTTAAAATGGTCATATTTGTAAAACAAAATGAATCTTGGTATAATTATTTACGTGAAAAAAAGAGCAAAAACTCACTCTAGCGTTACTAAATTTTGACTTTGTGAGTTATTTCTCTATAAAGAAGTGTAAAAGACATTAACGTGGATTTTGCAGTCAATGTTTAAAACAACTAGCAAGAAACCGTCAGAGTAACGACTGAGACTATACTGTAAAAAATTAATGGAAACATTACACCAAAACTAGTGGGAGCTGAGCTGCCACCAGTTTTGGTGTAAGTTATCTCCATTGTATGCTCGGTATTTTTTCACCGAATAGCCGGCTATTAATCCAGATAAGTGGTGTAATTACACACCTGAAAATCGACGGAAAGTTTACACCATAGTATAACTGATCTTCATTACCAGTGTAAATGTGCCATCATATTTTGAAGGAAACGTTTCCGGGTGTAATGTTTCCTTCATTCAGTTGGTGTAACATTACACCAATAATTAAGACTGGCTACACCACAGAATACATTAATGTAGTGTAATTATTTATTACTTTTTTGTTTTTCATTGGTGTAGAACTTATCATACTCTACTACCCCTTTCTAAGGGTACCTTTGATACACTTCTTAAAGGGTATCAGTTACCATTTTTCAATGATAATGTTAGAGCTTCCGTAAAATGCTGGAGTAAAGATCTGCTTTTTCCGTTAGATTTTGTGTAAATTCTTTATTAAAAAGAAATTGTGTTTATACTGAAATGGACTTTACCTCATTTCAATCTTATTTAGCAGAATTTTCATTACGCATGAAACAGCCCTGTAATCAATATTAATAATTATATAATTTGTATGATATTTATGCTGTTTTTAGCTATATGACACGAAAGAGGAACACAATAACATATGTCGTGCATATAACGCATCTTATACGACTAGTTACACGATTCGACGAGAAACGTTAACTTACGTTACAATGAAACAAAACACCAGTATTGGTGCAGCAAAGCACCGATAAGCTGGAGAGATAACGCTTTCAGAGTGTAATTACATTTTTACACTGAACATAACAAAATATTAGCCATCATTTGAAGAAATTTTACACCGATACTTAGTTACACTGAAAAAAGTGTAATGTTCACAGTTACACCGCCCTTCAAAAATGTTACCCTGTATTATGATTAAAATTACCCTATTTAGTAGCAAACCTTACACCATAAATAGTGTAATTATTTCAAACACCAATTTATTCGAAACGTAACACTTGTTTTACATAATCGTTACACAAAACACCAAATTTTGAGTAAACTATACAAGTTATCAGTGTATTTTTACTCAAAGTTACATTTTACACCCAAAATGGTGTTTGGTTCGAATTCACACGAGTTTTAGTGTAAAATTTACTCTGTCTTTAGGCAGATTTAACCCAAATTTTTTACAGTGATATATACCGACAGTGCAACACCAATGTACGTCTAAACTTTTCTACCAATTTGTTCCCCAATCTCAACCCACACGCACGCACGCATCCCCCCACACACTTCAGACATGCTATGATCACGGGAACCTGATCACAGCTGATATGTTTAGTTTCTGCTCAAGAAACATAGATTGTGGGTACTCGTTAACTAGTTCCCACAATCTATGTTTTGGGGCGTTTATCTTTTATAGTTCCTTGGAAATCTTTGACGAAATATTTAAAATTGGCCTATATGAAGAGAAAGAAGATGAGAAAATCCATTATCAGGTACACGATGAAAGTCATTATTGCATTGCATATCATCACGAAAACACGCATACTATAATTTTGACCCCCTCGAACCCAACTTTTATATAGTAAAACTGGGGTTTACAGGGGTAACCTTATTGTTTTTATTTCTGCTCCAAAGTATAGATTGTGGGTACTCGTTAGAACCGCCTCGATGAGGCGGTTCTAACAAGTACCCACAATCTATATTTTGAGCAGAAATCAGAAAAATATCGTAAATTTTCATCATAAAATTTTCGCTTTTTAGGCGGTAACATTTTCAATGTATTTGTATAGGCGTGTTTTCGTAATGGTAAGTTATTTTTGCATTGCATATCAAGTTTTGGCTTCTAGCGTTTATAGTTCCTACGGAGCGTGATAGCTCAGTGGTTAGTGCACTTGCCTCTGATGCTAGAGGTCCCGGTTCGATCCCCGGCAGCGGCGATAAAATTTCGGTGTCCGAACACGCTCCATTGGCATCATTTGCAGGGATGAATGTCATTAAGTGCACCGTACTTCGGATCGGGACGTTAACTGGAGGCCCCCTGTGCAGGGAGAACCATCCCCTGTGCAGGTTAAAGATCCCTACCGTAATTACATGATTACTGTGTAGGCTTTCATCCTGCAAAACTGGAGTGTATGTAATATACACCTGCGGTAATGGTCAAATGCGACCGACGCAGTATCAGAAGATAGATAGATAGATAGATAGATAGATAGATAGATAGATAGATAGATAGATAGATAGATAGATAGAAATCTTTGAAGAACAATTCAACATTGGCTCATATGGAGAAAATGAAGACACGTAAGAATGAAAGGACATATGAACAATTTAGTCGAGAAAGCCCAATGTCTCTAACACAATACAAGTCATCATCATTGCACAGTATACCAAGTTTGAGGCTTCTAGCCTCTACATTTCCTGAGAAATTTTTTGACGAAAAAGTTTAACACGGGCCTTTATAAGGAGAGAAAGAAGAATGATATTGATGAATAAATAATCCGAAAACGTCCATTTTCTCTTACATAAAACAATACATCGTAATTGCCTAATAAACCGAATTTGAGTTTCCTAGCTTTTACGGTTCTTGAGACATTTTTGACGAAATCTTTGACGAAAATAATGGTTTATGGAGGGACGGAAGAAAGGACTGATGGGCGGAATGACAGATGTAAACCAGTTTAGCCCTCTTTTATAAGATAGTGATAGTTGTCGGACGCACTTGTACTGCCTAGAGGTACAAGATGGATTTTATAGCGATGCAACAGAGTGCTGTTCTGCCTCTTCGGCGGACCGGGCCCCTCACCCTGTCAGGTTAAAGACAATTTCGTTTCATCCATAACATTTGGAACCCAGAGACTTTGAACACATCCGTGTACCGGCGAATGTTGAAGAGGGTCAGAGATTCGCTTACGAACCTTAATTGTAGTAGTGATAAGTAAGGCTGACACGATTAATCGTATAATGATTGATAAATTCCACAAAAATGATTATCATTTCTGATTTGCTTTTAATCGATAACTTGATAGGTACAATTTACTACCCAAAGTCATGCCTAAAATAGCTGGATGTGTGGCAAACAGTGCAGACCCTGATGAGATGCCGCATTATGCGGCGTCTCATCTGGGTCTACACTGTTTGCTCAGGCCTGTCTGTTCAAATATACATATGGTAAAGTGCAACATATGGTAAGAGTCATGCTCAGACAGAAAGTCAGACAGGTAAAATCATGAGAAAAACCTTAGCGATTACTAATCGATTGTCGATCGCAATGACAGGAGTGATAATCGATTATCTTTCCAGCTCCGATTAACCAGCCCTAGACTGATAAGTACAAACAGCAGGAAAATGGTCGCCCGTCCAAGGCCGGTGAATTTCTCAGGTTTTCCCAATCATGCACGATCACATTGCCTTCGAAAACGCTTAAGTGCTCCCGAGAATTCAGTGTAATCAGGTCAAAATAAGGCTTACTTTAAGATAAGACTTGTTGGTAATGCAGCATGCAATCTTTGTGGAGCAAGCAAGTGATTGTGTTATCTGTGGTCATGTCGGGCCGGTCAGTTACCCACACAGTTCTTGTAAAATATGTTCTATAAAAGGGTTGTCCTTTGGAAGAAAGGAATACACCACAAAACAGGAAAATATGAAGTGTACGTGTTTTCTGGGCCAGACTAGCTAGTTTCGGCAAATTAGGCCTCATCAGTGACCCTCAAAATATTTTCAAAATTCCGCAATGAAATCAATGATCCCAAAGGACAAGAAAATATAAACTACACTATGATGTAGGGCGTCCGCCACACATTCCCACACATCAGCATTAGTGACGTCATCAGGAAAACACGCCTATATTATTTCGACCCCCTTGAACCCAACTTTTATTTAGTAAAACTGGAGTTTGCCAGGGTAAACCTTTTTTTTCTTATTTCTGCTCAAAAAATAGATTGTTGGTACTCGTTAGAACCGTCTCGATGAGGCGGTTCTAACGAGTACCCACAATCTATATTTTAAGCAGAAATAAGAAAGATATTACAATTTTCGCCATAAAAATTGTTTTTTCTCGGCGGTAGAGTTTACAATGCATTTGTATAGGCGTGTTTTCGTAATGTAAAATATGTTCTATAAAAGGGGTATCCTTTGGAAGACTTTAATGCGATTAACGCGTACTACATAAATTTACTCTGAAAAAACGACTGAAAAAATGAGCAAAACAAACAACACACAAAAAGCGGCCTGCCCCCCTGCAACCGCTTAACCCATTCTATTCTGGTGGACTCTTCCATTGCAATATGTTGGACAAGTCCATTCGTCATATAAGAGGTGTCAGGCCTATTTTTTGTTTTTATTCTATTTTTGTAAGCAAAGAGTGCAGGCCCTGATAAGACGCCGCATTCTGCGGCGTCTGATCTGGGCCTGCACTGTTTGCCAAGGTACCCCTTTTGGGGTTTCCCGCGTGCAATAGGTTAACGTACAGAAGGTCCATGGCATACAGTGAAATTTTGCAAAAAGAACACCTAAAATCAAGACTAATTCCGCTTTAAAAAACATATTTAAGCTGGTTTCAGCGATTTTTTCTGTGTGTTTTCTGAACTTCGTGTCTTCCAGAAAGAGACCACCTTTAGGACTGCGTAATAGTGGTCTTAAAGACCACTTTTGAAAAGTCCCAAAGGTGGTCTTATGATAGGAATTGTACAGTATTATGACTCAAAGTAATAGGAATTCCAAATTATCCAGCACCATCGCCAAGATAAACCTACCATTTGCATCTCCCTTCAACTGGTTCAAGAAGGGCAGTTGTAAGTTTCTCTCGAAAGAATGTGCACTGAACTGGTCAACCGCTTACGTATAAGCCTGCCCAGGACAAGTGTGGATAGGTAACCTGGCCGACTTGATATGACCTAAATAGTGTTGAATAGGTCGGTAAACTCAACTTTCAACATGTTGTGGAAATAATGACCTAAAGTATATATATAGAATATCCGTGAACATACAGAGTGCCTTGACCTCATATAAGGATTCACTAGGATCCGGTTGTTCAAAGCATTGTTAGCTTAACGAGCTCGTTAGTGGTCAAATTTTTAACAGTTCTAGTAAGTACAATATCTAATAAAGTGGTATTGTTCTTCAAACTTGAATGTGAACAGCTTTTGCATATGCAAAAACTGCTCACATTTTTTTTCAGAAAATTAATAGCATATTTGCCATATTAAATGATCAAAAGTTTGACGATATGTTAACTAAGCTGATTTTGAACAACTAAACCCAGCTCTTCATACTAGATCTTACATGAGTGCTCATGTTTTATTGAATTTATTAATCGAGTTGAGAAAAGGGATACAATGCGAAGCTTCGCCGAGCATTTTATCTCTTTTCCTCAGCGAGTGTAATATATTTGATAATACAAGTGCACGAATCCAGGGTTCTGTTTATTAATGGCATTTAAAACGCATTTTATTTAGTTTTTTTTTTTAATATCAATATTCCGTCATAATTAAACGCGACGTTGTTAAGGACGTTCTTGTAACGTTGCGGGGCGTATCTAACTAATTTGCATATTTAATCCACTAGTGGATTATCGAAATAATTACACGGCGTTACTACATGCTCAGACGCGATGTCATATGCTAAGATATCAATCATTTTCTGTTCTTCTTTAAAATTCAAACAAATTTTATTTACCTTTAATACATGCTAATGCATACAAATCATGGACAGTTTATGCAAACACAAGTCGTAAAACGACGAAAAACAAACAAAAAAAACGAGATCATCATCACATTTTATTATGTTTTGAACTTGTCTATAGTACATCAATCTCCATAAACTGCATGTAGGCGCGTATAACGTTAACAAATAGTGAAGCTGACGTGAGTGGAGTGCAATTTAAGTTGACGTCGAGGAATTTAAGGTACTAAGGTAAGGTCAGGCTACTAGTTGAATATATGACCACTTGACATTTAACTTATCTAATTTGTTTTCTCATGTCGGATTTTGTTTGAAACAGTTTTGTTGAAAAAAAGGGCTTGAATAAAAAAATAAAATAAATGAATACAATAAAAGTTTGATATTGTGTTCTTTTCAAGGGAGATACATGTACTCTACATGGAATATATTGATTTTATTTGTTTGTTTCAATTGGGGTTTTACGTGCCTATCAACACTATTTAGGTCATTAAGAATTCAGTGAAGCTGTAAATGCTCGTTTACCACGGTAGATTCGAACTCAACCTTGTGCCCCTTGGGAATTCTTCACGCGTCTGGTTCACAATGGTGAAATGATGACCCCTCTAAAGTAGAAGTAAAACAAAGATCAGGAATTGATACAATTAACTTACTCCACCCATAAAAGACACCAAAGGGAAAGAAATACAAACATTAAGCAACCAGACCATAATGGAAACCTAAACAAAGGAAGGCCATAAGGACAGTTACTTTCCCACAAAATGGCCATATGGCCATCCAAAATTAAAAGACACAAGTGATACACACAGTAAGTAACAAACAACAACATAAATAAATCGCCACAGAAGAGCCGCCTTGGAACGGTCAGTGGAATGATTTCCACTGGGGGGCTTAAATCGATTTTACGTGGCCACAATCCTCGCCCTTACTTCCCCCTTTATATAATGAAAATTGTGGTTTAAGGGGTATTCATTATTTTGCTTATTATTGCTCAAACACATAGATTGCAGGTACTCGTTAGAACCGCCTCATCGAGGCGGTTCTACCGAGCACCAGCAATCTATGTTTGGATTAGAAATAAGAAAAATATACATGTACATATTTTCATCCAAAAAGTGCCAGTGCCGGAGTTGTGAAAGTCATCATTTTAGGACTGGTATGTGTTTGTTTGTGTTTGATTTGAGCTTTTACGTCCACGCAGTATAGGTCATTTTTGGAGGCGTTGCTTCCAGTTTTGTGGAACTTTTACCGACATTGAGATGAAATGACATCTCAAGCCCCGTCGCCCAAAGGAACCAATAGGGTTTATAAGCATGGACGGTCCGACTCGCACCACTTTGCCTGGGCAGGATTAGGATGTGTTGTCGTAATGGTAAAATCAGAAAGGAAATGGCTACAGAGAAAGAGGCGGGAAGAAAGAGAAAATAATGAAAACGAAGAACCAGTAGAAATAAAAATGTTCCTCAGCTAGTGTTACCTGCTACAAGGACAGCAGCTACCACGCAGAGCTGAAACCGACCCGCACACGAGTACTTATAAACCGCTTAGTATGCCCAGGTTAAGCGGTGCGAGCGAACCGTCCATGCTTATAAACCCTATTGATTTCATTGGGCGACAGGGCTTGAGATGTCATTCCATCTCAATGTAGGCTAAAAGTCCCACACAACTGGAAAAAAACCGTCTCAAAAATGACATTTACTGTGTTGACGGGGACGTTAAACCTCAAATCAAACAAACAAACAAATACAAGTACAACAGGCTTTGCCCTACTGCAAGCAAATGTCAGTTGGACCCCGCCTCAGTGACAGAATGTACACGGCAGCTCCGCCTCACCCAGCCACCCCCTCGCTATGGTGAACTCTATTTCCTGTACCAAGGGTGTTCGAGCAAACGAAGTTCGACTTATCTAGGCGCCTGATTATAAGCAATGCATAAGCATGTAGAAAGGGCACAACACAATTTCGCTATTAAGACCAGCTAAAATTTGGACTAATTCTTCTTTAAAACATATACAGACAGATTCTGATTTTAAACCATAGTTTAGAAGGTTTCACTTGTTCTTTCTTAGTGTCTCCACACCCAGTGGCTACCTTTAGGACTGTTCAAAAATGGTCTTAAAGACTACTTTTGAACAGTCCCAAATGTGGTCTTAATTAACGAGTTTTACTATAATTGAGCCCCGCCAAGCGAATTTGTGTCTTCGAGCATTCCGTCATGACAAATTCTAACTGCGCATGCCCAGCCATTCAGAGGGACCAGGGATATGACTTTCAGTCTGAAGGTTCCTCTTGATTCACTGCTTATATGAGCGAGCAGCGAAGGTTCTGGCGAGACTGCGCGGATGCGCAGGCTCACCTGAACCTTCGCTGCTCGCATAGGCGATAAGTACCAAAATCGCTTGACGGGGCCCATATATGTTAACGCTTCCAGCGTGTATCCCCGGTGTTTGCTATACCCAGTGTCCTCTAGTAAGAGACCACCTTTGGGACTGTTCAAAGGCAGTCTTAAAGATCACCTTTGAACAGGCTCAAATGTGTTTTTTATGTAGGAATTTTACTGTATTTTATAAACATGTAAAACATGACAATTTCATTAATTAAAGGATCATGTCACGTATCTTAATGTAAATGTTTGTATGAGCCGTGGTAAAGTGATATTTGCAATATGATGTGTGCGAGAACTGTTGCAATTCAGCCCAAGTCGGGCATTGGCCTAGATCAGTCATAATAATTACTTGTCAGTCTGTCGACAGACACGAATCTAGAGACTATACTGGTGTACACGCTGATCAGGGTCTTCTCTGGTCACACAAGTGACACAGGCCCAGTTGTTCCATTACGCAAACACGCCTATACATATACATTGCCACCTTTATCGCAGAAAAAAAAATGAAAATGTTATGATGAAAATTTGTGATATTTTTCTCATTTCTGCTCCAAATATAGATTGTGGGCACTCGTTAGAACCGCCTCATCGAGGCGGTTCTAACGAGTACCCACAATCTATATTTTACAGCAGAAATACACCCAATTGCATATTAGAAGGCCGCCAGTACGATTTCCGTCACAACGGTTAGATGATGTCAAGAGTAACCTTCAAAGAAACAAAACACATCACAGCTGTCAAGATGTTCCAAAAATAGCGTCATCGCTACCTGTTATCTACATGAAAAAACATCCGCCTAGCCAACCATTTCGCCACAGTTTGACTGACATGACAAATAACCGCCTACAAAAAAACTAAGCAGGTGACTGGATAAGAAAATGTGAAATTGCATTTACTTTTGCGTTAGCAATTTTCTACAGTAAAAGAAAGACAAACTAAAAGGTTGATCCAACTTGGGACATGTCTAACATGAACCACACCAATTGATGATATTTTCATCCAAGTGACATTGCTACCAGCAAAGTCTCCGATAAGCCTGCTAACCTACTAAGTCTCATCAAAGATTCACTTTGTCTATTATGTCTGCTCAGGGTGAATGTCGTCTAGAATAATTTCCCTCTGAAGCGCCTATCAAACTTTTTAAGATGATCGATTGCTTTGATGATCGATTGTCTATATATTGTACCTAAATTAATATGTTTTCGTTTTTTTTTTTTTTTTTTTTTTTTTTTGTAGAAAGAAAATAACTTATTTTTTCTGACAATGGTATTATTACAAATAAAACTAAATCACTTGTTCAATTGACTTTATTTGACGATTTTATCATTTATGATTCAAAGACCTACTGAAAGCGCACGCTTGTCAAGAGTAAACTTTCAGGCTATAAGATCGCAGCATGATCCAACAACCTAACTAAACTTAAAAGGCCGCGAGGCTAAAAGGTTTTTTTTTTGTGCCCATCTCACCTGCGCATGAAATTTAAAAATGTTGGGAAATAAATCAAACGCTTATGACCACTTGTACACCCGGTTTTTATTCTGATCTGCGTTATCATTTCTTTTGTCATTTTACTTCTACCTATTGTAATATCTTTGATATGAGCCATTGATCAAAGGTGCGCAAGTTGCCATTATAGTTTCAGGTCTTTGAATTTCAAATCGACTTAGGATATTTTTACAAAGTCTAGATTAGGTCAGCATTTCAAATTTCATGCTCGGATACGCAGGGATGGAAAAGGTTGGCCGGAAATACCCCATCCGAGTGACGTACTTTTACAATTTGCTGAGGAGTACCCGACCCAGACACCACATTAACAACACCCCCGGCCAACCCCACTTTATATTGGGAAAAAGTGGAGTTAACACGGGTATACATTACTTTTCTTATCATTAGGATAACTTGCCTTTATGCGACAAGGTCAAGAAAATGGCACGTATCAAGTGATAATTGGTAATAGATTTCTTATTTCTGCCCAAAACATAAATTGTGGGTACTCGTTATAACCACCTCATTGTCCGTCCAACAGATGGATTGTGGATACTCCTTTATAACTGCGATATTGACAAGTGTCCACAATCTCTGTTTTAGAGCAGAAATAAGACAATGATGTATACTTCTGTAAACCCCACTTTTCCCTATATTAAGTGGAGTTTACCAGAGTATAGATTTCATGGACTTGTTAACATATTGTTTCTACTCCGATGTGGGTGCTCGTTAGAACCGCCTCATGCGCACCAATGCGGTTCTAACGGAGGTCCTAACGAGCACCAACAATCTATGTGTGGAGGATAAATAAGAACATTGTCATCCGATAAATGCCATTCCTAAAGCCATGGAACGAAGCAGTGTATTGCTTAGGTACGTTATCCTAATGGAACACGGCATATTCTTTCTTACTAGTGAAAACTGTTGATTGAACTGGATGACGAGACAAGTCAAGTCAATACTAGTGATATTTGTGAGGCTATGTGTTGACTGCTATGATAGTATGATCGACTTCCCTCATGGTGGTTAGAGCTGCCAGATGTAAAAAGTTACACTCTGTTCCTGAACACCACTCCTAACCAGCCTACCGATAGTCTACACCGAAATATACTTAACACAATTTAGAAACTCGAAAATTTCGAGATATATTTTTTAAGTTTGATAACAGTTGTCATACAAGTACCCGAACAATGATTGACTGTTGAAAACAACGCGTGACTTGTGAGTTTGCTCCACTTAATGAGACGTTAAGTAGGATGTCTTGAAAATCACGTACTATTCGTGAACAGAAACGTTTGGTAGGTGTGCAGATGGATTTTGTTTGTTTGATTTGAGGTTTAACGTCCCCGTCAACACTGTAAAGGTCATTTTGGAGCCGTTGCTTCAAATTTTGTGGGACTTTTACCCGACATTGAGATGAAATCAAGCCCTGTCGCCCAATGAAACCAATAGGGTGTATAAGCATGGACGGTCCGACACACACCGATTTGCCTGGGCAGGCTTAGATCCTCTAAGCAGTTTACCAGTACTCGTGTGTAGGTCGGATTCAGCCCTGCGTGGAAGCATCATGCAGCCCATATATTTCTTCAAGCCCCGATGGGCGGGGACCGGCAGATGTATTGGTGCATTGTCATGAAAACATTTTAGTCGGAGACACGGATTCGTTCTCAGACTAAAAAAGAACATAAAGGAATGCTGTGAAATGAGACTCTAAAATGCGTCACGTTAACATTCAACCTGCCACCGGCATGGAAACTGGTGCTGTTTTAAATTTTGGGTAAATGACTCGACAGGATCATGCTTGCTTTGTCGAAAAGAATGTTCTGGATCAGAACCATGTCGGTCGCAGCCTGAGCAGCTATGCGTGACGTTATAACGTCAGCAGTGCTTCATGCGCCTCGAATACTTGAAAACGTATGGAAAAGCCAATACGGTAATGTTCAAGTCGAGATTAGCCACATTCCATAGCAGCTGGACATCAGCTAGATAATACCGAAGTACAGCACCCACATCTGCATTACGCGAAACCGCCGTCGGTGGGTTACTGAACTTGCACTTATTTCTACACTGCCGTTTACTGGGGGGCGGGGGGGGTGAATCAAGCACCCATTATAAACCTACACCCTACACCCCCGCTCCCACGGGCACTACATGCAGGCAAGACGGAACAGGAGTTCCAGAAAAGCATATCCTTTTTGGATGCCCATGACAAGTAACTCGGTTTGCAACAAACAAAGACTCTGGGATGATTATAATGTCCACCAAGTTCACCATCAAGTGACTAAATGATCTGAGGGCTCATATAAGTACAAAAGCAAACAAAGTTTATGCCGTAAAGTACGGCATATGACCGGAGTTGCCACAATGTTAACGGAATACATGAATTAATAATAATAATACCTATAATTGTTTTCAAAGAAAGCAGTTGTCCCTAATCAGCCAGCCTGAATGTTTTAAGACATGGCCTTTAAAATGAGATCAAGGTCATCCAGACTTATTCAATTCTTTGGCCTGTAGCAATGATAGATCTATGCAAGTTTGGTGAGAATCCCCCTAAGATACTGTGCAAACAAGCCTACCGTGACAGAAATTTGTCAAGTTTAGTCCCAAACTGACCTTGAAAAGGTCACGGTCTCCAAATCCGAATCAACTCTTTATCTATTCCAGTGCTATGCCTTTCTGATGAGAACCTATCCAACGTTTCCTGCGATGACCCGCACTCAAGTAGGATTTGACTGAAATTTATGGATTTTAATCCTTTGCTGACCTTACAAATAAGGTCAAGATCACAAAAACCTATTCAACTATTTGAAATGTCACAGTGATGTATCCAAACAAGTCTGAAAAGAATCTTCCAAAGGGTTCCTGATATAATATGCACACACACTTAATTTGGCTTAAATTTGCCCTGTGGTGACCTTGAAAATGAGATTAATATCACTAAACTCTAATCAGCTTTTAAGCATATTTCAATGAAGTGTCACTGCAAGTTTAATGAAAATCCTTCAACAGGATCCTGGTATAACATACATACAAGATTAATTAGGCTGAAGTTTGCCCATTTTAAAATAAGGTCAATGTAAACAAAATTTGATCACCTCCTACGCTAATTCCAATGATATATTCATGCAAGTTTGATGAAAATCCGCCAACCCGTCCAAGAGTTATCGTGCGCACAAGAAATTGTCACGTCCACGCTAACGTCGAGATACACATCGACAACAGTATGTCCCTCTTCACCGCTGGTGGGGGCACATAATATAAAATAGACACCTCTTTCCTAAAATTGGAAATAGACTTGTCCAAACCGTGAGGGGACATCAAACCGACCAGGTTTGGAGAATCTTTAATATGCGCCGAATAATGGAAGGGGCTGAATGAATCCGTATACAGAAAAAAATTGTTGGGCTTACAGATTTTCCGATTATGAGCCGGGGCACAGCATTTCCTATAAGATCGCCTGTACGCCTAGCGAAGCAGGCGGACAGCGAAGTCTCTGATCAGACTGCGTGTATGCGCAGGCTAATCAGTCTTCTCTGGGCGCACATACAATATTGTAGGAAATGCTGTGCCCCGGCTCATATCGCTCTTGCAGGTCATGCAACCAAACTGTGTTTCAGTCATGTAAAAATTCTTGTTTTTCTCGAAATCGGACCGGTCAGAAAGGGAAGGCGGATTAGACAGAATTACATCGCTGTGGTCTGGCGCAGAAAGATTAAATTAAATTCTGTCTCCAGATTACTGCAATTTACGACACTGAATACTCTGATTCAAGAAAAGGCGGTGATCGCTCGATTTATTTGTGTTTCTTTATTTATATATATTTATTATTATTTTTTTAGTGGCTACGCTGGCCGGTCATCTTGAACGTCAAGTAAGTTTAGTCTGTCAGTTAAAGTGATGAATGTCACGTACACGTAATCAGATTGGCTGAGTCGAACCTTTTGTGTACAGCGATTGTTGTTTCTGGGTGCAGCATGAAAGGATGCCGTTTTGTTTGAGGTTTACAAAGGGATGAGGACCCCAAAATCCATAGCATATCGCTAGTGCTTCAGGATAAATAAAGTGCCCAAGCTTCAAATTAACTGAGTCACCCTATGTAATTTTCTGCCCATGAAGTGCAGACAGGACCAACACTGGAGCATCGTCATACTTAGGATATGTGCAAGGCGGAGGTGAAGCTCAAACAATTATTTTGGGTTTAATGACACGTCAACCCTGGTCGGGCATTTTGTGTCATCTCCCAGATAAGGGGACTAACGAGATAGAAGAGGTAGAGGAGAAGAGAGAGAGGGACAGGGGCGAAAGAGGAAAATGAACAAAAGAGTACAAATAGAAGAAGTAACAACACCACTCCCTCTGTTCCCCCTACCTGCTGCAAGGACAGCAGGCCTTGCCCAACTGTAAGTCAATATCAGTTGGTCTCCCGTCACCTTTGCCTCACAACAGAACAAATTAAAAACTTTGAAAAACAGTTTTCATGTAGTTAAGGGAAGATCCCCCTTGAAGCCCACAAGGATTCCTGAAATGACAATATTCTTTGGAAGTTGGCCCTTAAGTCTGATGCCCGTGCCGATGAAGGAGAGCTGATAGCAGGTGTCGGTCCATATACCCCAAGGAGTATTCTCTAGTGTTCGCTGCTTTCGGGTCGGAGAACCTGCAAGCATGGTTGAGATAGATCATGCCCAGGATTGACATCAAGCTTGAGTTTGCCGGCTAAGGTGTTGTATCACTCAGGAGGTAATGCTGGTTGTGTGGTAGGCACCTCTGACAAACCGAGCTGTTCACCGTTGCACCGTCTCGAGCTGCTGGGTACTATATGCGGGTCCCGTGTTGATGTGGCATAATCCAGGATAAGCCTAATCATGGTCTCTACCATCATGCTTTAACATCTTCAGACCAGCTGGTTATCGTCCTTCCAAAGAAACGCCAGACTGTCGTTTGCCTTTTGACAGTTGCATCAAAATGGGATTCCCATGACATGTTTCTGAAATAAAGGATGTCCAGGTTCTTTCAAGTTTTTCAGATTGACAGTTCATGGCTATATTCCATTATAGCCATTGCTGTAGTCTGTCAAGATCCCTCTGAAGTGCTGCAGTATCAGTCATGCTTGAGATCTTGTGATATAAAAGGCTGTCATTAGAAAAGAGGTGAACTCTTGAGCTGACTTTCTGTGGCAGGTGATTTTTGCATGGGCAGAACAACAAAGGTCTGAGCATGGCACCTTGAGGGACACCGGGTACAGCTGGGGCAATCATGGTAATCAGGCCTTTTACCAGGTCTGGTTAATAACCCCTGTAGGATAGGAAGCTCTGGGTCCACTATAAGTGGTTTATATTTTGTCGTGTCTAAGCTTGACAATGCTCAAGCCATTCATGTGGAACTTTGTCAAACCACAGACATTGGCTTCTGATCTATGTCTACACTGGTTGCTTATTCTACATATTTTTGTGAAACTTTTGACAAAGAAAAAAAAACTTGACACTCCAAACATTGGAAATGGACCACTATAAACTTTATACCTGGATGGATTCCTTTGTCATAGATGGGTTAAGATATTTGGTATCAAATTTTACGACGCCTGACCATATTGTTTATTGCCACTTTTATATACCCGAATTATTGGTTCTCTTTCAAGGCCCTGAATCAGTGAAATCATTTTTTCGCGTTTTCTTAATTTTGTTACAATCCCAATTCTGAAATTGTCATATCCTCAGGAGATTTCTCATGTTCTTTTAGTAATTGCTGATATGTGTGAGGTGCAGTATTTTTACATTGGTTATTCTGCTTTTTTCAGTTTTGATTTTTTCAGCCTTTTCTTTTTCCCACTGAAAAGTCTGCATTTCTTTTGAAGATTACACCGCAAAAAAAAAAAAAAAAAAAAGCACGATTTTTTTTTGGATGAAAAATTTGGATATTTTCTTATTTCTGCTCAAAATATAGACTGTGTGTACGCGTTGGAAAGCGGGTATCGATATTTTAGCAGTATTTAAGGAAGTGTCGAATAAATAAATTAATAAATAAATAAATAAATAAATCATGTAATCTGGACTACATAAACGCTTCGTATTACACTCGCGAGGTAGATCATCACCATCATTCAGTCTTTTAAAGTCGACTGGCATTCTATGTCATCTGGGAAACATGCCTATATAGTTTTGAATCCCACTTTTATATAGTAAAACTGGGGTTTACAGAGTTTCGTCAAAATCTGTTCAGTGGTTGAGAAGATGTCTTTTAAAGAAATTGTGAAAGGACATACGGACGGACGACGAAGACGGACGGTGACAAATCACAACAGCTCTCCCGGAGCCTTCGGCTCATGTGACCTACAGAAAAGCTTTAAAACAATACATATCATACCAAAGTCATTTCGTACCTACGTTTGAAAAATTGGGTACGAAATAACCAAAAAAGTTTCCCAGAAAAAAATAAAAGTTGGTACGAAATGACTAAAGAGGGTACGAAATAACCAAAAACCTTTCCCAGAAAAAAATAAAAGTGGGTACGAAATGACCAAATAGGGTACGAATTGACCAAAGTGGGTACGAAATGACCAAATTGCAAAATAAAACGGGTACGAAATGACCAAAATGGTACGGAATGACTAGGGTACGAAATGACTTGGGTACGAAATGACTGGAAACCATTCATTCATTCAGTAATTTCCTAAGTTTTACAGCTTTTCGTCATGCATCTCCCTAGTTCTTTCTACAGATGGAATAAATAAATTAATTAATTGATAAATGTATAAAATTAATTAATTAATTAAATAAATAAACAGTATGAGACTGTGCTAGAGTAAATTTCTGCCCATGACTATCTTGTCCTGCTGGCGCTCGTGGACTTAGTCATTTTCACGAGAGAAAATGCAAGTGCCGAATAGCTGACTTCCTCATTTTCAAATCAAAATGGAAGAACTATGGTTTTGATTGAGTATTAATTTGTATATATCATTGCAAACTTTGAGAAATTTTCTTTCTAGTCATGACTTATAAAAGAACCAATGAGAAAGCAATAAGTTTTAAATTAGCATTGGAATGTAGATTCACGAGCATTTTGCCAATATATATATAAGATGAATAGGAATACGACTTCCACTTTTCAAAGTAAAATGGAAGAACTAAGTCGTAAATTTATTTTTAAAAATGTTATATCTAATTCCTTGTGAATAAAAAAACTTTTTGAAAATAACTTATACTTTTTTGTCACATTCTTCTAAAATTGTAATTTAATCAATTTAATACGGCTTTCCTATTAATTTCTAAATAATTTTGATGATGTTTACAGGTAAGTCTGCGGCGACTGTCGCAAATCGATATCGGATATTTTTGTGAAACTACGAGGATTGTTACCTATGCCGATTATTGTGCGCCGAAATGTTGGTACGCACTGAGGACAATGGAAAAGTGGTAGTAAATGGACAATTTAAGAATGCACAAGGGGATAAACGGATAAGTACAATAGCAGATTCATGTCATCTGATATCAAGTTTATCAGGCTAGGCTTCGAGAACGCGTGTAGAATCGCTCGGCAAGCCTCGGGATTCTTCAAGCGTTCTGGAAGCCTTGCCTGATAAACTTGATATCAAAAGACACGAACCTTGTATTCTCTATACCTTTAGACTAGATATTCAGAGCGACATCTCCTTTCTTCGTCACTGACTTTTTTGGCATTGACCTAACCAATTCAGCAGTCACAATTTCTATAGTCCCCTACATTACAAGGTACAATTCTTACACATTTTATTTACACAAGTAGTTCTTGAAATACTTAAAAGTGCAAATGTATGCTGTGTGTACTCATTAGAATCGCCTCGACGAGGCGATTCTAATTTGTACACACAGGATACATTTTAATTATAGAACACCGAAAAGATGTCTAAAAGTATCTCGTTATGCCTCCTGACAGTAACCTCAGTGGCTCGAACAACCCCTGTCTCGAACAGATTTTCGAGGTCCCAAAGGTGTTCGAGCCATTGAAGTTCCACTGTATTCAGATAACGCCCTCAAAATTTCATTTCTTTGTGCAACGTTACTCACTGGCTTTCACTGGCTTTCTGAGCATCACCAGAGCTGCCTTAAACAGCAAAAGTACTATGTTGCCATTTTTGCAAATACCGAAAATGAAAATGCTGCAGTTGAATGCTTGAAATATTACCTTTTATCAAATAAATTATGCACGTATCACAATTAGTTTTTTTTATCAGACACAGCAAGTGCAAATTTAGAGTGTCAGACTTACGTATCAGGTGCAAGTTAGCTCAGTGGTAATAAAAAGGCACTTCCTCTCTCTCGCGCGCTTGACATTACGCAAACACGCCTATACAAATACATTACCATCTTTTATCGCCGAAAAAATGAAAATTTTAGGATGAAAAATTGTGATATTTTTCTTATTTCTGCTCAAAATATAGATTGTGGGCACTCGCTAGAACCGACTCATCGAGGCTGTTCTAACGAGTACCCACAATCTATATTTTAGAGCAGAAATAAGAAAAATAAGGTATACCCCCCGGGAAACCCCAGTTTTGCTATATAAAAGTTGGGGTCAAAATTATATAGGCGTGTTTTCGTGAATCGAACTAAAATAAATTACTATAAAGTATTTATTATGGAGGGCCCTCTTATTCGAACACCACAGGCAGTGACAACTCCATTGTGACTGAATGCACTATGTCGCACGGGAGTGTTATCGTCATGTTTGTGGCTTTTCCTCGGCAACTATTTCTGTAATTGTTTTATTAGATGCTGCTTAGCTCACTGATATCAACTGCATGAATGTTATGATATTTTTTGTCCATTCTGTGTGGAGCATACTGCGGCAAAGTGTTTCAGTTAATTTTTTTTTTTGGTTTGGGTTTTACGGCCCTTTCAAGATTATTTCACTCATATCGAGCCGATCGTTAATCAGAGGTGGGCGAAAACCGGAGTACCCGGAGAAAAACCACCTGACCTTCCGTTGCAGAACTTGGCGTCTCACACGTGGCCCGAGCGAGGCTCGAACCTACGGCGGTGAGAGACCTAATGACTAAGAGTCAGCGCTCTTATCCACTACGCCCCGGAGGCCCGCTATGTGTGTTTCAGTTAAACGAGTCACAGATAAAACAGAATATTAGTATTGTGTTGTCCAAGAGTTATCTTGCAATATTTGCCTGGAACAGATTTGCATATTAATTGGCACAGCGCATTCGCAGATAACATTTCATGCAGCCAATTGAAGGCAAATGGTCATACATTTTCAATATTCAAATGAGAACAATCTGAATCTATAAAATTATTAAATTGTGTTCCTTTGAATATCAAATTAATGTAACAGACTTTCAAAGTATGTCAAATGGTTTGAAGAATTTCTATTAAATAGCTTTGTAACATCACGCTAACAATCCTGTGTAATAAACACCTATCTAAACAAACCCCACTTTATATAGAGAAAAACTGGGGTTCATTAATATTCTTATATCTGCTATTCTAACACAGCGCGCCTATATAGGCAATGCAAAATCACTGTGTTTTATTCTGCAACAAATCGCAGCTCGGAAGAGCGTGACGTGTGACGTCATTAAAAACTGCAAATTTATGACGTCACTAGTCGATTTACTTGACGTTAGACGGTGTAACGTCATTTTCTTGCATCGAAAACGTTAGAAAAGGATATAAATGCATGTGTTTCAGTCAATAATTTTAGCGGGATTTCTTCTAACAATGGCGAAAAGTTGTGAGATTTTGAAGGAAACAACAACATTATTGCCGATTTTCAGCGTGTTAGAATCGAAATAGATCAGCTCTAGCCAGTGATTTGTTGGGTAATAAATCACAGTTTGTCGGTCAGTTGTAAGTAGACAAATCACGCGCGCTACGCGCTCGTGATTTGTCTACTTTACAACTGACCTCCAAACTGTGATTTATTACCTAATAAATCACAGTTAGAGCTGATCTATTTCTTAAATAGGTTGTTGGTACTCAATGGAGTTGTCACTGCCTGTGGTGTTCGAATTAGAGGACCCTCCATAATAAATACTTTATACTGATTTATTTTAGTTCGATTCACGAAAACACGCCTATATAATTTTGACCCCAACTTTTATATAGCAAAACTGGGGTTTCCGGGGGGGGGGGGGGGGGGTGGGTATACCTTATTTTTCTTATTTCTGCTCTAAAATATAGATTGTGGGTACTCGTTAGAACCGCCTCGATGAGTCGGTTCTAGCGAGTGCCCACAATCTATATTTTGAGCAGAAATAAGAAAAATATCACAATTTTTCATCCTAAAATTTTCATTTTTTCGGCGATAAAAGGTGGTAATGTATTTGTATAGGCGTGTTTGCGTAATGTCAAGTGCGCGAGAGAGAGGAAGTGACTTTTTATTACCACTGAGCTAACTTGCACCTGATACGTAAGTCTGACACTCTAAATTTGCACTTGCTGTGTCTGATAAAAAAAACTAATTGTGATACGTGCATAATTTATTTGATAAAAGGTAATATTTCAAGCATTCAACTGCAGCATTTTCATTTTCGGTATTTGCAAAAATGGCAACATAATACTTTTGCTGTTTAAGGCAGTTCTGGTGATGCTCAGAAAGCCAGTGAGTAACGTTTCATAAAGAAATGAAATTTTGAGTGCGTTATCTGAATACATGTAGTTTAAATGCAATGCATATCGAAATACATGTAATATTGTCATTTCAATATTCCATGTCCAGGACAAACGCTGGTACATGTATCACTTCCTGCTGATCGGAGCATGAAAAAAACGGACGTGTAGATTATTTTTTATGTATAAACAGCAAGTGTTTTGCTCAGCGGATTATATGTACATGTATATTTTCCTAGTTATAACTCTTAAATGAAATATATAATACTAGATGAAACGATTTTCTAAAGTATTTCTTGCTTTCTGTGCTTTTATTATTTTTATTATTATCATTACGAAAACACGCCTATACAAATACATTGCCACCTTTATCGCCGAAAAAATGAAAAGTTTATGATGAAAAATTGTGATATTTTTCTTATTTATGCTCAAAATATAGATTGTGGGCACTCGTTAGAACCGCCTCATCGAGGCGGTTCTAACGAGTACCAACAATCTATATTTTAGAGCAGAAATTAGAAAAATAAGTTATACCCCCTCAAACCCCAGTTTTACTATATAAAAGTGGGGTTCGAGGGGGTAAAAATTATATAGGCGTGTTTTCGTGATGCTAGTTTTTATTTATTGTTTATTAATTATTATTAGACAAAGGATGGCCAGACAACAATGGGGACGACGGATTGAATTCTTCCTAACATCACTTGGATTTTCTATCGGTGTTGGTGACTTGTGGCGGTTTCCATACCTGGTTATGAAAAATGGCGGAGGTATTTTTGTCATCATCATCATCATCATCATCATCATCATCGTCGTCGTTACCATCATCATAATAATCATAGTCGTCGTCATCGTCTTCTTCTTTCGGATTTTTCTGATCCTTTATAATAATGATAATAATAATAATAATAACAATATTTTTTTTTCATGGAACGAGTGACAGCCTGGGGTCAGTTGTTCAAAGCATCGTTAGGTTAACGAGCTCGTAAGTGGTCATATTATTAACTGTTCTAGTAAGATTAATATTCATTTTTTTGTATTTTTGCTGAAAAATGTGAGCAGCACAAAAGCTGCTCACATTTTTTCAGCAAAAATTTCAGCATATTTGCCATATTTAACGATCAAAGTTTGAACGGTTCGTTAACTAACGACGTCGTTAGTTTTGAACAACTGGCCCCAAGTCCTCACGTAACATTTATATGAGCATGTACTTAGCTCTTCAATTCAGCCGCACTAGAAAGTGTGTCTACTTTTGTTAATTTCTGTCCCTGTCAATGTGTGGACTAGTTCATGCTGTGTATTAGCACTTCGACATATTACGCAATGCGAAAACATGGTTTTGTGATTAGCCTACAACACCAACACAGATCAGATTATTGCATCTGCGCAGCTTGAATAGTTTTATACACCAACATTCTATGTCAAATTTTTTCACGTCCCTTGTAAGTCTGTGCAGGCCATACTTTGTCTAACATCGTCACAAAACCCAAAGATACGTGTTCTTGTGACGGAGCTTACGCGATTGGGCCGTTCGAAGCAAACACGTGGTCTTCGAGCATGCGCGCATAGCGAAGATCAGATCAGCTTTCGCACAGACTGATCCGAGTCTTCGGTATATTCACTTGTATATGCTGCTGACTTCTGAGCCCAATCATTCAATGACACGTTACACGAAATTGATCTTTTACTTTTCTAGTTCTTACTTATGTAATGCGAGTGATAACATTAGGTGGCTCGTTTTTTTTTTTTTTTTTTTTTTTTTCATTACAAAAATAACATTATCATTAGACTCGATACCTGCCGGAGTCACTAACTTTGAAACTTCAGTCTATGACATGTCACGATGATGTGTATGCGTATTGTATCTGTATTCATCCTGTACTTGTAATTGGCGGATACGCTGCTACACGACAGAATGATGCGGTTTGGTCTGAACAACATATTTATTTATCTGAATAATATGGTTTGGTCTGCACAATATATTTATTTATTTATTTATACGGTTATAGTTTATGTTGCCTTACTTTCTCCGGGTACATCGAGTCGGTGAGCGAAACCGGCGTACCCGGAGAAAGACAACATGATTTTATGTTGAAGAGCTTGTCATCTTACATGTGACATGTGCGAACTCGAAACAACAGAGGCCTTATGTTTAAGAGTCAGCGCTCTTTATCACTAGGACTCGATGAGGCTGTTTTAATTTGCATCCACAAGATATATTTCTGCGCAAAAAAGGTATACAGTAAAATTCTGCTATTAAGACCACCTAAAATTAAGACTAAATCTGCTTTAAAAAGCTTAATGAGAAAGTTTCAGTTAACCTGTGTGTGTGTGTGTGTGTGTGTGTGTGTGTGTGTGTGTGTGTGTTTTCTACACCCAGTGTCTCCTAACAAGAGATCACCTTTGGGACTGTTAAAAAAGGGTCTTAAGACAAATTTTGAACAGTCCCAAAGGTGGTCTAAGTACAGGAAGTTTACCGCAATGTATAAACTTGCTAACCCAACTTTTCCAAGTTCTGTTTACGTGGGTATTTGTTATGCGGCTTTGTTTACGGAACGGAAACTTTTCTATCGTCAAATACATGTAGATGACACTTATGTCAAAAGAGATCGGTAAGCACTGTGGAAGTGTCAGTTTAATATCTTTGTGTTTGCAGGTGCATTTCTGATCCCCATTGTTGTTTTTAATGTGCTTGGAGCTATCCCTATAGTTTACCTGGAGATGATCATGGGTCAGTATTCACAGTCCGGGGCTGTGTCGGTCTGGAGTGTATGCCCGTTATTTAAAGGTAAGAGCAAACACACGCATACACAGCTGCAATCGAATGACATGTGTGACATCATAACGAATATACATGTACCAGTCTGTAGCTTCAGGTGTTTCCTAATCGCAAAATTCTTTTTTGTTCGCTGACATTTGTGAATGTTGTCCCATGTTGGAATAAAATTATATTGGTGCGCTTTAAAAATGCGTTATTACCAGTTGTTACTAGAACCATCACACTCGTGATCAGGGCCCGCGACATCATGCTTGAAGGTGGGAGGGGGTGTATGTTTTAAGGGGGTTGTGTGGGGGTGTATGTGTTAAGGGGGTGGGGTGGGGTGGGGGACAGATCGGTAGAAAAGTTAGATATACAATGGGATTGCACTTTCGGTAGTCACAGTCGTAACGCTGACGGTTTTTTGCTACTTCTTTATCTAACTGATGGTTTTCCTATGCTCTGACGTCGAATCTGGGTTCATGATTGTATTAATTGGGCCCCGTAAAGCGATTTTGGTACTTATCGCCTATGCGAGCAGCGAAGGTTCAGGCGAGCCTGCGCATCCGCGCACTCTCGCCAGAACCTTCGCTGCTCGCTCATACAAGCAGTGAATCAAGAGGAACCTTCAGTCAGAAAGCCATATCCCTGGCCCTCTGAATGGCTGGGCATGCGCAATTAAAATTTGTCATGACGGAATGCTCGAAGACACAAATTCGCTTGGCGGGGCTCAATTTATATATGATCGTCTTACTGTGTATTTAATCATGAATTACTATTGAGGTATGAAGCCTCCATGCGGATCAATTTGTAATATTTATTATGTTTGATACTGCTCTGGAACTGTGGACGTGGCTTGAAATTTCATAAACTCTGGACTACCGACCGTCCCAATGCGGTTGTTCCTTTGCAGTGTCTTATTAATTTGTTAATTGGCTTTGTGTCGTTGGTTCATGTGTCGTCTGATGTTTTTGTGTGTGCCTGCTTGCCATTTACTTTCTTTAGGTGACAAAGATGGCCGCGTTCTTTGATTGTGGTCTTTCCCGAGTCGCATTTTCTTACCAGTTTTTTTAAACATTGTCAGCTAAATCCATGTTAATGTCTTTTGCATTTACCTACAGAGAAATAACTTAATAAGTCAACATTTATTAAAGCAAGAGTCGATGCCCTTTGCTACACGTGCGTTTTGTCGTTGTGGATAATTATAGCAAGTTTCATTTGAATATCTTGCATGGTTTTAGAACTATGACCAATGTAAAAGTTTTAAAGTCGATAAAGGGGCATAAGACAAAATTTATTAAAGCTACAGTTGTTGCCTTTTGTTACACATGTGTGAACTGCCACTGTCAATAAATACAGCACATTTCATTGGACTATCTGTAATGGTTTTGAAATTATGAAGAAAACGATAAAAAAGATGCTAAAAAAGGAACTTTTATTTATGTCGTTGTTTGTTACTTACTGTGTGTATCACTTGTGTCTTTTTATTTTGGATGGCCATATGGCCATTTTGTGGGAAAGTAACTGTCCTTATGGCCTTCCTTTGTTAAGGTTTCCATTATGGTCTGGTCGCTTCATGTTTGTGTTTCTTTCCCTTTGGTGTCTTTGATGGGTAGAGTAAGTTAATTGTATCGATTCCTGATCTTTGTTTTACTTCTACTTTACAAAGGGCCATTACTCTAACAGTATTGTAGGTAGAGTCACATTACAAGTCGTAATATTGTGTAATGTTGTGGTGACCTTAAGTTTAAATTTGGAAGTTGAAGCATATGACGGTTTGCAAGCTATTAAGAAAAATCAAAACATGAAAAATTCGGACGGAGAGACGGACGGATAAAGGGGCATAAGTCACAATCTGTTAAAGCTATAGCTGTTGCCGTTTGCTCCGCATGTGCGTATTGTCACCGTTAATAAGTACTGTAAGTTTAATTGGAATATCTATAATGGTTTTGAAATTATGAAGGAAAAGAGATGACGAATGCAGAAATTTCGAATTATTCAAAGAGTCATAAGTCTAAAAATGGTGTAGTGGGAGTAATGTTACTTGCCAAAACATTGTGTGTTGTTGGCACCTTATGTTGAAAGTTTGAAGTTGGTGCGTTTAACGGGTTTGCAAGTTATTATGAAAACAAAAACAAAAACAAAAAAAAAAAAAAAAAAAAAAAAAACATGAAAAACGTGGACGGACGGTGATTATTATAGGGCATCTGCAAAACTTTGCGGGCCCTTGTAATCTCAAAATAGGCATTTCATCAGAACATGAACTCGAGTATAACAACTTTTATGTATGAAGAAATTGCCTTTAAATGTCATTAGATGCAACTTTGCCTATTGCCTGTGCAAGTACGTTAGCAATATCAAGTGAGACTACTAGGTCCGAGGTAATGAATCTTTTTTCATGCTTATTTCACGGCCCTAATAATAAATTTTAAAATGCCATCATTTGTTAGCATTTTAAAATTTATGAGCAGGACAAACAATACTTTTTGTTGATTTGAGCAGGAAAAGTGTCGGATATGTTTCTATTTAATACTTATGAGCATTACACATTCCATGCTCAGTTGGGTCGAGCATGTAAAAGTTTTATAACATCGGGGCCAGTTATCGAGTGATGTAAGCATGGTTGTGCCTCGGATTTTATCATATGTTTCTTATCATTTGATATCTATAGCTATACAATATAATGTTATTAATCAAGTAATTTCGTATTGACCCTGTCACAGATCCTTGGTCAGCTGCATTGGCCCGAGGCCGAATGACAATTTTGTTAATTGACACCATTAAAACATGATCATTGATTTTGACCTCAGTGTTAATACGGATGACCTCCGAACAATACAAGATAGTCATTTATACGGATGACCTCCGAACAGTACAGGATAGTCATTTAATAATAATCCATATAAAATTGACACGTACATACAACATAATCATAAGGGTGGCTAAATTTTCTGCATTTTTTTTTATAAACTCGTGCTAAATTGGCATTAATAGTTATTTAGAATTCTCAGAATTACTGCAATTTGCTAATGTTTTGATCATATATATTATTTTTGTTATTTTTAAAGAATTCAATATTACAATTTTGAACTCATGTTAAGATTGAATCCAATCAAGTTTTGTACTCTTTGTAACGCATATCCATTTAACTCCTCATTATATGAGCACGCAGTGAACAATACTAAAATGTTTTGCAAAGTTTTGTTTAAATTTAATTTTTCACATACGTTAAGCACTTCCCTCCATAAATACTAGGCGACATTTGTAATGGCTAATAGATAATAATGTTTGCATGTCTGCAAATGCAGATGCCTAAAGCTGCAATTTACACAGACAAGTTGATCTTTTGCGAATGAAGATGGAAGGACTAACTCAAGGAATTTTGCTTGAAAGTCGCAAAATACGTTTGTTTGTTTTGCTCTTTTCTTTTCCATGTAGGCGTTGGGTATGGAGCCATAGTCGCAACGTTTATTTTCTCCATCTACTACGGCGTAATGATTGGATGGATGCTGTTTTATTTCATACATTCTTTTTACAACCCCCTTCCTTGGGCAACATGTGATAACTACTGGAATAATAAGGAGACGTGTGTTGTTTCCAGAAAAGCGGATAAATACCTGACAAATTTTACGACAAATGCCACGACATTGTTTTCCTCTACAACGCCGTTGCTATCTTCTGCAACTAACACTTCATCTATGACTTCGTTGAATGTAACCAGTTTACAGTATGAGACTGCGGCGGAAGAATTTTGGAAGTACGTAGGTAGAAAACGTTCTTAAAACCATCATTTTATAATAGCAGAACAAGGCTGTTCGGAAGAATAGTCTGTAAAAGTCTTGTCCCTCTGTTTTATTTTTCCTGCATAAATTCCACTAATGTCTTTTAAATGTATGGAGAGGTGAACTCCATTGTCTCGAATATCTCTGGTACTGTTAAAAATGATTCCGTACCTTGTAAGTTCGAGTCACTAAGGGTTCATCATAGCGTCAAAACAGGAGTCATAATGATGATAATACTTGTATCTTCCATAAATTAAAGCGTGTTGCTTGCACTCACAATCTTGTGGTTGAGCAACTCACACTCTAACCACTGCACCACAACTCACATTCTAACCACTGCACCGCAACTCACACTCTAGGCACTGCACCACAACTAACATTCTAACCACTGCACCACAATTCACACTCTAACCACTACACCACAACTAACACTTTAACCACTGCACCACAGAGCATGCAGGTAAACTTAAACTGGAGGAGATAATACAGCTGACATTATTGCCTCCTAAAATGTCAAATGTAAGGAAACAACTTGAGGAAAGGAGTAAGAAAGAATATGTTAAATATTGTTTTGTTACCTGTTATGTAGTTGATTTGAAATAAATTTGTAAAATATAACAAATAAGAGCTAGCAGGTAAACTTTAACTAAATACCGATGACGGGCGCCGTGAGTGTGCAATTGATACCCGTACTTTTCGCAACTGGTGAGTTAAACACGTTACAATGGTAAAGCCAGGATCCCGAAACACGACCATCTAATGATATCCAAAGAACGGCAAGTCTTAGCACAGTGAAGGCACACACAAGTAAAAATAGCATGTGCACTAACACACAATGTCAATGAATATATTAGAAACTCCAAAGGAAGGAAGACACTTGGCGGTCAGTGGTGACATGGCTAGGAATATTGACCTCTCGCCCTCAGCGATACCTACAAATTTACGACAACAAAATGACCCACGAATTAAGAATTGCTAGTAATTAGAATTACCTGGCGGAGTTAATAACGATTTTACCTTCCAAATCATTTCTCTGGATTTTAAAACCATTCACAACATGATGTTTGAGCGGCGTCCTCCCACGTTATCAGTCGAGTGTCTCAAACGACATAAAATTAAGAAACTGACGCATGGCTCTAACAACAAAAAAGCATCATCAGATGAGCCCCGCCAAGCGAATTTGTGTCTTCGAGTATTCCGTCATGACAAATTTTAACTGCGCATGCCCAGCCATTTAGAGGGGCCAGGGATATGGCTTTCTGTCTGAAGGTTCCTCTTGATTCACTGATTGTATGAGCGAGCAGCGTTGGTTCTGGCGAGACTGCGCGGATGCGCAGGCTCGCCTGAACCTTCGCTGTTTGCATAGGCGATAAGTACCAAAATCGCTTGATTGGGCCCAGATAAACTAAGAGGAATTAGGCTACTCATCGACCAATGAACGTTTTACGAAACCATTACCTGTAAGTGAGATTTAAAAAAAAATCGATTATCACAACTGAGCACAGTCGACTAAACTGGTAATTCGGAACAGATACGTTATTTGACTGCATACTGCTCAGACTGTGAAACGATATAATACAAATCAAAAATATTTGTGAAATGGGACTAATATCGCAAACTTAACCACTGCGTGACTGTCAACAAGAGCAAAGGAAAACACTTTCCGTTGAAGTGATAGCTCCTTTTCCTAATTTTCTGTAGCATTTATGAAAATATATATATGTTTTTCCTTTGATAATCGTCCTTAACTAATGATCTCTTTGCTTCAAGATACAAGACACATCGGATGTCGGAAGGATTAGATGATTTAGGTGATGTCAACTGGCCCTTGTTAGGATGTCTGCTCGCCGTCAATGTATTCTGCTTCCTCTGCATCTTCAAAGGCGTAAAATTAACAGGAAAGGTAAGGTAGTAAAGTAACACACGTGCATTCCTGAAACCTAAAATAAATATCAAATGACTTCACGGAAAAACGAAGAAATGACTGGTTAAGGCTTTCATGAACAACTCATTCACCATGTTTGTATAAAATATCATTACGATAACACACCTGTGCGTCAGAGTTCATTCATTCATGTGTCCAAAAATGGTTGCTTTTCTAATAAAAATAAGCGGTATTTCAAATCATAGGTTGCGGCGTTTCTAACCTATGTCTTTGAGCAAAAATAAGGGAAATAATTAATACCCCTTTCTCTATATAAAGTGTAGTTTTGAGGGGTGTTAATTGCTAGGACATGTCAACCTCAGTGCTCTGATTATGCCGTTTGAACTAGCACCAGTATATATATATATATATCACGTACTGTTCGAGCAGTAACAAGGCGTTCAGTTTACCGCAGACAAATTTCGCCGAAAATGTCTTTTGTAGAGCCATAAAAGATAGCATTACAGCGCGCTAGGCCATTCTTCTTTATGCTTCGGATTGGTATGGAGGGAAAGTGTCAAACGAAACAGTATCATAATCTTATAGAAGAAAAGCTTAATGATTTAATTGAATGGGCTTTACACAGAGAAGAGTCTCTCTATCTTCAGGTCTGAGAGTTTAGCTATTTATAAAGACTGTCCATAAAAATAAAGACAGTCTTTAAATTTATGGACTCACGTGTCTGTAGAAAGCAATGCAAATCGTAAGAATTTTCAAAAATTCGAAAATCGCAGTATATGTATTATATAAACTTCTTCGTTACATGATGAATTACATACACAGAAAATTTTTCTAGAATCTGTTGTCTAATTTTCGAGTATTTATATAAAACGGCTACGGAAGATATTCTTGTTTAGGTTTTCTCCCTTCATATACTTAACAACAAGTGCGCCATGCATCAGTTGGCATATTTCATTGTTTATAGTGTAAGGGAGAAAACCTGAACTACACATAATCAATTATTTAGTTTCTTGAATTATTAATCAACAAGACAACGGATCATACTCAGTTTTCAGCTACACGCAGATTATCATGTAATAAAGAAGGTTGCATAACACATGTCCTGCGATTTTCGAATTTTTGAAAATTTGTATGATTTGCATTGCTTTCTACAGACACGTGAGTCCATAAATTTAAAGACTGTCTTTATTTTTATGGACAGTCTTTAGAAATAGCTAAACTCTCAGACCTGATCTTGCATGTGATGTCAGAAATGCATTTTTCACTTCTAAAGAGCATAAGAATTATACACTTTGGTCATGTCAGAAAGTGTGTGATGCTCTCACCTTTCTACTTGACAATATTTATATTAGATTCGGTACTAAGTTATTTAGACAAATTGTGGGTATTCCGATGGGTACGAATTGCGCACCTCTTCTGTCTGATCTGTTCTTGTATTGTTATGAAAGAGACTCCAAAGGATAACCCTTTTATAGAACATATTTAACTTCACTACAGCTGGTGTGTTGGAATGTGTGGCGGCGGTAAAACGTCTCCCTGCCCTACATCATAGTGTAGATTATATTTTCTTGTCCTTTGGGATCATTGATTCCATTGTGGATTTTTGAAAATATCTGAGGGTCACTGATGAGGCCTGGTTGGCCGAAGCTAACTAGTCTGGCCCAGAAAACATGTACACTCCATATTTTTCACTTCTGTTGTGTATTCCTTGCTTCCAAAGGATAACCCTTTTATAGAACATATTCATGTTGTCGCTTTCCATTGATAACCAATTTGAAATTATTGAAGCTTTTAGCTCCACTTCTAGATATTTAGATGATTTATTAAATATTGATAATACCTATTTCGAGGGTTTGATCAGTCAGATTTACCCCCCAGAACTTCAGTTAAATAAAGCAAATTCTTCTGATACCGAGGCCTCGTTTTTGGATTTACATCAATCTATTGTAGATGGGTTTGTTTCGTGCAAAATTTATGAAAAACGCGATGACTTTGATTTTGAGTGTGTAATTTTTTTTTTTCGATGGTGATGTTCCTCGTGCGCCATCCTATGGCGTTTATATTTCGCAATTAATTCGATTTCCTAGAGTGTGTAGTCATGTAACTTACTTCGACATTCGTAATAAATTATTAACGGCTAAACTTCTTAATCAGGCGTATCGGTACCATAAACTACGCAAAGCTTTTTTAAAATTTCATAGACGCCATTCTGATTTAATTTCAAAATTCAATATTGGACTTAAATGTCTTCTGCAACAAGGTCTATCGGAACCCGAATTTTATGGTGACTTAGTATATAAATTCAGAAAAATATATAACCGCAATGAAGTCAGCACCCAATTTCGTAAAATCATTCTTCGATATAAAAAGATTGAGTACAACATGGATGTTATACGACAGACTGCTTGTATGGTAGTTAACCCAATCACGGTTGGCAACTTTGCTTCCCTCTTTAGTTGCACGCCGGTGGGTCAGGCCTCAGATTCTATGACGGTTCCAACGTTAAGGTTTGTTGAGAATTAGAGAGATCTAGTTCAAGGTAATGGTGGTTGGTGCCTGATGCTCTGTCTCTGGTCGGGCCCATCGGAGTCTAACTGTTGGTTTTCTTTTGCTCCAGCATTTTAGTGGTTTCTTGCTGTCGAGTCCTCATCGTTGACTCACCTCTGTGGTTATTTGATTATTTGTGTTCACGGAGATGTTGCACTGTTGAGTAAGGAGGCCTTCATACGGACTGAACAAATTATTTGTCTAAATCGCGACGGAAGTAAGGGCGAGGAGTGTGGTCACGTAAAATCGATCTAAGCCCCCCAGTGGAAATCTTTCCTCTGACCGTTCCAAGGCGGTCCTTCTGAGGCGGTTTATTTATGTTGTTGTTCGTTACTTACTGTGTGTATCGTTTGTGCCTTTTTATTTTTGGATCGCCATATGGCCATTCCGTGGTAAAATAACTGTCCTTATAGCCTTCCTTTGTTTAGGTTTCCATTATGGTCGGGTCGCTTCATGTTTGTGTTTCTTTCCCTTTGGTGTCTTTGATGGATGGAGTAAGTTAATTGTATCGATTCCTGATATTTGTTTCACTTCTACTTTGCTACTTTGATTCTTGACAGGTGAAAAACAACTTGAGAGTGATGTTTGCCCTTGCGGTTAGCTATTTGGTATACTGCAGATATTTTTGACGTCATTTTTGAATATTGTTCCTGGTCGTTTCCCTTTTCTGTTTTCCAATGACTTCTTTTGAAGCGGACGTCGTGAGACGTACATGTTTACATGTGGCGCCAACAACCTTCTTTACGTATTTCATTGATGATAGTTCTCAGTCGGAAAACGTTTACATCACGTCAGAATGAGTTTATAAAAGGGAAACAATGGAAAAAGTACCGAAATAATTAAAAGCAATTAAAATCTTAAACTTGGGCGAATACGTAAGCACAAATTACACAAAACGTATACAAAAAAAAGTAAAATAGGTAGAGATAAACAGCTACCCTAGGTTTTAAGAATGCAATATATTCAAATATAAGATCCAATTAAAACTGACTAGGTGAAATGAGATGATTACACACATTACCGAAACACGCCTATACAAATACATTGTAACCTTTATCGCAAAAAAAAAATGAAAAATTTAAGATAAAAAATGTGAATTTTTTCTTATTTCTCTTCAAAATATAGATTGTAGGTACTCGTTAGTTCTAACGAGTACTCACAATCTATATTTAAGCACAGGAATAAGAAAAACAAGGTTTACAAAACACGAGTTTTACTATATTTAGGTTGGTTAGAAGGGAGCATATACAAATACATTGTAACCTTTATCACCGAAAAAATGAAAAAAATTAAGATGAAAAATTGTGGTATTTTTCTTATTTCTCTTCAAAGTATAGATTGTGGGTACTCGTGAGTTCTAACAAATACTCACAATCTATATTTTAGAGCAGAAATAAGAAAAATAAGCTTTACCCCTGTAAACTCCAGTTTTACTATATAAAGGTGGGGTTGAAGGGGGTCAGAATTATATAGGCATGTTTTCGTGATGCACAGAGTTGATAAAAAAGTGAGGCAGATTTTCTATTTCGTTCGTTTTGTGTTTCACATAATGGACAGGGCTACAAAATGGTACACAGTATCATTGGTTGAATGCTTAGAGGAAGGGGCTAAACTTTTCAATGGTACACATTACAATAAATTATACATGCAATATAATGCCGGCTTTAATGCACCCAGGAATCAAATCTTTTAGGACCGCCTCGATGAGACAATTCTAGTGAATATACCCAATCTTTGTTTACAAAGTTTACGAGTGTATCTAATAAATCTATAATAAACCATTGCAAATAAAATTGAAGTAGAGCCAATGATCAGGAATCGATACAATTAACCCACAGCTCCCATCAGAGACACCAAAGGGAAAGAAACACAAACATGAAGCAACAGACCCCAATGGAAACACCAACAGCGGAAAGCCAAAAGGACAGTTACTTTCCCACAAAATGGCCAAAAGGGTATCCAAAATAAAATAATATAAGCGACTCAAACACCCACAGACAAACCGTAACAAAAATGAACCGCGACAGAAGAACCGCATTGGAACGGTCAGCGGAAAAGAATTCCATTGATTTCTTTCTGTTGAGTCCTCACCGTTGTTTCACCTCTGTGGTTGTTTGATTATTTGTGTTCACGGAGATGTTGCACTGATGAGTAAGGAGGCCTTCATGCGGACTGAACAAATTATTTGTCTAAATCGCGGCGGAAGTAAGGGCGAGGATTGTGGCCACGTAAAATCGATTTAAGCCCCCAGTGGAATTCATTTCCGCTGACCGTTCCAAAGCGGTTCTTCTGTCGCGGTTTAGTTTTGTTATATTTTGTCTTTTGGTGTTTGTGTCGCTTATTATACCCGCTTTTTGAAGAAAAATCGGGTATATTTTGGTTTTGTACCACAGTTCACTCCGGCGTCAGTCCGTCTGTCCGTCCGTCTGTCTGTCCGTCCGCCACGTTTCTTGTGATTGGATCTCCTCTGCAACCACTGAAGTTACACTTGTGAAACTTTGCATGTGGATAGTACATGGAATGTAGATGGCAGTGGGCAACTTTTTTGTGACCTTGACCTCAACATGACCCCAAGGTCAAAGGTCAAAAATAATGATTTGCCATATCTCCTAAACTATTGGAGTTACACTTCTGAAACTTTGCTTATTGGGTGGCCCTTGGAATATAGAATATGTTGGGCTACTTTTGGTGTGACCTCAACCCAAGGTCGAAGGTCAAAAAGTATGACTTTGCCATATCTTCTAAACTATTTGAGTTACACTTCCGAAACTTGGCTATTGGATGGCTGCTTGAATATAGAATATATTGGGATACTTTAGGTGGACCTCAACATAACCCCAAGGTCAAAGGTAAAAAAGTATGACTTTGCCATATCTTCTAAACTATAAGAGTTACACAACTTTACATATCAGTTAGAATGTTCTTTGCAACTTTTTTTAACTTACATGTAGTTTTAGCTAGCTAATACATAGTTATTAGTATTATTAATAGAAAAAGCGGGTATTTGCAACGGTATACCATCGAATGCAGATCTAGTATTATTTTATTTTGGATGGCCTGTTGGCCATTTTGTGGGAAAGTAATTGTCATTTTGGCTTTCCGCTATTGATGTTTCCATTAGGGTCTGTTGTTTCATGTCTGTGTTTCTTTCCCTTTGGTGTCTCTGATGGGAGCTTTGGGTTAATTGTATCGATTCCTGATCATTGCCTCTACTTCTATTTATTTGTAAATAGAAAGATGGAGAATCACACTTTAACAAACAAGAAAATCAAAGAAGACAAGCTGAGATAGAGGATCTTCTTCAAACAGGTGGCAGCTCAGTAATCTTTACTTCTCAGTAATCTTTACTGAACCCAGTAGTTTCGACACATAGAAGTGCTAAACTAAACACATTTAAAATTGAAGTGGAGGCAATGATCAGGAAGCAGAATCAACGTTCCTAAAGGTCTAGAAACATATTACACAAACTATGATGAGATATGATAAAGCAACGCTTATTTAGTGCTTAATTGATATAAAATGTAGTGCCTTATTTACTTGTTTAGGTCGTGTATTTCACAGTAATTGGTCCATTTGTGATACTGGCTGTCTTTCTAGTTCGAGGAGCAATACTGCCGGGTGCCGAGAAAGGGATATTGTTCTATTTAACTCCAAAACCAGAGAAACTGTTGGATACAAAGGTAAAGCTGATCTGTCTATTAATTGACATGCTTGTTGTTAGTATAAGTTTTGTCAGGTCAACTAATTGTCAGGACTCTTCACTTCTTTACTGCCTTAATTTTAGATGTTCTTATGGTTCGTTAATATGTATAAATATAATGACTGTGCATTTAATAGAGACAAAATGTTTGAAACTGAGAATTGAAATACGAATCTTCACAGTATTATTGATCAGTTTTCAACCTCATGGAAACACTTGAAGCTAGAAGTACAAGTTAAACGCAACAAATTTCGTTTACTTCAATTACTTATCTCCTTTCCACAAGGCATGAGCGAAATAAGCAATCTCGCGGTATTTTACTCATGTTTTCAATTCAGGATAAGGAAAGTAAGTATACTAAGTCGAGAAGAAGTTATTTACTCCGACTTCTACTTAGGTTACCCAGTTTACTAAGCCCACATACTCTAATAATCCTCATCGGGTATGACCACCACAGCTTAGTTTACTTAATTCACTTACTCTGCTGGTGCCAACTGGCTATCCAAAAGCAAAATAATATAAGCGATACACATACTCAAACACAAGCCATAACAAAAATAAACCACCTTGGAGCGGTCCGTGAAATAGAAGTGAAGGCAATGATCAGGAATCGACACAATTAACCCACGACTCCCGTCAGAGACACCAAGGGAAAGAAACACCAATACGCAACAACCAGACCCCAATGGAAACATCACTAACAGAAAGCCAAAAGGACAGCTACTTTCTCACAAAATGGCAAATTGGTTGTCCAAAGCGAAATAATATAAGCGACATACACACACTCAAAGACAAGTCAAAACAAAAATAAACCACGACAGAAAAACCTTGGAACGGTCAGTGAAATCCTGAAATCTGACTGGGAGGAACTTCACGTCACTTTTAAGATTAGCTAAGTAACGTAACTCTACTTAATTTACTTAGTATACTTATTCTAATTACCCTACTCCTCCTCATCGAGTAAGACTACCACTGCTTCTTAGTTTGCTTAACTTAATGCTCTTACCCTGGTATGGGTAGTGTTGCTGGTAGAGCAGTTACTTACTCTACTTATGTTACTTAAAAAATCCTATTAGGTTACTTAATTTACTTATCTTACTTACCCTACTCATCCTCATTAAGTAAAACTACCACACCTACTTCGTTTACTTACTGAACTTACCCTGGTTTGGGTGGTATTGATTTTAGTTTTTACTAAACTCATGATACTCAAAATATTGTGTACCTTTTGGCTTTGGTAGAGGGCAGTTGAATTTTAATCTCAACTCAGTATACTTACTTAACTTATCCTACAGTGATGACAGAATAGTAAGCTAAGAAAAGTAAGTAAATTACCGTAAGTGCTTAATTTGCACACACCTACACAAAGAAGGTGCGTCGTTAAAGTTAACGACACAGCAGACGTAAAAAGTAAACCTTAAATAAGTTATCTTACTTTACTTATTCCGCAATTATGACAGATAAATTATATAAATGAAGTACGTAAAATGCCGTTTGAGTGCTTTTTTCGCACATACTTGGACAAAAAGAGATACGTTATGTGAGAAGAAACACAGAAAAAAATAATTGTTATAGAGGCTGAATTTTAAGATATGCCGTCTGCTGAGTTTTTATACAGAGTTCTAAGCGTTAAAACAAATGACCCAGAAAGCATGAAAATTAGAACTGGTATACAAAGCAAATGATTTTAATTAGTTTTCGACTGCCTTGAAACAAATGATACTGGAAGTACAAACGTAACAAATTAAAACAAATTTTAATTTAACTTGCTATTGCAGATCTGGGCAGAGGCTTGTATGCAAGTGTTTGTGTCTGTGGGACCCGGGTTCGGGGCAATGATAACATTTGCTAGCTACAACAAGTTTACAAACAACTGTTTGAGGTACAACCTTGCTTTTTTATTATCCTACATACTCCTGCACTTTACTAAAACATACCTTTGAGTAGTACTTGCTGAGCTTTGGCTACTGTTCAAGGCCAGGCCCGAAATAAGTATACATTTTTCAAGTTCATCTCAGCTTAGCCTGAGATGTTATCAGCCTATTATTCTGCAGATACTAACATAGTCTGGTCCAGAAAACATGTGCACTCCATATTTCCAGTTCTGTTGGGTATTCCTTGCTTCCAAAGGATAAACCTTTCATAGAATATTTTTATGGTCAGCTTTGATAAGGATGGCACTTGCACTGTTTTTAAATATTAAAATATCTACACCTTCTGGGATTTTAATATATAAGAGTAGGGAAAAGTTCATGCTTAACTACAAACAGTTTCATTACCTGAGTCACACACCTTAACAAACTGTTTTGCCCTTACAGTCAACACCTACTTCACGTTTTATAATCTGGATTTAAAAAAAACGAGGATTTAAAAATGATCAGGAATCGATACAGTTACCTTTACAAAAGTGAAAGAAGGATGGACATAAAGGAACAAACTATCACTAAAGCATAATAAGCAGGAAGCCTTACCCACAGTTCTTTCCCCAAAATAACAAGGCGGTGTAGCGTGAGATTTTTGAACCCGTGAGATTCTTCAGTCGCACCGGAAGTGGCTGAAATCCCTCACGGAGGGGTGTGAGAGAATTCAGCCATGAGAATTGTAATACGATAACTCTATAAGAGACTGGGGTATCGAAACTCTCTTAATATATTAAATGATAAATTAAGCTGGCACATTAATTAAACTTTAAATTAGAAGCTGTGTTACTAGTGATTTTATTTATTTATTTATTTATTTATTTATTCACCAAGCCCCAATTGGCGGGGCCCCAATGACAAACAGATACTATAGAATGAAGAAGGATATTATCTTGATTAAGGACAACTCTGTCAAGCTGAACTCATATTGGGGTCTGACTTGACCAAAGCCAAACTGCAACGCCCGAGTTCACTCGGCGACTGGACTTCGGGTCGAAATGGTCCGTATTCATAGTGGTGTTGATTATCAAATTACAAAAAAAAAAAAAAAAAATAAAAAATAAATAAAAAAATAAATAAAAACAGTAGGGACATTTCTTTTTTTGTTTTGTTTGATTTGAGGTTTAACGTCCCCGTCAACACTGTATAAGGTCATTTTGGAGACGTTGCTTCCAATTTTCCCGACATTGAGATGAAATGAAATTTCAAGCCCTGTCGCCCAATGAAACCAATAGGGTTTATGAGCATAGACGGTCCGACTCGCACCGCTTAGCATGGGCAGGCTTAGATCCTCTAAGCGGTTTACCAGTACTCGTGTGCGGTCGGTTTCAGCTCTGGGTCGTGCAGCCCATCTATTTCTTCACGCCCAAATGGACGGGGGCAAGCTGACTTCGTACTTCTAACTTCTGCTTTGACGTTGTATAGGTAGGTAAGTAAGTAGGTAGGTGGTTTGGTGGCTAGATAGGTAAAGAAGATGGGTGGTTGGGTAGGTAGATAGGTTGGGTTTGAGGTTAAAAGTTCCCGTCAATACCATGTAGGTCATTCGGAGACGATGCTTCCAATTTCGTGGGACCCGACTGAGATAAAAGGACATCTCAAGACATGCTGCCCAATGAAACTAAAAAGATTTATATGCATGGACGGTCCGACTCGCATCACTTTGCCTAGGCAGGCTGAAGCGGTTTACCAGTACTCATGTGCGGTCGGGCATCATGCAACCCATCTATTTCTTCAAGTCCCGATGGGCGGGGTAGATTTAAGTAGGTAGGTAAGGGTATGTGTCTTGGTGGGTCGGTAGGTAGGTAGGTAGGTAAGGAGGGATGTTGGTATGTTTGATTTGAGGTTTAACGTCCCCGTCAATACTATATAGGTCATTTGGAGACGATGCTTTCAATTTCGTGGGACCCGACTTTGAGATGAAAAGGCATCTCAAGACCTGTCGCCCAATGAAACCAATAGGGTTTTTATTCATGGACGGTCCGACTCGCATCACCCGCTTGGCAGGCTTTTGCGGCTTTACCAGTACCCAGGTGTGGTAGGGAATCATGCAGCCCATCTAGTTCTTCAAGTCCCGATGGGCGGGGTAGATTTAGGTAGCCAGGTAATGGGGTGTCTTGGTGGGAAGGTAGGTATGTGTTTATTTGTTTGTTTGTTTGACTAGAGGTTTAAAGTCTCCGTCAACACTGTGAAAGTCAGTTTAGACATTGCGACCAATTGCGAACATTTTATTGGACTTTTACCCGACATTGAGATGAAATGACATCTAAAGTCCTACCGCCTTATGAAACCAATAGGGTACTTAGGTAGGTAGGTAGGTAGGCCGGAAGGTAGGTAGAAATAAGTAAATGTATGTCTGACCGTCCGTTCCCATACGGAAAGAAGCCTCCGTGGTGTAGTGGTTAAGTTACTGGCCTCATAGACCTGGGGTCACATATTAGATCCCGTACCTACCTATCTACATACCGACCGAGTCATGAAGCCACCAGATCATTTCTCTACCTACGTACCTACCTGCCTACCTAGCTACCATGCAGTCCATCTAGTTCTTCAAGCCCCAGTGGGCGGGGCAGGACTGGATACCTACCGACCTACCTGCGTACGCACATACCGACTTAGTCTCCCTCGCCCATCGGGGCTTGGATAAATAGATGGACTGCATGGTACTTCCACGCAGGACTGAAACTGACCACACATGAGTACTGGTAAACCGCTTAGGAGGACTAAGCCGATGAGTCAGTCCGTCAAATGCCTTTTGGTTTCATTGGGCGGCAGGGCTGGAGCTGTCATTTCATCTCAATGTCGGGTAAAGGTCCCACAAAATTGGAAACAATGTCTCCAAAATGACCTAAATAGTGTTGACGAGGACATTAAACCCAAATTCAAACAAAAACATACTTACTTAGTTACGTTCCTACCTGCCTATACATCTACATACCTTCCTGTCGATATACGGACGTAATACCTATTTACCTACTTTCCTGCTTGCCTACCTACCTAACAAAACATACATATCTACGATCCTACTTACGACCTTACCTATAGATCTACCTACAAGCCCATCGCCACTAGCCCAAATCTACCATTCCTACCGCATCACGCAAACGCGCCTGTATAATTTTGATCCACTTAAACCCAATTTTTAGATAGTAAAACTGGGGTTTACAGGAAAATTTATTATTTGTCTTATTTCTGCTCAAAAACATAGATTGTGGGTACTCGTTAGAATCGACGCGCCGAGGCGGTTCTAACGAGTACCCACAATCTATAATTTGTGCAGCAATAGGAAAATATGTCAAGATTTTTATCTGAAAAAATTCGTTTTTGGTTGTAATTTTTTTGTCAATATATTTGAATAGGCGTGTTTTCGTGATAAACCTACCTACATGCATACCTCCACTCTGCCTACCTGTCGCGTCCGCCCTTCGGGGCTTCAAGAAATATATGGGCTGCATGATGTCTCCGCACAGAGCTGTAACCGATCGCACACGAGTACTGGTAAACCGCATAGAGGCTCTAAGCCTGCCCAGGCAAAGCGGTCGGAATCGGACCGTTCATGCTTATAAACCCTATCGGTTTCATTGGGCGACAGGGTTTGAGATGTCATTAAATCTAAATGTCGGGCATAAGTCACACAAAAATGAAAGCAACGTCTCCAAACTGATCTGCACCGTTATGACGGGGACGTTAAACCTCAAATCAAACAAACAAACAAACAAAATATATCTACCTAACTTTCTACTTACCTACAATGTCGAAGGTTGGCCCCCGCACATCGGGGCTTGAAGTAATAGATGGGCTGCATGATGCTTCCACGCAAAGCTGAAACTGACCGCACACGAGTACTGGTAAACCGCTTACAGGATCTGAGCCTGTCCAGGCAAAGCAGTGCGAGTCAGCCCGTCCCTGCTTGTAAACCCTTATGGTTTCATTGGGTGACAGGGCCTGAGATGTCATTTCATCTCAATGTCGGTAAAAGTCCACCATTGGAAGCAACGTCTCCAAAAGGACCTATACAGTGTTGGCGGGGACATTAAACCCCCAATTCAAACAAAAACATACCTACTTATGGCCCCGTCACAATCAGACAAAGACCTCAAAGACCGCACTGCGTTCTTAAAACTTAAACTACGCAGGGAGAACGGGATGAAATGCAGGAAAAATCGCAGTTTTCAAGTTGGTTCTACGTCCTTACTACGCCCATGTCAGGATGCCACTGCGTCTAACACGCACCAGCTACGTTTTGTCGCGCGCTTGATCAGGCATACACCACGTCCTTTGCGTTTTTACTACGTTTTACTACGTTCTTCCCAAGACCTTTGAGACAACACCACGTGCTTAGTGCGCGTTTACCACGTTCTCACTGCGCCCTTCAAGATGTTATAAATTAAAGTCAACTGCCTCTGCGTTCTCATTCGTCCTGCAAGTTCTTTGAGTGAACAACCATCATAAACTATGAAGCGGGTGTTCGCCTTCTGAATTCTTGGTCCGACTCTGTTCAGCAGTTCATCAAACATCTCTGTCGGCATTCTGAGGAAATTAAAGAATGACTGCCCATCCTGCATTCTTAGCTCTGCCATCAGTCTGTCTTAGTGGCCAAATTGAAATCGTCTTTCAACCGAAAGCCAAGGGCGCACCCAACAAGATCTAAGTTGCCTTCTATTCCTTCTCCGTCTTATCCTCCTTAATAACACAAGGGCAGCCTACGCGTCAAGCAGAGTTTGGTTGCCTTGGAACAACGCACACTGCAGAAGAACGTTTTGATTCTGCAGTGTGTGTTCATGATAAAAGTTGTAACACAAGTGAAAATGTGATTTGTTGTTGTTGTTTTCCAGTTTCCCCGTGTCGCGGGTCGTCAGCTGGTGGGGTCCCAGGGAACGAATCCATGCTGGCACTACACCGTAGCCGTTCGGTGGTACCCCCATTCCCCGTTGCCGGTGAACAGGGAGACCATCGCTCGGCTCCAGCCCCGTCCGTCTCATGTTTGTCGTCTCACGTCTCAGGTGTCTCCGAGCCCACGGGCATCCCCTTACCCTGTAGCAAATCGCCGAGCTCCGTCCTGAGAGGTTTGTGAAACGGTGCCGTGACCTTTACAGGTCTCGGTGGGGCTTATATTTTGTCTTCCCCTTTGCTTCAGGAGTGCATGTGTCCTGTCGCTAAAGGGCATCTTTATTGATTGGAGTTTCTGGGCTAGGCGTGCTTCATTTTTCAAGGGCTGTGGATGTGTTGCACAGTTCCAATGTGAGCCTTTGTTTTGGTGCAACATAGTTTAGTTGTAGTAATTTGGAACTCCATTCTAAAGGTTTGGCTACGTGATTGCCTGCGTTTAAGTTATAGCAGTGCTGTGCCTTGGGTTTTTGCGGTTTGCCGCAAAGGGGTGTGGGTTGTTTTGTGTAACAGGGTAGGCTCCGAGTTTGACCTTATCATAAAGGGGATCGTTTAGCAGTTAATTTTGTTTGAAAGTTTCATTGCAATTTGGAAGACGTTTCTAAAGATTGCTATACACGTTTCCATGCTACGTGTTATGCACCTTATATCCAATCAGGGGGTTCGAGACAAAGTTTTTAGCCATTTTGTGGTGCTTATTTGCACAACAAAATTGCAGAGTCCATCCATTTCTTTCTTCTAGCTTGTAGCTTCAGCCGCATCTACACCCTCACGCCAGCACCATGTCTATGGATGTCGTCTACGCTTTTTGTATCAATTTTGATATTGGTATTTTGTTTTTTTTTATTTTTTTGTTTGATTTTTGCATATTTTTGTAACGTATGTACATTTTTACATTATTTGGTCTGTGCCCCCAGCTTATTGAGTATATATGTGGGCGGATGTGCTCGCCCCGCCACGGACCTGTCAAGTTTGTTTTTCTTGTGCTTTAAAGATGGTGTTGTCCGCTTTTGGGGCAAGCCCACCCGCTCTCTATTGCTGGGTAGGACAGTTTTTGTACCTGCAAGGTTGTGCTTGTAGATTATATTTTGTGATTTTTGTTTATTCTGTACATACAACATATAGTATAGTATGATGGCCTCCGCCGTCTCGGGCCCAAGTTTGTGTTTATTTTAGTTAGTGGGTGACCTCTATCGCGGAGGATGTGGAAGTAGGTCAATCTCCTTTCTGCATTTTTTTGTTAAAGTTAGGAAAATGTGGTGCCCCTAGCTAGGCCTCCTCCACGTAGGATGTCATATTCTGTGGGGCCGTAAGTGGGTCATTCTGAGTCGCCATGTTTACATGTCATTATCGCAACCTACGTGAAGGAAGGCACCATAGGAGGAATTGTATTCCTACCTAGTCGTTTGAAGGCCCGAGATATCGTGTGCCGATCTCGTTAGCAATGTAGTTAGTACAAATTCATATAATCATGTAGGTCGCATACAAGCGTCCGCCTGCGCATGTGCGCAGTCGAGCACTCCTATGCGATCTTGTTTTTATGTGTCATATTTACAGTTAACAATGTTTGAAATCGCTTTTTGGGAGAAAACTCTTCTTCTTCTTCTTCTATCTCCAGGTTTTTGATCTCTCTTTTCCTATACTATCCTCTCTACGGGATTCCTACTCTACAAATATTCTACAACTATCGCTATATCTACCTAATTGAGCATTGCGTGGGTGGATGTGTGTTGTTTTAGTTTTGCGTGGGTGGTTGTGTGTTGATGCCCTCCTTCAGGGTCGCGCTTAGTCATGCCCTAGTTAGTTAGTTAATTTCCCTTATCTGTATAAATATTTGGCCGTCTTGACCGTCCGTTTTAATTACGGTCATGGCGCGATTTGCTGTCTTTGATGATACTTCTGTTAAACGACAAGGGCAGTACCGAGGGCTGTTTGATGTACCAGGCGAGGTTCGGTTTTTCGGCCGTGGTGGTATGCGCGTGGCGAGCTATGATGTTGACTTGTGGGACAGCGGTTCATATTTTCCGAGGGCAAAATTGGGACAGCGATGGTCGTCTCCACAGGCACTATTATAGGGACCGTATTCATTTGTCAAGGGAGGGACAGAAGCAATACCATGTGTGCTTAGAAAGGGCCTTCCTGCGATTTTTCTGCTAGTCGGGTGTTTATTAAATGTCCTTTTGTGGGCCCCCAGATCATTCCGTTTGGGTAACCTTATAATGTACATCCTTTATTCGAAAGCGAAATTTGCGAGAAAAAAAAAAAAAAAAAAAGAAAAAAAAAAGAGAAAAACAAAGAGATGTGATAAGGCCTATTGTTTCTTATTTCTGTCCCACTCATCTATGTGCATTCCTGAAGGAGAGCCTTTTTGTTTGCTAGTGTGTTTGTGTGCCGTTCTCTTTTGGGTTGTGTGGTTCTCGATCAGCCAGGATTTTGACGCAACGCTGCTCAGTGCCAAAGTCCTAAGACCGCAAACCCCAGCGTTACATCTCGTCCTGATTTCCCGTTTGTCTCACCCCCTCCGGAGAGGCCGGGCGATGGATTTTCCTTGTGGTGGATCCATGCCCAGTCCCGGCGTGTTCTCGTGTGATCCTCTTTTGGGCAGTGTGGCTCCCGATCAGCTAGGATTTTGGTGCAGCGCTCATAAGTGCAAAGCCAGTGGGCCCCAACCACAACGCTACATCTCGTCTTAGCCTCTCGCTTGCCATACCCCTTTGGAGGGTGGGTCGGGGCCATGGATTTTCCTTGTGGTAGGTCCATGCCCCGTTCTGTTATGGTCTTCTCACAGTGATCCAGGGATCGCTGTCACCGTTAGGCACTCCTTAGTGCAAAGCCGAGGCCGCAAACCACAGTGCCCACCGTTGACTTTGTTCCCCTTTTCGCCGTGAGACGGCCGCCCTTTGATCACTACGCTCCTTTTTGGTTGGTTGCGTCTTAGGTGCGGTTAAATCATTTATTGTTTATGAAATCGGGTCTCTAACGGTTTTGGTTTCAGGCATGTTTGTGTGTAACCTCGTACGGGGTGTGTCTCTCGTAACAGTGCAATAAATTTAGTCTGCGCCCTTAGCTTTCCCCTATATTTTGTCCAGGTAGTTTGTTTTCTCAAAGAATTTGAAAACCGCGTCCCTCATTTCCTGTGACATTAGATTGAGCAAAGAAATCGCGTTTATCTCCCCTTGGTATCCTAGTGCTGTCAGTTCTCCCTTTAGTTCCCTTCTAGCGGGGCCGTGTGCGGGGCACTCTGCGAGGTAGTGTTGAACACTCTCAACCCCGCCACAGTGCCCGCATAATGGATCGGCCGCGTTATAGAAGATGTTGTGTGCATTTAGTCCGTTGACCCCGAGTCTTAGTCGTGTATATATGCGATCGAGCTTTCGGCTGTCGCTGTATTGAACTATTTTCGGGGTCAAGGACTGGCAGATCGAGTGTCTGAAGCCGTGTTGTCCCTGCCATATGCGCGCCCATTCCTTTTTGATGCTGGCCTTAATGATTGTGTAGACTTCTTGTGGGGTGGGGAGGTAGTCAAGTTTCTTCCCCCGGGTCAGAGCTTCTTTGGCCAGCGTGTCTGCGCGCTCATTCCCCTGCACGTTGCAGTGGGAGGGGATCCAATCTATGTTCAGGGTGATGCCTTGTTTTAGTATTTTGTGTATTAGGATATGAATGTCCTGCAGTATATCCGGTCTTGTAGTGCTGTTCCCAGAGTTTATGCTTTGTACTGAGCTTAATGAGTCCGTTAGTATAACAACACTATCGGGTTTTTCTTCCTGTATCCATTCCAAGGCTTTCTGTATGGCTATAAGTTCTGCAGAGTAGACTGTGAGGTGCTGGTTAAGTTTGAATTTTTGGTCGAAATTTAATTCTGGTATTGTGAAAGCGCACCCTGTTTCTTTTTTGTCAGCATCTTTGCTTCCATCAGTGAAAATTTTAAGCGCTTGCTTATAGTTTTCACTGATGTGTGATTCTGCGATCTCATTGCATTTTTTCTGTGTTGTTTCAGTTTTCTTTATGACACCCGTTAGTGTTGTTTTTGCGCGTAGGCTTCTTAAATTAAAAACTTCCGGATATGTTTTTTCCGCTGTTTTGACCTGTTCGAGGTCATGGTTTTTAATTAGGTCCTGGACTTTGATAATATAGGGGATCTTTCCCCTTAACCTATCTCTGTTAACATGATTGGGCGTGTCGGCGATCATTTCGTTTATGGGGAGACTTTCCCTAAGACTGCTTGAGCGGGCCCAGTACTTGAGCTGCAGTTCATCCCTCCGCAGGTGCAGGGGCATGACGCTGCATTCAATCTCCAGGTCCAGGTTCCGCGTTCCCCTGTATGCCCCAGTAGCGATTCTGAGGGCTGCGGCCTGTATGCTATCTAGTTTTTTCAGGTGTGATGGCGCCGCAGACGCGTATGCTTGGCAGCCATAATCAATTTTGCTTCTTATGAGTGCTGTGTACATTTTGATCAGGGTTTTCTTGTCTGCTCCAAAGTTTGCCCCCGATACCGCCTTGAGCACATTTACGTCCCGCTGGGACCTGGACACCAGATTTTCAATGTGCAGTCTCCATGTTAGATTGCTATCAAAGTACATGCCCAGGAATCTGGCATGACTGGCGTACTTTATTTCCTGCCCGTCATACGCAAGCCTGGGCATGCCCTTTGTGTCTGCGAAATTTCTATTGAAAACCACCACTGTTGTTTTTTTCAGTTGATAATTTGAAACCCCAGTTTGTAGCCCAATCACGTATGGCATGTAGCGCTTTTTGTAGTACAGGAATGGCACTTTTTGGTTTTTTTCGCGGTTTTCCATACTAAGCCGTCATCTGCGAACATGGATATTTCCAGCGGTAATGAGTGAAGTGTTTCCTGCAGTGTGTTCATTAGTAGGTTGAAGAGGATAGGAGATAGCACCGACCCCTGGGGGGAACCATTCTCGCATTCATAAAAACCGGACACATCGTTACCTATTTTTACGTTCATTTTTCTATCAGTCAAAAAGTCTCTGATCCAGGTTAACATTTTTCCATGAATTCCAAATTTGTTCAGTTTTAGAAGGACCCCCCTAGTCCATAGTAGGTCGAAAGCTTTTTCTAAATCCAAGAAAACCGCTACCAGTGAGTGTTTGATTAATTTTGCCTTTCGGATGGCGGATTCTAGTCTGGTGATTTGGTCAATGGTAGATCTATGTTTCCTAAAACCTGATTGTTCGTCTGCTAAGAGTTTATTTTTCTCAATGTGTGCTGTTAGTCTAGATGCTACCATGGTTTCCATGATTTTACATATGGTTGATGTGAGTGAAATCGGCCTATACGATTTCGGCTCATGGGGGTCCTTGTCCGGTTTTAATATTGGAACGATGGTGCTCTCCTTCCATTGTGTAGGGAGGGTCCCCTCGTTCCAAGATTTGTTTATTAATGCGAGCAGCTGATTTTTTTCCCTTTTCTGGTAGATTTTTTAACATGTCGTAGTGAACGGTGTCGACCCCGGGGGCGGTGCTCTTTTTCTTATTTAGCGCGCTTTGCAGCTCCCTGTGGGAGAAGTTCGCATTGTATGCACGGCACTGGCCAGCGCGATCGGCGTCCTGAACGGCCTGCTCAATCATTGGGTCCTGCGTTTCCCTAATGCGCCTAAAGTTTGGGTCTAAATTTTCATTACTGCAGACTTTCCGGTAGTGTTGTGCTAAGATTTCTACTTTTTCTTCGTTTTCATGAAATCTGTTGTTTCCTTGTTTTAGAACCTCTACCGGCTTTAGGGGTTTTCCATTAAACCTTTTTATTGTGTCCCAAATTTTCTTAGCATTTGTTTTGTATGTGAGTGTGGATACAAAATCCCTCCAGGCTTGTTGTTTCGTTTGTGTTAAAAATATATTTTGTTTCCTCTCTTACACGTCTATATTCCTCCAAAAGGGCGGCTGTTTTGTTTTTCCTATATTTATAATATATTTTGTTTTTCTTTTTGACTGCCTTGCTACAATTCTCATCCCACCATGGTAAGGTGTTTTTTTGCTTATTTTTTGGTTGTGTTTTTGGTATTGATTTTTCACATGCCGCCATTATTTCCGAAACAAAATCCTCATTGTTTTTATTGATATTCGTGCCTTCGAGGGATATGTTGTTGTGTTTAAGTTTCTGCCTAAAGAGGTCCCAGTCTGCTTTGTCTAAATTCCAACGTCGGGCAGGCCGTTGCGTTACGCATTTGTGAGTGAAGTTGAGCGACGTCAGGATGGGGAAGTGGTCGCTTCCCATCGTGTCGTCTCCCACTTGCCACTCACTAGATTGGCATAGTGATGCGCTAACCAGTGTTAAGTCTATGGCGCTCGTGCTACCGCGCTCGACGTTGAGTCGTGTGCCACACCCCGTGTTAAGGATTACGTAATCGGTGCTGTTTATGAAATCGACCAGTTCTAGACCTCGTCGTTTTTCATATGTGGGGTTGTGGTTTGTTTCCCATAGTTCGTGTCTGGCATTGAAATCCCCTAGAAAAATTGATTTTTCCCTAATTTTTTGTAAATTTCATCATAATCGTCAGACGTTACTACTGCTTTAGGTGGTGCATAGAAGTTTACTATGTCTATGTTTTCTTTTTGTCCAAAAATTCTGACGATCACCACCTCTATATCTTTTTTTGTGTGTCTAAATTTGATTTCTTCCGAATCTAATCCTGTTTTGATAAAGGTGGCTAGCCCTCCCCCGCGCTCCCCCTTTTCCCTACTGAAACTGACCGGAGTTTTGTATCCTGGAATTTTTGTTGGTTTACTATCTTTTTTTGAGAAAGTTTCTTGGATAGCTATTACCTCCGGTGTGTAGCCTAAAGTTTCTAGATAATTCCCTAAAGCCCCAAGTTTTGTTCCATTTTCCCTGCCAGACAGACTACGGGCGTTCCACTGCAACACACGGATTTTCGCAATGGTGCTGGGGTCCATAATTAGGCAGTTAGAGTTTTTTTTATGTTTTAGTATCGTGTGTTTTTACGTCCACCCTTGATCCTTCGTCCAGGATCAGTGGAGCTGTAATCCGCGTTTTTCCTTAAGGGTTCTTGTGTATCGCGCTTGTTGTGTTTTCTCCTTGTGATTTTCGCTTTCCGCCTGTTTTGTGCGGGTGCGGGTGTGGCGCTGGTTTGTTTATTTTCCGTTGATTCTGATGGTGATGGGGGGTTCTCATTGTTTGCGGCGGTTTCCCCTGTCGTACCCGACGTATTCATGTTGTCGGTTTCCACTCTGTGTGTGGTGGCGTTTTCGATGATGAGGTCTATGACCTCATCTGACGCCTTGATGCTTAGCAGTTTTTGTTTGTTGAGCTCGTGCAGGATTGAGCTCGTGGCCTTTTTTATTGCTGCGGCGATGAGAGTTTCGACCTCCATTTTTGTGTAGGTCTCTTTATTATTGTCCTTTTGGTTTTCAGGGGCTTGTGCAGGGGGTGCGGTAAAAGCCGCACTGAGGGGTGCGGTGTAAGCCGCACCCAAGCTCCTGATTTCTTGCGCGGTGTTTATTGATTGAGATTGGGATTTTGCTTGTTCCCAATCTCTGGCTATTTGACCATTTATTTGATCGATTTGCGCCTTGTAGTTAAGAAAGAATGTGCACCCGCGCCATGCTGCTCCATGGCCGGCTAATCCGCAATTTGCGCACTTTTTATTATGCTTTGTTTTGCACTCATTATGTTTATGGACCCCAGCACAGTGCGGGCATGTGGTTTTTTTGTTTCTGCAATTTTTTCTGAGTGGCCATATTTCTGACACTTTTGGCAGCGCAGGTATTGCAAATAGCATGGTTGCAGTGGATAAGTGATATCTGCTGTACTGGTAATCTCAAAGGTTGGCGTTTCCTTATTAAAAGTTAGTTTAACTAGATCGAGATCTTTGCCCCTGGACGCTATCCTATGTGCATCGCTGATTTGATAGCGCCCAAAGTCAAACATCTCCCTGAGTTTTTCCTGCCTGATGTTTGCCCCGATTTTCAGTGTCGCGTATGTCTTTTTTTGATTTGGTTTACTGCGTGTGTTGCTTGAATTCGGTTTTCCCTGTAATTCTGATAAGCTTTTACCTATAGTTATTTTAAGATCAAGGCCCTGGTAGTTGAAACCCTTTGCTTTTGATTCCTTGGCAGCCGAGATTTTAAAAATTGGGCCCTTTCCTTTCCCCGGGGCATGTGCTACAAAGACCTCCCCTATGTAGGTCCTGAAGCCCGATGCAAATTGCTCCATTTTCTGAATGGGGAAAGCGCCCCCCACCAGCGCGAACATGACGTATACATATGTCATGCCCGTTGCCGCTGTTTGGCGCGCCTCCGGTCTTTCCTTGCAAGAGGCGGGGGTGGGAACGGGGTTTGGTGCCCTATCTGCATGTCCCTCTTTGTGGGTCCTCCCATTTTTGTGAAAATGTGAGAAATTCGGTGAAGTATTTATACTAAATTGCTTGACGTGACATGGACGCTATGAGAACTTGCTGCACACGTAAAACAGACTTGTGAGGCACCGAACGAACGTGTAACAAACTTAATGTTGTCTTATACAACATGGTATGAACGTACTTTTGCCTTTGCGGAAACGTGGAACGGTCGTGGTGGGTACGCGATTGACATGGTATGAACGTCGTGTGAACGTCGTATGAACGAACTGCAATCTTTTCCGTCCATACCAGGTTTGTACTACGTCAATGTAGACCATATTAGGTTCGTGCTCCGTTAGTACTACGTCAATGCCGTTGTTTCTATGTCCTTACTGAGTCCTTACTGCGTTCTTATTCGATCACGTCCTCGCCACGTTTTTTTTGAACATGTTTAAAAATCACCCACGTCAGCCAAGACCATAAAGATCGCATCACGTCCTAATCGGTTTCTACTGCGTTCCTTCTACGTCGTACAAGTTCGTACTACGTCGGCCCGGTTTTACATTGACGCAGTGGGAACTTGGTCTAGTGTGACTGGGGTTTTAGTTACATTCCTACCTGCCTATACGTCTACATATCTTCCTATCGATATACGGACGTAATACCTACTTACCTACATTCCTGCCTGCCTACCTACCTAACAAAACGGTGGGCGGACGATTTGGCCAGCGGACGATTTGGCCAGGACGATTTGGCCTAGGACAATTCGGCCTAGGACAATTTGGCCAGCCAAAATTACTGGGTAGGACAATTTGGCCAAACTGATTTCTCCTAGCGGTTTTTTCAATTCTTATTCTATAAATTATTTCATTAGCATTTTTTCTTCATTTGGCTTCATATTTTCAGTGATTTTTCTGTCATTTCTTGGCTTTGATAAGTGAAAATCAAATGTTGACATAAGAGGAAATTGCATAGTTTGAGCAGTTTCTTCATTTGACAACATATTTTTATCACACACCATTACACATTTTCTGCTCATTTATAGTATTTGAGCCCAGTCAACACTATTTAGGTCATATTGAGCAGATCAATTTCCCTAAGTGCAAGTGGTTAACCAGTGCAGTGCACATTCTTGAACCTGAACAAGTCCGTGAAATGAACATTATATAGAGAAAATTAGGGTTTATGAGGGTATACATTATTTTTCTTATTTCTGCTTCAAGACATAGGTTGTGGGTACTCATTTTACCAGTCAAAAAATCAATCAGCCAATTAAGCATGCAGGCAAGAAAATATGCTAATTAATCTTGCATTCCAACAAATTTAACTAAAAATCACAGTGCGTACACAAACAAACAAACAAAACCAACAAAAGTGTGGAATAGCTAATTAAGAAAGCAAGGAACCAAGACCAGTCAGCAAATCAGTCAGCCAATTAACCATGAATACAAAAACATGTAATTAATCTTGTTTTCACGCCAATTTAAACAACACCATTAAATTTATTTATTATTATTTTTTTTTTATTTTATTGTATTTTTTTTGTGTTTGGGGGATTATAGTTAACCATTTTATTAATTTGCTCATAAAGAATATCTCAGGCCAACAGCTATTAAAGTTTAAAAACAACAATAAAAAAATCTAATTGTTTAAAATCTTCTTTAAAATGTTCCTTCCACATATTCAAACATTACTGTATATTAAAAACAAACCAAAAAACATTAAAATTTTCAGTTTAAACTAGTCATTATATTAATCTGGCTAAATTGTCCTACCCAATATTTTTGGCTGGCCAAATTGTCCTAGGCCGAATTGTCCTAGGCCAAATCGTCCGGGCCAAATCGTCCGCTGGCCAAATTGTCCAACATTCTAACAAAACATACATATCTACGATCCTACCTTCGACCTTCCTATAGATCTACCTACATAACCATAGCCACTAGCCCAAACCTACCATTCCTTCCTCATCACGCAAACGCGCCTGTATAATTTTGATCCCCTTAAACCCCACTTTTAGATAGTAAAACTGGGGTGTACAGGGGTATTTGTTATTTGTCTTATTTCTGCTCAAAAACATAGATTGTGGGTACTCGTAAGAACCGACGCGCCGAGGCGGTTCTAGCGAGTACCCACAATCTATGTTTTGTTCAGAAAATAGGAAAATATATCAAGATTTTTATCTGAAAAAAATTCGTTTTTGGTTGTAAAATTTTGTCAATATATTTGAATAGGCGTGTTTTCGTGATAAACCTACCTACATGCATACCTCCACTCTGCCTACCTGTCGCGCCCGCCCTTCGGGGCTTCAAGAAATATATTGGCTGCATGATGTCTCCGCACAGAGCTGAAACCGACCGCACACGAGTACTGGTAAACCGCATAGAGGCTATAAGCCTGCCCAGGCAAAGCCGTTGGAGTTCATGCTTAAAAACAGCATAGGTTTCATTGGGCGACAGGGCTTGAGATGTCATTTCATCTCAATGTCGGGCATAAGTCACACAAAAATGAATGCAACGTCTCCAAACTGACCTGCACCGTTGTGACGGGGACGTTAAATCTCAAATCAAACAAACAAACAAAATCTATCTACCTAACTTCCTACCTACCTACAACGTCAAAGATTGGCCCCCTCCCATCGGGGCTTGAAGAAATGGATGGGCTGCATGATGCTTCCACGCAAAGCTGAAACTGACCGCACACGAGTACTAAAAACCCGCTTACAGGATCTAAGCCTGTCCAGGCAAAGCGGTGCGAGTCGGCCCGTCCATGCTTATAAACCCTATTGGTTTCATTGGGCGACAGGGCTTGAGAATTCATTTCATCTTAATGTCGGGTAAAAATCCCACATTGGAAGCAACGTCCCCTAAAATGACCTATACAGTGTTGACGGGGACGTTAAACCTCAAAACAAACAAACAAACAAAATCTATCTACCTAACTTCCTACCTACCTACAACGTCAAAGTTTGGCCCCGCCCATCGGGGCTTGAAGAAATAGATGGGCTGCATGATGCTTCCACGCAAAGCTGAAACTGACCGCACACGAGTACTGGTAAATAAAAATCAAAAATGAGTTCCTTTAAGAGCAATGAAAACATTCATAAGAAAGAAGATGGGCCATACTACGTAGTTTCGGCTAATAAAGCCTCATCAGTGACCCTGTAATGATCCGGCAAAGAAAGCCAGAGGAAACATACTGCAATAACCTCTTATAGGATCTAAGCCTGTCCAGGCAAAGCGGTGCGAGTCGGCCCGTCCATGCTTATAAACCCTATTGGTTTCATTGGGCGACAGGGCTTGAGATGTCATTTCATCTCAATGTCGGGTAAAAGTCCCACATCAGAATTGTTACTGGTGACACGTCAAATGACATTCATACACCAGGAAGCAACGTCCCCTAAAATGACCTATACAGTGTTGACGGGGACGTTAAACCTCAAAACAAACAAAACAAACAAAACAAACAAACAACGTCGAAGGAAGACGTTAAAAGTTAGCCTACCTACCTGCCCACTAGACCATTCACCCTACCTACATACCTACCTACCTGCCTACCTAGCTACCATGCAGCCGATCTGTTTCTTCAAGGCCTGGTTGGCGGGGTCGATTTTGATTTGTTGACAGTAAGCAGTGGGTTCGGTAATTACTTCTTTTTTTTTTTTTTTTTTTTTTGTTGTTGTTATTATTATTTATTTATTTATTTATTGAAACGGTTAAGAAAAAACCTGTTTGGTTGACATTAGGCATTATTACCCCATATAAGCAGAAAGGTGTGAAAATTAGTCAGTGTGTTTTGATAAGCATGGGGACAACAGGAAATGTCAAACCATAAATCACACATGTTAATCACTTTGGTATATAACCAAAATTTAATTTCCATGAAGGGTTCAATATCGTTTGGAAGCTAAGAATACACCGTAGAACTGAAAAGGTAAGAGTGTACATGTTTTCTCTATGTCTCGAATTATGATTAATATTATCATTATTATTTATTATAATTGTAATTATTATTGTTATATTATTATTATTATTATTATTATTGTTGTTGTCGTAAAGGCAGTAAAAAGGCACTTATATTGAGATCAGGCTTATGCTACAGCGTTCCAATCCATTTAGGCAGAATAATAATTTTAAAACTTCCACAGAACTTGTTTTTTAAAAGTATTAATTGCGAGAACACGCCTATTTAAAATATATTGAAATTTTACCATCAAAATTTTAGATAAAATATTCTGATATTTTTCATTTTTCCGCTGGAAAACATAGATTGTAGGTACTCGTTAGAATCGCCTCGCAGAGACGGTTCAAACCAGTATCTACAATCTATGTTTTCCAGCGGAAATATGAAAATAATATACACCGCTGTAAACCCCAGTTTAACTGTATAAAAGTGGAGTTTAATGGGGTTCATAATAATTTCAAGAAAATACATGTACCCGCATATATTTTGTTCTTTTTGAACACATGGAAACCTATTTATTGCATATTTAATACGCGCATCTTTCGAATAAGTAAATAAATAAACAAATAAATAAAAATAAAGCCTGTAATAAAAAATGTACTATTTAAAGTTCGTAATGTAATCAGATTTCTTTAGACATTTTAAACAAAGGGACAGGGGCTAACAGGAAATGGATGACATTTCTCACGGCCTTCTTGCGCATGCGCAGATATACCTTGGTATTAAGGTTCTCACGGGTTTAAAGATCTCACGCTACACCGGCTTTTCAAAACAAGAAAATACACCGCATACATGCAAATATGTGTAATGTATATAATGAACCACAACAGTAGCATCGCCTTTGAAAGGTAAGACACATTCCTTGGAGCTTATAGCGATGCCACGTGGTCACAACCCTCACCCTTGGGCCTGTTTAGGTTCACACAAGATATTTGTTTAGTCCGTGTGTTGGGTTTCTTACTCACCAGTGCAACATCTTCGAGTAGAAACAAATAAACAAATGCAGAGATGAAATAACGACCAGGGCTCGACTGCATGACATAACTGAAATGTTCAAGCAAACGAAAACAAAAAGTTATACAATAGTGTACCAGAAAAGGGACACGGTCCCACTTACATAAAGTTTTCAGGCCAGAATCGTTTTATAAACTGAGGTCCGACCCGGCTGGCAGCCAACTAATAAATTTCGTGCTCTTTTTTCAAGATTTTTTAGAGATCTCCTTTTAAAATAGAAGTGAGGACAATGATCAGGAATCAACACAATTACCATACACCTTCCATCCAGGACACCATAGGTAAGTAAGAACAACATAAAGTAAAGGAACCGTAATTAAACAAATTCAAGTAGAAAGCCAAAAGGATAGTTTCCTTCCTTCACAAAGTCCAAACGACTGTCCTGAATAAAAAGGTATCAACAGTAGAATCATGCAAAGACAAGCAATTTTAACACGTGAACAATTCCGTGACATTGAACACCCACTAAACCATAATTAATATAAAGAAAACTAGGGATTACAGGGGTATACGTTATTTTGTTGTGGGAACTAAATTAGGCGGCACTCACGAACACCCACAACCTATATAGAAAAATATCACAAATATTCATCGGAAAGGTAGCAATATGCAAGAGTGCATTTTCTTGCACACCAGACAAGGAAATCCGTGATTTTACCCTGGAATAGAAATTAATGTTCTGACCCTGGTGTTCATGCCCAAAATCGAATATAATCACGTGTTTGATAAATACACAGGTTGATTACGACCTCGTATGCGCCGTCGTTAAGGTTGACGTCACAGCACACTACGTGACGTCACTAAACATTCCTGTACTGTCAGCACAATATGGAGGACGTCGGTAACCGAAGTGACTGCAGCATTAAAAAATTGCGCTAAGAAATGGAAGGTATGCAAGAAAAAGACTCCTATATGGTTGTAAGGGGTGGATAGAAAAATCCGTCCCTCGGGATCACTGTCCGGCATCATTCGGCAAGCCTCGTGATGGCGGACAGTGTCCCTCGGGACGGATTTTTACATCCACCCCTCACACCCGTATAAGATTCTTATAATGTCACACGGGTGTGTTATCGTAATGATAATTAACCACAACAAAAGCACATGAGCCGCATGAGCGATTTGTCACTGTGTTGTCGGATAATACGCATGCAGTCAACGCATTAATGAACCTGCAAATTTGAATAAGTTTTCTCTGCATAATGAAGCTTAAAAGGAATCTACTGAACACATAGCAAACTTTTCGATCAGACTGCACATGCCCAAAGATACATCTTCGCTTGTCGAGGTTCAAACCCCTCTTTGGATGGCTTCTCTTGTTATGCTTTTAAGCAGTTTTGATCTTTTGATCCTGATCTTTGTTTTACTTCTACTTTGATGGCAGTTAATTTTAAGAGTGTGCTGCATATACATAAAGTTAACACTTCTATGCCACTTTATTAGAAAAAAATCGGATTTATAAGTGTAGCATTATTATATGATTTTCTTACATTAGCTCTAAACATGGAGTGTAGGTTCTCGTTAGAGTCGCCTCTATCATTAACAGGTAGAAGAAGTTGTTTTATTTAGAGACTGTCTTTTAATTTAAAGACTGTCTTTAAACTTAAAGCCTTTTAGTCTGTAAATTTAAAGACTAACACTGAGTAACGCAAAGGAAAATCATGAAAATGATGTAACACGAAAAAATCGCATTCTCCTACGCAGCCCCAGTCTTCATCTCGTTATCAAAAGGTGCGTTGCTATAGACTGCATGTATTTTATTTGTCTTTTAATATCGTTTAAATGATAGAAATAATTAAGAAATAAAACAACACAGTTCCTTCCCTTTGACCACAAATGCCGTGAAAGTCGCAGTAAGGGAGGAAATATCTGTCAAAGCTCGAACATAAGATGAGTTTCGTACTGATGTCATTTCGTTTTCGGACATTTTACTGTTGTAGTCCGTCTTAAACTTTCATCAATTTTAGTTGACAGAAAAACTGTCTGTCGAAGCGAGTGGTCGGTTTATTGACAAAATGATAAAATCGTTATACACATTCATTCCTGAGTTCATTTTACCAATGAATCTTATTACAAAACCTGTTTTTCTGAGAACATTTCAATTATGGTGGAAGGAATTTAATTAAATAGAGACAACAATATAATTTGCAATTACACATAATTAAATAGTTCATAGATAACGGCCAAATTACTATAAACAGCAAAATGCGATTTTGGGTTTTACAACATTTTCATGATTTTATTTGTGCCAGTCTTTAAATTTACAGACTAAAAAGTCTTTAAATTTAAAGAATGTCTTTAAATTTAAAGACAGTCTTTAAATAAAACAATTTCTTCTACCTGATTAAGGCATTTGAAAATAATGTACCCATTAGGATAACAAACTCATATGTAAGATCGCTTTCTTCCTTGTCCCTTAAATATGACCGTACGTCTGATGGAAATTTGTAATATTTTCCTTGTGTAGATTGTAGTGTAGATTGTATTTTGAAGTCTTTCGGGCCGGGATCATTAATTTCATCAGGTTTAAGAAAGTTGTTTTATTTAAAGACAGTCTGCAAATTTAAAGTAGAAGTAAAACAAAGATCAGGAATTGATACAATTAACTTACTCCACCCATAAAAGACACCAAAGGGAAAGAAATACAAACATTAAGCGACCAGACAAAAATGGAAACCTAAACAAATGAAGACTGTCTTTAAATTTAAAGACTTTTAGTCTGTAGATTTAAAGACTTACAAAACAGTGCACAAGAAAAATAATGAAAATGATGAAACACGAAAACATCGCATTCTCATACACAGCCTCATTCTTCATCTCATTAAAAAATAAAAGGTTGCTAAAGACTGAATGTATTGTATTGTCTATAAATGTCGTTTTAATGATTGAAAATAATTCAGAAATAAAACAACACAGTTCCTTCCCTTAAACTACAAATGCGGTGAAACATGACAGATAGGGACGAAATATCTGTCAAAGGTCGAGCATAAGATGAGTTTCGCACTGAGGTCATTTCGTTTTCGGACATTTTACTGTTGTAGTCAGTCTGAAACTTTCATCAACTTTAGTTTTCAGAAAAACAGTCTGTCGAAGCGAGTGGTCGGTATGTTGACAAAATGATAAACGCGTTATACACATTCATTCCTTAGCTCATTTTACATATCGATCTTATAACAAATCTGTGTTTCTGAGAACTCTTCAATTATAGTTGAAGGAATTTAATAAAATAAAGGCAACTATATAATGTGCAATTACACATATTTAAATATTCCACAGATAACGACCAAATAACTATTAATAACAAAGGGCGATTTTTCCGTTTAAAACCATTTTCATGATTTTATTTGTGTCAGTCATAAATCTACAGACTAAAAGTCTTTAAATTTACAGACGGTCTTTAAATTTACAGACTGTCTCTAAATGAAACAACTTTCTTAGACCTGTTCATTGCAGAAAGTTGAAAATATCTAAGGCGCATTAAACTTGAACCCGTCATATGTGTGTTTTTTGCTTCAAAGGGCTAAACTTTTTTTGTATATCATATAGACATATGAGAAGGTCCCTGCGAGTAAATACAACTAATTCAATAAGAAAAGAATTGAACATGTTATTAACCCTTGTGCAAAACCTAATTCTTTGGGTTACCAAGGCTGTTGATTGCACGCATTACGCAAACACGCCTATAAAAAAATACATTACCACCTTTATCGCCGAAAAAATGAAAATTTTATGATGAAAAATTGTGATATTTTTTTTTTATTTCTGCTCAAAATATAGTTTGTTGGCACTCGTTAGAACCGCCTTATCTGACGAGTACCCACAATCTATATTTTAGAGCAGAAATAAGAAAAATAAAGTATACCCCCGGAAACCCCAGTTTTACAATATAAAAGTGGGGTTCAAGGGGGTCAAAATTATATAGGCATGTTTTATTAGTGATGGGATTTTGAAACATGACACCATCTTTCTGCTGTTTAATTTAATACTGTGTTGTTTCAGGGATGCCGTACTTGTTTGTTTAGCGGATTTGTTCACCGGATTCTTCGGTGGATTTGTAATATTCTCTGTGATTGGTCACGTTTCTTATCGGACCGGCATACCAATAGAAAATTTCAACCAGTCAGGTACGATAAAAGTTAATATGTTGTATAACGTAGTCAGAAGGTGACATCTAGTTCTTTTGAAGTGAACTACATTTAAACTTTGACTAGGCGACAGAGTGGACTATCAATTAAGTACTGAGTGAGCAAACGTACTAGGAAGCTAACACTATTGTAAAACTGAAGTGGTAGGAGAAAAACGTCAATACGAAAAAAAGAATAAATTATGGTAATAATAATCATGAAAATAATGAATGTAAGAAAAGACGTCTGTACTAATTGGTTTACCATTGATATTGTATATCATTACATGAACTCGTTACCATGTGAATCCGTACAAAAAGCAACTACATGGATGCAGACACTTTGGGCCAATGGTATTATTACCGTTTCATTATTATTCTATAAACTCCTCCTCATTCATGCTAGATATTTATGTGGGTATAACATGTACCAGTAATGAAACAAAATATGTTTAAATCAGAATTATCTTCAGAACAGCAAGCATAGTTATTTTAGGTAACAAAAGCAAATAAACCAAACTGTATTAGTCTATTTAAATCTTTTCGCAGAAAAATTATTTCATCAGAAGAATATTTGAAAATCAGTTTGGTAATGCAATATTTCAAGGATCTAGAAATCAAATTATCAACTGAGAATTGGCGATTCGTTTGTTAATTTTGTCCCAAACATAGATTGTGGGTTGTTCGACAATGATACCATGGTTCTAACGCGCACCCACGTATCGATACGTTATTAAACAAAACAATTGTTAATGTATTCCACTGTATACCCTTTAACCAAAACAATAGAAACGAAGACAATGACCAGGAATCGATACAATTAATCGACAGCTCCCATCAGAGACACCAAAGGGAAAGAAACAAAATCATGATATAACTAGACCCTAGTAATGGAAATATCACAAGCGGAAACACAAGAAGGTCAGTTACTTTCCCACAAAATGGCCAATTGTCTATCCTTGCAAAAATTATATAAGCGATACACATATTCAAGGACAAACTGTAACAAAAATAACCTGCGACAGAAGAACCGCTTTCGAACGGTCATTGAAAAGTATTTCGATCTAAGCCCCGACCCCACCCACAGTGAAATTCATTTCGCTGACCGTTCCAACTCGACTCTTCTGTCGCGGTTTAGTTTTGTTACAGTTTGCTTTGAATAGGTGTTCCTTAAATCTTTTAGTTTTGGATAGCAAATTAGTCATTTTGTGGGAAAGTAACTGCCCTTTTGGCTTTCCGCTATTGATGTTTCCATTAGGGTCGAGTTATTTCATGTTTGGGTTTCGTTCCCTTTAGTGTCTCTGATGGGAGGTGTGCGATAATTGGATCGATTCCTGATCTATAGATGCATTCAAACATGCCTGAAAAAATGTACAAAGTATGACTTGAGTGAAACTTTGCCGTCTTAAAATGAAAATAAAAAGTAGAAGTAAAACAAAGATCAGGAATCGATACAATTAACTAACTCCACCCATCAAAGACACCAATGGAAAGAAACACAAACATGAAGCGACCAGACCATAATGGAAACCTAAACAAAGGATGGCCATAAGGACAGTTACTTTCCCACAAAATGGCAAAATGGCCATCCAAAATAAAAAAAAAACACAAGTGATACACACAGTAAGTAATAACAAACAACATCATAAACAAACCGCCACAGAAGAACCGCCTTTGAACGGTCAGTGGAAAGAATTCCACTGGGGGGCTTAAATCGATTTTACATGGCAATAATCCTCGCCCTTACCTCTGTCACGGTATACACTAATTTTGTTTAGTCCGCATGAAGGCTTCCTAACTCATCTGTGTAACATCTCCGAGAACATACAAATAAAAAAATACAGAGATGAAACATGGTTGAGGACTCGACATCATACAACAACAGAATTGCTGGAGCAAAAGAAAACCAACAGTTAGACTCCGAGGGGCCCGACCAAGGCGGAGCATCAGGCGCCAACCAACATAAAGAATACTAAAATAAAATAAAATTCCATTTATGTTTTTACGCTGGAAGCGTCATATAATCTTAAGCCCGACCCACTGGTGTACAATCAAAGAGGGAAGCAAAGTTGCAAACCGTGATTGGGTTAACCACCATGCGTACAGTCTGTTTTATAATATTGATGTTGTACCCAATCTTTATATATCGACGAACGATTTTATGAAATTGGGTACTAAAGTCATTACAGGCATGTACTTTTCTAAATTTATATACTAAGTCACCATAGAATTCGGGTTCCGGACTCAATTTTGTGCGGACACATATTTATATGGTAGTTACAACCGGAAGCACTCGTGTGAATGCTGGGAATGACAGAATCCGTCAAAAAATAACAGTTTGTCTCTAAGACAGAGTTAGCTGTTTGTTGTTCTTTAGTTTAAAACACATTGCCACCATCAGAATGTACCTAGCAGAGTTTAGCCTTTTTGTGTGCTACAACCGGAAATTCGGGAACAGAACTATTGAATGTTAAGTTTACATGAGCAACATTATTATGAGTCCACCTGTTTTTTTATCTACAAACAACAACAGCACCAATCGTCGGAGAGAGAGAGAGTGAGTGAGTGTTTCAGTTTTACGTCCCACCAACAGCTAAGGTCATACGGAGACGGGACCTCGGTTTAAAGACTCATCCGAAAGTCTGGAGAAGCCCGGGATCGAACCTGCGACCCCTGGTTTACAAGGCAAGTAGCGTAACCACTCGACCACGGATGCTTCTAACGGAGAGAGAGAGAGAGAGAGAGAGAGAGAGAATTGATAGGAAACATGTCTTCTGGTTATAAATGTGATAAATGTTATAGAACAGACGACTCGAACAATTCAAAGTACCCACTTTGTGAATATGAAAAATAATGTGGGTCCCGTCAAGCGATTTTGGTACTTATCGCCTATGCGAGAAGCTAAGGTTCAGGCGAGCCTGCGCATCCGCGCATTCTGCCAGAACCTTCGCTGCTCGCTCATACAAGCAGTGAATCAAGAGGAACCTTCAGACAGAAAGCCATATCCCTGGCCCCTCTGAATGGCTGGGCATGCGCAGTTAAAATTTGTCATGACGGAATGCTCGAAGACACAAATTTGCTTGGCGGGGCTCATATTGTCTTGTACATTGATATTGCTTAAATTTGTATTTAATGTGCAATTAACTTACCTGAAAGCAGGACCACATTCAATAAAATTTCTTCTTCTTCTTCTTCTTCTTCTTCTTCTTCTTCTTCTTCTTCTTCTTCTTCATTTTTTTCTTATTATTATTATTAGTATTATTGTTCCAATTATAAGTATTATTCTTACCAGGCAGTGCTCAGTTCTCATCACGAAAACACGCCTATATAATTTTGACCGCCTTAAACCCCACTTTTATATAGTAAAACTAGGGTTTCCGGGGGTATACGTTATTTTTCTATTTTCTGCTCTAAATAAAGATTGTGGGTACTCGTTAGAACCGCCTCAATGAGGCGGTTCTAACGAGTGCCCACAATCTATATTTTGCGCAGAAATAAGAAAAATATCACAATTTTTCATCATAAAAATTTCATTTTTTCGGCTATAAAGGTGGCAATGTATTAGTATAGGCGTGCTTGCGTAATGTTTTGACACCGCTACATTGTAGGTTCTCATACCGTTTACTTTTCTTAAAATCTCATAGTACCATGCTGCAGTGTTTTGTTTTGAGAGAATTGATAGTTTAATTCATGTGAATTTTACAATTGTACATGAACATTTCTATGGCTGTACTGTAGGTATAGCTTTTTTTATTGCTTTCACCTTTGGTTTTATTATTATTGATAGTTATTTTTTCGCTAGTTTATCCACTTAGGAATGTCACCTATATAAGCGAGCATGTCCGATTATTTTATTTCATACAGGTTATGGACTTGGTTTCATTATGTATCCAGAGGCTGCTAATTACCTACCACCACCGCAGCTTTGGTGTGCTCTGTTCTTCTTTATGTCAATATTTCTGGGAATAGACTCACAGGTAAGTTTACATATGTACAACACGAACATGTACGTCACTTAACAATGCTTACAATAAACAATATCTCCTTATACAAGAATTCAAGGAAACAAATTTTGGTGTTCGAGTAAATTGACTGGTTATTTTAGCCAAGACAGCACGTAACTTCTAGACTAAATAAGAGACATTGGATGCATAACAGACGCACGCATCCGCAACTATTATTGACATTTATACCTTTGGCGCAAAGGATTAAGCCTTTTACTGTGCGCTGACCTTCTCGGCTTACCTGTACAGAATCTCTTGTTGGAAAAAGCAGGCGCTTTAATGGAAAACAATTTTTAAACAAATATAACTTTTTTATTTTACAATTTGACAAACATGTTCCGATTTAATATAATTGTCCGTTTAAATTCCTTTAAAACGATATCATATAAGTGGAAGTTTTATTTAATTAGCTGCCGGCATTTTTATTTTCAAATTAATAACCCTTAATCCTTACTTGAATCATACAAAACTGTGGAAAAACAACGACAGTACCCTACTTTAACGGCTAAAATCTGCACTTTCTGTTAATATTATGAAAAAACGCCTGTATCATACGAAATGTGTTTACAATAGTGTGGAATTTGGTAGCAATCATAATATTTCAAGATAATATTTAATAACGGCATTTTGCGATTAAATTTTGAGCGTATTCAGAAGAAAGCTTTATCGTCTACACACGCGTGTAATCCCAAAGTGGGTCATTTTCAATCGACTGTAAAATCAACACACCTTCGCCTAGGCATCTCCTTGGAATGTAAATCAATCTAACAATGCGTTGTCTGATCTGCATCTTATTTATTTATTTATTTATTTATTTATTTACGTGTTTTTTTATTTCCATGTCCTGATTAGATTTTTGCACATTCTTTATACTTACTACGCAAATTTAAATAAACATTGCTTGTGATAAGATTTATGATTACATTTGTTTGCTTTGTATGTTTGTATGATTACAGCTGAAAGAAAGAAAGAAGCCCATGTGAATTCCTCACTTAATTTCTAAAAAGTTAAAAATCTATCTTTGTTATAATTTATATCTTATTTCCATTACTCAGATACAGGCTAATCTGACATTTCGTTGTTCGCACGTTGTTTTGCTGGAATACCAGAGGAATGTTTGTTTTATATTACTTTTTTTCTTTTTGTAACACTGTTCGATTATTTAAATGCTATTGTGAATTCAGTCTGGTAAATATCAAAAAAACGTTAAGATGCCATTAATGCCTATGTCAATTGTTTTGTATTCATTATTATCATCTTGGTTGTAATGAACACCTCATTAAAAACTGCTTTATATAGAGAAAACTGGGGTTTACTGTGGTATTCATTTTATTTCATTTCTTGTCCAAAACAAAGGTTGTGGGTACTCGTTGGAGCCACCTCAATGAGGCGCTTCTAACTGTGTTTTAAGTATTGATGAGTTTACTTTGACGAATTAATTGTTTTTGAGATATCAAAAATGCACTATGCCGCACGGATGTATTATCGTAATGTGATTATTATTATTATTAGTAGTAGTAGTAGAAGTAGTAGTAGTATTGTTATTATTCTATTCATTTATGTATAATCTAATGATTATTAGAAAAGTTTCTTATTTATTTATTTATTTATTTATTTATTTATTTATTTATTTATTTATTTATTTCAACTGTTAAATGATTTAAGATAAGGTGTGTACCCTTTTTCTGGTGTTCTTTCCATGATGCTGTGAAAAAGAATATGCATGTAAACCAAACTTTATACAAAACAGTCAGATAATCAGGAATCAGTATGATTTTACACAAAAACATAGGTAGAAAGTACTTGAAAGAACCTTATCAGTTTGGCGGTTCTGTGCCCATATATTTTTTTCAGCTCACTCAGGGGGGAAGCATCACTGCAGACAATTATCGCTTTTTATGACACACGTAATGTGTATTGTATACCGGCTACTGACCGTCAGGAAGCCTGACGATTAATGGACACGCGCGCAATGTATACTGTATTACTGTCTTTCCGGAGAGATTAAAATTTATCACATGACTTTATTCATATGCATTAAGTTCTAAGCAGAATCGGTACTATTAAGATAATGAGATATCTATTATTATTATTATTATTATTATTATTATTATTATTATTATTATTATATTCATTATTTTTATATCTTGGATCCAAAATACATGTTTGTTTTGTTTGTTTGATTTGAGGTTTAACGACCCCGTCAACACTGTATAGGTCATTTTGGAGACATTGCTTCCAATTTTGTGGGACTTTAACCCGACAATGAGATGAAATGATATCTCAAACCCTGTCGCCCAATGAAACCAATAGGGCTTATAAGCATGGACGGTCCGACTCACACCGCTTTGCCTGGGCAGGCTTAGATCCTCTAAGCGGTTTACCAGTACTGGTATGCGGTCGGTTTCAGCTCTGCGCGGACGCATCATGCAGCCCATCTATTTCTTCAAGCCCCGATTGGCGGGGGCCGTGAAATATACATGTATACTGGGTCCAAGTTACGAGAATACATCCGTTTGACATAGTACCTTCTTATAGGTTGTGGGTTTTTGCTAGAACCGTTGCTTTGAAAATTATTTTAATTGCTTCAACAGACAAATACATATAATCCAAGATTTGCTAGAGCCGTTCTATAGAGTAACCACAACCTATGTCTTGTACAGAAGAGAAGGTTTGGGATGATTGCTGGAAACGCTTCATTGACAACATAGTCTTTATTTTGCCCCCCCCCCCCAACCCCCATCAACACTGTATAGGTCATTTTGGAGACGTTGCTTCCAATTTTGTGGGACTTTTACCCGACACTGAGATGAAATGACATCTCAAGCCCTGCCACCTAATTACACTAATAGGGTTTATATGCATGAACGATCCAACTCGCATAGATAGATAGATAGATAGATAGATAGATAGATAGATAGATAGATAGATAGATAGATAGATAGATAGATAGATAGATAGATAAATAGATAGATAGATAGATAGATAGATAGATGATAGATAGATAGATAGATAGATAGATATGTTTGTTGGTTTAATTTGAGGCTTAAGGTCACCGTCAACACTGTAAAGGTCATTTTGGAGACGTTTCTTCCAATTTTGTGGGACTTTTACCCGACATTGAGATGAAATGAGATAGATAGATAGATAGATAGATAGATAGATAGATAGATAGATAGATAGATAGATAGATAGATAGATAGATAGATAGATAGATAGATAGATAGATAGATAGGTCGATCGATCGATCGATCGATAGATAGATAGATAGATCTATTTGTAGTTGGTTTGATTTGAGATTTAACGTCCCCGTCAACACTGTAAAGGTCATTTTGGAGACGGTGCTTCCAATTTTGTGGGACTTTTACCCGACATTGAGATGAAATGACATCCCAAGCCCTGTCGCCCAATGAAACCAATAGGATTTATAAGCATGGACAGTCCGCTTCGCACCGCGGTTCCTGGACAGGCTTAGATCCTCTTAGATCCTTCCAATTTTGTGGGACTTTTACCCGACATTGAGATGAAATGACATCCCAAGCCCTGTCGCCCAATGAAACCAATAGGATTTATAAGCATGGACAGTCCGCCTCGCACCGCGGTTCCTGGACAGGCTTAGATCCTCTAAGCGATTTACCAGTACTAGTGTGGGGGCCGGATTCAGCTCTGCGTGGAAGCATCATGCAGCCCATATATTTCTTCGAACCCCTATGGGCGGGGGGCCTAATAGATAGATAGATAGATAGATAGATAGATCGATCGATCGATCGATCGATCGATCGATCGATATATTATTGTGTCAATGAAGATCTGCCCACATGAAACTCAGTAATTGCTTTAAAATGTGCCACAAGTAATATGTCTAGGAAAACCTTTTACTTTCTAAATCTTCAGAAACGCATTGTCTTTATTCAGTAATTTTTGCGTACAACTCGATATGACAACAATATCATTATATGTCTGCGGCGTAAAACAAATTAAATGTAAAAAAAAACGTTGTAAATAATTATATTATCTAAATGCACGGCCAATATTGTGGCCCAAAACAACAACAACAACAACAACAACAACAAAAGTAATATTCAGCATTTCAGCAGCCTCACTGAGGCGGTTGGTTCTAACTAGTACCCACAACATATGTCTTGGTGCAGAAATAAAGAAAATAATGTATACCACCGAAGCCCCACTTTTCTCTATATAAGTGGGGGTTAGAGGGTTTTCATTTGACGGACTTGCTATCGGGATGATAAATCGGTGATTATTTAAGCAAGAAGTGTAATCTCGGATGAGACCCGGCGTCTTAATTGTTCATTTTAGATGAATTATTCTAGGTATATGATATTACGTTTTAAATACAACTACAGGTCAAGTTGCCACTTACTGTGACTACTATGTTTAACAGCGCGCGTCACGGTACTTGGTGATAATTCGATTATCGACAGGTAGTCGGAAGTGTGCTTACTCAATGTATTGATCGATTAACAATCCATCATGAACGATTATATTGACGAGCGTCATCTACCTGAGCAGAAAGAAAAAAAGAGCGCATATTTATCGTCAAAGATGTATCGTCAGTTAAGAAAAAAAGAAAGATTTACTCGTTTTGCGCGAAAAAAATAAGAAAGAGAAACATATAAACTAGCTAACAGACATTTGCAGCACAGGCCGCCACAATTACCGCTTCACGGGAAAGAGATTATTGCTTGTTGCTTGTTTAAAATATAGACTGTTGGACCTCATTAGAATCGCCTCGACGAGGTGTTCTTACGTGTGCTCAAACTCTGTGTTATCCGTCATCATAAATGAGAATATAACAATATTTCATTTGTATTTTCAAATAAATAAATAAATAAATAAAGATGAATATTATTTGTGAACAACTAAAAACTAGAATTGTATTATGCGAAGTTGTTTATCAATGGTGGCATGATAAGGCTTACTGAGTCATTAAATAGACAGATAGATAATCGGCCATTATTGTGTCAAGACAGATTTATCCGCATTAAAATCAGTAAGAGTATCTCCTCTGTATTTCTATGCTTACAAATCAGACTCAAGGTTCTCGTCTTAACGGATACATTACGAAAACACGCCTGTACAAATACATTGTAAATTTAACCACCAAACAATGAAAATTTTCAGATGAAAAATTGTGTTATTTTTCATATTTCTGCTCAAAACATAGATTGTGGGTGCTCGTTAGAACCGCATCGGCGAGGCAGTTCTTTCGCGGGCCCAAAATCTATGTTTTTGAGCAGAAATAAGAAAAATAATTCATACCCCTCCAAACCCCAGTTTTACTGTACGAAAGTGGGGTTTCAGGGGTCAAATTTATATCGCCATGCTTTCGGGATGTAGCTCGATATAACAGTTATTTCACAGGCCGGTACGTAAACCTTGCAGACAACAATAGAAAATATATACTTCTATATATATAACTGCTTCAAAATATGCGACCAGTAATATGTCTGGAAAACTTTTAATTCGAAATCTTCAGCAAAGCACTGTCTGTATTTTTGGCATACAACCCGAAACTCGATATTACAACAATATTAATGTCTGTGGCGTAAAACAAATTTAATAATTATTAAATGTTATAAATAAATATATTACCAATATGCACGGCCAGTATTGTGGCACAAAACAACAAAATAAAGTAACATTTACATTTACATTTCAGCAGATTAGCGTTTTAGTCACTTTCTGCTGATCCGCAGCCTGCTAAATTCAGCAGGTTTTTCAGCGTATTAGACAGGCCCCATTAAGATAGCATATCCGCGTGACATAGTGTTTTTTCCTTTTTTTTTTTTTTTTTTTTTTTTTTCGTATCTCCAAAATGGCAATTCATATCTCACAAACGGTTATCTACTATGTCTTGGTGCAGATATTAGAATTGTTATATAGGTTTTCTCTATGTAAAGTAGGGGTTAAAGGGGTTTTCATTAATGTACTTGTGATTATGTGGCATTTCTAAACAATGTCAATTAAAATAATTCAACTGACACCCACCATAAAGTATTAAGTGTTTTTTCCTTCTTCTTTTTTCTAATATATAAAGAAGAATATTTCATTCCAGCACACACAAAAGTAGGATATTTTGTGTTAAGCACAAAAAAGACTCACTTTTAAAAGAGTAGTTTTTTTAGTAACGACAGAACAGAACTTTATTTGGAGATAAACTCAGACCACACCAAAACAGCCAGTTCGAAATTAACTAGACATCAACTGACATGAGCGATTCTCGTTCAGTATCCCCAGGGGTCATAAAAGCGAAACTGATTTCACACACAGCGGGCTTATAACACAGTTGAGATTACACAACAGGTACCTATTATAGGCCTCAGTCAAAGGGAGACAATTCAATATTGACTTGTAGTGTGACTATCAGGGAACAGGTGAATATACAAGGTAAAGTTGGCCATGTTTTTGTTTCAATCACGTACTGGATTTGCGGTCGAACCACCTTGACGGGTAGACACATCAACAGTCCACATTTGGAAAAAAGTAAGAAAAATAGGAAGAAAACTGAAAAAGAAGACGGAACGCAGCCATATCGTGTCACAAAAAGAGCACTATCGGAATATAAAAAGATTATTATTCGCCAATTATTCTTTTGAAACTGTCTAACCTTCCATATGGTCATGAAAGATAGAACTATAACTCTCGTGTTTGTTTTCTTAATGGCTAGTCAGCTACAAAAAAGAAGTGAAGGTAATAATCAGGAATCGATACAATTACCACACACCTCCCAGCTAAGACACAAAAGGGAAAGAAACGAAACATAAAACAACTTAACCATAATGAAAACCTCACAAGCGGAAAGCCAAAAGGACGGCTTTGTAAAATAAAAGGATATAGCAATACATACACACAAAGACGGGCTATAACAATAATAAACCACAACAAACGAACTACCTTCGAGCGCTTTAACTGGGAGTATTAAATCGATTTTACGTGGCCATAACCCTGCATAGCCGCAGCTTAATTCGTGTTTGCATTCTCAGTGCAATTACAGAAAATAACCTGTAGTCAACTATTGGAGCGCAACAATGTTCATATTTCAGTGAATACATTGACTCACGCGACGTCACATAATAATAAAGTGACGTCAGAATAAACAATGGTTTTCTCCAGTGTGATTGGATGATGGCGATGTTATGATGTCGGTGGTGCTCTTCTGATGTTTATAGGAAAACTGCGTGAAATTCTTTTCTCTTGTTTCAAATTTTGCCAAATAAACCAGAATACTCGTCGAACAACGGATAGAAAATAATGTTAATATAAGTAATAAAGGTTATTCATTGAAAGTCGCTGAAATAAGAATACCATTGGGTCACGAGTAAAGTGACTCGATGCTATTTATACAGCAATGGACATTAAATTTACGTTCATTTCCAGAATAAAATAGAACAAATATATTACACAGGTGAAGCCAGTCTATCTCAAGACAGCGAAAGAAAAAAGTCCGTGACACGAAAACACACAAAACACACCCAATGCATGTATAAGAGACTGTAATAGAACGACCATCTGGGTATAATTGGAAATGAAAATAGTGCTAAACTTCAAAAGTTTTGAATACAGCTCTTGTCCTAAATTCCAAAGCAGATCTTTTTCTACAGTCAATGTAACAATAAAAAGTGGGTCTGCATGGAGAAATCCTATCGTAACACTTATCCCGCTGAATAATTAATTTACCGACACCCATATCAGCATTGAACCAATCAGATTACTGGATGTAATTTATTGCTATTAATTCACAAACTGAATGTCCAACAGTGCAGATCTTGATCAGAGAAGCCATCTGATCTGGATATACTATGTTTGCAAAAGTATGGGTTGTCGTGAACGGCGGGATAAGAGTTAACATGAGTCATGCTCAAGCAACATATCGAGTAAAATAGATTATAGATGCATGACAAGACTAATGACTCAAGAACAACAAGGCTCGCCTTTTCGTCGCTTTAGCTTTTGAAGACCAGACATTAATTGATGCCCGTCAATAGAAAGCTTTTGACATTTTCCTAGTACTATACATGCTTTTGTAGCATAAATTATACAAACTGCTTAGCTAAATGTATAATTAACACAGAAGGATCTAATATATTTTAAACATTGCAGAGGCATTCACTTGCTTCAGAATTTCTTATCTTAGCGTGGAAATTACAAAATCTGTATCTGTTAAATTTCATTTACCTAATTTTATATCTTATAAAACTTCATTTTATTATTTTAGTTCCCCAACTATGAGATTGTAATAACTGCACTCAAAGACGAATTCCCCGAACAGCTATCCAAGAAGACTGTAATCCTTACCTTAGTGGTGATTGGAGTCGCCTTCTGCCTTGCTATTCCTCAAGTTACACAGGTACAGCTCAGTTAATTTATCTTATCTTATCTACTGGTCCATCACGAAAACATGTCTATATAATTTTGACCCATTTGAACCCAATTTTATATAGTCAAACTGGGGTTTACAGGGTAAACCTTATTTTTCTTATTTCTGCTCTAAAATATAGATTGTGGGTACTGGTTAGAACCGCCTAACATAAACCCACAATCTATATTTGGAGCAGAAATAAAAGAAAATATCACAATTCTTCATCTTAAAATCTCTATTTTTTCGGCTATAAAATTTACTGTGTATTTTAATAGGCGTGTTTTCGTAATGCTACTCCTTTTCTTCTTGTATTGCTCACTTGTTCATAGCTCGATCAGAAGAACTGAAGATCTGAAAGAGCTATGCAAACGGTTTGCTATTTTCCTAAATATATAATTATACGAATTCTTTTTTTAAAGCTGCTTTTAACACCTAATTGGTCGAAACTAGCTAGTCTGTCCCGGAATCTTGTACACTCTTTAGTTTTCAGTTCTGTGCTGTTGTCCTTGCTTCCAAAGGATTACCCCTTTTTCAGAACATTTAAGTTCACCACAGCTAGAAACCTTGAAAATATTTTAGGGTCACTGTCTGGCCCAAATTGGCCCAAACTAGCTAGTCTGGTCCTCCAGAAAACTGTAAACTTCATATTTGTTAGGTTCTATGATGTATTCTTTGCTTCCAAAAGATAGCCTTTTTTATAGAACATTTTTAAGGGGATGTGTGGCGGCCGTTTAAGCCTACCTTCACCTCCTCATAGTGTGTGTTATATTTTCCCGTCCTTTTGGGATCATTGATTTCACTGCGTAATTTAGAAAATATTTGAGGGCCACTGATGATGCCTAATTGGTCGAAACTAGCTAGTCCGGCCGAGAAAATTTTTCTACACCGCATAGTGCTCAGAACTGTACTGTAGTTCTTGTCTCCAAAGGATAACACCTTTTTCAGAACATTCAACTTCGCCACAGCTGGTGCTAAGGAAAGTCGCTCTGCCCTTCATCATAGTGTTGTCCAGTTCTTTGAGACCATTGATTTCACTGACGAATTAAGGAACATTTTGTTGATCACTTATCATGATGAGGCCTCATTGACCGAAACTAGCAGAAAATCTTTTACGCTCCATAGTTTTCGGTTTTGTACTGTAGTCCTTGCTCCCAAAGGATTACCCTTTTTTTTTTCAGAACATTTATACCAGGGTCGATATGTGTGCGAGATAGGATAGAAAATAGAACATTATTTCCGGATTATTTGACACTCATGCGAATAATTAAAAACACAGATTACTAAGAAACGCATTCTCACATGACGCGAAATAAATGACTAAAATATTGTCGTTATTCAGTCCATGCTTATGTACAGCCCACGTCTCAGTGCTTTACAAATGAACTGGTCAGAGCTGCAAGCAGAATAACGTGATGGTCAAACAAACGTGCGAAAAAAATGTGATTTTGTATATTGCATGCATTTAACCATGACCCTGTATTTATTTTGGTTAGCACTTCCACTACATAATTGTGTCTATCAAGAACGGCCGTTCCTGATTGGGTCGTTAACACTTTGTGACTTTGGACAACACGGGTTTGTGAATGTTTGTTGGTTTACAACTTTAAACACGCACAAAACAGTACATTACGAAAACATGCCTATGCATTCAAATATATGCAACATTTTATCACCAAAAATAAAAAAAAAATCAGACAAAAAATTCTGTTGAGTTTCATATTTCTGCTCAAAACATAGATTGCGGGAACTCGTTAGAACCGGAGGCGGTTCTAACGAATACCCACACCCAATGTTTTCAGCTTCGGGGAGGCGGTTCTAACGAATACCCACACTCAATGTTTTCAGCAGAAATGATAAAAAAAAATAATGTATACCCCTGTAAACCACAGCTAACTATCTGAAAGTAGGGTTTTAGGGGTCAGAATTATATAGGCATGTTTTCATGATGTGTTTACATTGAAACCATGGGGAAAGAGGATTTTTATCTTATTTCTTTTTCAGGGAGGTATTTACCTGCTTACCCTTGTTGACTGGTATGCTGCCACATTTTCTGTGACTGTTTTTGCTTTATTAGAGATCCTTGTGATGACTTACGTTTATGGTAATTATTTATCTGAAGTATCAGCGATAAGTAAATGCAAACCTTTTTTTTTACCGAAGCTCCGAGGGTGCTTATAGAATATGCAGTGAGCCGTCGGCCGTCTGCGTCTGCGGCGTTATAATTGCAGCCTGTGACCTAAAAATGGGTTGATGTGGTAATCTAAATGGGTAAATGAAACTACATAAGTATTCAATGTCAAGGCCATTCCATCACGCTAACAAGTCCGTGAAATAAACACCCCCTTACACCCCACTTTATATAGAGAAAACTGAGGTTTACGGGGGTATACATAATTTTCCTTATTTCTGCTCCAAGACATAGGTTGTGGATACTCGTTAGAACCGCCTCATTGGTTAGAACCGCCTCAATGAGGCGGTTCTAACGAGTACTCACAACCTATGTTTTGAGTACAAATAAGAAAAATATCACAAATTGTCTTCGGAAAATTGACCGTTTTGGGGATGCAAAAAAATGCACTACGACTGACGGGTGTGTTATCGTAATGTTAAAACTTTTTCGTTTAGATATGAAAGTTAAATCATGTTTGACTGAAATCACGGGGCCATATGTAACCAAATTTCACAAGGAAGCTTGGCTCCGGGGGAGCTTATAGAGTACGCAGTGATCCGTCGTCTGTCGTCGTCCGCGTCGTCTGCATCGTAAAAAAAATTTTCAAACATCTTATCTGAAACTACTGAGCCGATTGAAGTCAATTTACATATGGCGTATCCATGGGAAGGAGGAATATATGACCAAGATGGTCTCCATGTCCATATAAGGTAAAATCCATTCAAATGTCTCCTAAAGCAGTAGGCGATTGTCGCTAAACTTGGTATGTAGCATTGGGGACTCAAGTCATCCAAAGTTTGTTCAAATGGTGACCACTGGATGAACTTGGCCTATTTTACGCCAAGATCAAATCTGGTGACATAGGCTTTCGTACATGTATGAGAAAAAGTCAAAACTTAAGTACTTTTCAGAAATTATTGCAGCATGTCAGATCAGAAAATGGATTGATGCAATGAGCTTAATCAGTAAATGAAACTACACGAGAATTGAAGGTCAAGGTCACTCCTTGACCTTGGCCCAAGGTCATTCATATATGAAAATTAAACCTTGTTTTTCTCAAAACCGCTAGCCCAAATGGAGCTAAATATAAAGGGGAAGTACTTAATATCAGTTTGGTCATACGCGGCCAACTCCAAAAGGATCCAAGCAAAGGACCTACCCAAAGGAATGGACACCAAAATTACGGATATGCTACGGGTAAGTTCAGTGCATTCTTAACATTTTAAGTGTTTGGGCCTTCAGGCAAACATTGAATAGTCTATCGAAAAAACCAATGTGGCCGCCAGGGTGCAGGGCATTCAGCACTATTGAACTATGGTGAGCGTAGTGGCCGATGGGCCTCTTGTTTTTCCTTGTTTCCTTTTCTAGTCATGATTATCACATTCCCGTAGAGGTCGTTTTCCGAATTACACAAAAGTCGCCGAAGCCAAAGTGAATTAATGTTATTATCTGTCAGTCAGTAACATGTTCTGCTTCGCTGCCGGAAATACCAGTTCAACATGTTTGGACAGGTTCCTAGCAGAGCCTTTCAGACAAACTTAGAGTAGTGTAAATATTAAATTAGGAATAGAACGCCATGAGAAAATTGATGCTGGCTCATGCAACTAAGACATTTTGTGTGCAGTCAACACATCAGATGAAGTATTCGAATTTAAAAGGAACCTTCTGTCGACGTCAGCGTTTAAATTCCTTTAGATAATCTAACATTGTAGCCACAAAATTACTGACTCTTCCGCCTTCTTGATGGTCATTTTCTTGTTTTCCTTGTTCTTGTTCATGTTGTTGTTCTTCTTCTTCTTCTTCTTCTTCTTCTTCTTCTTCTTCTTCTTCTAATTCTTCTTCTTCTTCTAATTCTTCTTCTTCTTCTTCTTCTTATTATTATTATATCAGATATTTTGTTTCTCATTACGAAAACACGCCTATACAAATACCACTCGTTAGAACCGCCTCGACGATTCTAACGAGTACCCACATTCTATATTTTATAGCAGAAATAAGAAAAATAATGAATAGAATACCCCTGTAAACCCAAGTTTTACTGTATAAAAGTCGGGTTCAAAGGGGTCAAATCTATATAGGCGTTTTTTCGTGATGTCAATGTATGTTTTCATTCTCAGGAATGGGCAATATTGAAGCAAACATGATGGAGATGACAGGACAGTCCATCCCAATCGTTTTTAAAGTGTGCTGGTATTGTTTGACACCGGTCCTCTTAATTGTGAGTACTTACTTTACCCTGTAAAAGACAACGCCCGTGGCCAAGCATTTTAAGCATTTAGCTTCTGAGAGCGATAGTTCCGTTATTGCTGACGCGTCACCGTAGAAGGAAAATTCCGACCGTAAAACTACCGATTCACCTCCCCAAATGACATTTTTAAATGCAGTTATCACCTATTTACTGGCCTTTTATATGGCACAAAAGTAAATACTATAATGTTACAAATCAAGTAATTTCGTATTGTCCCAGTTACAGGTCCGGCCGAGGCTAATAGAGTTGACCGAGGACCTGTAACTGGCACAATACAAATTACTTGAAGGGCCGAGGCTAATACAGCTGACCGAGGACCTGTAACTGGGGCAATACGAAATTACTTGATTAATGACAATTTTATTAAGTGACACAATTAAAAGCATGATTATTGATTTTGACCTCAGTATTAATACGGATGACCCCCGAACAATACAGGATAGTCAGTTAATAAAGATTATTATTAACTGACTAGCCTGTATTGGTCCGGTGTAATCCGTTTTAACACAAGGTCAACCACTATTAACCGGAGGTCAAGTGATATTAGACCTGAGGTCAAAATTCAATAATCATTGTTATTAATAGACTATCCCGTATTGTTCGGAGGTCATCCGTATTAACACTGAGGTCAAAATCAATAATCATGTTTTTAATGGTGTCAATTAATAAAATTGTCTTTAATCAAGTAATTCCGTATTTTCCCAGTTATAGGTCCTCGGTTAGCTGTATTGGCCTCGCTCTTCGGCTTCGGACCAATACAGCAGACCTCGAACTTGTAACTGGGCCAATACGAAATTACTTGGTTAATAACATTATATTTTTAACTGTGTCAGTTAACAAAATTGTCATTAATCAAGTATTTTCGTATTGGCCCAGTAACAGGACCTCGGTCAGCTGTATTGGCCCTCGGCCTCCGGCCTCGGGCCGCTACAACACACCTCGGACCTGAAACTGGGCCAGCGCGAAATTACGTGCTTGATTAATAACATCATAGTATATGAACCGAACCTATGCCCTTAGCATTGCCCGATTTATTTTGCTCGGATGCATCTCTGCAACCATCTAACATTACGATAACGCATCGATGTGGCATTGTGCATTCGTTTACATGTATATCTCCAAAACCTTTTATTTTCTTGTGAAAATTTGTTATATTTGTCTTACGAATGCTCCAAACATAGGTTGTGGGTGCTCGTTTTAACCGCCTCATAGAGGCGGTAACGAGTGCAAAACACCTTTGTCGTGAAGCAGTAATAAGTAAAATAATTTATCATATGTCGTCGTCTGATAGTATAATAACACCATGAACTAAATTCGGTAATCCACTTGTGGATTAAATATGCAAATTAGTTAGATACTCTCCGTAACGTAACATGAAAGACGTCCTATACGAAGTCCCGTTTACTAATGGCGAAATATTGACATTTTTGTCAAACAATCGTGAATAAAATGCGTTTTAAATGCGTTTTAAATGTCACATGATAAATGGAATCTTGCATTCGTGCTCATGTATTATTGAATTTATTAAACTCGTTCATCAACTCGTTTAATAAATTCAATAATACATTAACACTCATGTAAGACCCTCTATGTATACCTGTGTAAACACCAAATTCTCTATATAAAGTTGGGGTTTTCAGGGATGTTCATTACAAGGTCTTGTCGATGTGATGTAGGGCAAAATAGAAGTGAAGGCAGTTATCAGGAATCGATAAAATTAACCCAGAGCTCCAATCAGAGACACCAAAGGGAAGAAACACAAACATGTATTAACTAGACCCAAATAGAAACACCAACAGCGGAAAGCCAAAAGGACAGTATTTTCCCACAAAATGGCCAATTGGCTATCCAAAACAAAAAAGTATAAGCGATACACATTCTCAAAGACAAATAATGACAGAAATAAACCGTGGCAGAAGAACCACATTGGACCGGTCAGTGAAACGAATTACACTGGGCTGGGGGATTTAATCGATTTTACGCGGCCGCAATCCTCGCCCGTACTTCGTTCGCGATTAAAACCAATAATTTCAGTCCGCATGAACGCCTCATTACTTTCCACAAAATGGTCAAATGGCCATCCAAAATAAAAAGACACAAGTGATACACACAGTAAGTAACAACCAACAACATAAATAAACCGCCACAGAAGAACCAACTTGGAACGGTCAGTGGAAAGAATTTCACTGGGGGGCTTAAATCGATTTTACATGGCCATAATCCTCGCTCTTACCTCTGTCGAGATATACACTATTTTTGTTTAGTTCGCATGAAGGCTTCCTAACTCATCAGTGTAACATCACCGAGAACATACAAATCAAAAAACTACAGAGACGAAACAAGGTTGAGGACTAGACATCAAACAACAACAGAATTGCTAACCAACAGTTAGACTCCGAGGGGCCACCAACGACGGAGCATCAGGCGCCAACCAACATAAAGAAAACTAAAATAAAATAAAATTACGTTTATGTTTATGAAGTTTCTTTCATAACAAAACAAGAACAGATCAGTCACAAGGGGTGCGCAATTCGTACCCATCGGAATACCCACAACTTGTCTAAATAACTCTGTACCAAACCTTATGTAAATATTGTCAAGCTTCACACACTTTCTGACATGACCATAAAGTATGATTTTATGCTCTTCAGAAGTGAAAAAAGCTAAGACGCGTGACTCCGAATATGACGCTAAAGGTTTCAATGTATCTACGAGAAGCAAGAGCTCTGGCGAGTCGCTGATTACACAAAAGCTCGCCTGGTTTGTTTGTTTGCTTGGAATTATGCGGTCCAGTCAGCAGTATTTATGTCATACACGGCCGTTCAGTTTTTCCCTGAGTAGGCTAGCACATAAACATAATTTGTTTTGTCAGAAATTGGGAGGGAATATCCGTAGAAATTTTAAGCATAAGCCTTTGCAGATTGTCTTTCAATGTGAAAGCATTTCTTTTTAAATAGATGACCTTACACGAGTGTTCATGTGTAATTGAATTCATTAAACAAGTGGAGGAAAAGCTTTCAGCTTCGGAGAGCTTCGCCGAGCATGTTAAGCCTTTTTACCGCCACGGGTTTATTTAATTTAATAATGCATGAGCAGGAATGCGAGATTCTTTTCATATGACTTTTAAAATGCATTTTATTCACGATTTTTTATAAAAATAAAAATGCCAAAAATTCCATCATTAGTAAGTGCGATGTCGTTAAGGACGTCTTACGGGGCGTGTCTAACTAATTTGTATGTTTAATCCACTAGTAGATTACCGAACTTAATACATGATGTTATTATATTCTTATTATATTCTTTATTATGGATTTCAGGTAACCTTAGGTTTTGCCATATTTACATACGCTCCCCCTGCTTATGATAACTACGAGTACCCGGATTGGGCCATCGTCATTGGCTGGCTTATCTCTGCAAGCTCCCTGGTTCCTATTCCACTGTATCTGATTTATAGGCTATTTCAAACGCCGGGTTCTATTACTGAGGTATGTTAAACATGGTGTTTGTTTGTTTGATTTGAGGTGTAACGTCCCCGTCAACACTGTAAATGTCATTTTGAAGACGTTGCTGCCAATTTTGTGGGACTTTTACCCGACATTGAGATGAAATGACACCTTAAGCCCTGCCGCCCAATGAAACCAATAGGATGTATAAGCATGGACGGGACGACTCGCACCGCTTTGCCTGGGCAGGATTAGATCCTCTAAGCGGTTTACCAGTACTCGTGTGCGGGTCGGTTTCAGCTCTCCGTGGAAGCATCATGCAGCCCATATATTTCTTCAAGCCCCGATGGGCGGGGGCCGTGTTAAACATGATGTATATTTTTACTGCGGCACTTGAAACAAACTCAAAAACAAAATATAGAAAGAAAATGTGAATCACCGTTTTATTAGCATTGAGGCGCTCCCAACGAAAGCCGACAACGTATGTCTTGGAGCAAAAGTAATAAAAATAATGTATACAACCGTAAACCCCATTTTTTCATCTATATAAAATGGGGTTTGGCAGGTGTTCATTTCACGCTTTTTCACTTGATGAGATTGTTTGATTCTGATGTCCAACATAAGTGCTATGGTGACCATCTTGAGCTTCGATCTTCAGTCACATCTGCTTCTGAATGGGAAGAACTTGGAGTAACTTCGAGATTCAGAATGGTTCCAATATCTAAGATTGCCCGAGTGGCGGCCATCTTGAAATTCTTTAAAACGACATCTCCCTCTTAACAGTTAGTCAGATTGAGCTGCTACTTGATGGGGGACTTCGGGCCAGCATTGGGATTCAGCATTGCTAAAATCATTCTGTTCCGATATCCAAGATGGCCAGCAAAATAGCTGCCCTAAGGTGCAAGTCGATTTTGTGTACACTATACACATGGAAATCGGATTCTTTTCAATGTTGAAACAAAACTTTCGATCAGCATTTACTAGAATGAGTTTGAAGATGGTTTCCCTGTGACTTCCTGTTTCCAAGATGGCAGATAAAAGTTGCAAACCTCACGTTATATAGAGAAAACGGGTGTTTACAGTGGGTATGGATTATTTGTCATGTTTTTGTTCCTGCAGATATGAAATGGTTAGGCGGTCCTAACGAGCACCTGGAGTATAGTAAGAAAAAATAATATTATTACAATTGTTCAACAGTAAAATATGCATTTTGGAGATCTGAAAGAATGTACTATGTCACACGGACGTGTTATCGTTATGGCATGGTTTCATGACAGGAGAGTTGGTCAACGTTTGCTGCGTACTAATCTGTTTGAAAAAGCTGTCCAGCCAATTACGATAGTGGACATGTACATTAACGCATATATGACAATGGAATCTTTCGCTAGTAAATTTGAAGTGGTCCATCTCCAATTATAGGTGTGTCGGGTATGTTTTTGATTGTGGCAAATTATCCAGAAAAGAACGTTCATTAAGCAAACAGTGTGGACCCAGATCAGACGCCGCGTTCTGCGGCGTCTGATCTTGGTCTGCACTGTTTGCCAACGTCCCAGAAAAGGGGTGCCAGGCATATATGTGTTAAAGTGTACATGATTTTCTGTACATACTGCCGATCAAACCTTATACCGCTGAATAAGTTAATTTAGCCACTCCCATTTTTGATTTTCAACCAATCAAATTACTTGATGCAATTTATTTATTCAGCGTCACAAACTTAATGATAAAAAGTGTAGAACCAGATCAGATGATCAGATGGCTTCTTTAAAAGCTGCAGGATAACGGTTAAAGAACCGCGGTTGCATGCCCTCCATGTTAACAAGTACGTTTAAAGAATAACCCTACTTTAGGCAGAAATAGGGTGTTTTGATAGCACCACCATGTCAATGCAATATGAACTATGCCTAGCAATATATCAGGTCTGAGAGTTTACCTATTTCTAAAGACTGTCCATAAAAATAAAGACAGTCTTTAAATTTATGGACTCACGTGTCTGTAGAAAGCAATGCAAATCGTACAAATTTTCAAAAATTCGAAAATCGCAGGACATGTGTTATGCAACCTTCTTTATTACATGATAATCTGCGTGTAGCTGAAAACTGAGTATGATCCGTTGTCTTGTTGATTAATAATTCAAGAAACTAAATAATTGATTCTGTGTAGTTCAGGTTTTCTCCCTTACACTATAAACAATGAAATATGTCAACTGATGCATGGCACACTTGTTGTAAAGTATATGAAGGGAGAAAACCTAAACAAGAATATCTTCCGTAGCCGTTTTATATAAATACTCGAAAATTAGACAACAGATTCGAGAAAAATGTTCTGTGTATGTAATTCATCATGTAACGAAGAAGTTTATATAATACATATTCTGCGATTTTCGAATTTTTGAAAATTCTTACGATTTGCATTGGTTTCTACAGACACGTGAGTCCATAAATTTAAAGACTGTCTTTATTTTTGTGGACAGTCTTTAGAAATAGCTAAACTCTCAGACCTGATATATACCATAAATATAACGCGCCTAATATATAATTGTGACACCTTAAACCCCACTTTTTATTTAGTACAACTGGGATTTACAAGGAGGACATTGTCTTTTGTTTTTTTCTCCTAAAACATAGAGTATATGTATTCTTTAGAACCGCCTCGGTCGTTAGAACTGCCTCACCGAGGCGGTTCTAACGGTGAGGTGGTTCTAACGTGTACCGAAACCAATGACTTGAGTATATCAAGTTGTGTTTATCTGAAACGTTTCAGTTTTTGGTGATAAAATCACGTGGACAAGTATGTGAAATGAGCACCCCCTAGTCCCCGCTCTATACAGAGAAAACTGTTTTTTTGGGGGGCGGGGGAGGGGGGCGGTACACATTATGTTTCGTATTTCTGCTCCTAGACATACGTTTTGGGCACTCGTTAGAACCGCGCGGTTGCAACGAGCACCCACAACCTATGTGTACAGTGTTGTTTATTTGTTTGATTTGAGGTTTAATGTTGCTTCCAATTTTGTGGGACTTTTACCCGACATTGAGTAGTTAGTTTGGTGATGTGAACAAATCCGCTACATTTATGTCGCACGGGTGTGTAATCGTTATGAATTTTCAATATATTTGAATACGTTTGTTTTCTCAATGCAGTAATGGAACACGAATGGATTGTTTTCCATGGCTGGTTCGAACTCTCTTGAGCCACTCATTACGACAACACCCCCGTGCAATAGATTTCATTTTTTTTCACATCTCCAATACAGCTATTTTTCTAATGAAAATCCGTCTATTATTCTTAATTATACTGCAAACATAGGTTGTGGGTGCTCGTTAGAACCGCCTCATTGAGGCGGTTCTAACGAGTACCCACAACCTTTGTCTTAGAGCAGAAATTAGAAAATAATGTATACCCCCGTAAACCACAGTTTTCTCAATATAAAAGAACATATTTAACTTCACTACAGCTGGTGTGTGGGAATGTGTGGCGGCGGTAAAACGTCTCCCTGCCCCTCATCATAGTGTAGATTATATTTTCTTGTCCTTTGGGATCATCGATTCCATTGTGTAATTTTGAAAATATCTGAGGGTCACTGATGAGGCCTAATTGGCCGAAACCAGCTAGTCTGGCCCAGAAAACATGTACACTCCATATTTTTCACTTCTGTGGTGTATTCCTTGCTTCCAAAGGATAACCCTTTTATAGAACATATTTAGTGGGGTGTTCAATTCACGGACTTGTTCCCGTGATGAGAGAATTTTTCCAATAACACAAGATGTTCATTACTCAAAACGAAAACACGCCTTTACAAATTTACTGATAAAATGTTACCACCAAAAATAAATGTTTTCAGCTATTTTTTTTTTTTTCTTTTCATATTTCTTCTCAAAACATAGATAATTGGTACTCGTTAGAACCGCCACAAACCTTGCAAACCTTAGTTTTTCGTTATAAAAGTGGGATTTAAGACGGGTTAAAGGCATGTTTGCGTGATGTTATTTTTTTATGCAAAAGTATATCGTGTGTACTCATTAGAATCGCCGTAATGAGGGGATCACACGAAAAGGAAAAAAAGTTGCTCCGCCAGGCCTTGTACCGATTTAGTGCTTACTAAACTTCATACTAAATCGAAAATCATGTTGCAAAATAAATTACTATTGCAGCGATTCCGAGCCAACCTGAGACCAAGCGACGAGTGGGGGCCCCGGGATAAAGAAATCAAAGATACTGACAAGGTTAAAGAAGTTATGGACGATGCTACCAATATGGAAAAACCAGTATGGAATACAGACGAGAACGAAAACGATGGTGTCAAAAATAAAGCTTTTGAGGATAGAGATACAAATCCTCCATTGTTTATGACTAAATTATAATCAAAACACTGTAAGCACTGGTGGGTCGATTGTCTTTGAGTTTAGGCTTGGTAATATTTAGCTATTAATTTCCTTTAACCCTAATTTACCTGTACCAGGAAAATTGCAGCGAGTCGGCCCGTCCATATTTATTCCCCATATTGGTTTCATTGGGCGACAGGGCTTGAGATGTCATTTCATCTCAAGTTCGGGTAAAAGTCCCACAAAATTGGAAGAAACGTCTCCAAAATGCCCTTTACAGTGTTGATGGGGACGTTAAACCTCAAATCAAACAAACAAACAAATCATGTGGATGATAGTCCCGAGAGCTCACGCACAGAAGAAGAAAAATTATGATTTATAACTTTGGGTCTATTGATAAACAATCGACCCCCACCCCCGAAAAAATGTAAATCATTTGCTATGAAAAGAATGTTCTGCCTTTTATATTAACTTTTCACATTTTCGGCATTTCCTTCATAACCGGGAGTCGGATAAAGCTGATACGTGGTTGGAGGCATTGCACTGGCATTGAATTCAGATTTGCTAAAATCGTTACGTTTCGATGTCTAAGAAATCTTGAAATTCTATCGAAATCTCCTCTCGATCCAAATGTCAGACTAAGCTGAAACTCGATGGGAGGCTTTGGTATGAGATGAAGATCCAAAGTTGCTGCAATCAGCCATCTTGAAATTGCCAAAGGACATCTTCTCCCGAACCAAAGGTCAGATCGAGCTGAAGCTTGTTGGGAGGCTTCGGGCGACATGGAAATTCAGACTTGCTAAAAATTGTTCCGTTCCGATATCCAATATGACCACCAATTCTTCAAACAACATCTCCTCTCGAAACAAAGATCGGGTTGACTTGATGTGAGGCATCGGGGCAATATGCAGTTTCTGACTGCAAGAACCACTCCGTTACGATATTTAAATTCTTTAGAGGACATCCTCCTGTACCGAATGTCAGATTGAGCTGACACCACGAAAACAAGCCTATATAATTTCGACCCCGTTGAACCCCACTTTTATACAGTAAAAGTGGGGTTTACTGGGGAATGCATTATTTTTCTTATTTCTGCTCTAAAATATGGATTGTGGGTACTCGTTAGAACCGCCTCACGGTTCTAATGTGTGCCCACAATCTATATTTTGAGCAGAAATAAGAAAAATATCACAATTTTTTATCTTAAAATTTTCGATTTTTCGGTGGTAAAATTTACAATGTATTTGTATAGGCATGTTTTCGTAATGAATCAGATTGGCGGTTCAGAAAGTTAAACAGAGGCACCAAGGCAACATGCAGATTCGGAATTGTTAAAAGCAATGTGATCCGTCATACAAGGTGGCCAGCAAGACACAATATAATTTGAGCCAGGGCACAGCATTTCCTACAATTTACATGTGCGCCCAGCGAAGAATCAGATAAGCCTGCGCATCCATGTAGTCTAACCAGAGACTTATTTTGCTGCATGAAGGAGCATTTGGGTCATTAGCTATCCGTAGAACGCACAACGAAGACTCTGATCAGACTGCGCGGATGCGCAGGCTGATCTGAGTCTTCGTTGTGCGCCCATGTCTTATTGTAGGTTTTGTCGCGCGCTGGCTTATATGTCTTCATTTGCCTCATCCAGTTGAGCGATGTCTGGTCCATGTGATGTAAACGTGATGACATATTCCACACAGCAAAAACCCTGAACAGGATTAATGGATGCGCAGGCTGATCTGAGTCTCAGCTGGGCGAATATGTCCCAAGACACCAGTCTCTTGACGCACATCACGGTAACAACCTTATTTAAACCAACTTTTTGGTTTAAAAAGGTTTACATTTTTTTTATTTACGCCCATAGACATACGTTTTGGGACTCACTAGAACTGCCTTAGACTTGCCCAAGTCTGTTAATTAAGGGTCCATTGTAGAATTAATTCTTTACAAAAAATAGCAATACATCTTGTATGAGAATTGTGAAATTATTCAGAGATGAAGACTAAATAGACTTTTTCATATATTTTTTTGTTTAAAGGGACTTTCATTTATTATAAATTAAAAAGTAAAAAAAAATAATAAAAATATAAATGTAGGGACTTTGGGAAAGTCTAGAACTGCCTCTGCAAGGGGTATAAGTAAGAAAAAAGGTATCACAGAGTTTTATGGGCAGAACGAGCTTCTGCCGCTAGATGTAGCTATGCACGGCCCGCGACCAATGAAAAACAGAAATATTCTAAAGAACATTGAATCGACAAATAATACTTACAAACGTAGATGTGTCATATATTTTTATCATATGACGTCGCGTCTGAGAGTGTAATAACGCCATATATTACAGTCATGTAGGCTAATTCTGCGCATCTGCCAATTCGGCGCATTGGGATTATTTCAAAATTAAATGAACCAGATTAAATGTTTTCATTTTTCTTTGACGGGTATCAAAACAAAGCTTTAAATATTATTTTGGATGAAACTTTGGCTGTAAACTGGACGAAGAAATGCATTTTTTTGTTTTTACCTGAATCTGGCTTAATGAGCGCCACAGGCCCTTACTTAATTCTGATTTTTTTTACCGACATCTGTTTTTTTTTTCAACCAACTGGACCATTAGCTTTTAATAAACACGTGACAAATCAAGTATAACAACAAAACATCTTTCCTCGTCTAAAGTATTGTATCTTGACTGGATGTTATTGTTCGTGTGCACGGAATTAGCAGACACAATTGATGGCATCTGAAAAAGGGTGTGTGTCTTTTTAAAGACAGACCACAACATAACTGCAACAGAGAAATTAATGGTTGCTATTGTCTTTTTTTACAAGCTTAGACAACTGTATAGCATAGTGCTGCAAAATAGGTTTTTGATCCCTGGAATAAATGAAACAAAAGCTCAAAGTCTTAAGTGCGCAGAATTAGCCTACAACACTGTACATGCATTACAGAGAAATACCTTGATTTCTACCAGACATATACTTGGTATTTTCCTTTTTGCTAAGAAGAAATATTTCCTCTTAGCCGGGGAAATAAATCCCTTCAGCTGGAACTACTTTATGTACAAGATACGAGATACCGCTTTGCAGTGAAATTGTTCTATTCAAACGCGGGAAAGTTTCAATCACGGCGACGTTATTCATGACGTCATTGTAATGGCGTCTAAGAAATATCAACAGACGTTCAGAATGCGTGACGTTTGAGTCGGATGCAACGCTGAAACAAAAGAAAACATGGATATGACCATTGATTAGGATGTAAGTTTTGCTTTATTTAATCTAACGTTTTACTTGTTTTATCACTGAAACACTTAGTTTCTTCTATTTTTGTTCAAAACTGTAGAAAGCGCTTTCAAAATGGCGCCAATCCAGTTGTTCTTCCACCCAGATTCTGTAACACTTCGCTGATTGAACCGTTTACATGAGCTGTAAACAGTCAACTGAACGGGCATTCAGATCCAAAATTCAAGATCCGAACTCTCCTAAAAGTCTATGGAAGTGCATGTAATATACAGATTATACATTTCTCCTATTTGAAATATGGGATTTATAAACTTCGGGAGGTAAAACAATCCGTTAAAGAAACTCGTGCTTCGCACTCGTTTCTTTATCGGATTGTTTTACCTCCCTCGGTTTATAAATCCCATATTTCAACTAGGAGAATGAATTATGTAATATTTTCGATAATCCACTAGTGGATTAATATGCAAATTAGCTAGTTACGTCCCGTAACGTTACATATACGACGTCTTTAACGATGTCGCGTTTACTAATGGCGGACAATTGAAATGTTTACACACAATCGTGAAAAAATACGTTTCAAATGTCATATGATACATAGAATCTTGCATTCTTGCTCATGTGTTATTTAATTTATTAAACTCGTTGAGGAAAAGGGATAATATGCTCAACACAGCCTCGCATTTTATTACTTTTCCTCAACTCGTTTAATAAATTCAATAATACATGAACACTCATGTAAGATCCTCTATATAAATGTCGGCTTGATTATAGAACACTAACCCAAATCGGCTTTATCGCCATACATTGACGGGCGTACAATAACAGTTTTGGATATTTGTTTATCGCAATGAGCTGAATTTGTATTATATAGAGGATCTTACATGAGTGTTCATGTATTATTGAATTTATTAAACGAGTTGAGGAAAAGTGATAAAATGCGAGGCTGTGCCGAGCATTTTATCCCTTTTCCTCAACGAGTTTAATAATTCAATAACACATGAGCACGAATGCAAGATTCTATTTATCATATGACATTTAAAACGCTTTTATTCACGATTGTTTTATAAAAATGTAAATATTCCGCCATTAGTTAACGCGACGTCGTAAAGGACATCGTAAATGTAACGTTACGGAGCATTTCTAAGAAATTTGCATATTTAATTCACTAGTGGATTATCGAATTTATTACATAGCGTTATTACATTCTCAGACGCGACGTCATATGATGAATAAATTATCAGGAAACTATGCGCAGAAGTGCATAATTCTTTAGTGCATAAAAAAGAAACGACGAGGATGGGATTCGAACCCACGCGGGGAAACCCCAATGGATTAGCAGTTCATCGCCTTAACCACTCGGCCACCTCGTCTCCAGAGTATTACATGTCACTATTGTAAATCACGATTCTGAGGATGTCTCATACAGCCAAAGAAAAGGTTGTCTGCGATTCAGGTTGGCTACAATTGTTCCGATGGCCATAGCCACCGTGTTGGTCATCTCGAAACTCTTCAAACAACGTCTCGCGGACCAAGGATCTGGTTGAGTTGAAATTCGATTTGAGGCACCAAGGCAACAAAGAGATTCGGAATTGCAAGAGTGAGTGTGAGTGAGTTTTAGTTTTACGTCCCACCAACAGCTAAGGTCATACGGAGACGGGACCTCGGTTTAAAAACTCATCCGAGAGTCTGGAGAAGCCCGGCATCGATCCTGCAATCCCTGGTTTACAAGGCGAGTAGCGTAACCACTGCACCACGGAGGCTTCTCGGAATTGCACGAAATATTTCGTTCCGATATGGCGACCATCTTGAAATTCTTCAAACGGCATCTACTCCCGAACCAAAGGTCATATCGAGATCAAAATTAATGGGCAGTATCGGGGCGAAACTGAGATTCAGACTGCTAAAATTGTTCAATGCCGATATCCAAGATGGCCTATATGAGTCTTCAAACAACATCTCCCGAACCAAAGATCGGATTGAGCTGAAACTTCATGTGAGGCATCGGGGCAACATGGATATATTGATTACAAGGACCTTTCCGTCACGATGTCTGAGATGGCCAACATAGCAAACAACTTGAATTTCTTTAAAGGACATCTCCTCCTGTACCGAAAGTCAGATTCAGATGACACTTGATGAGAGTCATCAGGACGACATGGTGATTCCGGATTACCTATTTTGTTCAATATCCAAGCTGGCTTCCATGGCGGACAATATTAAAATTTTTCAAACAACAACATCTCCTCCGGAACCTAGAGACTGATTGAGCTGAAACTTGATTAGAGGCATTGGGATATGGAGGTCCAGAATTACTAAAAATATTCAGATCCGTTATCCAAGATGGCGTCCATGATAACCTTCAAAGCACACCAAGTCGAAATGAGCACAAAATTTGGTAGGGTGGCTTTGTTTGTGTTGCAGTTGAGTGAGTAAGTGAGTGAGTGTTTGAGTTTTACGTCCCACCAACAGCTAAGGTCTTACGGAGATGGGACCTCGGTTTTAAGACTCATCCAAAAGTCTGGAGAAGCCCGGAATCGATCCTGCGACCCCTGGTTTACAAGGCGAGTAGAGTAACCACTGCACCACGGAGGCTTCTAATGTTGCAGTTGAGTTCGGATGATTTACAATCGCAAAAAACAATATGACCTGATATAAAAGAAGGCCACCGAGGCACAATGTAATATATCAAGTGAGTGATGTCTGGCCAACTTTAGCCTCTGGTAAACATGAATGTCATATTCCTCTCAGCAAAGGCCCTGAACAAGATTTAAGCGCAGGCTGATCTGAGTCTCAGCTGGGTCATTAAGTTAGAATACACAAATAGCTTGGCGCGTCACGTGAACAGCCTTGATGCATCACGTTAAGCACCCCGCCGCACCCCCCCCCCCCCCCCCCCACCAACAGTTGACTTTTTTTCACTGACCGTTCCAAGGCGGTTCTTCCGTCGCGGTTTATTTTTGTTATGATCTGTCTTTGAGTGTTTGTATCGCTTATATTTTTGTTTTGGATAGTCCATTAGCCATTTTGTGGGGAAGTGACTGTCCTTTTGGCTTTGCGCTATTGATGTTTCAGTTAAGGTCTGTTGTTTCATGTTTGTGTTTCTTTCCCTTTGGTGTTTCTGATGGGAGCTTAGGGTTAATTGTATCGATTCCTGATCATTGCCTTCACTTCTATCTTGTTAAAACACACTTTATATACAGACAATTCGAGCATAAAACGGTTTACTTTTTTCTCAAGACATACGTAACGGGACTCACTAGAGCCACTTCTGCAAGAGGTATATATAGAGAATACCAGGTTCGTGTCTTTTGATATCAATTTTATCAGGCAAGTTTTCGGGGACGCTTGTAGAATCGCGAGGCTTGCCGAGCGATTCTACAGGCGTTCTCGAAGCCGAGCCTGATAAACTTGATATCAAATGACACGAGTCTGGTATTCTATTTATCAGTTTATCCCCTTGAAACCCTTTAAACAGGCAGTTTTCGATCACTTACCGATTGTCCTCAGTGCGTCCAAACATTCCGGTGCGCAATATAATCGACCAGTATATTTACTATCATCTTCACGTTATTTTTCTTTTGGTAATTTTCAATGTATTTTTTTTTTTTCGATTTTTCTAGTTATAATAACATTTTGGCCATTTTCCCGCTTGTCCGGTTCATTCAAAAAGTGCAATGTCGCGTTGACGTGATAAAGCTCACTTGTCCTGAGATAGCATGTCTTTATCAGGTCAATGTGTTATAATGCACTATACATAGGGGGTAACTGATAAGTAAGTAAATTGTATCACAGAGTTTTATGGTCAGAACGAGCTTCTGCAGCTACATGTAGCTATGCACGGCCCGCGACCAATGAAAAACAGAAAAATTCTAAAGAACATTGAATCGACCAATAAAAACAAACGTAGATGTTTCTTCAAACCCGATAAAAGTCGGCTTGATTTTAAAGCATTAACGGAAATCGGCCTTATCGCCGTACATTGACGGGCGTGCAATATCAGTTTTAGAGATTTGGTTATCGCATTGGCCCAGTTTGTATCATATAAATTAACAGAAAACTATTCGCAGAAGTGCATAACTCTTTAGTGCATAAAAAAACGACGAGGATGGGATTCGAACCCACGCGGTGAAACCCCAATGGATTAGTAGTCCATCGCCTTAACCACTCGGCCACCTCGTCTCCTGACTGTTACATGTCACTATTGTAAATCACGATTCTGAAAAGGTGATCTGCGATATGATTTGAGATTTAACGTCCCCGTCAACACTGTAAAGGTCTTTTCGGAGACGTTGCTTCAAATTTAGTGGGACTTTTACCCGACATTGAGATGAAATGACATCTCAAACCCTGCCGCCCATTGAAACCAATAGGTTTTATAAACATGGACGGGCCGACTCGTACCGCTTTGCCTGGGCAGGCCTAGATCCCATAAACGGTTTACCAGTACTCGTGTGCGGTTCGGTTTCACCTCTGCGTGGAAGCATCATGCACCCATCTATTTCTTCAAGCCCCAATGGGCGGGGGCCGTCTGAGATTCAGATTCGCTACAATTGTTCCGTTCTGATTTCCAGATGGTCATGCCATCTCAAAATGCTTCAAACAACATATCCCGAACCAAAGATCTGATTGCGTTAAAATTCGATGTGAGGTACCTAGGCAACAAAGAGATTCAGAATTGCAAGAACATTCCGTTTTGATATGGCACCCATCTTGAAATGCTTCAAACGGCATCTTCTCCCGAACCAAAGGTCAGATCGAGCTAAAAGTTAATGGGCAGTATCGGGGCGAGAATGAGATTCAGACTGCTCAAATTGTTCAATTCCAATAGCCAAGATGGCCACTAAGGCAGCATGCAGATTTACAACTGCCAAAAGAAATATCTGATATATAAATTGGCAACTAAGGCACAATGTAACTTGACATATCATGACCAGCCTCATCCAAGTGAGTGATGTCTGGCCCACTTGAGCCTCTGGTAAACGTGAATTCCACACAGCAAAGACCATCTACAAGATTCATTGACGCGCAGGCAGATCTGAGTCTCAGCTGGGCTATTATGTTAGAAGACACCAACCGCTTGACGCGCATCACGTTAACAACCTTGTTAAAACCGATTCTGTAAAGAGAAAACTCGGGTCTAAAACGGTATACAGTTTTGTTTCATTTATGCCCCAGGACCCGCGTTACGGGATTCCCTATATAGAACCACCTCAGTGAGGGATATAAGTAAGAAAAGGATATTCCAGTTTTGGACTGTACGAGCTTCTACAGCTAACTATACACGGTCCGCGACCAATGAAAGAACATAGAATTGGTCAATAATTACAACTACAGTAAAGCTTCGATGGCTCCAACACCGATGGCTCGTTTATCATGGTTGAGTCGAACCCGTTCTTGAACCCCTAGGGAATTCTCTACATAAGAAATAGGGAGTGTAATTTAGGATATTTTCGTTTTTTATCTTGCAAATGTATGCTGTGTGTTCTCATAAGAATCGCCTCGATGAGGCGATTCTAATGAGTATACACAACTTACATTTTCTGTATAAAACAACGAAAACTGTCCTAAAGTATGCCGTTATGCCTCCTAGCAGTAGCCCTAAGTGGCTCGAACTTTCCATGTCTCGAACAGATTTTCATAGTCTTAAAGGTGTTCGAGCCATTGAAGTTCGACTGTATAGATGTTTCTTCAAAACCGATAAAAGTCTGCTTGATCATGGAGCACTAACCGAAATCGGCTTTGTCAACGTTATGGGCTCAGATTGTATCCCGAGAAGATATAATTTATATAAATTAACAGAAATGCATAATTCTTAAATGCATAAAAAAGAAAGGACGAGGATGGGATTCGAACCCACGCGGGGAAACCCCAATGTATTAGCAGTCCATCGCCTTAACCATTCGGCCACCTCGTCTCCTGACTTCTATATATCACCATTGTTAATCACGATTCTGAGGATGCCTCATACAGCCCCAGAAAAGGTGGGTATTATGATAATGTTCTTGTTTTTTTCTTCATATAAACATATGTTGTAGAGGCTGGTCTAATGAATATCCACATCTTCTTCCATGTTTCTCAAATGGCTTCTTTTCTTATGACAATCCGTGATATTTTTCTTATTTATACTGCAATCCTACGTTGTTGGTGCTCGCTAGAACCGCCTCGTTGGGGCGATTCTAACGAGTACCCACAACCTATGTCTTGAAGCAGAAATAAGAAGCATAATGTTTACCCCATAAGCCCTAATGTTCTTTATATAAATTGGGGTTTAGACGGGTGTTCATTTCACGGACTTGTTCACGTGATGATATTGCTAACACTTAAACCGCTAAACAAAATTGCTGACCAAACAACAGAGTCTAAAATCAGGCTTTAAATCCCCTCTGAACCTCCTGCCTGCCACTGTGATGCTTTTTTATTATTATTTATTTATAATGCAACCTTAGGTGTGTGTGTGTTCGTTAGAACCGCCTCATTGAGGCGGTTCTTACGAGTACTCACAACCTATGCCTTGGAGCAGAAATAAGAATATAATGTATATGTATATAATGTATAATAAACCTCTTCTATATAAAGTGGGGTTTAGGATGGTGTTCATTTCACGGACTTGTTCACGTGATGCAATAGCTCCTGATATCAATACATTTTTAGAAAGGATACATTTGGGGAGATTTAACTCATTTTATCTTTTAACTCATGGAAGCGATTCTAATTAGCAAACACAATGTACCTAGATTTGATACAAGGTCGTAAAGATATCATTTATTTACCCCAATTTCTATTTATACTGCAAACACAGGATGTTGGTGCTCGTTAAAACCGCTGGTTCTAGCGAGTTCCCACAACCTATGTCTTGGAGCAGAAATAAGAAAAATAATGTATACCCCGTAAACCCCTGTTTTCTCTGTAAAAAGTATTTTTTTTTTTTAATTTTTACTCACCAGAGTCCATACTGCAAACACAGGATGTTGGTGCTCGTTAAAACCGCTGGTTCTAGCGAGTTCCCACAACCTATGTCTTGGAGCAGAAATAAGAAAAATAATGTATACCCCGTAAACCCCTGTTTTCTCTGTAAAAAGTATTTTTTTTTTTTAATTTGTACTCACCAGAGCCCAAGGCTCCGGGGGAGCTCATTGGATAGGCAGTTGTCCGTCGTCGTCTGCGTCTGCGTCCGTCAACACTTTCAAACGACATCTCTTCTGAAGCCGCTGGGCCAATTGGCCCAAATTTTATCTGTAGAATCCTTGGCCTGGGGGATTGAAAGTTTGTGTTTTTTATGAAAATCGGCGCTTCAGTTTGGTTGCTATGGTAACTTATATTTGCCATAGACTTATAATGAGGAAAATTGAAAAATGGCATTTACAGCCAAGCCTCTGCAGATATTTTGACAAAACTTTAATAGAAATGTTCCTTAGGCAATCTACTATCTGCCATATGCTTTTAGGCCTACTGCTCATTTTCGTTGGTTGCCATGGAAACCAAAATGCAAAAAATAGAAAAAAAAAAAAACTTTAAAAATCATCTCCTCAGAAACCGTAAGCTCTAGGAGGTGGAGACTTTATGAAAATATTCACCATATTTGCCTTTACAGGTTTTGTGGCTTTTTTTTTATGAAATTTGGCCTTTTAGTTTTGTTGCTATGGCAACTTAGAGTTTCCATTGACTTATAATGGGGAAAACTGAAAAATGGCATTTACTGCCAAGTCATTGTAGATATTTTGACAAAACCTACATAGAAATGTTCCTTGAATAAACTTCTCTTAGCCCTATGCTTTTTTGTCAACCTGGGGGTCTCCTAGGTTGTGCCGGGGCCATGCCCCGCTCCCTCCACTTCACTTCATAAAATGCATGATATCTCAGAAACCTTACAGATCCCCTACCCTAAACCATATATATTCTTGTTCATTATGAAAAGATGCATTAAGTGACACCAACCTGGAGGTCCCCCGGGATATGCCGGGGACATGCTCCGACCCCTCCACTTCATAAAAGGCCATTTATCTCAGAAAGCATTCAGATCCCCACCCCAAAACTATATATATTCTTGTTCCTTATGATAAGACACATTAAGTGACACAAACCTGTGGGTCCCCCGGGATGTGCCGGGGACATGCCCCACCATCTCCACTTCATTAAATGCCATTTATCTCAGAAATCATTGTGATCCCCACCCATAAACCATATATATTTTCATTCCTTATGATAAGTTGCATTCAGTGACACCAACTTGGGGTCCCCAGGGGTGTGCCGGGACCGTATGCCTCCACTTCATAAAAGGCCAAATATTCCAGAAACCTTACAGATCCCCACCCCTAAACCATATATATTCTTGTTCCTTATGAAAAGACAGATTCAGTGACACCAACCTAGGGGTCACCCAGGGCACACCCGGGCCATGCTCCACCCCTTGACTTCACAAGAGACCATATATCTGAGAAACTGTTCAGAGCCCCAACCCTAAACCAGTATATTCTTGTTCCTTTCGATAAGACGCAATCAGTGACACCAGCATGGGGGTCCCCCGGGGTGCCACGGGCCATGCCCCACCCCTTTACTTCATTAAAATCCATATACATGTATCTCAGAAACTGTTCAGATCCCCACCCCTTAATCATATAAATTCTTGTTCCTTATGATAAGACTCCACTTCTTAATAGGCCATATATCTTAGAAACCATTCATTTCCCCATCCTATAATCACATATATTCTTGTTCATTGTTAATAGACATATTCAGCCATCCCCGTCTTGGGGGTCCACAGGGGCTATTTCTCATCCTGCCACTTCATAAAATGGCCTCATATCTCAGAAACCATTCAGATCCCCACCGTTTAACCATATATACTCTTGGTCCTAATGATAAGACATATTCAGTGACAACAATCTTGGGCTTTTCTGGGATATTCCATACCCGAATCCCTCCATTGCTTAAAAGGCCTTGCATCTCAGGAACCATACATATTCCAACTGCTAAACCATATATGTCTCCGTTCCTTTTGATAACTATGTTCTATAAAAGGGTTATCCTTTGGAAGCAAGGAATACACAACAGAACTGGAAAATACAGAGTGTACATGTTTTCTGGACCAGACTAGCTAGTTTCGGCCAATTAGGCCTCATCAGTGACCCTCAAATATTTTCAAAATTCCACAATGGAATCAATGATCCCAAAGGACAAGAAAATATAAACTACACTGTGATGTAGGGCAGGGAGACTTTTTACGGCCGCCACGCATTTATTGAGACCAACCAGGGCTCCATTAGATCCATGCCCCACCCTCTTTACTTTATAAAACACATATACGATTTCAGATACAGTCCACATGGGTGCTCATTTGGGTATGGGGTTTGTTTGGGATTAAAATCATATCATGTTATAATACATGTCTGCCATTGGGCAGTGTCCACCTGAGCTCTAGTTTATGAAATTTAGCTCTTTGGTTTGTTTGCTATGCCAAGTTAAGAGTTTCCATTGACTTATAATGGGGAAAATTAAAAAATGACAGTAATGTCTTTCAAGATATTTTGCCACACTTTCATAGAAATGTTCCTTTAATATTGTTCCTTTTGGCCTATTTGTTGCCACAGATGGGAAATTGTCAATTGTCATCTGTTGTCAGGCAACAACACATTCAAGCGACATCAGAATCTGAAGCCACTAGGCTGATTGGATCCAAATTTTATCTGTAGCATCCATGGGCACAGGGCTTCCATGGTTAATTAAAATACATTGCTGCCAGTGGGCAGTGGCCCCCTGAGCTCTGGTGAGCATTGTGGCCCATGGGCCTCTTGTTTTATTTTTTTTTAAACAAAATCAAATTTCAAACTACCCTTATTTGTTTTTTTTATAAATATAACTCATTAATATTCATGAGCTATATAAGAAATGTGATTGGTTAAGAGTGTGCCACGCGCAGGCGACAAAAGATCATGTAATATTTATAGGTTATTGACTTTATATTGTGAAATATTCGGCCCAAGTTCATATGGCGAAGGACGCACGAGCTTGCGAGTGCGTCTCCGCCATATGAACGAGGGCCGAATATTTCACAATATAAAGTCAATAACCTTTTTATTATATATCCAAAACTTTAACTCTTTTAAAACTCAGGACTGCCTGGCATAGAAATCTGAATGTAAAATGATAATATATACTTTTAAGTAGCTTAAAATAGAAAATAATGCAGCTCGTTTGATGTCTTCCTACACATTGCAAAACCACGCCCAATGGCGCCAAAGTCAATATGACGTTAACGTCGTTTGATGTGACGTCATTAAAAACATCGACGTTTGCCAACGCAGAACGCCATTTTTTCCGGAGTTTCCGTTTAGTTTCTTTCAAAGTACTCCTGATTTACTGAAAGAAAGTTTTGTAAATCTTTACAGATTGCAGGTAGGTCATATTTGTTACCATAAAATGCGCTTTGTGCTCTGTGTCACAGCCTGCATTCGTTTTATTTCTTCGTTCTCTCAGTCGATTCGCACGACAAGATGGCTGCCGAGTGCCATGATTCAAAACTAGGAAATTTGAAAGTAGTCCTATTATGCACGAGACTCCTTATCTCCGGGCAATATCAACTTGACTACGGGCAATATGGAAAAATATTGACCGGTATCTTCTGTACAAAGTAAACGGGACATTTTCTGGGTATATAATAATCCCCTTGACAGTCATTTCATCTAAACGTTGGGTAAAAGTAAAAAAAAAAAAAAAAACAATCGAAAGCAATGATTCCAAGGTGGCCTAAATAGTGTTGATGGGGGCGTATAACCTTTAACTCAAACAAACAATTGTATTCTCTTTTCCAAACAGCTAGATTAATCAAATTCTGCAATGATTAAGCAATTAAAGCGCAGTTATCCTGCAAATGCGCTACTGCACGCCGTGAAAAAAATGTTTATGGCGCTTGCGAACAACAAAACCGTATGCGCACACCTTTGTACAATTATCAGGTACAAGGGACGTTTTGCTTCCTTAAAAATAAACACGACGAGGATGGGATTCGAACCCACGCGGGGAAACCCCAATGGATTAGCAGTCCATCGCCTTAACCACTCGGCCACCTCGTCAGCTGATGGTTATATTTATTCAATTGGATATCTCAAACAGATTTCGCACTAGTATTAACACCTTAAAGCACCAAACGAAATTGCGCACTAGACAACAGTGCATTAACCCTTTTTGTAGCATTTCGAAATTTAGGGGTGTCGTATGTTTTGTTTTCTTCAAACTGTATTATGAAAATGGCTTAACTTTTTGCAAACAGTGTAAGCCCGGATCAGACGCCGCGTTCTGCGGCGTCTGATCTGGATCTGCATTGTTTGCCAAGGTACTCCTTTAGGGGTTTCTGGTACTGAATGGGTTAAGATAATACATAAGATAGTGCATTCTTTCATATCTCCAAAATGACTATTTTTTTCTGATGAAAATTTGTAATATTGTTCTTATTTAAACTCCAACATAGGTTGTTGGTGTTTGTCAGAATCTACTCATTGAGAGGCGTTTCTGATGAGTACCCACAACCTACATGAATCTCTGATAGCGGAATTATGAAAAAATATTGAATATCCCTTTAAACCCAATTTTTCTCTCTACATTTCATGGACTTGTCAACGTGATGTTAAATTCGTTTATTTTTATTTTTATTGTATTTTATTTATTTATTTACATGTATTTCCCGACATGTACTTCGACCCATCCTGCATAATGTGCTGCATCGTGACAAAAAACTGTTTTATGTCAATGGCGAACAACAAAGCTGATGACCAGACTGCGTATGCGCGAATTCTGATCATCACCTTTATTTTTGCTATTCGAATATAACAAATACCTAATCGGATTTTCAAATTTTCAAGACTGTCGCTAGCCTGAGTAGCTGCCCAGCTAACAAGGAATGTCGGGCCAACGTATCGCCGTCGGCACTACATTGGCCCGCTTTGTCGTGCTAACTGGATGAGAGGATCAGTTTTTGTCTTACCTCCCCTGTCCCCCCCCCCACCACACACACACACCATCAAGACAGGCGCTATGTCGCAACGGAGCACACATTAAACAGGGTACAAGAATGTGTCTAGTCCAATTAGCGGTTTAATTTTAGGCGACTTTGTGTTAGTTTAACGCTTTTTGTACCAAATGGAATCTTCCTTCTTATATATAGCAGCAGTCTATTTCAAACTTTAGGGGTGTCAGGTTGTGTTTTCTTCAAACTTTCTTTGAAAAATGGCATAACTTTTGGCAAACAGTGGAGGTTGATGTGCATTTAAGTACATAACAACCCAAACACTATGCATAAACTGCAAAGCAACAAAAATATATACTACCGGTGTCATATAATATTTTGACCCGCCTAAAAAGTGACCCGCGGGTCATAATATTATGACCCGCGGGTCAATATATTATTATAATATTTTGACCCCCCTATAATATTTTGACCCCCCTCCCTAACTTCACAAAAGTTACATTTAAATGACCAAACATGGTGAGGTAACTGTTAAGCAGTAAAACTATGACAATTGTGGTGGTTTTTCCTGCTGATTTTTACACTTGGGCAGTGTCTGAGGGGTGGGATGGGATAGTTCTAGATCTGAAAATCTACAGCAAGAATAATGACTATAATATATAAGAAAGGGCAATCATGTTTAAAGGGAAATGGCTAAAAAGCAGCAAAAAAGATAAAAAATAACAGAAAAAAACCACATGACTAAAATGGTATTGAGAGAACCAGCCTGTGCACGTGTGTGTGTGTGTGTGGGGGGGGGGGGGGTCAAATTATTATAGCTATAATAAAATGACCCACCCTTTTTATCTGTTATTGATATACTGGTATTTGAGTTCATTCAATTAATTAAACTTTTCATTGAATTAGATGGCTTGTAATACACTAGATTCAGTAAGGTGCAGTATGTGGGAGGGGTTGTAACTTAATGGCTTGAAATAAGGGGGGGGGGGGGGGTCAAATTATTATAGCTATAATAAAATGACCCACCCTTACTATTTGTAATTAGTGTACTGGTATTTGAGTTCACACAGTTAAATTAAAACTTAAATTGCTTTATATGGCTAGAAATAGACTATATTCAGTAAGGTTCAGAATGTGGGATGAGTTTTTTGACATGATACACAACTTTTGTTTATATGGCGGAGGATTTAGCTGTGTTTTTTAAATATGGTTAGGATATGCCCCTAACACCAACCTGTATTGCGATATGTATTCACCTATAAGTATACTGCAAAGATTCAATTGCTGTATCCCCTTTCTTGACATTTTGGTGATATCATTTTATTGTAGGTGTATATTTTGACACCTCCCTTTCTTTCCCCATTAGTAGCAAGATTTCAACTTTCAAATATATAATGTATACATAACATTATTTTGAGTCCATTTCCTTGGTTCAAAAAAATACTAGGTGGGGGGTCATTTTATCATTGGTATATTTTGACCCCCCCCCCCCCCCCATTTCATCAACAGTTCAACGTTCAATAGTCATGATTATCCTGTTGTTTTAATTAAGTTAATTAGAAATAATCTACTGCTATATCCCCTTTTCTTTACATTATTTTGAGTCCAATTCCTTGGTTGAAAAGGATACGTGGTGTGGGGGGTCATTTTATTATGGGTATAATATTTTGACCCCCACCCCTACATTTCATCAACAGTTCAACGTTCAATTGTCATGATTATCCTGTTGTTTTAACCAAGTTAATTAGAAATAATCTACTGCTATATCCCCTTTTCTTTACATTATTTTGAGTCCATTTCCTTGGTTGAAAAAGATACTTGCTGTGGCGGGTCATTTTATTATGGGTATACTATTTTGACCCCCCCTACATTTAATCAACAGTTCAACATTCAATAGTCATGATTATTCTGTTGTTTTAATCCAGTTAATTAGAAATAATCTACTGCTATATCCCCTTTTTTTACATTATTTTGACTCCATTTCCTTTGTTGAAAAAGATACTTGTGGGGGGGGGGGGGGGGCATTTTATTATGGGTATAATATTTTGACCCCCCCCCCCCCCCCCACTTCTAAGATTTCAAATGAGAATATTATTCTTCATTATCTTGTTAAATGTGATATAATGATGATAATGATATTATTGTCCAGTACTTTGTAAATTGTACCGAGGTGGGGGGGGGTCATTTTATTATAGCTATAATATTTTGACCACCCCCCCCCCCCCCCTTTCTTGGCAGCAACACCCATTTCAAAAGAGAATATTATTCTGCATTAATTTTGTCAAATGTGAAATAATCTATTAATATTATTGTCCAGTACTATTATTTTGAGTCCATTTCCTTAGCTGAAAAAGATATGTATTGGGGGGGGGGGGGGGGGTCATTTTACTATAGCTATAATATTTTGACCCCCTACCCATGTTGTCAGATCTGCAATAGACTCCTTGCAATACCCATTTCTTATCTTTTCAATACCTATTTATCAATAAAAGTCCACTTCTGATTTATTTTGCTGAAGTTTTAGGGGCGGGTCAAAATATTGTAGGGGGGGGGTCAAAATATTACTCTAATATATTGACCCGCGGGTCAAAATATTACACGGGTCAAAATATTATCTGACACCGGTATTGAGATAGACATACAAAAAATTAGAAAGTAATAAAACGGTACTCGCACTGCGTATCAATATAACAAGGGCACTATGCTCTAATAATCTAATAGCTCATAAACTTTGAAAATCTGTGTAATGCACAACAGTCCCGAACATCATGATGTGCAAGGTGCCGTGGTGAGAGAGAGAGTGTTTGAGTTTTACGTCTCACCAACACCTACGGCCATACGGAGTCGGAAACTCTGTTTAGAGACTGATCAATGTGCCGTGGTACGCCTATTGTGATAAGAATCTACGGGTGAGGTCATGAAATCCTCACGAAAACACACCTATATAATTTTGAACCTCTTGAACCCCACTTTTATGCGGTAAAACCGGGGAATTACAGGGGTAAATATAAATTTTCTTATTTCTGCTCTAAAATATAGAGTGTGGGTGCTCGTTAGAACCGCCTCAATGAGGTGGTTCTAACGAGTAACCACAATCTATATTTTGAGAAGAAATAAGAAAAAAATTCAAAATTTTTCATCTTAAAATTTCCGTTTTTGTTTTCGGCGGTGAAGTTTACAATGTATTTGTATAGGCGTGTTTTTGTAATGAATGAAATGACGGCTTTTTGTTTCACGCTCTTCCGTCCAGTGATTTTTGCTGAACAAATCACGGTTCCTTTTCATTGCCTTTAGAGGCGCGGTGTGTGAGAATAAATTATTTTTGCTCAAAATCAGAGACTTTGGTACCAAAATTTATTACGGCCCCGCCCATCGGGGCTTGAAGAAATATATGGGCTGCATGATGCTTCCACGCAGAGCTGAAACCAACCCGCACTCGAGTACTGGTTAACGAGCCTGCACAGGCAAAGCGGTGCGAGTCGGCCCGTGCATGTTTATAAACCCTATTGGTTTCATTGGGTGATAGGGCTTGAGGTGTCATTTTATTTCAATATCGGGTAAAATTCCCACAAAATTGGTAGCAACGTCTCCAAAATGACCTTTACAGTGTTGAAGGGGACGTTAAACCTCAAATCAAACAAACAAACCAACCAAAATTTATTGAATACAAGTACACGCAGCTTTAGCGCGATAAACTTGTTTGAAAATTAATTACATATTTAAGATATGTTATAATAATGCTTATGCAAAGTTCACTTTACACAGACAAAAAGAACAATGTCACTTGCCAAATTGAATTATTTCAAAACAATACATTCAACACAACGTTTAACATACAGATGATAGCGCCTCGACCATATCAAAAGCGGTGCACATTACGAAACAATACACATCAAATATATTGAAAATGCTTCCACCAAAATGAAAATTTTCAGATAAAAAAGTTCTGATATTTTTCAGATTTCTGCTTAAAACCGCCTCTAAGAGTATCACAATCTATGTTTAAAGCAGAATTAGTAACACTAGTGTTTACCCTTTAAACCCCAGTGTTACTATATAAATGTGGGGTTTAAGGGGGCCAAAATTATATAGGCGCGTTTTGTTGATGGTTGCTCTGAAACCATGTCCCAGATGAAACGGGATAGCATGCGCAAGTATTTAATACCTTCAGGTTTGCGCTTTCGGGGAAGCGATAAAAAAATATCATTTTTATGATGTGGCTTTCTTGGAAGCGACAAAAACAATAAAATCTTCGGGTTAGGGCTTGGTTTGCTTCTAGGTAGCATGCACGAGCAATAGCTCGATTACAAGTTTATGAAACGAATATACAGCAACCAGAGGACCAACGGTCCTGAACCGATCACTTGAGTGCTGAGTATATGTGGTGCCATCTGGTTTATGAGAAGAAAATTTCTGAAGGGTTTTTATCATGACAGCCATCTTGGTCATGTGACTCAAATTATTTGGGCGAACTTTTCTTCATCCATTCCATTAAGACTTTATTTGAAACTAATTTCCCGCTGTTTTTCATCCAAAAATAAATAAATAAATACAATCAAATGGGTTTAAAGGAACTCATTACAATCAATACAATCAAATGCTCTTAAAGGAACTCATTTTTGATTTTTATTTGCCTTCACTGCAGCTGGTGTTGTGCCGTGTGGCGGCCGATAAACGTCTCCCCGTACATCAATCATAGTGCAGTTTATATTTTACTTTTGGTCCTTTGAGATCAGCGTGAATATTCTGAGAAATCAGAAATAAGTTATTGGTTTAGACTCATATTCTAGACAGGTTTTTAATTATTTGGACACCTTTTTGATTTATATCAGTCTTTGAATCGACTGCCTATTCGAAATTCGCGAAATTGCAGTATGTTTCCTCTGGCTTTCTTTGCCGGATCATTACAGGGTCACTGATGAGGCTTTATTAGTCGAAACTACGTAGTATGACCCATCTTCTTTCTTATGGATGTTTTCATTGCTCTTAAAGGAACTCATTTTTGATTTTTATTTAACTTCACTGCAGCTGGTGTTGTGCCGTGTGGCGGCCGTAAAACGTCTCCCCGTACATCAACCATAGTGCAGTTTATATTTTACTTTTGGTCCTTTGAGATCAGCGTGAATATTCTGAGAAATCAGAAATAAGTTATTGGTTTAGACTCATATTCTAGACAGGTTTTTAATTATTTGGACACCTTTTTGATTTATATCAGTCTTTGAATCGACTGCCTATTCGAAATTCGCGAAATTGCAGTATGTTTCCTCTGGCTTTCTTTGCCGGATCATTACAGGGTCACTGATGAGGCTTTATTAGCCTGACCCATCTTCTTTCTTATGGATGTTTTCATTGCTCTTAAAGGAACTCATTTTTGATTTTTATTATTTAACTCAAAGACAAGGGGTTTCTGATTTAGTTGATGGCATAAAAATTATAGTTCACAGGCAATAACAATATATAGTAATAATATTAATCTACCTTATTTTTAGAGGAGAACACATAGAGTACTGGTACTAGTCTTCCATGTAACCCTCTTTTCCTGGGTAGGAACCAGTTCTAAGCAACGCGAATACAGTATCTTACTCAAGGAAATAACAGTTGGCGTTTGCGGGGATCGAACCGGCTAACACAGTAGATTCCGTAAAATAATCAATGTTCTCTTTCTCCCATATAAAAGCATATGTTACCAAATTTGACCTTGACGTAAATTGAGTAATCACTTGAACAATGCAATTGGTCCATTTGTTCAGTAGAAGAAGGATTTTGACATGTTTTAATATATGTGGGCATTTTGGCCATATTAGTCATGTGACCAAACTCATGTTAATTAGTTTTCATTTTCCTGTTCCTGAAAGTATACATATGGAATTTGGTTTCAAAGGGTACAGTGGTTTCTGACCTTTTTTTTTTCATTTTCATATCTGAATGACCTCCAACCAAAGTCATGGAATGCCGTGACCTTGAATACCCAAATGGTTTCATTTAGTGATAGGTTTCAGACCAACGGTTGCAATACATTCCGAAAAATATAGGATTTTGACATTTTCCCAAACAAAAGCCTATGCGACCAAAGTTAAATAGGTAATTGTCACCCAGGTGCCATCATCTGAATAAACTATTCACCTATACAAATACATTGTACACTTTACCGCCGAAAAAACGAAAATATTAAGTTGAAAAATTGTGATATTTTTTTTTATTTCTGCTCAAAATATAGATTGTGGGTACTCGTTAGAATCGCCTCAGCGAAGCGGTTCTAACGAGTACCCAGAATCTATATCTTAGAGCAGAAATAAGAAAAATAAGGTGTACCTATGTGAACCCCAGTTTTACTATATAAAAGTGGGGTTCAACGGGGTCAAAATTATATAGGTATGTTTTCGTGATGACTGACTTGCGTCCCAAATGCTTCATACCAAATTAATTAGCCCATTGGTTCCGGAGAAGAAGATTTCTAAAGGGTGTTTACCTTATATTGGCATGGCAGCCGTATTGGTGATCTGATCAAACTCATATTGATTAATTTTCGTTTCCTTGTTCCTCAACTCATACCTCGGACCCATCAATACCGGTATTGATGGGTCCGAGACTCATACTAATGGCCAATAAGTTTTTGAGGAAAATACGTTTTCATTTTCATATTTAACAGTCAAGGGATGGGTTTGATTTTGAATACCCATGTAGTTTCATTTACCTACTTATCAATTTTCAGTTCACAGACTGCAATAATTTACAAAACATACAAGGTTTTGACTCTTTTCTGCGACCAAATTAGACGTTGGCCTAAATAGGTCAAGGCCATTCACGTGTTCTCATTTGAACAACTATTATTGGCAGTAGTCCCTAATGCTACATCCAAGTTTCATGACAATCGGCCCACTGGTCCCGGTGAAGAGGATTTTTAAAGGTTTTTTAACCTTACATGGCGGCTATCTCGGTCATGTGACCTGGACCCTACGCTTACTAACAAACGTTCGTTCCCGAACCCCGTATTTGACTTCATTTGGTTGAGAATATGTTTGAAAATGTTAACAACTTTATTATTTCTGCTTTCAACATAGATTGTGGGTGCTCGTTAGAACCACCTCAATGAGTCGGTTCAAACGAGTACTCACAATCAATGTTTTTGAGCAACAATAGGGCATATAAAGTGGGGTTTAGGGGGTGTCTTCGTTTCACGGACTTGTTGTCGTGATGCTAACACTCATCTCATAGGTGGAACAACAGCCTGCACATAAGCACAGCCTCGAGCCTTCGCTGCAAAATGATATATCATTACAATAATGCTCATCTCATAGGTGCGACAAGAGCCTGCACATAAGCGCAGTCTCGAGCCTGTTGCTGCTTAATGATATATCTTTTCGATAAACACATCTCATAGGTGCGACAAGAGCCTGATCATAAGCCTTTGTTGCTTGCTGATATATCATTACCATAACACATCCATGAGGTGTAGCGTATTTTTCCATAGACATTTATCACATGAAAAGTTGTGATGCATGTAGTTTGCTTACTTTAATTCCAATCATAGGTTGCGGGTGATCGTTAGAACCGCCTAATTGAGACGGTTTTAACGAATGCCCACAAACAGTGCCATGGAGCAGAAATTAAGAAAATAACTCCGTAAACGCCACCTTTCTCCATATAAAGTTGGATTTATAGGGATATTGATTGCACGGACTTGTTACCGAGATGTAGAACAGTCCATGGGGTCGCTTTATACAAGACGTTATGGTTAGTCGGCCGCATACGCACATTTGAAGAACTCAAATCGGGGGAAGTTAAGGACCATTTTCTCCCGGGTATCCTGTAAGTGCAATAAAAGACTGCGTTATCTGACATGGGTGGGTTTGCTAAAGTCAAAGCTGGTATGTTGAGTTCATGGGAATCACATACTCGTGCTATTGCTTCTGTGGTGTGGTGGGTTTGCTACCCGCCTTTTATGCCGGTGATCACGAATTCTCTGGACTTTGAAATGATTCCGTTTCAGAACTTTGCGGTTGAGACACACTGATGAAGATTAAATATCAGAAAGGCCTCTGTGTCACTAAATTTGGTATAGTTACGCCTTAATTGCAACCACTGGATCGGTATCTCTGCTCGTGGATGATTCGTTCGTCCCCGAGGGTATCATCAGCTCAATATCAGTTCTTTAGTGCTGAGGTTGATACTGCGGTGTTGACGTCAGTACTCAAGTACTAATTTAAATAACTATATTATATCTTTAATCTTTGCAGTTTAAAATTCTAATTTTTGTAAAACTAAGACTGACTTGTCAGGTGAGACATATATCTTAGCGGATTTGGTTGCCACTTTTGTTATATTTTGAATTTTGCAAGTCTCGCCACTTTTGGCTTCTCCTTCCTGATGCCCGGGACTTCCGTGGAGTGTGGGCCAAGTTTGCTGATGTTGGCTCGGTGGGGGACGCCTATAAGTCCTGGGGTAGGTGTCTTTTGCATGATGTCCCCAGCTGACCTGTCTCATGAGCTACGTTGGTCGGTGTGTGCACGGAGGGGTATGTGCTGTGTTTGCCGGGTCTTGTCCATCACCCGTTTCGGTTTCAGAAGTTTGGGGCTGAGACACACTGATGAAGAATAAATATCAGAAACGCCTCTGTGCAACTATATTTGGTATAGTTACGCCTTAATTTACACCAAGCGCCCGTTTCCGTATGATCTTAGTTGTTGGTGGGACGTAAACATCTAACACACACACAACACCCACGTGCTGAGATCTTTCATGGCTCGAAAAATATCTATTAATATCTAATTTTCTTTCTTTCTTTTTTTTTATTCCAGAATAAATTGTGAGTTGGTTCTAATGTATGTATTAAAACAACATTGTATCTTTGAAATGAGGTTAAACGTCCCCGTCAACACTATTTAGGTCATTTTGGAGACGTTGCTTCCAATCTTGGGGGACTTTTACCCGACAGTGAGATGAAATGACGTAGCACGTCCGACCGTTCAAACGAACCAATAGGGCTTATATGCTGGGACGGTCCGACTCGCAAGACTTCGCCTCGGCAGGTTTAGATCTAGGCGGTATACAAGTTCTCAGTGTAAGCATCATGAAGGCCAGTCTATTTCTCCAAGCCCCGATGGGCGGGGCCATAAAACAACACTAAATAAAATAGTGTATACTCTTGTGGCCCCAGTTTTCCCTATTGATTGTAGGGTTTGCAAGGGTATATATTACAAAGACTTGTTAACTTGAAACATTGTAAAAAAATTTTGTGGCGATATTTTTCTTATACAAATAAGGTATTTTGTTTGTATTGTTTGTTTCACATATTGTAGGTGCTCGTTAGGACCCCATCAACATCCACTGGGTGCTGGTTAAAGCCGCTTCTTTGGGCGGTTCTAACAAGTCCCCAAAAACTATGTTTTTATGGATAATTAAAGAATATAATTTTATTCCATGGACTTGTTACATGATACTTGATACGCTCAAAAATGACATTAAAAATACATAAAACTATTTTTTTTTTTTGTTTGTGCTATAACCTTATAACCCATATAATAACTGAATCTCCCACCTAATAAATTTGCAGTGGTCCATTTCTAATCATAAGGGTACTAGATTTGATTTGTTAGTGATAGTTTTTGTACTGTCTGTAAACAGTGTAGACCCAGATCAGACGCCGCGTTTTGCGGCGTTTCATCTGGGCCTGCCCTGTTTTTCGATGTCCAAAAATGGCCGCCGGGCATGTATGGGTTAAACATAGACCGTGGGTCTATGTTTGAAGCCATATTAAGGAAAATGATGGTGATAATGATGATGATGATGATGATGATGATGATGATGATGGTGATGATGATGATGATGATGATGATGATGATGATGATGATGATGATGATTTCGTGTTTAACAACGCGTCAACCCTCAAGCTGTTAATGGTTAAACGACATGAAGAATTAAGAGTCTATTAAAAGTAAAAAATATAACAAACTGAAACAGTTAAATCTTATGAAAAAGTCCAGTTTCTTTTAAAAATTAAATAATGTTATCCACAGGTTCATCTTGAAACAATCGTTGCAAAGTTTCAGCTTTGAAATATAAGTTACGCGAGGGTGAAAAGTCAACAGAGTCAATTAAGATATGTTTTACAGTGAAAGGCTGATCACAGCCTACACAAGTAGGTCGCTCATCACCATTTAAGGAAAATTATGTATACTCTTGTAAGCCCCAGTTTTATCTATATAAAGTTGGGTTTGCAAGGGTTTTCATTTCATGGACTTTTTGGCTTGATGTGGAAACTATGTACGTTTATCATACATAGTGGTTAAGATGATATCTGGTATATTACAATCGCTAGATACTTACGCAACAGTTGAGCAATCAAGCAAACACCGGGTGGTATAAAGTTTTGCCAGAGTCGGTCTGTGCAGAAAAACAAAACAAAAAAAAACAAAAAAAAAAAAACGTCAGGATAAAAAAATAGGTCACCTGGCAATGTGAGTAAAATTTTAAGCTGTTGTAATAATTTTCTTCTTAATTTTACATTTACAAAGACATTTAATTCATTCACCTAAACCATTATCGTAACAGGTCCCTGTCTTAAACACTCTTGAAAACACCAACTTATATCAACACTAACAGTCCATCACATTACGCAAACACGCATATACAAATACATTGCCACCTTTATCGCCGAAAAAAAATGAAAATTTTAGGATGAAAAATTGTGATATTTTCCTTATATCTGCTCAAAATATAGATTGTGGGCACTCGTTAGAACCCCCTCATCGAGGCGGTTCTAACGAGTACCCACAATCTATATTTTAGAGCACAAATAAGAAAAATAAGGCATACCCCCGGAAACCCCAGTTTTACTATATAAAAGTGGGGTTCAAGGGAGTCAAAATTATATAGGCGTTTTTTTTTTTCGTGTTGAGACAGTTACCAATCTTAATCACATGCGAGACATGCTCCTATTTGTGTGTTCTTAGTTGCCTGTGAGCTTTTAGTGTGGATCGCTGTGGCTGTGAGTACATGCGCTGTGAATTTGATTATAGTGAGTTTAAGGCGCGCAGAGTCAGCCTATCTCGTACTGACCTAGGTAAGACAGTGTCAACACATACATGTAAAGAGAAATTGATATATACACTGGTTTATATCGTGTTCTTTACTTTTGCTCAAAACATAGCTTTGGGGTACTCGTTAGAACCGCCACAATCCACAATCAGTTTGCGCCAAAACATAATTTAAAAAGAAAAGGGATCAAATATTTTGATTCGTAAAAAAAAAAAAAAAAAAAAAAAAAAATGAAACAAATATTACGCTCAGCACAATATTGAATGTCTAGAGATATGTCGCATTTTACAAGATGACCTGGATTGACTTGCACAATGGGACGCAGATTGGCAGATGAAGTTCAATGTAGCCAAATGCAATTCAATGAGGGTGTCACGACACCTTCAGGACAAGCAAATTAAGTATGATTACACACTACACCAGCAAACTTTGGAGCAAGTTCATTCCGCCAAATATCTTGGTATCATTATCACTGACGATCTCGATTGGGGTCAACATATCTCTGAAATAACATCTAAAGCAACTAGGACCTTAGGATTCCTTAGACGTAATTTGGCTTTTGCACCTCGGCAGACAAAGGATGTTGCATATAAAACATTGGTTCGCCCTCAGCTTGAATATGCATCACCCATTTGGCATCTATATGTTAAAACTCAGATTCAGCAACCCGGACAAGGGCATCAAGAGCAAATAACTCACAGTATCGAAGGTACCAGTCCTATAGTGATGCCCTGAAAAACTCTTTCTTCCCTAGAACTATTCCTCAGTGGAATAGTCTTCCATCTTCTGCGGTGAATGCCAAGACTGCAGAGGAGTTCAAAGCCCGCACAGTATAAGATTGAGACTCAGAGGTATGCGTTTTAGGATACCTCTGTGTTTGGATTGTAAATAGTTTTAAGGACTCATCCAGAGATGATTTTTTTTGTGCTAAATTCTTAATTTAGCCACCCACCCAACTGAGGTAATGGCCAAATATGACCGACTCAGTATGAGAAGATAGATAGGCAGATAAATCCCCGAAAGGTGTTATATATAGAATTAACTATATTTGGCAATATAACAATTGTCAGTTTGCACCAAGAATCCTACCGACAGAAGTGTTTTTTTGTTTTGTTTGATTTGGGGGTTAACGTCCCCGTCAACACTGTAAAGGTCATTTTGGAAACGTTGCTTCCAATTTTAGGGGATTTTTACCCGACATTGAGATGAAATGACATCTCAAGCCCTGTCGCCCAATGAAACCAATAGGGTTTATTAGCATGGACCGCCTCGCACCGCGGTTCCTGGAAGACTTAGATCCTCTAAGCGGTATACCAGTACTAGTGTGCGGGCCGGATTCAGCTCTGCGTGGAAGCATCATGCAGCCCATATATTTCTTCAAGCCCCTATGGGCGGGGGCCGACCGACAGAAGTGTAATATCTGAAATACCAAAGGTTCAAATGCTGTAATTTCGTCAAAAGTATTTTTAAGGCACATGTGCAACTTAAATATGCTTGTAAGCTCTTATCGAATGGAATGCTTGAACTTTTTTGAGAAGTTAAATAGACAACTTTGCTACACTACACATTTTATCCAAAAACTTTTGCTAATGGCGAGGCAAGTTTTTAGCTCACCAGAGCCGTAGGCTCATGTGGTGCTCGTAGGATAGAGGGTGGTCCGTCGTGGCCGAAATTTTGTAGTTGTATATTTTGTATTACCTTCTTAAAATGTGGCAGTAAATATGGGCTTGTGCAAGTGTGATTGCAACCCTGTGTCAGAGCTCTCCCCGTGGGCTTATTTTTATGTGAAAGCGTACATGTATACTTGTTATGAGCCGCCTTTTCCTTCTGGTGAAAACATATATTTGCTGTTGCATATATTTGAATGTCATCCTGTATTGTGGGTAACTAATGGCTATACTTCCGTCGTAAACCATACGTCTATAATGTCTACGCCCATGAACGTGGATTATATTTATATATATTTGTTTGATTTGAGGTTTAACGACCCCATAAACCCTGTATAGGTCATTTTGGAGACGTTGCTTCCAATTTTGTGGGACTTCTACCCGACATTATGATGAAATGACATCTCCATCCCTGCCGTCCAATGAAAACCAATAGGGTATATAAGCACTGACGGGCCGACTCGCACCGTTTTTCCTGGGCAGGCTTAGATCCTCTAAGCGGTTTACCAGTACTCGTGTGCGGGTCGGTTTCAGCTCTGCGTGGAAGCTTCATGCATCCACACTATTTCTCCAAGCCCCGATGGGCGGGGGCGGGGTAGTATGTATATATAATATACCATATTAGACAGGCGGGCGCGGGTTCGGTACCTGCTGGGGTCGGCAACATTCTTTTATGGAGATTGATCATGAAATAGTGTTGGCTGGGCCGTTAAACTCCAATACAAACAAACAAATACCATATAAGGGGATTGTAACAATACATCAATCCTTGTGGAGTATTTTGTGACCTCTGCCATGGAAAGAGAAAGTAAAAATGAGGACACGAAACAGAGAAGCAAGGGAAAAAAGAGGAAAATGAAAGAACGTGCAGAAACAGAACATGAGGTTGCCAAGCCGCTGTACTGAACACCCCACTTTATATTGACAAAGCTGGGGTTTTATGGGGTAAAAATCATATTTCGAATTTCTGCTCAAATACAATATGGCGATTCTAACGAGAACTGCACCACTACCCATGTTTTAAGATAAATGAGAATAATAAATACCAAAGTTTGTCAGTCGACAAAATTCACACTATACCCTTACTTTCTGCAGGGACAGAAGGAATTGGCCATCTGTGAGTCACGGTGACATAAAATACGATAATACCTTAGCCTCACCATCACGTGAATAAGTCTCGTGAAATGAACACCCCCTTACTCCCCACTTTATATAGAGAAATCTGGGGTTTACGGGGTTAAACAATATTTTTCTTATTTCTGCTCCAAGACATAGGTTGTGGGTACTCGTTAGAACCGCCTCAATGAGGCGGTTCTAACGAGTACCCACAACCTATGTATGCAGTATAAATAAGAAAAATATCACAGATTTTCGCCAGAAAAGTAGCCATTTTGGAGATGTAAAAATTGCACTATATCGCACGGGTGTGTTATCGTAATGCCACAAATTCCCAAAATATTGAATGTGTTTGCCGAACATAATTGGCTTTTATCCTTGCTTGATGCATTTTAGATTATACTAGATATACGCGTTATCAGTATTTTCATGCATGCGTGAATACTTGCAAAATGTTTTCGATTGGCCTTGCTACAGGTCTGCGGTCTTGCTTCCGATGGCTGTATTGGTCCTAGGCGAAGCCGAGGACCAATACAGCCATCCGAAGGACAGAACGTAAGACAGAGGACCTGTAACAATGCAAATGTCATGACATTTTATTTATAAACTATTCATGTCCCTTATTAACATGTATACTGTTGAGAGGAAGTTGAACCCTTTTCTTGGCATTTATGATTGTTGCTTGATCATATACATGATAGCTGAATATCAAAACTCGACTCGGCTCCCAGCCATCGGGAAGAAATAGATGGGCTGCATGTTGCTTCCAGGCAGAGCTGAAATAAACTGCACACTAGTACTGGTAAACCGCTTAGCGGTACTAAGCCTGCCCAGGTAAAGCGGTGCGAGTCGGGCTGCCCATGCTTATAAACCCTATTGGTTTCATTGGGCGACAGGGCTTGAGATGTCATTTCATCTCAATGTCGGGTAAAGGTCCCACAAAATTGGAAGCAATGTCTCCATAATGAGAGATACAGTGTTGACGGGGACGTTAACCTCAAATCAAACAAACAAACAGACAAAACTCGATTGTTTCTGTTCTGATATTCAGTGTGACACTTAATAACCAGGGTATAACAGTCAGATTTCAGGAGGACGCCATCTTGATTTGCCTTTATGCCGTAAAATATTAGCCCTCCATTTTAAACCCTCTGTCCTTATTCCTAATTCCCAAAACACTGTTTTATTTTTCTTTTTTATTTTTAGCTCACCTGTCACGTAGTGACAAGGTGAGCTTTTGTGATCACTTTTTGTCCGTCGTCCGTCGTGCGTGCGTGCGTGCGTGCGCCCTGCGTCCGTAAACAATTTCAAATAAGTTTATCTCTAATACCACATGGCCAATCTTGATCAAATTTCATGTGAAGCATCATCAGGTAGGGGGAAAGGCTGCATAAGGTTTTTGGGCTGATCAGATAGGAATTCTGGTTGCCATGGCAACATATAGCTCCCATAGACTTATAATGGGAAAAAAATAAAAAATCTTCTTCTCTGAAACCACAGGGCCGAGAGCTTAGATATTTAGTATGTAGCAACGGCCAGTGGTCACCTACATAAATCCTGCCAATCATGCCCCTGGGTTTCAAATGGGCCACGCCCCGGGGCCCCTTCGCTCCCATAGACTCATAATGGAAAAAAAGCTTCAAAAATCTTCTTCTCTGAAACCACAGAGCCCATAGCTTAGATATTTAGCATGTAGCAACGGCAAGTGGTCTTCTACAAAATTCCTGCCAATCATGCCCGTGGGGTCCAAACGGGCCACGCCCCAGGGCCCCTTAATTCCTATAGACTCAAAATGGAAAAAAAAAGCTCAAAAAAACTTCTTCTCTGAAACCACAGGGCCCAGAGCTGAGATATTTAGCATGTAACAAACGCAAGTGGTCACCTACATAATCCTGCCAATCATGCTCCTGGGGTCCAAATGGGCAACGCCCCGGGGCCCCTTAGCTCCCATAGACTTATAATGGAATAAAAGTTTCAAGAATCTTCTTCTCTGAAACCACAGGGCCCAGAGCTTTGATATTTAGCATGTAGCAACGCTAAGTGGTCACCTACATAATTCCTGCCAATCATGCCACTGGGGTCCAAATGGGCCATGCCCGGGGCCCCTTAGCTCGCATAGACTCCTAATGGAAAAAAGCTTCAAAAATATTCTCCTCTGAAACCATAGGGCCCAGAGCTTAGATATTTAGCAGGTAGCAACGGCAAGTGGTCACCTACATAATTCCTGCCAATCATGCCCCTTGGGTCCAAATGGGCCACGCCCCAGGGCCCCTTAGCTCCCATAGACTCCTAATGAAAAAAAGGTTCAAAAATCTTCTCCTCTGAAACCACAGGGCCCAGAGCTTAGATATTTAGCATGTAGCAACGGCAAGTGGTCACCTACATATTTCCTGATAATCATGCCCCTGGGGTCCAAATGGGCCACGCCCCGGGGCCCCTTAGCTCCCATTGACTCCGAATGGAAAAAAGCTTCAAAAATCTTCTTCTCTGAAACCACAGGGCCCAGAGCTTAGATATTTAGCATATAGCAACGGCAAGTGGTCACCTACATAAATCCTGCCAATCATGCCCCTGGGTCCAAATGGGCCACGTCCCGGGGCCCCTTAGCTCCCATAGACTCCTAATGGAAAAAGCTTCAAAAATCTTCTCCTCTGAAACCATAGGGCCCAGAGCTTAGATATTTAGCAGGTAGCAACGGCAAGTGATAACCTAGTTAAATCCTGCCAATCATGCCCCTGGGGTCCAAATGGGCCAGGCCGCGGGACCCCTTAGCTCCCATAGACTCCTAATGGAAAAAAGCTTAAAAAATCTCCTTCTCTGAAATTACAGGGCCCAGAGCTTAGATATTTAGCATGTAGCAACGGTAAGTGGTCACCTACATAAGTCCTGCCAATCATGCCCATGGGGTCCAAATGGGCCACGCCCCGGGGCCCCTTCGCTCCCATAGACTCCTAATGGAAAAAAGCTTCAAACATCTTCTTCTCTGAAACCACAGGGCCCAGGTCACTTACATAAATCCTGCCAGTCATGCCCCTTGGGCCAGAATTGGCCACACCCATGGCCCATTAGCTACCATGGATGGACTTAAAATGGAAAAAAAAAATATAATGGAAAAAAAAATCTTGAAAAATATTCTTCTGTCAAACCATAAGGCTCAGAGCTTAGGTATTTAGCATGTAGCAACATGGAGTTGTTGCCTACATGAATCCTGCCTGAGTCTTGCCCCTGGGGTTCAAATTGGCAAAATCCTGTGGCTTCTTAACTCCAATAAATTTATAATGGGGAAAAAAAGCTTTAAAAATCTTCTTCTCTGAAACCATGAAGTACGGACCTTAGATATTTAGTATATAGCAACATAAAATGATCGCCTACATAAATCCTGCCAACCATGCCCTTTGGGTCAAAATTGACCTATGGACTTATACTGAAAAAAAAAAATCAAAAATCTTCTCCAAAGCCATAAGGCCCAGAGCTCAGATATTTTGTATGTAGCAATGTCAAGTGGTCTCCTACACTTATGATTTTCTGGTACACAGGTGAGCGATATAGGGCCATTGGGCCCTCTTGTTAATTTTTTTTTTTTTCGAAAACATATATAAGGAATACTAGGGTGGTACTCGTAAGAACCCTCTGACTGAGGGGTTCTTTCGACTGAGCACCTGAAGTTTATGGTTGGAGCAGAAAAAAAAAACGTATCACAAGATTAAAAAAAAAAAAACAAAAAAACTTTTATTGATATAAACGAATGCGTTTCATTACGATGGCATATCCGTCTAACATAGGTTGCATTTTTATATCGCTAAACTGCTTATTTCTCTGATGAAAATTTGTGACATTTTTCCTCAATGATAATCCAAATATAGGTTGCGGGTGCTCGTAAGACGAGTACCAAAGGGAACCAACAACCAATGTCTTGATGCAGAAATAAAGAAAATAATGAATAGCCCCATAAACCCCAGTTTTCTGTATAAAGTGGGATTAAGAGGGGCGCTCATTGCATGGACTTGTTAACGTGATAATGGACGATTTTTTTTTTCAAATAAAAAATGCATATGCTGTATCATTCAAAAATAAATGTTTTAAGGGGAATTGGTACACCTTCAGGGGAGGAAACTCCTCTAAAACTGTTTTTGTCTCCCATGTCAATAGGGTTCAACTCTTTAAGAAAATATTTTGCACCTGAGGAGTAAATTATTTCCTTTAAGAGCAGGCCCCCTTTTCGGTGGTACTGAGCCCATAGAAAAGTGAACAGGAAGTCCCGAAAGTTGTCTCCCTTTGAAAAATGGCGGAAAAGTGTGCTAGGTGTTCCCGTTCCCCTTAAGTTATTGTCTTTCATAATGTGAATATGTGGCAGTTTTCATACAAATGCATGTATTGTACAATATATAATTGTCACTAAACAGTTTTCAAATATGTCGGTCGTCAAATCTGCCGATCAACCGTCTCCAAAATATGTGTCCTTGAACGGTCACGAAAGCAGTAGTTTAGAACATTCAAGATTTCTTTTCCAATCAGTATCTGATTGGCCTGCAGTAAATGCATTTGTGATTCAATTTGGGTTATTTTAATGGGGTCATATATTTGAAACAATTCAATACTATTTAAATATTGGTATATATACGTCTGAAGATGGCTACTGATAAAGAAGTCCGAACTCTCAACGTTTGCGCACGGATTTTGCGCATCGCTTGTTTTAGAATAATAACCCAATGTGCAGTTTCAACGTCTTGATTGAACATTTAGGAGTTAACACACATACGCACACGCACGCGCTCGCGCACGCACGCGCGCAAACTTACCTACCTTCTTAATAAGCTAGCCAACCCAGATACCTACGCACTCCTGCCTTTGTCCCTGGAGAAATAGATTGGGTGTATGTTGCTTTAACAGAAAGCTGAAACTGACCACATATGAGTACTGGTAAACCGCTTAAAAGGACTAAGCTGGTTTGAGTCAGACCGTCCAATGCATAATAACCTGTTGGTTTCTCTGAGAGGCTGGGCTTGAAAAGTCATTCCATCGCCATGTCGGGTAAAAGCCCCACAAATTGGAAGCATTGTCTCCAATATGGCCTAAATAGTGTTGACAGGGACGTTAAACCTCCATTAAAACAAACACAACCTGCCTACCTATCTACCTACATCGATATACATACTAATAGACACGGGTCCCCGTCCGTCGGGGCTTGGAGAAAAGATCGGGCTGCATAGGCTGAAACCGAAGCACAGTAGTACTGGTAACCCGCTTAGAAGGTCTAATATGTTTCGATGAAAGTGTCATCCTTTGGAAGCAAAGAATGCACCGCTGAACTGAAAAATATGGGGTGTACTAGTATTTATTTGGCCAGACTACCTAGTGTCGGCCAATTAGTGACCCTCATATATTTACAAAACACCACAATGGTCTCAATGATTTCCAAGGACACTACACTAAGATGAAGGCAAAGCCTGCCCAGGCAAAGTAGTGCGTGCATATGACCTAATATTTGTTTGTTTGGGACATACACACACACACACACACACACACACACACACACACACACACACACACACACACACACACACACACACACACACACACACACTACACAAACATACATACATACATACATACATACATACATACATACATACATACATACAAACATACATACATACATACATACATACTGAATGTCTTCGAAGGTACCAAGTCCCTGTCCAGATGAGCCTTGGTACGTCTGTGAAATCAAAGTGTGCATGAGTTTGTTTACACTTCCCAAACAGGCAGCACACAAATCAAATCGTCTAATAACGTCCGATTCCCTGCCAAACCACAGAAGACTTCTTCGAAATCTGGACATTTCTCCAGCGGTCTTAGCGGAGTTATTTTACCCCTTCTCACAAAAACACTCATTGTGTCACACCCAGTAAAACAATGCAAGGCAGGGAGAGTTAGGCACAAATCAGACACTTTATCTCCAATAGTTTGTTTAACGTTGAGCAATTTTCGCTTGATGCTCCTTCCCGTATCAAAGAACTTGACTGGGTCCATATCCTGTGCATATTTAAGCTTGAGAACAAACACATCCGTGTCCGGAGATCGCGCAACAATATGTGCTATTAATGGTGCAGTCTGTGAAATATTCAGAGAATTGAGGATTATCATTGTGCCTGTCTCCGCCTGTGAGGTAGAGAGAGCATCACATTCTATTACTATCACTATTTCGGCATTACTACTAGCCAGAACAGTAACAGTTCTGTTAAATGACGAAGTAAAATTCTCTTCCATGTTGGCATCGTTCTGCCATTCATCAAATAGCCATCTGAATAGCTGAGTTTTGTTCTCATCATTTGCCATGACACTTTTCAGACCCTGGGTGTCCTGGTCTTTGCTCCAGATAGCAAGTGCGTTGGCGTTTACGCTCGAACGATTTTATTGACGCTTGATTATAAAAAGTCATCTCTTGCCGTTTAAGGCCATTTCTGCAAGACCTTCGAAACTCACAGGGATTGATACAAAGGACTGGAGTGTGGCCTTTCAATCGTTCACGTATGCTATTGACTAATCTGTGGGTTTTGCCAGTGGTTCGACACTAGGTTTTAAACTGTGCAACAGTCTTGCTTTGTCGGCATGCCATCAGTTGCGGCAAGGGCCAAGAGGATACGAGTGTAACCTGCCAATCTATATTATGCTCTACAGAAAACAGAACGAAATGACCAAAACAGTACCATTCTGCTTTAACTTGCAGTACTTTATTTAACGTGCTTTTCATTTTAATCACAATCCTCACATGGGCGAACGTTTTAGGTTTCAGCTGGTTTATTGGCCTGGGGATGGGACAGTTTAATCAACAAATCTACTAGTTATAAAGTTTTCCCTGACATTAGAATGCACGGTCGTGTAAGAAGGCTTTGCTTGCCGTATATGCGATAAGCACCATATGTGTTTGCTCTATTCGTCTACATTGTTTTATGTTACGTCCGTTGAGGGAAGATAAACAACCATTCAGCAGGTTTTAACCACCCTGAAGTCTATATGTACCACAAACATTGATTAATTCAATGATATGATATTTTAGACGAATGTGAATTATGTAACAGATGTTACACGTGGTATGTTAAAATTATTATAATGCCTCACTATAGACAGGGTCGATCTTCTTTCTACTTTAAACATTAAACTGTAGCGTTAATCAATCATGTTTGCATAAACCCTCGATGGATATACTTGTAAAACGATTTGATCCCAACATGTGCGTTCAATGTGCATTATTAATTCGTTATCCTGTATTGATCGGAGGTCATCCGTATTAACACCAGGTCAACCAATATTAACTGAGGTCAAGTGAGGCCAAAAATCAATAATCATGATTTTTTCAATTGTTTCAATTAATAAAATTGTCATTGATCAAGAAATTTCGCATTGACCCAGGTTTTAATTGGGTTTTAAATTACAGGTCCTCGGTCAGCTGCATTAGCCCTCGGCCTTCGGCCTCGGGCCAATGCAGCAGACCTCGGACCTATACCTGGGCTAATACGAAATTACTTGATTAATAACATCATATTTTAAACCAATTTTAGTTACGTATTCTGACTCAAAATTGCATTGCTTTTAAGTATACTAGAAGTATCACAGTATAACTTTTGGGTCTTTATTTAAGGATATGATACGTAAAATCGGTAAAACATGACCATGTGTGATAAAATATTATGGCATTTTAGTAAATATATAGATTATGGAACACTGAATACAGATAACATATTAAAATGGCGGTCATTACTAGGTACAAAGTGCAGAAAACTCTTATTGGATGCAGAAAAGACTGTTCTTAAAATAGACTATCCAGTGAGCGTATGTGTGTGGCGGGAGAGGGGTGGGGTGGGTATATTTGGCCCATAGGATATCGTCCATTCAAACAAATATACAAACTTTCTCCCTGCCGCTCATTAAAGGCGGGAAGTTGTCAGATTCTGGCGTAAACAATATGCACTGTACTGCATTAGCCGTGGTTATGACATGTAAGCCGATATGACCTAAATTGTTTTTACTAGGCCGTTAAACCTTAAATTAAACAAACAAGCAAATTTTCTCCCTTCCGCTCAATAAAGGCGGGAAGTTGACAGATTCTGGCGTAAATAATATGCACTGTACTGCATTAGCCGTGGTTATGTACATGTAAGCTGTTATGACCAAAATTGTGTTTACAAGGCCGTTGAACATCTCATGAACAAGTCTGTGAAATGAACACCTCAATAAACCCCACTTTATATAGAGAAAACTTGGGTACACACTATTTTCCCTATTACACCCATATTGTATTGTTTCTTCTGATGAACTACATGTACCTAGAGAAGAAGCCTCCGTGGTGTAGTGGTTACGCTACTCGCCTTGTAAATCAGGGATCATAGGATCGATCCCGGGCTTCTCCAGAGTTTCGGATGAGTCTTTAAACCGAGGTCCCGTCTCCGTATGACCTTAGCTGTTGGTGGGACGTAAAACTCAAACACTCTGTACCTGGAGTAGTGTAAACGATAGACTATCTATACGTATGCCTGTCTTCACACACACACACACACACACACACACACACACACACACACACACACACACACACACACACACACACACACACACACACACACACACACACACACAAAAAAAAAACAACAAAAAAAACACCTTATATATACATTATTTTCAATCCCTTTTTAATCGAACAGTTCTATAAGCAACTGCACACAGTTTAACAGAGCAATACAGAGTACATAATACAATACAATGACAAACTGATCATCTAAGGACAGACATAATACTCCTATAATACCAATACGAAAACACGCCTATACAAATACATTATAACCGTTATCGCCGAAAACATGAAAATTTTAAGATGGAAAATTTTGATATTTTTCTTATTTCTGTTTAAAATATAAATGGTCGGTACTTGTAAGAACCGCCTCATCGAGGCGGTTCTAATGAGTACCCACAATCTATATATTAGAGCAGAAATACGATGAGGCGGATCTAATAAGTAACCACAATCTATGTTTAAAAGCAGAAATAAGAAAAAATAAGGGTTACCCCTGTAAACCCAGTTTTACAATATAAAATGGGGGTTCAAGGGGGTCAAAATTATTTAAACGCGTTTTCGTTATGCTAGGTCAATATACCATATCAGATGGTTTTACAGTAGAAAAGAGGAGAGATAGAAGCTGCAGTCTTTGCGCTCGGGTGTTTATTACAGGGACGTTTTAACATGATGAAAAGTTAATAATGAATACTGGTTGAGTGAATTTGTCATTTATAATAAAATACAGCAATGAAATTGAAGATGTAGATATGTAAACAGGGTCAAATCATAATTGATGAGTTTAAATGTATAAAAAAAGTATCTGCGTATAAAAATGATAAAATGTCGCGGTTTATTTTTGTTTTTGTTTGTCTTTGAGTGTTTGCATCGCTTATGTTATTTTGCTTTGGATAGCCTATTGGCCATTTTGTGGGAAAGTAACTGGCCTTTTCACTGTCCGCTATTGATGTTTCCATTAGGGTCTGTTGTTTCATGTTTGTGTTTCTTTCCCTTTTGTGTCTCTGATGAGAGCTGTGGGTTAATAGTATCGATTCCTGATCATTGCCTTCCATCACGAAAATGTGGCCCCCTTGAACCCCACTTTTATAAAGTAAAACTGGTGTTTACAGGGGTAAACCTTATTTTTCTTATTTCTGCTCTAAAATATAGATTTGGGTACTCGTAAGAACCGCCTCGATGAGGCGGTTCTAACGAGCACCCACAATCTATATTTGAGCAGAATAAGAAAAATATCACAATTTTTCATCTTAAAATTTTCATTTTTTCGGTTGTAAAGTTTACAATGTATTTGTATAGGCTGTTTCATAATGACTTCTATTTTAAATGTACATGTAAACCATCACGAAAACACGTCTATATAATTTTGACCCCATTGGACCCCACTTTTATATAGTAAAACTGGGGTTTACTGGGCTATATCATATTTTCTAATCTCTGCTATAAAATATATTTTGAGCAGAAACAAGAAAAATATCACAATTTTTTAGTCTTAAAATTTGCGTTTTTTGGCTGTAAAATTTACATGGTATTTGTATAGTCGTGTGTTCGTAATAAAGAAAAGTGTAACTCTGTCAGTTCTGTTTACCGGTGTAGAGTTAACCGGCTCCGATAGCTCAGTTGGTAGAGTGTCCGCTCCGGGGAACAGGAGGTCACGGTTTCAATCCCGGGCCGCGACATATTAAAGTCGTTAAGAATGGTACTAGCTGCTCCTCGCTTGGCACTCAGATTTACGGGGTAGAGCAAGGACTGGTCGAACCAGGGTCAGGATAATATGACTGAGTGTGGTATCATGTAGTGTGTCTGGGACATGATACTTCAGTGAGGCAGCACTACAAAAGTGAGCATTGAGCTCCCTGTCGCAACCAGACACCGTCGTGATACGACTGAAAAATTGTTGAAAGCGACGTTAAACCCGAATCCACACACACATTACCGGTGTAGATACCTATGAAAGCAGTGTAGATCCAGATGAGGGGGGACGTTACAATACGAGACATAGTGCATTCTTTGAGATATCGAAAATAGTTATTTTTCTGGTGAAAACTTTTGATATTTGTTCTTATTTACACTTCCAACATAGGCTTCTGGTGCTCGTTAGAACCGGTTTGGGACTCATTACGCAAACACGCCTATACAAATACATTGCCATCTTTATCGCGGAAAAAATGAAAATTTAAAGATGAAAAATTGTGATACTTTTCTTATTTCTGCTTAAAATATAGATTATGGGCACTCGTTAGAACCGCCTCATCGAGGCGGTTCTAACGAGTACCCACACTCTATATTTTAGAGCAGAAATAAGAAAAATAAGTTCCACCCCTGCAAACCCCAGTTTTACCATATAAATGTGGGGTTCGAGGGGGTCAAAATTATATAGGCCTGTTTTCGTAATGTATTCGAACCGCCCCATCTGTCTCTGAATTTGAAAGCTACATGTACAAAAACTTCACAAAGCTGATAAACTTTTTCTTACTTCGAAAGAAATTTGTTCAGCGATAGGTAACTTTAAGTTGGATGGAAGGATATCATTAATATAGAGAAAGAGCAATATAAGATGAAACAAAAACAACTGGAACCAGTCTATGCTAGGACATGCGAACATTAGTCTGGTTGTGCGTTGTTCAGTAGCCCACTCGGATGCGCAACTGATTAGTGAACAGGAGGATCACATTCTGTCCTGGAAATTGATGACGGAATCTTTTCTACGACCCTTCTCACATTCCCGGCCCCGCCCATCGGGACTTGAAGAAATAGATGAGCTGCATGATGCTTCCAAGCAGAGCTGAAACCAACTACACACGAGTACTGGTAAACCGCTTAGAGGATCTAAGCCTGCGCAGGCAAAGCGGTGCGAGTCGGACCGTCCAAGCTAATAAACCCAATTGGTTTCATAGTGCGACAGGGCTTGAGATGTCTTTTCATCTCAAGTTCCGGTAAAAGTCCCACAAAATTGGAAGCAACATCTCCAAATGGACCTATACAGTGTTGACTGGGTCGATAAATCTCCATTCAAACAAATAAACAAACTTTCTCCCTGTCGCTCAATAAAGGCGGGAAGTTGTCAGATTCTGGCGTAAACAATATGCACTGTACTGCATTGGCCATGGTTATGTACATGTAAGCCGATATGACCTAAATTGTTTTACTAGGCCGTTAAACTTCAAATTAAACAAACAAGCAAATTTTCTCCCTTCCGCTCAATAAAGGCCAGAAGTTGATAGAATCTGGCGTAAATAATATGCACTGTACTGCATTGGCCGTGGTTATGTACATGTTGGCTGTTATGACCTAAATTGTTTTTACAAGGCCGTTGAACATCGCATTATGATAACACACCCGTGCGACATAGTGCATTTTTTCACATCTTCCAAAATGGCTACTTTTCTGATGAAAATCTATGATATTTCTCTTACAAATACTACAAACATTTGTTGTGGGTGCTCGTTAGAACCGCCTCATTGAGGCGGTTCTAACGAGTACCCACAACCTATGTCTTGGAGCAAAAATAAGAAAAAATAATGTACACCCCCTTAAACCCCAGTTTTCTCTGTATAAAGTGGGGTTTAGGGGGTGTTCATTTCACGGACTTGTTCACGTGATGGCGTGAACAAGTCTGTGAAATGAACACCTCAATAAACCCCACTTTATATAGAGAAAACTTGGGTACACACTATTTTCCTTATTTCTGGTCCGAGATATAGATTGTGGGTACTCGTTAGAACCCGCGACGCAATGAGGCGATTCTATCAAGCACCCACAACCTATGCATGTTGTATAAATAAGAAAAATATGGAGATGTTTCATCAGAAACGTACCCATTTTGGACATCTAAAAAAATGCACTATGTCACACGGATGTGTTATCGTAATGACGACAAAATAAATCATTAATTCGGCCAAGGATGTGGCATATCTTACCCACTTTGATAACTTTGATGCACAAGTTTGTATCGACGCTGTTTCTATGTTACCTACACGTTGTATACATTACGATAACTCACCCGTGAGACATAGTGCATTTTTCACATCTCCAAATTGGCTACTTTTCTGATGAAAATATGTGATATTTTTCTTATAAATGCTCAAAACATAGGTTAAGGATGCTCGTTAGAACCGCCTCAGTGAGGCGGTTCTAACGAGTACCCACAACCTATGTCTTGGAACAGAAATAAGAAAAATAATGTATACCCCCGGAAACTCCAGTTTTCTCTATATAAGTGGGGTGTAAGGGGGTCTTCATTTCACGGACTTGTTCACGTGATGTAGGCCGACGCTTGCTATGTCACGGCTTGTTTGTTTATTTGATTTTAGGTTTAACGTCCCCGTCAACATTATAGAGGTCATTTTGAGACGTTGCTTCAAAGTTTGTGGGACGTTTACCCGACATTGAGATGAAATGAAATCTCAAGCCCTCGGCCTCCGCCCATCGGGGCTTGAAGAAATAGATGAGCTGCATGATGGTTCCACGGAGAGCTGAAACCGACTGCACACGAGCACTGGTAAACTGCTCAGAGGATGTAAGCCTGCCCGGGCAAAACAGTTCGAGTCGGATCGTCCATGCATATAAACCCTATAGGTTTCATTGGGCGACAAGGCTTAAGATATCATTGCATCTCAATGTCTGGTAAAAGTCCCACAAAATTGGAAGCAGCGTCTCCAAAATGACCTATACAGCGTTGAGGGGCACGTTAAACCTCAAATCAAACAAACATCTCAAGCCCTATCGCCCAATGAAACCAATAGGGTTTCTAAGCATGGACGGTCTGACTCGTGCCGCTTTTCCTGGGCAGGGTTAGGTCGATCCTCTAGGGGGGTTTACCAGTACTCGTGTGCGATCGGTTTAAGTTCTGCATGAAAGCATCATGCAGCCCATCTAAAGCCCCGGTGGGCGGGGGCCGTGGTCACGGCTTATGTAATTACATTAACAAGTCCTTGTAAAGAACACAAAGAAAAATGGGGTTTACAGGGGTGAACATTATTCTTATTTTATTTTTTAAACAGATTGTTGATACACTTAAAAGCCGCCTCAGTGCGGCGTTTCTAATGAGCAGCTACAGTCTAAGTGTTGACACATTACCCAACACGCCTAATACATTGCCACCTTTATCGCCGAAAATATGAAAATTTTATTATGAAAAATTGTGGATTTTTTTTTATTTCTGCTCAAAATATAGAGCGTGGGCACTCGTTAGAACCGCCTGCAAACCCCAGTTTTACTATATAAAAGTGGGGTTCAAGGGGGTCAGAATTATAAAGGCGTGTTTTCATGATGGGTTTACAGGGGTGAACATTATTCTTATTTTATTTTTAAAACATAGATTGTTGATACACTTACAACAACGCAATCGGCAAGTTAGCAATCGGTCCTCATCCAGACGTACTTTTGATGTTGTTTGAGACGAATATCAAATACGTGCCGAAAGCTTTATTGCACCGTTTTGAACTTTCCATCACGTGCTTCTGGACCGGTATTTGAGATGATTGACAACCGTCTTTGGACGTTTTAAGCGTGAGCGGGACAATAGCGCTGTCAGTTAATGTTACAATCGATTTTAATAACGAGCATAGCGGCGGCTGCCGAAGGCAGCCGTCGACGTCCGCCGAAGGCGGGCGTCGAGCGAGCTCGTATCTAGGTAACGCGTATCATCACAAGACACAATCTATGCAAGAAAGTTTGCTTGCGCCCAAGAACTGGCTTAAACCGGTTTTCAGGTTCCCATGTATTCCATTCAAAGCATGCATGAAATCGGGAACCAGAGCCTCAAAAAGCTTATGTAACCCGTATCCGTCACCGGATGAATAGTGTGTCGCAAGGCTGATTGGTGATTCGGTTTGTTGTAATAGCTAAAAAATCAACATTGGCATATCAGTCAATTAATATATTTTTCTAATTTATGTGTTGGCATAAATTTGTACATTTTGTATTTATTTTTGTTGTTATTATTTATGAATAAATTAAAATGACGTCACGAGATCGAGTGACCTTGGGAATTCTCTACGCCGCCATATTTATTTCTAAATAAGCAAACTCTCGCTAAATGTCAGTCAACACTGGAGTCTAATCCAAGGGAGAAAGTAACAACTCCATTTGGATTGATGATACGACAGGTTGATGATATGAAATCGTTAACTGACCTTAGTCTCAATGCTATTGAGCCAGAAACAACATATTTGGAGTACATGGCACCATCAAAAAGAAAGCCAGAATACTGGAGTAATCTTGGATCCTCAAAGTCAAGAACTGCCGCACAGGGGATAGAGTCAAGAGTGGTCATTGAGAGGCTACTGGAGGGCATAGGAGTAGATACAGTAGTGGCTTTCACTGATGGCTCTTGCAGAGGAAATCCTGGTCCCTGTGGTGCTGGCTCTTGCATGTTTCTACCAAATGATGACACGATAGAGCTCAAACAACCTGTGTCTAAGCTGGCTTCCATTCTCCTTGGTGAACTAGCCGCTATCAAGATGACACTAGATTTTATCCTACAAGAAAAGATGAAAAGAAAGATTGATACAGTTTTGATTTTCAGTGACAGTCAGTGTGCAGTTGGTATTCTACAGTTAGGCTGGGATGACAAAAAGTACAAGAAAACAAGCTCTGACATCATCCAAGTTATGTCAGATTTACAAAGGAATGGGACAGAAGTAAAGATTCAGTGGAGTCCAGGGCATGCAGATATAAGAGGGAATGAGATAGCGGATAGGCTTGCCAAGGAGGCTGCAAAAGAAGCAGAGGAAATGTCAGAAGATATAGAAGATGCAACACAGGCACAAATACAACATGCAGCAAGAGAAGCAGTCATGGGGAAATGGCAACGAAGATGGGAAATATCGGAAAAAGGCAGAAATTTGCATCAATACCATCAAGTAGTCAAACTGAAGAAAATCAGTTTCAAGGGCACAAGAAATCAGAGGGTGATATTGCAATTGCAGAGTGGTTACTGCAGACTCAAAGACTACCTCCACTCTGTTGGTGTGGTTGATGATCCCTCTTGTGCTTGCGGTGAGAGAGAAACAGTAGACCATTTTCTCCTTGATTGTGAACTCTATGATGCTCAGAGAGAAATTATGAGGCAAGAGCTCTTATTAAACTTGGGTACAAGTGCCCTTGACTTGAATACTTTCTTTGACGAAAACCAAAACAAAGATGATGAAGAACCAAAAATTCACCGTGAAGACATCTACCAACAATTAGATGTTTTCATATCATCAACAAACAGATTTTAAATTTAACTGGGGGGGGGGGGGGTAGCTAGGATATTTCAAGGTAATGGGGTTGTTTGGTGTAAGAATGATGCAATCATTATTTCTTCTGAAGGACAGGAAGTGGCCGATACGGCTGTACCTGGCCTGACGATATACATGATACATTCATCATACATGATGGGAATGGGTGTAGTTCACATTCAATTACTTCATCTATCTTGATATATTGAAATCAACATTTGTTTTCATGGTTATAGCTGGAGGACAGGAAGTGGCCGACACGGCTGTACCTGGCCTTCCAAAAAAAAAAAAAAAAAAAAAAAATCATCAAACATTATGGGAATGAGTGTGGTTCATGTTTTCATTGTTATATCTGGAGGACAGGAAGTGGCCGACACGGCTGTACCTGGCCTTCAAAATTCATCAAACATTATGGGAATGATTGTGGTTCATGTTTTCATGGTTATATCTGGAGGACAGGAAGTGGCCGACACGGCTGTACCTGGCCTTCAAAATTCATCAAACATTATGGGAATGAGTGTGGTCCATGTTTTCATGGTTATATATGGAGGACAGGAAGTGGCCGACACGGCTGTACCTGGCCTTCAAAATTCATTAAACATTATGGGAATGAGTGTGGTTCATGTTTTCATGGTTATATCTGGAGGACAGGAAGTGGCCGACACGGCTGTACCTGGCCTTCAAAATTCATTAAACATTATGGGAATGAGTGTGGTTCACATTTAATTAAGTACTACATATTCTTGGATGTATAGTAATCATTATCTATATTCATGGTTATATCTGAACGGCGGGAAGTGGCCGACACGGCTGTACCTGGTCTGAGGATATACATAAATTTATCATACATTATGGGACTGAGTGTGGTTGACCTTTAATTACTACATATTCTTTGATATATATATCAATCATTATTTTTGGGGCACTCGGTTGGTTTTTCTTTACAGATTGTTCTCCTCAGATGCAGTGGTATCTGGTGGGGTGGTTGCCCGTGGGTCCTGGGGTGGGTGCGGATGCAGCGGAGTCAAAGAAATCTGGAAATGTGATTCATTCTGCAGGTGATGCGGTTGGAGTGTGTTTGGGCGTCGGCCTTTTGTGGCCGCTGCCGATATCAAGCCCAGGACCTATGGTGTCCGGGGCAGGTGGATTAACCACTGAGTTATCACGCTCCTTTAATCATCGGTCGGGGCACTAGACTGGATTTTTTTTTTTTTTTTTTTTTTTCATACTACAGTGGTGCCTGGTGCCGGGGTGATTATTGCTGCAGCCCATGGATGGACCAGATTAAGCTGAGTCAAGAGGATCAAATAATATGACATGTTTAAATGAGTCTCTCTTAAACATTAACATATTGGTTTCTTTGTAGGATAGAGGAATGAAGTAGCATGCCATAATAAATCGCCTTATTTGGAGTGCATAACTGACCGGTCTGGCTGGCCCGAACCTTTTGGCCTGGTGTTTGACTCGCTTGCTTTTTGCCCCAGGGTCGTGGGCTCGGTCCCCGGTCGGGGCACTTGGTGTTTTTCTTTACAATTTTTCTTCTCAGTTTGCAGTGGTGCCGGGATGGTTACTGATGAAGCCCAGGAGAGGTGCAGATGCAGCAGAGTCAAATGAAGCTGGAAATGTGATATGATTACATGAGTATCCCCTGAACATTTGAAAATAATAATAATGATAATAATAATAATTGTCTCTTTGTAGGATGGAGTGCAACAATAAATATGTATTTAGAGTGCATGATTAATGGTCTCATCTATATCTTAACCCTGTTGATTGCTGTTTATGTCTGATTTTCATCATGTTGGGTGAAAGAGGGAGGGAAAAAAAAAAACAAAAAAAATAAATAATCCTCTATACTATGAGTTATTACGCAGACACTACTTGTGAAAGATTATACTTGTGAGTTATCTCGGCCAGTAGAAGGCTTTGAAATGAAATGAAATGAAATTCTGTCGTTATGTACTGGAAGCACTCGAAAAACGATGAATCTGATGATTAAATCGGGCAATCTACACGTAGGTGATTTTCAGGCTCAGGTGTATGATTTTTTTCTATATATTGACTTGGCGAACTCGGCCCATGCAACAACTTGGGAAGTTCAAGCTCATTTAGGACATCTCGAGGTAACTGGTCAACTCGTACCTAAGTCAACTCGTACCTGAGTCAACTCGTACCTGTTTTTGGTCAACTCGTACCCGTTCTTTGGTCAACTCGTACCCCCTAGTCAACTCGTACCTAATTTGGTCAACTCGTACCCCAGGGGTAGGTGGGGTACTCTATTTTTTGGCCGAACAATAGTTGAAATGGGTTATAACTTGCCCCGAGACATGTCTTGAGTAAGTACTTTGGGTCCTTTTATTGTAACATGGTTTTCACAGCGCGGGGATTTGAGATGGCGCGCCATCAACCTGCTCTAGTTATTATTATTTTTATTCTAATTATTATTTTTATTATTATTTTATTAGTATTAAACCCATTCCGTCCCTGAAACCCACAAAGGGGTACCTTGTCAAACACTGCAGGCCAAGATCCGACGCCGCAGAACGCGGGGATATGCGATGGCGCGCCATCAACCTGCTCTAGTTATTATTATTTTTATTATTGTTATTATTATCATTATTATTATATTATTATTCACTTTTATCCCATTCAGTATCAGAAACCCACAAAGGGATGCCTTCTCAAACACTGCAGGCCGAGATCAGACGCTGCAGAACGCGGCGTCGTATGGTCAGGGCCTACGCTGTTTGAAAAAGTTTAGCAGCCACTTCCCGAATAAATTTTGAAGAAAACACAACCTGACACCCCTAAATTTCGAAATATATAAGATGGCAAATTCCATTTGGGTAGTCAAACACTGAATGCCCAGATCAGACCCCGCAGAACGTGGCGTTGTCTGATTAGGGCGGACGCTGTTAGAAAAAGTATAGCCACTTGCCGAATAAATTTTGAAGAAAACACAACCTGACACCCCTAAATTTCGAAATATATAAGATGGAAGATTCAATTTGGGTTAATTTAATTAACACTAGTTAATCCTGTACCGATTAATTTGGGTGTAAAAAAAACGATTATCGGTACTAGTTTAGTCTAATCGTCCTTCATTAAAGACTGTTTTTAATTGCTTTAATTTTGCCGGCGAGCGGCTGTTTTTGTTCTGACAAAACTTAAAACTAAATCCCAGTTTTACTATTTATATATAAAAGTGGGTTTTAAGAGGGACACATTCATATAGGCTTGCGTTCGTGATGATTGTTTTTATTTAAGAGTTTGTTAGTTAAACGGTATAACAAATGTTTATAATTTAAGCAATAAAATTATATAAATAACTGAATTTATTTTTATTGTGCTACCTGAGCATCCCGCTGTGTTTATACTCGCCGACATGTAACCGGTTTTGTCCGTGCAATGGACACACCCCTAAACCTCACTTTATATAGGGAAACTCGGGTTTACGGGGGTATACATTTATCTTTCTTTATTTATGCTCCAATACATAGGTTGAGGATACTCGTTAGAGTCGTTCCAACTAAAGATCACAGCCTATGTTTGAAGTATAAATAATAAAAAAAAAAACAAAAAAAAAACACGGTTTTACGTAAGAAAAATTGCCATTTTGAAGACGTGAAATACGCACCATATTGCACGGGTGTGTTATCGTAAAGTAACAGTAATAAGGAATATGCAACATTTATGTTAGCCAACATTTATGTTTTGAGCATATATGAGAACAAATTATAATTGTATAACAACATTTTATTTGCAACTGAGCATGAAATGTAAGTTCTACAATTATATTTTTCTCATTATTTTCATTTACATATTTATATATGAAGTTCGTCTTATGTTGAGCATGATGTTATGTACCAATCACATCCCTCTGGAGCATAGATTGTTGGCACTCGTTAGAGCTGCCCAACAGAGATAGTTCTAACGAGCGCCCTTAAATTATGTCTGGCTAAAGGGATATGGGGGTCATACACATGAAAGGCGCCATTTTGGCGCACGTGCGTAATGGCGTCATGCACACACTATGTATTGTCTTCATCGTCGGGAAAAGGATCAGGAGTCTGCATAGACCATAAAGTTGACCAGTATATATGTGTACTTAAGCCAAACTTACCCCAAAACAAATTTTATTTTTACTAAGGTACGAGTTGACTAAGGTACGAGTTGACCAAATTCGGGTACGAGTTGACTAAGGTACGAGTTGACTTAGGTACGAGTTGACCAGAAACCCATCTCGACCCCTTGACCTTGTCCTTGACAAACAACAAGAACACCAATAATCCTTGGTCATTTCGTCCCGCCCATCAGGGAGCGCGGTGCTCCCATTAGGCGGAACTCAGAATCAGAATTGTTACTGGTGACACGTCAAATAACATTCATACACCAGAACTGAAGTTTACCGAGTGAACTTGAATACTGCCATAACTGGAGACCACTCCCAGGAAAAATGATTGGTAGGGCTTGAGATGTCACTTGATCTTAAGTTAATGTCTATCTATCTTTTTATACTGCAGCAACCCCGTTAAGAGGACTATCGTGCAGGTAAATTTTGTTTGTTTAATTTGAGGTTTAACATACCCGTCAACACTGTAAAGGTCATTTTGGAGACGTTGCTTCCAATTTTGTGGGACTTTTACCCGACATTGCGATGAAATGACATCTCAAATGTCGCCCAATGAAACTGATAGGGTTTTTTAGCATGGACGGTCCCCCTCACACCTCGGTTCCTGGACAGGCTTAGATCCTCTAAGGGTCGCCCCCGCCCATAGGGGCTTGAATAAATATATGGGCTGCATGATGCTTCCACGCAGAACTAAATCCAGCCCCCACACTAGTACTGGTAAACTGCTTAGAGGATCTAAGCCTGTCCAGGAACCGCAGTGCGAGGCAGCTGTCCATGCTTAATAAACCCTATTGGTTTCATTGGGCGACAGGGCTTGAGATGTCATTTTCATCTCAATGTTGGGTAAAAGTCACACAAAATTGGAAGTAACGTTTCCAAATTGACCTTTACAGTGTTGACAGGGACTTTAAACCTCAAATCAACCAACCAAGATCCTCTAAGGGGTTTACCAGTACTAGTGTGTGGGCCGGATTCAGCATCATGCAGCCCATATATTTCTTCAAGCTCCTTTTGTTTGCAATGGAGTTTAACCGCCAAGTCAACACATTTTGTACCGAATGGAATCTTCCTCCTTATATATAGCACGAATCTATTTCAAGGTTTAGGGGTATCAGGTGTTTTCTTAATAATCTATTTGGAACTGCCTGAATGGTTTGCAAACAATGTAGGCCCTGACAAGTTTTTTTGTTTGTTTGATTTGAGGTTTAAACACCCCATCAGCACTGTAAAGGTCATTTTGGAGACATTGCTTCCAATTTTGTGGGACTTTTACCCGACATTGAGACGGTTATGATATCTGCAGCCCAATGAAACCAATAGAGTTTATAAGCATGGACTCTCACCACTTTGCCTGGGCAGGCTTAGATCCTCTAAGCGGTTTACCAGTACTTGTGTTCGGGTCGGTTTCAGCTCTGCGTGGAAGCATCATACAGCCCATCTACTTCAAGCCCCGATGGATGGGGCCCTGATGAGACACTGTGTTCTGCGGCATCTGACCTAGGCCTGACAGGCTAAGCAATGCAACTCTTGTGTTGGGTCAGTGGGGGGGTTAAATTAAGAAATGCAATTTATTTTTCTGCAGTTCATGGAAGTATGAACGCAGTGGGTCCTGCAAAGTAAATGAACCCCGAAGGGTTTCATGTAAACTTTGCTAGCGACCCACTGTTGTTCATACTTTCATGAAAAGCAGAAAAATAAAGTTTTTTTTTATATTTCCATTATTTTCCCCTCATCACTGAGCGAAAAAATGCTTGTAGGGCAAACGTTTAAAGCTAAAAAACATTTACACGTTGTTTTTCTACAAAGAGCGGAGCAGCGTTGACGTCATCAACGCCTGTAGAGAACAATGGTTTAAAATGACGTCACTAAAAATCATGTGATTCGATGTGTTCATGGAAGTATGAACCCAATTGTTTTTCTATAGGCCTACATTAGACTTTACACTGGAAATGTAAATATTCTTAAATGAACACCCCAGATCATGGAGTACACCTTCCATTATTTTTTTAACCCGCACAACCTCGCGTTGATGGGGTGATGATGAAAAAGATAAACATTTGTGACTACCGGCGTGGATACGCACCAAACTTGTGGAAGAAGGGTAATCACACAATTCCTCAGCATTATAAGGTATAAGATTGAATTCTGCGTATGTTAAAAAAGATGCACTCAGGGGACACACAGGGTGTACCTTGTGCTGTTGCAATGGCTTACAGTTGGATATAGCACAGGTCTTGCTTGGAAACGTGACCAGCCTAAACAACTAGACAGCCCTTTACCTAGGGATTTAGTGAATTTCGCTGATTTTCACAGGGTTGCGCCTGACAGCAACTTCAACTAGCCATTGTTTCATAATGGATGGTTTGTTTTACACCAAACTCAGTATGAATGTTCATTTAGCAGCGGCGTTTCAAATGCGACTTTTCATGACTCGATCATTGTTTTCATGGTAAAGAGGGGGCATCTCAAAGTTGGCAAAAAGTGTGTTTTCACATGAATTTTTGACAACATTAATTTTTCATCTTCACACAGCTGTCAAGGCAACAGTTAAGGTGTTTGGCACTGGCCATTTTCACTGTTTGCAGCATGTTTTATCAGCATCAATTTTCAGGCATTTTTGACCCCAGATACCCTCAGATATAAATTTTAGCGGCCAGTTGGGCCATACACCCAAAAAAATTTCGGGATGTGAGGGGGCCTAGCCCCCCTTCAATCCCCCCCAAGAATATTTTTAGTGGGGAGGCGCGCGAAAAAACAGGTCACTTTTTTGCCCCACAAATCCTAAAGCAAAACAACTATCCAGGGGTAGAAGTGCAGATTTTAGGTGCTTCTGGGGCTTAAAATGGGGGGGGGGTGCAGACACGTTAAAACACATATCTGAGTGGGAAAGGGTTAAATGAACACCCCAGATCATGGAGTACACCTTCAGTTATTTTTTTAACCCGCACAACCTCGCGTTGATGGGGCGATGATGAAAAAGATAAACATTTGTGACTACCGGCGTGGATACGCACCGAACTTGTGGAAGAAGGGTAATCACACAATTCCTCAGCATTATAAGGTATAAGATTGAATTGCGCGTATGTTAAATAAGATATACTCAGGGGACACACAGTGTGTACCTTGTGCTGTTGCAATGGCTTACAGTTGGATATAGCACGGGTCTTGCTTGGAAACGTGACAAGCCTAAACAACTAGACAGCTGGGTTGTGCAGGTAATAGTTAAAATTACAATTGCAGCTGTATAGTGTACATACCAATCAAGGGGTATCCCAATGTTTCCTTGGAGTTCCAACAGATGTAAAATCATTTGTCCCCGTGTTCTCACAGGTATATTGACATGAATCTGCAGTGTACTTACAACGTTGCATTGAAACTCTGTTGGTTTCATTGGCTGAATGGGCGAGAGGAGCTGTCGTTTCATCTCAATGTCGGGTAAAAGTCCCACAAAATCCAAAATGACCTACATGTATTCAGTGTTGAAGGGGATTTAGAACCTCAAATCAAAGAAACAAAACTTTTTTGCTCTTTCGCTATACATTTACCAAATATTAACATTTTGGTTCAAGGACTGTTGGGAACTATACAAGTTATGGTTTGTTGGGCACATGCACTGTTGCTAAAATTACCATATGACAAGCTCTGAGTTATCCAATGTGGGATTGGGTAGCAGTGCATAGTATGCTAACAGCACCACCTCTGTTATGCAGATTAAAACTTTCTTTCAACAGTACTTTAGGTGGTTGTCAACATATCCTGCTTAATGAATCGTATCATTTGACATGTCACCAGTAACAATTCTGATTCTGATAGAACTGACCCAACCCCAGAATGCCACCAGAACCTGACAGGATATCCTGGGGATTGTATATCACTCTAGTTATGCGGCATCTGCAGCTGTTCATTACATACACTCCAGATTTGCAGCAATGTGGATGATGCCTATAGAGTGATCATGTAATATATTACTGTAGAGATCTTTGATATGGGTCGTTTGTTTGTTTGAATTGAGGTTTAACGTCCCCGTCAACACTGTAAAGGTCATTTCGGAGACGTTGCTTCCAATTTTGTAGGACTTTTACCCGACATTGAGATGAAATGACATCTCAAGCCCTGTCGCCCAATGAAACCAATAGGGTTTATTAGCATGGACGGTCAGCCTCGCACCGCGGTTCCTGGACAGGCTTAGATCCTCTAAGCGGTTTACCAGTACTAGTGTGCGGGCCGGATTCAGCTCTGCGTGGAAGCATCATGCAGCCCATATATTTCTTCAAGCCCCTATGGGCGGGGGCTGTGATATGGGTCGTACACAGGGGATTTCCAACTTAAAAGTGGCATTCATTCCTCAACTGATGCCTGTGAAACATGTTCGGATATTGAAATTAATAGCCCTGCCAAGGATCAAACCCATCACCTATACACCATTAGGACCTACCATTGTAGTGTCTGTTTATGCACCTTCGGGCTTTTAAATGCATCTTAAAATGCTTATTGTAACATACTGTAGCTCTAGGGACTGAGTGGTATATGTATATATGCCCATATAAGCTATTAGCCAGACAACCTTATTACAGAACTGAGAAGGACCTGTGGGTTCAAACCGGCCCTGGTAGCTCAGTTGGTAGAGTGACCGCGCCGGGGAACAGGAGGTCACGGGTTCGATTGCGGGCCGCGACATACCAAAGTCGTTAAAAATGGTACTAGCTACTCCTCACTTGGTACTCAGATTTACGGAGTAGAGCTAGGACTGGTTGACCCAGTGTTAGGATAATGTGAGTGGGTGTGGTATCATGTAATGTGTCTGGGATATGAAACTTCAGTGAGGCAGCACTATAAAAGTGAGCATTGAGCTCCCTGTCGCAAGCAGACACCATCGTGATATGACAAAAATTGTTGAAAGCGACACACACACACACCTGGGGTTCAAGTTAGAAGCGAAGTTATTGTGTTTGTTACTCATATGATTTATATACAACTATGTAGAACTCATTGAAAACACTATCATGAGATAGGAGTTTGTGATCCCCCCCCCCCACCACCACACACACACACACATTATTTCATTTATTTATATTAATAAAATTTGAAGCCAGTGCTCTTACTACATGTACATTATGTAAGTATCACAGTGTGCCATACAGTCATCGCCACTAATACATGAACATGTACATATTAAAGATAACTCAAGGAAGAAAGCCTGTGTAATTAACTGCCTATCACTGCATTTACTATCCTATCACCTGCGAAGGAGTTACGGCCGTTTATTTTCTAAAAAATGTGCTATTAACCTTGGGATGCAAACTACTTCAACATTTCTTCACTGATTCAGTTGAAACTTTGCACATGCTTTCCTTGTGAGGTGAAGGGGTGCCTAACACAATTTTCACGTTGATCCTATCATCTGTGACGCTATCATCTGTGACGGAGTTACGGCCCTTGATTTTCTAAAAAACCCGTTTGAAAACCTTGTGACGCAAACTACTTCCACATTTCTTCACCGTTTAAGCTGAAACTTTGCACATGCATTCCTTGTGAGGTAAAGGGATGCTTAACACAATTTTCATGTTGATCCTATCATCTTCGGAGGAGTAACAGCCCTTAATTTTCTGAAAACCGCGTTCTTAAGCCTTGTGGTTCAAACTACTTCCACATTTGACTATTTTGTTAGATTTTTGCATATGCGTTTGCAATGATATATAGATGTCCCTAACACAAAATTCATTCTGCTCGGATGAAACATTTTGGAGTTATGGCCCTTGATTTTCTAAAAAATGCACTAAAAATATTGTGACACAAGCTACCTCGACATTTCTTCACCGATTGAGCTGAAACTTTGCACATACTTACCTTGTGAGGTGAAGTGGTGCCTAACGCAATTTTCAAGTTGTTCCTTTCACATGCAACGAAGTTATGGCCCTTGATTTTCTGAAAAAATGCGTTCGAAAACCTTGTGATGCGAACAACTTCCACATTCCTTCACCGATTGAGCTGAAACATTGCACATGTATTCCTTGTGAGGTAAAGGGGTACCTAACACAATTTTCACGTCAATTCTATCATCAGCTAAGGAGTTACGGCCCTTTATTTTCTGAAAAACGCATTATTAAACCTTGTGTCGCGAACTACTTCCACATTTCTTCGTCAATTTTGTTAAATTGTTGCATATGCATTTGCAATGATATGTAGATGTGCCTAACAGAAAATTCATTCTGCACGGATGAAGCATTTTAGAGTTATGTCCCTTGTTTTCCCCTCAAATTGACTCCCAAGGGGGCATTGCTCACTTATAGTGACGGCTTTTGTTGGTTATAAAATTCTCATTCTATCATAGCAGCCTATACGTGTATGAGTATTGTGATCAACGAACATCACGAAAACATGTCTATATAATTCTGTACACGCATGATAGCATCCAGTAAGCTTTCATAGCAATCAAATGATCATCAGTGCTGTCATTGTGATTGATAATCAATTAGTAGTCACTGAACATACTAGAGATTTGGTCATATTTTTACCTCTTGCCATAACATCTTTCTTATCATGTGTTATACATTACCGCGTGAATTAGGACAGACAGCCCTGATCAAACAGTGTAGACCCAGAATGCATTGTCTCTTCAGGGTCTGCACTATTTGCCACTTATCCAGCCATTTTAGATATAAATTGGGTTGTTAATTATACTTATCGAACAATCGATTACTACTAAATATGATAATCAGTTTAGGGGAATCTATTGATCGATTAATCGATTATTGGTGTCAGCCTTAGTAAAACTGGGGTTTACAGGGATATACATAAATTTTCTTATTGCTGTCTGCACAGACCATCTAGTTATCCTTTGTTTGTTTGATTTAAGGTTAAACATCCTCGCAAACACTATTAAGGTCATTTTGGAGACGTTGCTTCCAGTTTTGGTGGGAATTTTACCCGACATTGAGATGAGATGACACCTCAAACCCTGCTGCCCAATTAAACTAAAAGGGTTTATATGCATGGATGGTCTGACTAGCACCACTTTGCCTGAGCAGACTTATTGAACCCTCTAAGCAGTTTACAAGTACTCCTGTGCGGTCGGTTTCAGGTGGATGTTGGGGTGGGGGGATGGGGGGTCTAGTTATCCTTTATAAATGGAACTGAGGACTTCAGCAAATGCAAACAAATTTGATTTTTCTAGTCGATAAACCCCAGACAGTTCTTTGTGGTGCAGCTGCAATGATAATGTTTTGCTTTGATATGTACTCTGGCAAGTGATGTGCTTTTCCAAACATGTATCCTCAATATGTGGAGTGAACACCAAGAATTGGCAGCAACTACCACCAACGGTGACAAGGTGAGCTTTTGGGATCACTTTTTGTCCGTCGTCCATGCGTAAACTTTTGCTTCAAACGACATCTCCTCCTAAACCACTGATCAGATTTTGACCAAACCTCACAGGAATGATTCTTAGGTAGTCCGGTTTCAAAGTTGTTCAAATGGTTCCAGCCACAAGAGCTAAATATATATATTTTTTTACTGAAAACTTAAAACTTAAACCCAGGTCTTCGATATTTGGTATGAAGCTTCATCTAGTGAACCTCTACCAAGATTGTTCAAATTATAGCCCTGGGACCAAAAATGCCCCCGCCCCGGGAGCCTTTGATTTTACATAGGCTTATATAGGGAAAATCTTTGTCTCTGAAACCGCTAGGTGCAGGTCTTTCATATTTGCTGTGAAGCTGCATCTAGTGGATCTCTATCAAGATTGTTAATGATTGCCCTAGGACCAACAATGCCCCCACCCTTTGGTTTATCATCGGGTTATATAGGGAAAAATATTTAAATTAAAAATCTTCTCTGAAACCGCAAGGCCCAGGTATTTGATATTTGGTATAAAGCTTCATCTAGAGAACCTCCACCAAGATTGTTCAAGTTATAGCCCTGAGGCTAAAATTGTCCTCGCCCTGAGGCCCAAATTGTCATCGCCCTGAGGCCCTTTGGTTTTATGCAACAGTCATTTGTAACCACTGCCCCCATTCCACCTACAGGGATAGCGGGAAACAATAACTTTTCACTTTTCACAGCCCTACATGGTGGGTGGGGGGGGGACCTGTAGAAGGTCACAGTACATGTAGTTCATTCCACTGGGGGTATATTTGCATAATATCAAAACCCCCTCACTAACCCGGCACTGCAGGGGAACATGGGGGGTAACTATTCCGCACATGAGCCCCCCTTTCCCCCGCCTATCACAGTAGGTGGTGGTGGGGGTGGGGTGGGGGGTTACAAATGACTAGACTAGTGCATTATAAAGACTTACATTTGTATATAAGGCAAATCTCCTGTCTGGAGATCTTTTGCGTAAAAGGAGATCATAGGCAGCGGTAAAATGCCTTATAGATATGGGCAACTTAAAAAAAATGCAGCAAAAGTGTGACAATGGGGGTCAAATTTCAAACCAGATATATCATGATGGTTTTATCATTTTTTGGACCAGTGAACATTAAATTTTAAGAATTTTATAGTGTTTAAAGGACAAAACCCATGAGTTTTTTTTTTTTTTAATTATTATTTTCACCATTTTTCATTACATTTTTGCAATTCCTCAGTAAACATTAGACGTGATACTTCACCAAGATTTGAAAGAAAATGTCATTTTTTTCTTCTGTAACTTTTAGTGGGTACACATATCCACCATTCTGGCCAATTTTTTCTCACTTCGTTCCACTTGAATATTTTTTTAGGGATTTTTTGCAATATTAGACCCATATTTTTTCAAAACACACCTAATAAAGCTTTTTTCCCAAGAATAGTAGGCAAGATATTAGAGGCATTTCAAAAACAAATGTAAAATTTCATTTGATTGTGATAAATACTTATGATTTTAGGTGGCTTTCAAAAACATGCATATTTTCTATAAAAATGTTACACTTGTGAAAGTTTCAGCACTGCTGTATAATGCCTAAATTTTTAATTTCTGATCAAATAAGTGTTACGTTTTACATATTTTCGTAATGAAAGGAAACAAAGATATGTCTCAGAAAGTACATGTAAGTCTCCAACTTCAACAGTAATTTTGAATAAAAAATTATAGAACAGACTATCCCTATGTACAGAAGAAATATTTTTTTCCAGTATTTCACATAAAAAGTATTTGAGTATATTATCTTACCAATATTTATCTATGCTATGACAATTTTGATACAGTTTATTTGAAACTTAAAGTCTTGGGTACAATCTGCAGGCTACATTTAACAGGTACAAAATGTTACACTTGTGACACATTTCATCATTGAAGCTACATGGCTACAATTTTAATCTGAGGAAAAAAGCTGTGACATACATAATAATTTTTGGATTGAACAAAGACTAGAGAACATATGAACAAGTATTTAATGAACTTGTAAACAGAACTTGTAAACAAACAATACTATAAAATTGTTGTCCTCTGCATATTGTATTTTTTTTTCAGATATGTCATTTTGAAACTGTTGAAATATTTTGTTTTACCATCATTTATCCTTTATACCATCATTTTATAAACAATTTGTTTTAAGATCAAAGCTTTAGCTACATTCAGGAGGCTTAATTCGAAAGTAACTTAAAGAGTTACACTTGTGACAATGTTAGTTTCAAACTTTTAAAGTCTCAAGCTCAATTTCCTGGACAAAACAGTTTGGCACTCATGTATATTTTGGCAAATAAGATGACTAGAATGGATAGTATTCTTCCACTTTAAACTTAGTTTAAAGTAACTTTGGAACAAGAAACAAATATAATAAAACAGTATAATCCAACATAGACTAGATTGTTTTCAGATTTCATTCTATCAGTGTTGAAATACAGTATTGTGTCAATGTAAATCTGTTGTCTTATCATTAAAATAGTTCATTTTGAGTTCAAAATATTAATACAAATCTGGAGTGTAAAACTGAATGTCACTTTACTGAATGTCACTTTTGACAAATTTAGCTTAAATACTGGTTTCATTTGATCTCCTGATCTTAATGTTTTAAAATATGATTAACATAGTCTCTGAAGTGTACACTGAATTCATTTGACTTAACTAATCATAATTGCTCTTTTGAAGGCCTCTTAACTAATCTTAATTGCTCTTTTGAAGGCCTCTTAACTAATCATAATTGCTCTTTTGAAGGCCTCATTATCAAGATTTATTAATCAGTGACCCATATAGGGTTATATGAAGCAAAGGCCAATATAATATATACATCAATAAATCTTGATACTGACACCTTCAATCAAGTTTTGTTAAATCAATTCTTTTGGAATATCTGTCTCAGTATTCTTCATTTTTCTACCGATTATTTCTTGATTGTTGAATCTCACGAGGTTAAATTTGAGCTTGATTCCTCGCACAGGGAGTAGACTCGGCAGTGAAAGCCTCTGTATTATATCGGAATGTGGGTTGGTGGAGACATTATTTTGGCTCGGCATGGTATAGACATTGGTTAAAAACTTCTTTCATAAACCGTAGTGTGACTTCACTGTCAAACTTCAACACATACAATAAAAAGTATCAATAGAGTTCGATAAAGAAATACCGTAGTGTCTTATTAAAATGCATCAACAAGTAGGCTGGTATAGACTATACAATGTAATTTGATCATTAATAATTGAAGCTGATGTGTGAAAGTGAAAATATAGTAGTAAGGGAAATACGTTTTTAATTGAAAGGTATTTTGTGGACTGTTGACCTGGTCTTGCTGGAAAGTCGTACAGCTACAAAGTCCTCCTCCTTATAGCTGAAATGTTGAATAATAAGCTGTAAAAGCAACTGATGTAGATTGTTCCTGCATGCATGTAGCCTTTAGCATATAAATGCTTTAACACTACTTATTTTGCATTGCTTGCTTTAGTAACACACACTGTTTACAAACTTTGTCTTTTATAGCACTGCTTGCTTTCTATATATGCACCCTTTGGTTATTAATCACCCTCTGCTTAGTGCTAGCTGGCATTAGTAACACAAAGTAAGGTGAGTGGTTTGACTGATGCACTACCATATTAACCATTTAACCAGGCTCTGCAAGCATCATGCAACCTGGGGGTTCCGGCTAGTATAGAAATACTAGTTTGTATTAACTCCTCTATTTAGCGCTAACATTCCATTTACTCGTACCGTTGAGCTAGGCTAACATAGTGGTGAAGGTCAGGTAGGTATCCCAGGCGAAGAAGACCATAATGACCAGGCTCAGAAGGTGCTATCAGAAGATCGGGCTCCTCAGCATGAGTGATGTGTAGCTTCACTTGTAGCATGTTTGCAAGGGATTGTATGCAAACATGATCCGCATGGGTACCGTCTTGGGCTATTTTTTCAACATAGCTGGTGAATGGTTCAGTCAGAAATTGCTCCATTTCTGATTGCTTTGACTGAAAAAATACAATCTACTATCTAACATATGCTTTTAGGCCTACTGCTCATTTGTATTGGTTGCCATGGAAACCAAAATGAGAAGAAAAAAAAAGAAAAGAAAATAATAATTAAAAAATCATCTCCTCAGAAACCGTATGCTCTAGAGGCTGAGAGTTTATGAAAATATTCACCATATTTGCCTTTACAGATTTTGTGTTTTTTTTTTATGAAATTTGGCTCTTTAGTTTGATTGCTATGGCAACTTAGATTTTCCATAGACTTATAATGGGGAAAATTGAAAAATGGCATTAACTACAAAGCCTTTGCAGATATTTTGACAAAACTTTCATAGAAATGGTTCTTTAGTGAACTTCTCTCAGCCATTTGCTTTTGTGTCAACCTGGGGGTCCAGTCGGTTGTGCCGGGGCCATGCCCCGCCCCCAGTACTTCATAAAATGCCTTATATCTCAGAAACCTTACAGATCCCCACCCCTAAACCGTATATATTCTTGTTCCTTATGATAAGGTGCAATAAGTGACACCAACCTGGGGATTCCCCGGATGTGCCCGGGACATGCCCCACCTCCTCCACTTCATAAAATGCCATTTATCTCAGAAACCATTCAGATCCACACCTGTAAACCGTATATATTGTTGTCTCTTATGATAGGATGCACTCAGTGACACCAACCTGGGGGTGCCCTGGGATGTGCCTGGGCCATACCCAACCCCTCCATTTCACAACAGGCCCAATATTCCAGAAACCTAACAGATCCCAACCCCTAAACGAAATATATTTTTGTTCCTTATGATAAGTTGCATTCAGTGACACCAACCTGGGGGACACCTGGGATGTGCCGGAGACATGCCCAACCCCCTCCACTTCGTAAAAGGTTGGCCCCCGCCCATAGGAGCTTGAAGAAATATATGGGCTGCATGATGCTTCCACACAGAGCTGAATCCGGCCCGCACACTAGTACTGGGAAACCGCTTAGAGGATCTAAGCCTGTCCAGGAACCGCAGTGTGAGGCAGACTGTCCATGCTGATAAACCCTATTGTTTTCATTAGGCGGCAGGGCTTGAGATGTCATTTCATCTCAATGTCGGGTAAAAGTCCTACAAAATTGGAAGCAACGTCTCCGAAATGACCTTTACAGTGTTGATGGGGATGTTTAACCTCAAATCAAACAAACAAACAAACAAACAAACTTCATAAAAGGCCAAATATTCAAAAACCTTACAAATCCCCACCCCTAAACCATATATATTCTTGTTCCTTATGATAAGAAGCATTAAGTGACACCAACCTGGGGGTCCCCCAAGATGTGCCGGGGACATGCCCCACCCCCTCCACTTTATAAAACGCCATTTATATCAGAAACCATTCAGATCTCCACCCCTAAACCATATATATTCTTTTTCCTTGTGATTAGACACATTCAGTGACACCAACATAGGGTTCCCCCCACCCGCCTGTGGTGCCACGGGCCATGCCCCACCCCTTTACTTCATTAAAAGCCATATATCTCAGAAACCGGTCAGATCCCCACCCCTTAACCATATATATTCTTGTTCCTTATGATAAGATCCCACTTCATAATAGGCCATATGTCTGAGAAACTATTCAAATCCCCACCACATAATCACATATATTCTTGTTCATTGTTATTAGCCACATTCAGTCACCCCATCTTGTGGGGTCTGCAGGGGCCATTTCTTTCCCATCCACTTCATAAAAGGGCCTCATATCTCAGAAACTGTTCAGCATTAGGTTGCAACAATCTTGGGCTTTTCTGGAATCCACCATGCCCGAATCCCTCTTCTGCTTAAAAGGCCTTACATCTCAGGAGCCATACATATCCCACCGCTAAACCATATATGTCTCTGTTCCTTTTCACAAGACACATTAAGTGACACCAACCAGGGCTCCATTGGTTCATGCCCCACCCTCTCCACTATATAAAACACCTAATGTTTCAGATACAGTCCACATGAGTGCTCATTTGGGAATGGGGTTTGTTTGGGAGACTTTATAATTGGTAGATTAAAATCATACCATGTTAAAATACATGTCTGCCATTGGGTTATGAAATTTGGATCCTTTGGTTTGTTTGCTATGGCAAGTTAAGAGTTTCCATTGACTTATAATGGGGAAAATTGAAAAATGGCATTTATGCCTTTCAAAATATTTTGTCAAACTTACATAGAAATGTTCCTTTAATAATGTTCTTTTAGGCCTATTGGTTGCCACAGGTGGGAAATTGTCAGTTGTCATCTGTTCTCCTGCAACAACACATTCAAGCAACATCAGACCTCTGAAGCCACTAGGCTGATCGGGTCCAAATCTTATCTGTAGCAGGGCTTCCATGGTTAATTAAAATACTTTGCTGCCAGTCGGCAGTGCCCCCTGAGCTCTGGTGAGCCATGGGCCCATGGGCCTCTTGTTTAATATGAGTTTGGTCGCATGAACAATATGGCCACCGTGCCCATATACCTGTGAACACAGATCCGTTCAAACTTCGATGGGCTTCATTTCATCTTGACTTGAACATCATTCAATATATCCCAACATCCTGCCAGTCAACTGCCGGACAGAAATAAGTTCAAAACACAAGGTGGTGTACATATGCACATGTCATTGCTGACTCCTACACTGTCCAATCAAAATACATCTCAAATGTCAACCAGAAAGTGTTTTCCAAAATGAGAACAATCAATTGCTTGATCTAATTTTAGAAATCTTTGTCAAACATACTTGATGCAAAGAGATTCATTGGGAGGTACTTCATACGAACTTGAACAGTTTGTGTCCACAGGCGTATAAGGTAAAAACCCTTCAGAAATCTTCTACGGAACCAATAGGCCCATTATCAGGTCAAATGTCCAAGAGTCTGCCATGGTAAAAAAAAAAAAAAAAAAAAAAAAAAACCTTTAAAATCTTCTCAGAAATATCAAAGTACTGAAAGTACTAATAGAAGGTTATGGTAGAAAACTGTTAGTTTTTACACTGGGCCATTTCATTTCATTATCTTTTTTTATTTTTAAAACAGTCAATGGTTATGTATGATTGTAGTAACGCGAGGAGCAGACAAATGAAATGTCAAAAACGAAATTGAGGATCGAACGGTACATGTTGTGAATCCCTTCTTGTGCCAATGAGAATAATTCTGGAGACAATTACATAGACTCTAACAAACAAGATAATTTACTCAACACTCTAAACGTGCTAGCAAATGGCTTTCTTACACCAACGGCCCCCGCCCATAGGGGCTTGAAGAAATATATGGGCTGCACGATGCTTCCACGCAGAGCTGAATCCGGCCCGCACACTAGTACTGGTAAACCGCTTAGAGGGTCTAAGCCTGTCCAGGCAAAGCGGTGCGAGGCGGACCGACCATGCTAATAAACCCTATTGCTTTCATTTGGCGACAGGGCTTGAGATGTCATGTCATCTCAATGTCGGGTAAAAGTCCCTCAAAATTGGAAGCAACGTCTCCAAAATGACCTTGACAGTGTTGACAGCGATGTTAAACCTCAAATCAAATAAACAAAAATTTCTCACACCAATATTCCGGGACACTGGCTGGTTTTTAATGACAGATTCCTTCTGTCATTAGTCGTCGTCCTGCATGTTTACAATTTTAACGTCCGAACTTCCGGCTTCCACTACTTTTAAAATATGACTCCGCAATAACACGGATAGTCCGTTGTTTGTTGACTTTTCATGCTCGCTGTCTCAAAACTTATTTCTCATGACATTATTTTCGCATTTTGATAACATGTGTTGTTTCATTTGTAATCAAAATACAAAACTGGTCTTTCTTAAATTACAAACAAAACGGGAAAAGTTAATTGAATATGCATAAGGAAAGTTCCCATTTTATACGGGCGACCGCATAAATGGTCATTGGCGAATCTTGGAGGCGGCGTCTAACCACGGCCTTCACTGCGGGCTTCAATGTTGTCGAAAGTTAGCCCATTTTTACCTAAATCAATTCCTATATTTCTAGCAGACGCCCCTTAATTTTGAACCGGGATTTCGAAATGAAATCTTCGTCAAATAAGTGATAATATTACATTCAGTACGAAATGGGTTATGATTATTTATATTTGTATCAATACGCCATTAAAATACCTTGTGAAAAGGAAAAAAAAATATATGTATAGAGCTACAATCAGTGCACATCATTTAAGTACCTAGATATACTTTGGAATAAAAAAATGAGCGCATAATAAGCTGTATTTAACTTTTGATTATCGGCCAATCCGACCCGTACACAACACTTACAGACATGACGTCATCACTCGGTCATAAGGATTGCCGATAATTTTGACGGATTAACTCCCCTTTGGAGCACAGCGAGAATATATTGAATTGAGGTAAAGAATCCGACTCATCCCATTGCGCATCTATCAAAAACCGAAAAATTCTGTTGAGTAACAATGCTGCCGTAGTGCTCGTTGTTGATTAAATCTGCGAGTGCTCTTGCAGCACTCAAAAATCGCATAGATCTAGAAAAAAAATCAAGTGAAGATGTTCATAAGGATCGGAGTCTCTGAAAACTGAGGTGATACTCTAGATTTCCCTTTAGTAATGAACATTTGGAGATACTACCCAGCAGGTATATGGCGTTAAAACTTCGTGTGATTGACGTTGGTGTAACGCCATGTCTTTACTGCAACGTCATATTAATATCGGTGCAACGTCATAACCATCGTTGATGTGACGTTGTCCCGGCGACGCATGCCTGGTGGCAGTGAGTCTTTTTGTTTTATAACGTCGATCAGGAAATCTGGAATCCAACATAATGAATGCTTTTTTCCTTTCTTCCATCAAAATCGGAAACGATGCATTAACATTAATTATTTTCTTCAGTTACGTCATTCGCAGTTTTTATTCATGTCATATAGTATATGTATATACATCGTGATAAATTTTCAACAGACGACATTTTGAAATATTTTCTGATTTTTTTTCTTCAGAAAACAGGACTTGACATTTCATGCAAATTGTCTCTTATGGATGAAATTATCTCGAGATGTCAAGTCCTGTTTTCTAGGAAAAATAAGAAAAAAGATGTCAGCAGTTTGTCGTTTGCTGAATTAGCCCAGAGAGTGGTGAAGGTTAGAAGAGTAAATTTGAAACCTTTTCTTATACAAAGGCCTTAATATTCACGAATTTCTCATAGAATCTGCCATTTCAGTGCCTTTTGGCGCTTTGATTATCTGAGGCTTCGATCACAAGTTAAAAAGTTTTTTGGTTGCTATGTTTTGTCAAGTGTTTGAAAGACGTCCGTCGACCCAGTAAAACCTGGATTAAACAAGAGGGCCATAATGGCCCTGGAACGCTCACTTGATCCGAAGTGTACAGATAAAGTGGTAGGTAATGTAAGAGGGAGTGGATGGTTTGAGCCATTTTGGTTCAGAGTGACCAAAGGAGCATTCCTGTGAAATTATTTCAAAATCAGTCTACCTATTTAGTAGTACATCACGTGAACAAGTCCGTGAAATGAAGACCCCTCTAAACCCCACTTCATATAGAGAACACTGTGTTTACGGGGTGGGGGTGGGGGTATACATTATTTTTCATATTTCTGCTAAAAGACATAGGTTGTGGGTACTCGTTAGAACCGCCTCATTAAGGCGGTTCTAACGAGCACCCACATCCTATGTTTTGATCATTGTTAAGAAAAATATCACGGTTTTTCATCAGAAAAGTAGCCATTTTGGGGTTGTTAAAAATGCACTATTTCGCATGGGTGTGTTATCGTAATGAGAAGTCAGTTCAAAGCTTGTTTATTGTTTCGGTTGGTGGCTTTTATGTTCAGTGGAGCGAAACTAATTTGAGCAATTTCCCATGGAACATTGCTTCCAAATTATTTTCTTTCTGCACGAGGATGAAGTCTTTTCAAAGTTCCCTTCTAAAGAGCTGACTTATATGTTACTATCTGGACATTTTTCAGACATTGAGGGTCATGTCCTAGCGCATGGAGATGAATTTGCTCAGCATCACGTGAACAAGTCAGGAAAATGACCCCAACCCCCTTATATGGAGAAAACGGGGGTTTACGAGGGTGTACATTATTTTTCTTTATTCTGCTCCAAGACATAGGTTGTTGGTACTCTTTAGAACCGCCTTACTGAGGCGGTTCCAACGAGCACCCTCAACCTATGTTTTGAACATTTATATAAAAATATCAAGGCTTTTCATCAGAAAACTAGCCGTTTTGGAGATGTGAAAAATGCTCTATGGCACACGGGTGAGTTATCGTAATGGTCTTACTTGCAATGTCTCGCTGTGACAATTGGCGGGGCTGGGGGTGGGGGGGACGTGGGGGCAAGAATTGTCATAAAATGCTAGACATATGAGTCATTGGTTCCCCTTGACAATACAGAGCTAACTTGTATGTCACTATCTGGAAATATTATGGACATTGAGAGTCAGGTCCTAGTTCAACAGAGTGAAATGAAGAGGCTCAGTTTTACTAATAATATTACATGGTGACAAAGGGAGGGTGGTTATGTTTCAGTGGTTCTTTTGACAATACAGAGCTGACTTGTATGTCACTGTCTAGGCACCTTGTGGACATTGAGGGTCAGGTCTTAGTGCAGCAGAAGGAGATGAACCGGCTCAGCCTTAACCCTATACAAAAACCAGTGGGCTCCGGGCAGGTCCAGTTTTGACCCGATGGGGTTATAATTTGGATAATATTGGTAGAGGGCAACTAAAGGAAGTTTCATTCCAAATATCAAAGACTTGGACCTTCTGGTTTCGGACGAGAAGTTATTTAAGGTTTTCAGTACGTAAGTCTATGTGAAACAAGGTGGCCATTTTTTGACTCCAAGGTTTTGATTTATATAATCTTGGTAGAGGTCACCCGCATGAAACTTCTAGCAAAATATCAAAGACCTGGGCCTTGGGTTTTTTAGAAGAACATTTTAAAGGTTTTCCATATATGGCTATGTAAAACCGGTGGGGCCTGAGGCGGGGCAACCTTTGGCCCCAGGGCTATAATTTACACAGCATAGTAGAGGACAACCAGATGAAGCATCATACCAAATATCAAAGACCTGGGCCTTCTGGTTTCAGACAAGGAGCTTTTTAAAGGTTTTCCATATATAAGTCAAAATAAAACCAGTGAACCCCAGGGCAGGGCCATTTTTGACCAAGAGCTAAAATTTGAACAATCTTGGTAGAGGTCTCCTAGATGAATCTTCACCCAAAATATCAAAGAACTGGGCCTTGCGTTTTCAGAGAATTTTTTTTTCAAGATTTTCCCTATATATCCCAATGTAAGACCAAAGGGAACCCCCGGGCGGGGGGGGGGGGTGCAATTTTGGCACAAGGACTATAATTTGAAAATCTTGATATAGGCCCACAAGACGAAGCTACATACCAAATACTAAATATCTGAGGCTTATGGTTTCAGACAAGAAGATTTTTTAAGATTTTACCGCGAGATGTCTATGTAAAACCAGTGGGCTACAGGGCGGGGGCATTTTTGGTCACAGGGCTATAATTCTAACAATCTTGATAGAGGTCCACTAGACACAGCTTCATATCAAATATCAAAACACCTCAGCCCCCTGGTTTCTGACAAGAAGATTTTCAAAGGGTTTCCCTATATAAGTCAATGTAAAACCAAAGGGCCCGGGTGGGGCATTTTTGACCCCAGTGCTATAATTTGAAGTCGGAAAGTTCATTGGTCTCATAGTGTGGCAAGGCTATAAATGCCATTTCATCACAATGTTAGGTAAGAGTCCAACGAAATTCGAAGCACGTCTATACAGTTTTGTTTATTTGTTTGATTTGAGGTTTAACACTTTTTTGGTCATTTTGGAGACGTCGCTTCCAATTTTGTCGGACTTTTACCCGACATTGTGATGAAATGGCAACTCAGCCTCTGCCGCACAATGCAACCAATAGAGTTTATATGCATGGATGGTCCAACTCGCACCACTTTTCCTGGGGCTTAGAATCTGAACCTTTAAGCTGTTTACCAGTACTCATGTTCGGTCGATTTCAGCTCTGCGTGGAAGCATCATGCTTCTTGTTTCCTCAAGCCCCGGTGGGCGGGGCCGTTAAACAGTTTTGATGTGGACGTTAAACGTCAAATCAAACACATCAAATACACCTCAGTAAAAAAAGGGAAATATTCAGATACAGAAGAAGAGGAAACAAAATCTAATATTTTCTGACCTCGGCTCAAAAAAAAACAAAACAACAACAACAACAAAAAAAAAAAAAAAAAACAAGCACCCACCGCCCGGAATAAATATGTATTAGCCCGTACTATAAACGTTAAGATTAAGGAGTTTAAGTTAAAAAGTCATATTTTCCTGATGGTCACAGAAATATATCCATGCAACAGTGAATCGGCCCCCGCCCATCGGGGCTTGAAGATATATATGGGCTGCATGATGCTTCCACGCAGAGCTGAATCCGAGTACTGATAAACCGCTTAGAGGATCTAAGCCTGCCCAAGCAAAGCGGTGCGCACGAATCGGACCGTCCATGCTTATAAACCCTATTCGGGTTTCATTGGACGAAAGGGCTAGAGATGTCAATATCGGCTGTCAATATCGGGTAAAAGTCCCACAAAATTGGAAGCAACATCTCCAAAATGACCTTTACAGTGTTGACGGGGACGTTAAACCTCAAATCAAACAAATGCAACAGTGAAGGTAACTTCGCTCTATCCGCCCCCGCCCATAGGAGCTTGAAGAAATATACGGGCTGCATGATGCTTCCACGCAGAGCTGAATCCGGCCCGCACACTTGTACTGGTAAACCGCTTATAGGATCTAAGCCTGTCCAGGAACCGCGGTGCGAGGCGGACCGTCCATCCTAATAAACCCTATTGGTTTCATTGGTTGACAGGGCTTGAGATGTCATTTCATCTCAATGTCGGGTAAAAGTCTCACAAAATTGGAAGCAACGTCTCCAAAATGACATCTACAGTGTTGACGGGGACGTTAAACCTCAAATCAAACAAACAAAACTTCGCTCTATCTGTAGTATAGCAAGTCGTAGTATTCCATTCATACTGTCAACTCATTCATTGAATTATTAATCCGCGATCTAGATTTTGAGCGAGTTCAGTTGACGTACTAGAGTTAACAAGAGTTTACTTGCTCTAAAACGCGCGGTGTAGGAATATTGCGACTGCTAGAGTTAGCTTGGTATGAGAGTTGGAAGCCTTGCCTAGTAACAACGAATACGGTGGAAGGTGGAAAATTGTGAGTTAAATGCAATCCGAAAAATACGGAACCCGGGAAGGGACATGATTTTTTATTTTTATTATGTTGTGCGAACAAGATAATATCTTGAGCGGACAAGATATTATCTTGTTCGGACAACATATTATCTTCTGCGGACAAGATATGATCTTTTTCGCACAACATAATATCTTGTGCGCACAAGATATTATCTTGTTCGCATAACATATTATCTTGTTTGCACAACATAGATCTTGGGAATTTGTGCGGACAAGATATTATCTTGTGTGGACAAGATAATATCTTGTGCGGACAAGATAATATATTGTGCGTACAAGATTAATGTTGTGCAGACAAGATATCTTGTGCGGACAAGATAATATCTTGTTCGCACAAACAAATATCTTGTGCGGACAAGATAATATCTTGTCCGCACAAGATAATATCTTGTCCGCACAAGATAATATCTTGTCCGCACAAGATAATATCTTGTCCGCACAACTTATAAAATAAAAAAAAGCATGTCCTTTCCCGGGTTCCGTAGAAAATCGATTATTTCCAACTATTTGAAATTTTGGCCACGTGTTTGAATCAAAGCACTGAGACTACTGGTGGGTCGATCGTCTCTAAGTGTAGGTTGGGAAAATAGTTCTGAGCTGAGAATCGAACTGTTCGTTTAACTTTTAGCAAGCACGGTAGAGCTGATCAGACATCGCGTTATGTGGCGTCTGATTAAGTAGATTCTGTTTGCCAATGCTCAAGTGTACGAACACAGTCCACCCGCCCCCGCCCATCGGGGCTTGAATAAATAGATGGGCTGCATGATGCTTCCACGCAGAGCTGAAAGTCCCGTAACATTGGAATTAACGTCTCCAAATGACCTATACAGTGTTGACGGGGACGTTAAACCTTAAATCAAACAAACAAGCACAGTACAGGATTTTCTTCTTACGCTACGCTCTGACGTCTTAGAGTAGTACTTGGATTTTGTTCAACAGAGTGGGGAGGGTGCAAACGCAGCCCCTCCCATCTTTTGGAAATTATTTCAGATTCATACAGTTTTTCATCTCTGCAAAATGCCTGAAATTCGCATCCTCAACCCGCCCTTTTTCAGCGTCTGCGTACGGCCCTGAATCATGTTCAAAACTGTTGTTGCATACATATGGCGAACAGTGCCGTCCTGATCAGAAGCAATGTACTCTATATCCGATCTTGGTAAACGCTGTCGGCCCCCGCCCATAGGGGCTTGAAGAAATATATGGGCTGCATGATGCTTCCACGCAGAGCTGAATCCGGCCCGCACACTAGTACTGGTAAACCGCTTAGAGGATCTAAGCCTGTCCAGGAACCGCGGTGTGAGGCGGACCGTCCATGCTAATAAACCCTATTGGTTTCATTGGGCGACAGGACTTCGGATGTCATTTCATCTCAATGTCGGGTAAAAGTCCCACAAAATTGGAAGCAACGTCTCCAAAATGACCTTTACAGTGTTGACGGGGACGTTAAACCTCAAATCAAACAAAAAACAAACTTGGTAAACGCTGTATGTCTAATACCGGTACCACCTATAAAGTCTGGGCTACTCATTTTTGCACTGGTTCTAAAATGAGTGCGAAAAGTCTATTTTTACTCGACTTGGCATGCGTTTTTATAACAGTTCTATAAATAGAATGTTCCGAAAGACGTCACGTGACGTCGTGGCCTGGTTAATTTCATTACGTGAGCAACCGGGCATTCTTATACTATTTCGTTTAACCCTCAAATGCCACTATTTAAGCAAACAGTGAAGTTCCTGTGCAACCTGCTGATCAGATGCCACATTCCGCCGCGTCTGATCTGGGTATTATCCAGCACACGATTCCTGTCAAGACTTTATAGATAGCTCTTGTTGCATTGATAAAAATAGCGCAACGTTTCAAGTTCTATTAATAAAACATAATATTGGTTTTACCAAATCAGTGATGGTCTCTATAGATAGCTCCTGTTGCATCGATAAAAATATCGCAACGTTTAAAGTTCTATTAATAAAACATAATATTGGTTTTCCCAAATCAGTGATGGTCACGTGGACAACTGCAATGATTCCGTTTGGCCATTTAGTAAATTTGGGTCGATCGACCAAAAAATCACGTCCAACTTGAAAACATGATTATACTTTCGATTTACTCGAGGGCAAAGGATGACTTTTTCTTGACGTCATTAGAGTTCTGAATCTGAATTTGAATCGTTACTGGTGATGTATCAAATGACATTTGATGCTTCTTGTCGCTTCTAATTGGGGGATCGTGAAGTGGGGCGGGGTGGGGGGATAAAGTCATTGTACAACTTTGTACAAAAGTAAGCCTACTGTCTATCCTATTTTTCTTGAGTTGGTCAACTTAACTCGCTCAAAGCAAACTAGGTCATGACAAAGCTGCGAATCGAGACCAATTTGAACCAAAGGGTTAAATTTATGGCATTTTACTCTGAGGTTAGTGGTTTGTGTAATTGGCTTCCTCAGTTTGACAATCTGCATATCATTTTCACTTATCAAATGATACATGCGCGTCTATTGATAAATATATGGAGGCTTATTTTTCTTGAAGCATAGTAGTGATTCGTCATCGAGGGGCTCCAGTGTCGATTGACATAAGAAGGTGAGATCTGAAAGGACATCACCTTCTAATAAGTTTATATTCATTTCTTAATTAACCTACGATTATCCCCCTGCCGTCGTGTTTTTTATTCTTGCTAGACAGAACTCCCAACTCCCAAAGCAAGCTTGACTGAACTCAAGTTAACTCTAATAGTGCGACACGAGCCATAACCCGCGTGTTTTGGTGGAACTATAGTTAACTCTAGAAAGTCAACCGAACTCGCTCTAAATAACTAGGTCAGGTCAGCTGCGAAACGAGACCAATTTCAAATCTATGCCCATTTTATGACATTTAACTCTGAAGTTCATTGTTTGTGTATTTTGCATTTTTCAATATGCATATTATTTTCACATATCAAATGATACAGGCGCGTTTTTTCACTGATTTATGAGGACCTATTTTTCTTGAAACAGAGGAGTGATGCGGTATCAAGGGAATTCTTTGGAGTGTTGCCATAAGAAGGTGAGACCTGAAAGGTCATCACCTTCTAAAAATGGCTCCATAAGCTCTCAGCACTCAGGTGAGCGGCCCAGAACCACTGGTCCCCTGTTTTTTTGTTGTTTGTTTTTTTGTATACCTGACACTGCTCAACAGTTTCCATCAGAGTTTAAAGGTTAGTGATCTGGAGCTTAGGTGAGTTTTTAAACAGTTTTAGATGTACAGGACTTCACACTTGTAAATAGCTATTGTTCAAGTATACTCCAGATACTGGTAGTTGTAGACATAGAAAGGTATACAGCTGGATTCCAAAACATAGCAGCACATTTTAGTCAAGTAGTGCAAGCGGACAAGAAACCAACAAGGGGGAAAAAGAACTATATGTCAACTCACTGTCTGAAATATATTTCAGTGTCTCCTCGGTCATGGAAAAAAATAATTGTTAGTTATGGTCATGGGAAAACAGTTGTCATCGCACTGACTTCAGCTGTTAAATATTTCATGCCCTCCATCTCGACGAAAATTTCCCGTGCGGTTCTTTTTGCCCACGCTCTAAAGCGTCTCCAAAGTATGCTGCAAATGGTAAATACCGTTTGCAGCCAGTGGTTCCCGTGGTAAGCGAACAGACCCAGTGATGCACTCTGAGCAACTTTGGTGCTATTGGCACTCAAGATAAAACATTTGGTTATTAGACACGTACTACTTTAAGTTGCATCACTTGTAAAAGACAAGGCAATGTGCAAATAATTTTCAAGTCATAACTAAGTACAATGTATTCGGCAGTTGACTTGAGGTTGCCAACTTTTGCATATCAATAATATACATGTGTACAGACATTTTGGTTTAGATATCCATCAGCTTCCTTGTGTAGTTTGCTATGCTCGTTTATAGGTAACACCTATTTTTTCATATTACTGCTCAAAAGACGATTGTAGATACTCGTTAAAACCTCGAAGCGGTTCTTACCAGCAGTACCCACAATCTATAGTCTGCTCAAAACAAAGATTGTGGATACTCGTTAAAACCTCTAGATGGCGACAGGGCTTGAGATGTCATTTCATCTCAATGTTGGGTAAAAGTCCCACAAAATTGGAAGCAACGTCTCCAAAATGACCTATACAGTATTGACGGGGACGTTAAACCTCAAATCAAACAAAACAAACAAAACCTCGAGGCGGTTCTAACCAGCAGTACCCACAAGCGAATATATATTCTCCTCAAATTGTGGCCCCCGCCCATAGGGGCTTGAAGAAATTTATGAGCTGCATGATGCTGGCACGCAGAGCTGAATTCGGCCCGCACACTAGTACTGGTAAACAGCTTAGAGGATCTAAGCCTGTCCAGGAACCGCGGTGAGAGGCAGACCGTCCATGCTAATAAACCCTATTGGTTTCATTGGGCGACAGGGCTTGAGATGTCATTTCATCTCAATGTCGGGTAAAAGTCCCACAAAATTGGAAGCAACGTCTCCAAAATGACCTTTACAGTGTTGACGGGGACGTTAAACCTCAAATCAAATCAAATATTCTCCTCAAAACAGACTGTGGATACTCGTTAAAACCTCGAGGCTGTAGCAGAAACAAAAAAGAACAATGGATGAACCCCTGTATATACATGTATGAAAGTGGCCGAGCCGGCACTCGACATTGAATCAAGCGTGGTATCTCAATGGTATAGTGCACCTGCCTGTGATGCTAGAGGCCCCCAGTTTGATTCCCGGCAGCGGTAATAAAACTGCGGTGTCCGAACATGCTCCAGGTGAATGCCGCAAAGTGCATCGTCCTCCGCATCGGGACGTTAACTGGGGACCCCCTGCACGTGCAGGGAGGCCCATTCTGTGCAGGTTAAAGATCTATTCGTTATTACATTTTTTGGGGGGTTTGGGTTTTACGGCCCTTTCAAGATTATTTCACTCATATCGAGCAGATCGTTAATCATAGGTGGGCGAAAACCGGAGTACCCGGAGAAAAACCACCTGACCTTCCGTTGCAGAACTTGGCATCTCACACGTGACCCGAGCGAGGCTCGAACCCACGGCGGTGAGAGACCTGATGACTAAGAGTCAGCACTCTTATCCATTAGGCCACGGAGGCCCGTTCGTTATTACATGATTACTGTGTATGTTTTCATCCTGCAAACCTGGATCGGCAATGACTGATCACACTAGAATTGAAAACGCTCCAATGTTGATTCGACCGATATACATTTTAGATAGAAATAGTAGAAAAAATGAATTGGAGAGGAGCAAATTCTTTCCTTTAAGAAAAGAAAATAAATAAATTAAAAAAATCAGAAAATAAATAAATAAAAAAAATATTTGTCACTTAATTGCTCGACTCGATGGTTACTGATTTTTGCTTGCCCCCCCCCCCCCCCCCCCCCCCGTTTGGTCCACACTTTTAAATTTTGAAATCGTCCTGCACAACTTCATTTTCATATCTGTCTAGTGGTTACTGAGAACTTATCGGGACAAAAATTGGGCGGAAAAAAGAGAAGAAACCCAGAAAAACTAATGTCTCGTTTTGGAGACTTAATCCTTATCCTGCTGAATAAATTAATTTAGCCACACCCATTGCTGACTATCAAAGCATCATGCAGCCCATGTTTTTCTTCAAGCCCCGATGGGCGGGGGCCGCAACACTGTACAGGTCATTGGTCATTTTGGAGACGTCACTTCCAATTTCGTGGGACTTTTACCAGACATTGAGATGAAATGACATCTCAAGCCCTGTCGCCAAATGAAACCTATAGGGTTTATATAGATGAACGGTCTGACTTGCAACACATTTCCTAGGCAGGCTCAGAACCTCTAAGCTGTTTACCAGTACTCGTGTTCGGTCAGCTCTGCGTGGAAACATCATGCAGCTCAGTCTATTTCTGCAAGCCATGATGGGCGGGGCTATTCACAGAAACAGTAGGAAGTTCCAACGTTGAGTGGTAGGGGTTAAAATTAAAAAGGTTTGCTTTTATGGTTCATATCAACTTCGAGACTATGAAGATGTGCAGGCTTACTTATAATCACAGTGTTGGGAACAGAACTTTATTGAGCATCAATGATGGGAAATGCCGAATCCGGCGTATTTTTACGCCAGATTTTGCGTAAAGTTTCCAGTCGTGGCCAGTATTTTTTCTCCTGTCGCGTTCGTCTTTGTAAATGACAGCGAGTGCTCAATTGATCAAAGGTCTGTAGGCTGGTGTGTATTGCCAATCGCGACTGCGGAAAAAAGACAGGTCCATCTTGGGACACTCGGGTGTGCTGTGACAAATCAAGCATGTGGCTGATTAACACTTACTGAATGTTTTGCTTCCCGGATTTTTGTACACACACTTGGATTATCGGTAATTTGATTGTTGAGAAAATGTCGGGGCATAATTAAAGAAAGCGATCATTACCTATATTATGATAAAAAAAAAAAAAAAAAAACAGAATCGTCGATATTGCGATTCCCTATCTAACACCATTATCCATACCATCAACAAATAACAAAATGCGTTAAACTGGCAAAATAAAATCAATTTTTGGCTATTAAACTTTAAAAAAAGAATAACCAAACTAATCATAACTGAAGTTTATTTTATCAGATGCATTAGTTTGAACTTTAAAGATTGATTCGAAAATAAACAATTTTTATGTGGAAGTTCGCCATTGCGACTGACCGGAGAAATGACCCGAATTACATATGATTCAAGCCCCAAAGTCTTTCGGATCCTTACGAGACACATGTTCATGGTGCTGCCTGACACAACAGCCTATAATACTGGCACAGCATGCAACGCTTCAGATGTCTGTAAACTTTAGCCATAAACTCCCAAAGCCTGCCCCGGCGAGTCGGACATGCAACGCTTCAGATGTCTGTTAACTTTAGCCATAAACTCCCAAAGCCTGCCCTGGCGAGTCGGACCATCCGAGCATATAAACCATATCGGTTTAACTGGGCGGCAAGGATTGAAATGTCATTTTGTCTAAATGTCGGGTAAAATTTCACACAAAACTGGAAGTAATGTCTCCAAAATGACCTAAATAATGTTAATGGGGATGTTAAACCTCAAATCAAGTAAACAAACAATCTTACAGAAAAGCAGAAATATTGGTCAATTAAAGGCTGTTATTGGTCACATGAAATCTGACGGGAATGACTTGGCAGATTTTTCACATTTTTCAAAAGGGGACAACTTTCGGAACTTCCTGTTTGCTTTTCTATGAGCTTTGTCCCACGAAAAAGCTGTCTACTCTTAAAGGAAAGAATTTGCTCCTTAGGAGCAAATTCTTTCCTTTAAGAGTTGACCCTTATTGACATGGGAGACTAAAATACGCTTGAAATAGTTGCCTCCCCTGAAGGTGTATGCATTCCACTGAAAGTCTGAAAAAATATATTTGTTCGACTCGACGGTTAGTAAAATATTTGGGTGGATTTTTGCGTGTTTTTTCGTGATTTTATGGGCCCACACTTTTAAATTTTGAAACCTTCCTCACAACTGAACAAAAAATAGGCGGGAAAAAAGAGAAGAAACCCAGAAAAACAAATAAGTCTTAACCCTTATCCTGCTGAATATATACATTTAGCCACAGCCATTGCCGAGTGTCAAACATTAAAATTTCACAAGCTGCATGGCAAACAGTGTAGGACCTCATCTCTGTTTGCAAAAGTAGGGGTTGTTATGGGTTAAATATACACTAAGTAGAAGTAAAACAAAGATCAGGAATTGCCACTTTATAACTGAGCCTCCTGTTGTGCCCATTTCTGTTTGTTTGCTTGATTTGAGGTTTAACGTCCCCTTCAACACTGTATTTTGGAGACGTTGCTTCCAATTTTGTGGGATTTTAACCCGTCATTGAGATGAAATGACATCTCAAGCCCTGTCACCCAATGAAACCAATAGGGTTTATAAGTATGGGCGGGCTGCCTCGCATCGCTTTGTATGGGCAGGCTTAGATCCTCTAAGCGCTTTACCAGTACTCGTGTTGTCTGCTTGGTAGCCTCATGCAGCCCATCTATTTCTTCAAGCCCCGATGGGCGGGGGCCGACCATTTCTGTATGCATTGGAATTGCACAAGGAGGATAAATTACAAGGATTTGTGTCAAAAATACATTGTGTATAAAGAAGTTGTTTTGTTAAAGCAAAATGTAGAACAAAGGGTTAATTCTTTCATGGAGGTTTAAAATATTAGGCAATAGTAATTATATATCAGTTCTCAACAAGCTGTTGTATGATAAGCGCTAGGACGTAGCAACACTAAATCAAGACGAGATGCAAAGGACTAAACTCAACCATTATAGATAAAGGTATGCACATGTATGTCATCAGACCGGACAGTCGTCGGCAGTCGCGAGCGGACGACAAAGGCGACCAGCGGAAAGGGGAAGCGTCCCCGACTGCCACCGAGTGTAGGCTGGGAAAATAGTCCCGGACTGAGATCCAAACTTTCGTTAAAGCCCTAAATTCCACTTTCTATGTAAACAGTGTAGACCCCGATTAGACGCCGCGTTCTGTGGCGCCTGATCTGAGTCTCCATTGCTTGCCAAGCCTCTCACAGCGAACATTCTCTACTGAAATCATATACGCTAATTGGTGATTGATTTTTTACATGACCCGTGGCGTCATGCAGTAGATTTTTGACAATCGCTTAGCTCCGCCCTCTCCTGTGGATTAACCGGTATTGGATGGTGATGTTAAGTATTGATTACGGTCAGTTTGACATTATTGTCACTTGATACACCTATTCTGGTGTAGCGTGTCAGTGTTTTTTGATGTATCTGCTCTTTAATGAACCGACGGGATATGGCGTATTGCTAACTTGCTGGGTGCGCGGTTGTAAAAGCCGCCTCAGTGCGGCGTTTCTAATGAGCAGCTACAGTCTAAGCGTTGACAACAAATAAGACAAGTATCACAAACAGACGCCTTTTCAACATACGGGTATTGTGGCCTGGGTGTCAGCTAAGGCTGACACGATTAATCGTACAATCGATTAATCGATCGATAAATACCAGAAAAATGATTATCATTTCTGATTTGCTTGTAATCGGTTACTTGACAGGTACACTTTACTAACCAAAGTTATGCCTAAAATAGCTGGATGAGTGGTAAAAAGTGCAGACCCTGATGAGACGCCGCATTTTGCGGCTTCTCATCTGGGTCTACACTGTTTGCTCAAGCCTGTCTGTTCAAATATACATATGGTAATGTACAACGTATGATAAGAGTCATGCTCAAGCAGAAATCCAAACAGGTAAAATTTTGACAAACATTTAGTGATTACTAATCGATTACCGATCACAATGGCAGGAATGATGATCGATTATCTTTTCAGCTTCGATCAGCCAGGCCTAGTGCCAGCTCAATGTAACTTATTGATATTCAGCAGATGTCCGTTTTCTGCATCCGCGCTGTCATGCAAATGAGCCAACAGTCTATCTGTGAGCCCATCGAAGAATCAGGTCAGCCTACGTATCAATATAGTCTGACCAGAGACTTCTCTTGTTGCATTAAGCACTTAGCTATCCTTAGAGCGCACAGCGAAGACTCTGATCAGACTGTGCGGATGCGCAGGCTGAACTAAGTATTCGCTAGGCGCGCATGTCTTATTGTAGGTTTTGTCGTGCGCTGTCATGCAAATGTCTAATACTTGTACATAATGTAAACAAAGTGCTGAAAACAATAACTTGAAGATGTTTTGCAATATGTGCATATAAGTATTTATGTTACATGTATATTGTGGCTACTATTACGTTCAAACAGGTAATTATTCAATTGTTTAAACCTGCAGCGTAATGCATGTAATTGAGGCGGCCCTGACAACAATGCAAAGTCTATAGTTTATCAACGACCTTTGAGAGTTCAACGTTCAAGCGTGCAAAGACTGTTCCAAGTTTAAGGGGAAGCAGGGTTCGGATTTCTGTTTTCACAGGATTTTTAAATTACAAATAAGTTTTTTTATTATGCCATTATGTAGAAGTCGTGGCCAAGTGGTTAATATGATGCAGTACGAATCTCAGTAAAACCATGTCGCCCAAGTAAAATCCCAACTGAAGGCGACTTGCCTAAAACACGGACTAGTCCAAAATTAAAAGTGCAGTCACGTCTCACTTCGTTATGAAAGACTATATAATTCGAATCAGAAATAAGCCTGGGCCAGTAAGCATGGTAAGGTATTATTTATTAAAATGGATTTCTGTGATGATTTTTCACCACCGAACAATTCTAGCAATTTTGAGGTTCTTGATAATTTCGACTTGGATTAGAGCTTAAAACGTTCCTCAGAGTTTATTGAAGTTCCAAACAGACTGGTGCAGACCCGTAGGATCGTGTTACATGTAAGACTGAGAATTAATACGGATCCAACGACGTTCACACTACAGAACATCTTGATCTGGATTAAACGTATCAATATTACGCTAACAAGGCAACATCATAAGCACCCCCGTTCACCCCACTGTATACATTTTATCGGAGAAAACTGGGGTTTAAAGGGGTTTACATTATTGTTTCTATTTCTGTTTCAAGACATAGGTTGTAGATGCCCATTAGAACCGCCTATTTGGGCGGTCCTAACGAGCACCCACAATCTATGTAAGACATAGGTTGTATATGCTCGTCAGAGCCGCCTCACTGAGGCGGTTCTAACGAGCATTCGCAATAATTGTTTTGAACACAGGTTGTAAGTACATGTACTCGTTTGAACCGCTTAATGGAGGCGAGTCTAACGCGGGACAAACAATCTATGTTTGGAATATAAATAAGAAAAATATCGCAAATTCTGATCAGCATCTAAACACTGACGGCACTAATAGGTCGATTGACTCTGATCAGACTCTCAGCATGATGCGGCGTCTGATCAGGGTCACACTGTTTGCCAGTTACCCAGTACATGAGCCCACTCCAGATTTTTTTTACTCTGCAATTTGACATCACAAGGCGAAGACTAGCGCTGCTATAAATATCAGGTACCTGGATATATATACTACTCAAAGTTTGATAGGGATCACTTTTTATACACCAAATTTTGCACTGAAAATTTAAAATTTCTTGACAGAATTTATACTCGGTATATTGATAAATATCTTAAGCAGAAACTTATGTGCAGTTCAGTACTCATAAAAGTGCACACTTCCCACACTTCGCAAAAGAATTCATGTACCCCCAAAATCTTGCGTAACACTGCTTTCCAGCAGACAAATCAAACTTGTCAGTGTTCCTTTACCAAGCGTAAAAAGGACTTCATTTGATTTGTGAAACATTTAAATCCCTAGGGGACAATTAAAAAACCATCTGAGCCCCGAAGAAATGAATCGTGACGTCGGAATGTTGGCATCTGGCGTCTCTCAACGTCGTGTTGCTGGGATTCTGAATGTGTCTCAGGGCGTGGATTCCCGAATGTGGATCTTACCCACGGAAATCCTTCACACAGATACGGCGGGGTCGAGAAAGGGCTATAACTCAACGTCAGGGCCGTTTCTTGTTGATTCAGTCTCGACGTCAACGGTTCCTGAACGCTACGCGTTTACATAACGAGCTAAGGAACGGAACTGGAGTACGAATTTCTACACAAACTGTCAGAAACGGGCTCCACGAGTTCGTACTTAATGCCATGAGGCCTGCTGTACGTGTTCCATTGACGAGACAGCACGTGCTAGACCCGTTGGACTTTGCCAGAACTCACGTCAGGTGGACGGTTCGTGACTTGACGCCAGTACTGTTTACGGAGGAGTCCAGATTCTGTCTAGACTTCGCTAATAAACGTCAATTAGTGTGGCGAATGGACAAAGAGCGATTTGATGACTTGAATGTGGCAGAGCATGATCGCTATGGAAAGGGGCCAGTCATGGTTTTGGGCTGGGATAAGCGTGAACGGTAAAACTGACTTGTACCTCGTTTAAAACGGAACGTTAATGACAGTGAGGTGCTGTAATGAGATTCTTGATGAGTTTGTGAGACCATATGCAGATGCTATCGGCCCGGACTTTATTCTGATGGACGATTATGCCCGTCCCAACCGTGTCAACGACACTCATTCCTATCTGGAACGTGAGACAGTCGTTCGTTTGGACTGGCCTGCTCGGTCACTGGACTTAAATCCGATTGAGCATGCGCGGGACATGCTACAGTGTGCTGTTTCAGCCCGACCTGTGCATCCAAGGACTTTACAGGAGCTCAAAGATGCATTGGTTGCTGAATGAAAGCTGATTCCACAAAACCGGATACAGACTCGGATTACGAGCATGCGCAGGCGATGTCGTACTGTAATTGATGCCCGTGGACGCCATACACGTTATTAGGCACGTTTGTCTAAACAAATTTGGAAATTTGTGAAAAATCAGTTGTTCAAATCCCTTCGTGTTACGGCAAATTTTGGCGGTGCCAAGACGGTTGCTGTTGTCACGCTTGAATTGACAAAATTAATCACTGGGTTTTGTGAAGAATACGTTTTCTATCATTATGTATCAAATTTGGATTCAGCTGATTAGTTCATCCAAAAATTATTTTGCGCATAAAAAGTGATCCCTATCAAACTTTGAGTAGTATATACATGGTCAGCGAAAGTCACGTTGACAAGAGCTGGCGGGAATCTTTGGTTGTAACAAAAGCAAATTACAGTAGTATTATCTGAATACCTACATGAATTATAGCATACATTATAGCACGAGTCTACTCATCAGTTTTATGTCTGTGTATGTCCTTTGAATTAACTGCTGTTGCATCACGGAGTAAACTGATTAGACTTTGCTCTCCGTCGTACAGAGCTTCACACTAGAAAGCATCTTCAAAATAGAAGTGAAGGCAATGATCCAAACTCTTTCACAATTTAACAGTTTGTATTACATGATTCCACTTGCTATTCACAGCATGCGGATAGGGTTGCATTATAAAAGTCAAGCAAAGGCTGAAGGTATTAATCCTCACATAGGGGTCTCCGTGGTGTAGTGGTTATACTACTCGCCTTGTAAACCCGGGGTTGCAGGATCCATTCATTTCGGATGCGTCTTTAAACCGAGATTCTGTCTCCGTATGACCTTAGCTGTTGGTGAGACGTAAAATTCAAACACTCATGACTCATGACTCATTAAGCCTTACAACTGTTTTGATATATTGATCATCATGTCACTGCTTCTATATCAGGAATAGAACGAAATCCTGGTCCATCATCAACTCCTCCCCCCTCTTCTGACAGCTTTTCTACACTCGTAGAAGACCTACTCAGAATAATAATAAAAAAATCAGTTGCCCACTATAACGTTAAACACATCTTGAACGCTGATCTTCAATATGGAACAGGATTTAGGTAAAAACCCAATGATGTAACATTGAGATTGCAATTTAATATCGTGTCACTGGCATTTGCAATTTGGATATTCTGTTATGCTAAATTCAGTTACAATTGTGCAACATTGCATTATGATATTCATTTTTGTAGTCTGATTTTGGAATTTGTGTAGTTTTCTTTCTGTTTCTAGTCCTCAGATGATTTTGCAACTTGAAATTCCGCTTATGCTTCTTCTAGTTCCCATTACTCTCGTTCAGTGGCGCTGTGGTCGTTCTTTCGTAAACGTCCGCCTGTATTCGGCAGATATTAAAAAAAATCTGCAAGCGTATTGGTGATACGGAGGAGTGAGAGAAACGAGAGAACTATATTTTTGGCATGAAACGGATGATTTGGGGACACTACACCTTTCCCGATTAAATCATTTACACATAATTCATATTTTATATGTCAGACTAGGAATCAGCTTTGCTATATTTGTTTTGTGTCCAAGTTTTATCTAAATATATCGCAAATATGTTCAGGCTATTGCACCTCTAAGATATAAATTTGTTGTAAATACTAATAATAATTTTGTACGGCACAGGAAAGCTCCTTTCCAATGTTGGTAGACCTTGGTGAAACTGCTCCTTTATGATCCCCTGAAAGAAAACATAGTTACAACTCTCTTTTTGTGAAAGTGCTTTCAGATGTACGTCGTACTTCCACTTACGTTCCCTCTAACATTTATTTCTGATTTAGGGGCATATCAAATGGAATCTAAAGCTAGGCATTTTGTTTGGTTCTGGGGTTGGTAACTCGAAGCTCTCTTAAGGCTTACGACGACCTTAAGTATACCTTAGTCACCTCGTAGCGATTAGTGTGAGTAACTCGAAAGTACCGTAATTTATGGAGACAACTTAACCATATCGTAAAGTTACGGACAACTCAGGCATTCCGTAACCTTATCTTAACTATTGCGAAAGAAACAGACACTACATAGAAGCATAAGAAAAGAAGTTGTACATCTATCTCCTTTTCTTCTCGGCACACAGGGTTTCTTTTAGTAATGATATAGAAAATGTGTTTGTGAAACACTATGCCCCCAACCATATGCTTGCCACTAATAGACACATAATTGAAATAAAAAAAAATACATAATTAAAACACAAGGTTTCCCCATAGCCACAATGCATAAGCCCGAAAAGGGGCACAACTCCGTTAAACATTTTCGGAATTTCGTAAAAAATTAATCGGGTCATCTACACCTTAGACCCAAATCGTCTACTAAATATCATGAGCCTAGTTCAAGCGGTTCTCCAGATATTTTGTTCACAAGCTTTCCCCATAGCCGCAATGCATAAGTCCGAAAAGGGGCGATACTCTGCAAAGACAAGTCCGGCGAAAAAAAAAATAAAATAAAATACGTGTCCGCTTATTTTTCATGCACATGCCATATATGAAATTTCGAGATCCTAGCTCAAACCATTCTTGAATTTCCTACAGGGTAAAAGCGTAACGGACAGACGGACAGACATACAGGCGGACAAGACAGAACCAATATGCCCCATCAACTTGCTCAGGCATGGCGATTGTGTGTGTGTGAATTCGGATTTTACGTCGCTTTCAACAATTTTTCAGTCATATCACGACGGTGTCTGGTTGCGACAGGGAGCTCAATGCTCACTTTTATGGTGCTGCCTCACTGAAGTATCATGTCCCAGACACATTACATGATACCACACCCAGTCACATTATCCTGACACTGGGTCGACCAGTCCTAGCTCTACCCCGTAAATCTGAGTGCCAAGCGAGGAGCAGCTAGTACCATTTTTAACGACTTTGGTATGTCGCGACCCGGGATCGAACCCGTGACCTCCCGTTCCCCGGAGCGGACACTCTACCAACTGAGCTATCGGAGCCGGTACAGGCATGGCGAATCAGGAGGAAATGTAGAGAAGGGGTCGCCATTAGTGTCATTGTTTCTCATCCCATAGTTTATTTAGAACCTTGCCTATTATGATAACGCTACCCAAGCATTTTTTTGGCAGAAAAGGCTCCAACAAGGCTGCCAAACCCCGGTATTATCATTTATAGTAAGATGTTAAGCGTTATTTTATTTTGCTATGCCCTGGCTTACAAAAGTTTCCGAAGCGCTTTGCACGAGATTAAAGATTACACAGGTAAATCGTAAGTGGTAAGATGGTCGTATCTTTATGGAAACGATACGACAGGTTTTCAGTTACCGGCATAACGAGACCATAAATTTTACGGTGGTCACCTTAAGTATGTCTTAAGTACATCTTAAGTTGCTATATTTACGATGGCTTCGAGTTACCAACCCCTGGTCTTTGTTTAATTTGATGTTTAACGTCACCGTCAACACAGTAAAGGTCATTTTGGAGACTTTGCTTCCACTTTTGTGGGACTTTTACCCGACACTGAGATGAAATGACATCTCACAGCCCTGTCGCCCAATGAAACCAATAGGGTTTATAAGCACCGCTTTGCCTCGGTAGACTTAGATCCTCTAAGCTGTTTACCAGTACTGGTGTGCGGGTCGGTTTCAGTTCATGCAGCCCATTTATTTCTTCAAGCCCCGATGGCAGGGGGTCTGATTCCCTATTTGTTTTGTCACATGTTTATATAGATGTTCGTAAATGTTTGTGTTGAATGTATTCATCAAGAAAATAGAAAACTAGCTGACTTTTTGTCCTAGATGTTTGGCTTTAAGTGACAAAACGCAAAGGTTTCCACTTTTTAGACAAATCACAACGCGAAGCAAATTCTTTCATACCGGAGAGCAATTGGAAAACCCGCACCTGCTACAATGTAACATATCAAGCGCTGGAAGCCTCTGTGGTGTAGTGGTTATGCTACTCACCTCATTAACCAGGGATCGCAGGATCGATCCCGGGCTTCTCCAGAATTTCGGATGAGTCTTTAAACCCATCTCCCATCTCCGTATGACCTTAGCTGTTGGTGAGACGTAAAACTAAAAACGCACTCATATACCAAGCGCATCCCATCATAAAAATACATCTTAATAATTCTGAAACACCCCCCCCCCACACACACACACACACACACACACGCTTGATCCCCACTTTTATACAGCAAAACTGGGATTTACAGGAGTAAACATTATTGTTTTTTTTTTTCATTTCTACTCCAAAATATAGATTGTGGGTAGCCTACTCGTTAGCACCGTATCGAAGAGGCGGTTCTAACATGTACCCACAATGTATATTTTAAGCAACAGTCAGAAAAATATCGAGACTTTTCATCTTACAATTTTTGTTGTTGTATTTTTCGGCGGGAAAATGTACAAAGTATGAGTGTTTTTCGAATGCATCAAAAACAAAAAATCGTTTTTTTTCTAGATTCTGTAAACTTTAATAATAAGTAAGTAAATAAATAAATAAATAATGTCGTTAATTTCCGCCAGGTAAACCTGAGTACGCTGTACGCGGTCTAACTGTAATAAAACAAGATGAAAAAAAAAAACTTTGGTGTAGACCTAATACATGGAAATACATGTAAGTACAAAATGGTTTGGATTCAGCCACTCCATTTGCCAAATCGTTACATGTAGACTTTGAAGAAATATGTAGTAGGCTGGTTAAGACGGTCGCGACACCAGTGCAGCAAGGTTTTGCTGTCTTAAAACAGACGGACGGACGGACGAACTGAGAGACGACCAGCTATTCTTTTCGCATCTGTTGGATGAAAGCTATCCTTCCCCAGTCTAACATGAAAACAGACAGACGGACATATGAATAGGAAAGCTGTCATTGTGACCCCAGATGCGTTTCTATGGTTGTGGGTCGGGGTTGTGAAGTGAGAAAGTACTGTTCACATTAATGATGATGAAATATTGACATCAGAATTGAGGGTCCGTAACCTATGCGGACATATCCATACTTCTATAATATCAAAACATTTGTGTTTTGAGTGAAGTTGCAATTAGTAACTAATATCTTTATAAGTAACATCTCAGAAGGATCAGATTTATGAAAATTGTATGAATTAATCAATTTTAACAATAATTGCTCTTTTCAAATCCACGGATTCGGCACAAGCTATATAAATGTATAAATATATAAATAAGGAACCGCGCTGTAAAATTTATTTTAAAGATGCAAACGTACACATTTTTGTAAATATCCGAATTATTATATAGCTTGATAAAATTTATCGCTGCTGGCTTGAATTTGGCCCCTGGAAATGCGAATGCGATCTTCTCAAACGGACGCTTGTCATCGGTAAAAATACGGCAAATCCACGGACATTACCGAACGTTACCTGCACCTCACTGACTGGTACCCTGTCTAACCACAGCAGAATCGAAACTGAATAATGCAAAATAGGACGTCCAAATGCCATAATTGAATACAAAGGTCTCAAATTAGAACGTGCATGTTGCATATTCGAATAAAGTAGTAAGAAATGGAAAGGTTCATAATTCAAAGTGCGGTTTCAACAATTCATATTGTGATTGCACATTGCATAATGGAGTATTTACCTAAATACTGTTCCATACTTCAAACCTTTGATGTGATATGTGTTACTGAAACTTGGTTAGACCAACGGACTTCGAATGGCGTTTTGAATCTTAACGGAGTTAAATTATTTGGGCGCCTGAGTTTGGACGAGAATTACGGCGGGATCTGCGTAAATGTTAAAATAGTACTTATACCTGCCGACTAAACGATCTTGAATTGCCAAATATTGAGAGTATTTGGATAGAACATCGTTAATGGTAAGAAACAACTTATCTGTACGTTCTGTCATCCTCCTCATCACGAAAACACGGCCATACAATTTTCATCCCCTTGAACCCAACTTTTATATAATAAAACTGTGGTTAAAGCATTAGTTTTCTTATTTCTGCTCAATAACATAGATTGCGGGCGCTCGTTAGAACCGCCTCAGTATATATATTTCAAAAGGCGTGTTTTCGTAATTAATTAGAAATCTCTAAAGATACAATATTCATTTGATACGAATATACAAAATATTTTACAAGCGGATATTCCAATTTCGACATACAAAAACAGCCTGTCAACAAATATATAAAAGATATATGTCAATAATTCAGCGTATACCAGTTGATTAACGAACCAACAAACTATACAGAATCTTCTTCTTCCATAATAGATCTTTTTTTTTTTTTTTGTAACTGGAAACGAAAATAACATATCGGTGAACTATTCCAAGGTCAGAACATTATATATCATTTTCCTATATATTTTGCACTGAATATTCAAAAAAGCCATCACCCCAGTTCACAACGATAACAAATCAATGCGACATAGTGCATTTTTTCACATCTCCAAAATGGCTACTTTTCTGACGAAAATCGATGATATTTTCCTTATTTATAAAGCAAATATAGGTTGTGGGTGCTCGTTAGAACCGCCTCATTGAGGCGGTAACGAGTACCCACAACCTATGTCTAGGAGCAGAAATAAGGAAACCAATGTAGACCCCCGTAAACCTCTATTTCTTTATATAAAGTGGGGTTTAGTGGGGTGTTCATTTCACAGACTTGTTTGCGCGATGTTATACTCGCAAAATTTGTCAATACAACCAAGGAAACTACGAAATATTTTCAAATAACCTGGAAGAAACTGACTGAAATGATATTGATACCTATGAAGGACACATTACAGATATTAAATTATGCCTGTTTAACGACAAACATATACCTAACAAAGTTATATAAGTGACAGTCAGATCGCTCGTGGCTTTCAAATGTTACAAAATGATTAATAAGGAAAAAGAAACACTTGTTTGACAAATATAAGAGGTCAAACAATATACATGACTGAGAAAATTACTAGCATACAAGAAACATATTACATGTAACTAACGGAATAAAGAAATAAAAATATACCATTTGCTGACATTAGAAAATTAGCAAATGGATAAGACTATACTAACTTAGGCACTATGGATTGGTGGAATACGTTGGTAACAGATTTTAAAGCCTGAACAGACACATCCACATTTCCACAACTCAAATCTGGAAATACAATATATTCTACTGAATGATGAAAAGCTGAAGCCTTAAATCAAAATTTTGCACAACAAACTGAGTTAGATTCAAGTAATGGTTTTCTGCCTCAAACAACTAATGTAACCCCCACCCCCGTTTTTTTAAACTAGAATATATTGTTTTATCACCTCAGTGAAGAAGTTAATTGGAAACCTGAAGAATTTGCATCCATTCTTCGTGCCCATCAAACCGGTAAGGCAGAAGGACCAGATTCTATCAACAGTAGACTTCTTTATTTTCGTTATGGTTTGTCTTTGAGTGTTTGTGTTTCTTATATTATTTTGTTTTGCATAGCAAGTTGGCCATTTTGTGGGAAAGTAGCTGTCCTTTTGGCTTTCCGCTATTGATGTTTCCATTAGGGACTGTTGTTTCATGTTTGTGTTTCTTTCCCTTTGGTGTATCTGATGGGAGCTGTGGGTTAATTGTATCGATTCCTAATCATTGTCTTCACTTCTATTCTTAAGGAACTTGCACAGCCACTATCTTCTCCGTTTCTAAATTATTTATTTATTTCTTCTGTTTCTATTGACAGGATCCATGTCACATGGTCACAAATTAATGAAGTAACTTCTCATAAACATCTCGGTTTAATATGTGCAAGTGATTGCACGCAGTACGAAGTTAACGAGCTTGAAAAACTAAAACATTAGCCGCACGGATTGTCACAGAAGCAACATAATTTGTCTCTATCTATGCTCTGGGTGGGAAACATTATCGTCTAGAAGGAAGCAAAAAACACGAACTTCAGATTTTTTCAAGATTCCAGGTTATATTTCCTCTTTGGCACCGCCTTCGGTTGGAAATACCTCAGTCCATCAACTGCGTAATGCATCAAACATTAGAGCTACACACGCAAATTCACAACTATACTATAATTCTTTTCTGTCATCTGCTTTTCGAGATTGGGACGAGTGTGTTTCGGAGGAAGAACTTCGTATTTCGAGTGTGTTCCAGTCGAAATACGTAGTTCTTCTTCCAGCGATTCCTTCAAGTCGACCTTCCAACCGAAATTCGTAGTTCTTCTTCCAGCGATTCCTTCAAACCCAGTCGAAATACGCAGTTCTTCTGCCAGTGATTCCTTCACACGTGAGTTAAATGGAAACGTAGAAATTCCTCCGAAACAGTACTTTTGTGGATACAGACTTCGACAAATTAATCATGCATTGCAGTTCGTTAAATCAGCATCTCTTCGCTAGAAATATTATTGATAAACCTCTGTCTGCCTAATGCTTTTACAATCGTTACATTAGCCATATAAAAACGCTGCTCGATACAGTATCGGAGATTCGTTGCCCCACTCTTAATTTGCTGCTCTTTGGCAGTTAATAGCTTTACTTACACCAGAATATACAGGTGTGGGATCATTGATTCCATTTCGGAATTTCGAAAATATTTTAGGGTCACTGATGAGGCCTAAATGGCCAAGACTAGCTAGTCTGGCCCAGAAAACATGTACATTCAATATTTTCCAGTTCTGTAATGTAGTCCTTGCTTCCAACTAGAACATATTTAAAGGCATTTATTCTTAGACAGAAGGACACACGGTGTGTTCATAATTGTTTTATTGCCCCCTGTGATGTACTGTCTCTAGCAGATCAAAGGCGGCCTTTAATAGGGTGATTAGTAGCTCCTGTTGAATCCCTGACTGAGGCACTAAAGAGAAAAATCATTAAGGTAGACTGCAGTTAACAGTTAGTCAATTATTGATTTTCCCCAAGAAGGCCCCTTACCTGTTGCAGACAGAGGACTACTCTTAAGTCAGCACTGAGGGCTACATAATATTATGTAATGAAATGATAGTCCTCAGTAATCAAGAATAAATGCCTTTAACGTCACTACATTCTACAGCTGTTGTCTGGTAATGTGTGGCGGCCGTAAAACGTCTCCCTGCCCTACATCATAGTGTACTTTATATTTTCTTGTCCTTTGGGATCATTGATTCCATTTCGGAATTTTGAAAATATTTTAGGGTCACTGATGAGGCCTAAATAGCCGAAACTAGCTAGTCTGGCCCAGAAAACATGTACACTCCATATTTTCCAGTTCTGTAGTGTATTCCTTGCTTCCAAAGGATAACCCTTCCTAGAACATATTTCCTAAGTTCAAATAAACTGATGATTACAGTTATACCCCAGAGGTGGGGGTTACTCCGAAGTTTGCCTGCTACAAAGCCTGGGATTATTTTGGGGGCTGTTGCACTGATGAGTTAGGAGGCCTTCATGCGGACTGAACAAATTATTTGTCTAAATCGCGACGGAAGTAAGGGCGAGGATTGTGGCCACGTAAAATCGATTTAAGCCCCCCAGTGGAAATCTTCCACTGACCGTTCCAAGGCGGCTCTTCTGTGGCGATTTATTTATGTTGTTGTTTGTTACTTACTGTGTGTATCACTTGTGTCTTTTAATTTTGGATGGCGATATGGCCATTTTGTGGGAAAGTAACTGTCCTTATGGCCTTCCTTAGTTTGGGTTTCCATTATGGTCTGGTCGCTTAATGTTTGTATTTCTTTCCCTTTGGTGTCTTTTATGTTAAGTTAATTGTATCAATTCCTGATCTTTGTTTTACTTCTACTTTAAGACCACTTTTGAACAGTCACAAAGTTGGTCTCTGACCAGATGACACTGTATGTAGAAAACAAAAAGAAGGGAATGAATAACCGCAGCCTATCAAATAAGCCTTTAAAAGCAGAATTAGTCTTATGCTATGGGTGGTCTTAACAGCGGAATTTCACTGTATTTATTGGGTCGAACACTTGATGCTGGGTTCATGAGGGCTAGGTTTAACTACGATCATTTTTTTTTTAAAGTAGCAGAACGGCAATAATCAGATAATCGTGGGAATATAAGAATCTTATATGGGTGTGATGGGTGGATGGAAACATCCGTCTCGAGGATCACTGTCCGGCATCACGAGGCTTCCCGAGGCGGTTCTCACGAGTATCCCCATCTTGATTTTAGAGCAGAAATAAGAAAAAATTATCCCTGTAAACCTCAGCTTTACTATTTAAATGTGGGGTTCAAGGGGATCAACATTATTTAGGCGTGTTTTCGTAGCGGCTAGGTTGTACTGCGTTTTTAAAACGTACCTGGATCAGAGTGGAAATACATGTATACGTAGCTAAACGTGATGAAAACGTATTTTGTATCGCTATTTATGGCTACAAAATGGACCCAGCTACGTTTGTTTTGAAATTTTCAAAGCAAACGTGGAATTTCTATATACGTAGAGAATACCTAGCAAAAAAACGTAGTGAAACGTAGACGAAACGTAGACGAATCGTATGCTAAAACTTGCAGATATTTTTGGGAATATTGGTGACATGCTAGATATTTGTGGGTACCCTGTGCATCTTCGTACCTTGGGACATGCTGGGTCCCAGCATATGTAGCAGGCAAAATTCAAAGTACCCCCCTGTTATATAAAGCATGCTGTATAGGAAGTCACAAAAAATGTATACTGCTCATGTTGTAAACTACAATGCAACCAGATCAAAAAGGTGCGGATCAAATAAATCATATTGTGACCAATAGATAAAAATGGCCTGATCAAACACATAGTGTAATCGCGAACTAGTGTACACAAGGCCCGCTTTCATGCTCACCGAATATGCAGGCAATTTCTACACTCGAGATCAATCAAATAGTGCAGATTCTGCAAAGGAATATGTGTTTACATTTGTTTACTAAAGTAACGATAATTTTCCCCAAAAATCGAAGTAAATACTCATAAAACGTACAAGTAAGTGACCAACATTTTTTACTCAGCACATTGACAGACAACACCAAGTTTTATCAAATTAACGATGAAAGTTTTGGTAAAAAGCCGAAGATCACAACGTTACCTTGTATCAAGTTATAATTACCCCTGTAAACCTAAATTTATATAGAGAAAAGCAGAGTTTACAGGGGTATACGATATTTTCCTTGTTTATTGCTAAAATAATATGTTGTGGGTTCTGTGGTACTGTGGGTATTGTGGGTAAGAACCGCCACATTGAGGCGGTGAGGCGGTCTTAACAAGCCCCCACAATTAATGTTTAACTAGAAATAAGAAATATTAGACAACAGATTTTCATCTGAAAAGAAGTTATTGAAGACGCCATTTTTGTTCATGGATGTGTTATCGTGATCTTGTACGTTTTGCACTCTTTATCGATTAACCAGCTAAACACACAATGTTATGGGTGTTTTAGGCGAAAAGAAACATTAATCATTGTTCTTTTGATATGGACACCTCGCAATTAATATTATCTTCAGCACCTTTAATTGCGGTTCTATCCTGGCTCGGGTCACACATGAGACGCAAGGAAAGGTCAGCAGTTTATTTTCCGGATACTCTGGTTTTTGCCCACCTTTGATAACACGAAAACACGCCTATATGATTCTGACTTCCTCGCAGGGGTGAGGCGGTTCTAACGAGAACCCGCAATCTATATTTTGGAGCAGAAATAACAAAAATATCACAATTTTTCATCAAAATAATTCGTTTTTAGGCGATAAAATTTTCATTGTATTTATATAGGCTTGTTTTCGTAATGATAAACGACCTACTCAAACTTAAAAGCGTATAAAGCTGATCAGCATACATATCATTTTCAGTAAGAAGATGCCTAGACAACACTGGGGACGACGGCTGGAATTCTTCCTTTCTACAGTAGGATTTTCTGTCGGTGTTGGTGACCTGTGGCGGTTCCCATATCTCGTTATGAAAAATGGCGGAGGTATTTCTTTTACATCTTTTTGTACTTCTATTTGTTCTTCTGGTTCTTCTTCTTTCTTTCTTTGTCTTCTCCTTCTTCTTGTAGCAGCAGCAGAAGCAGCACCATCATCAGCACTTCTATCAACTTTTGCGGCTTGAAAGACACCCGCTTGCAGAAGGATTCGACCCCTAGGCACCAACTTCTTCAGTTAGCAGTGAATATGATTAACTAAGGATATCTTTGTTATTATTATTAATATTAATGGTTGAACTTTACGCCGCCCCGCAACAACATCTAATGTCATAGAAGACGGGATGTCGGTTTGATGACTAATCCGAAAGAATGAAGAAGTAGATGTCGAACCATGATTTCTGGCTCATGAGGCAAATAGCTTAACCACTTCACCACAGCAGCAGTGATGGTGCTTGTCATTATGTCAGTAAACCTTATCATTATTTTCTTTGTGTAAGCAGCAAACCAGTAGCTAAATGTAGTGCATATTCCTTAGATAAAAGCTGACAGTTGCCGAGAATGTCAGCAGCAGCAGCAGCAGCAACGACATAATATAATAATAATAATAATAATAATAATTATTATTATTATTATGTCCCCCCACCCGAAAGGGAGGGGGACATATTGGTTTTAGTGCGGATCCTGTCGGCGTCGGCGTTGGCGTTGGCGTTGCCTCTTGTCTGCACTCTATCTCCTGAATGATGGATGGATTTGATTAAACTTACACAGATACACCATTGGGAGGGGGAAAAGTACTGATTAGATTTTGGTGACCTAGGTCTAATTTTCAAGGTCACCACGGGACTAAGACTGTTAAAAATAAGCTTGTCTGCACTCTATCTCCTGAACCAATGGATGGATTTGGTTCAAACTTGGTACATAAAGTAAGTGGGATAGTCTCTAGAACTGATAAGATTTTGGTGACCTTGACCTAATTATCAAGGCCACCAAGGGACTTAGACTGTTAAAAATAAACTTGTCTGCACTCTATCTCCTGACCCGATCGATGGATTTGGTTCAAACTTGGTACATAAGGAAAGTTGGACAGTCTCTAGAATCTCCTGAACCAATGGATGGATTTTGACCAAACTTGGTACATAAAGTAAGTGGGATAGTCTCAAGAACTGATTAGATTTTGGTGACCTTGACCTAATTTTCAAGGTCACCACGGGACTAAGACTGTTAAAAATAAGATTGTCTGCACTCTATCTCCTGAACCAATTGATGGATTTGGTTCAAACTTGGTACATAAAGTAAGTGGGATAGTCTCTAGAACTGATAAGATTTTGGTGACCTTGACCTAATTATCAAGGTCACCAAGGGACTTAGACTGTTAAAAATAAACTTGTCTGCACTCTATCTCCTGACCCGATCGATGGATTTGGTTCAAACTTGGTTCATAAGGTAAGTTGGACAGTCTCTAGAATTGATGAAATTTTGATGACCTTGACCTAATTTTCAAGGTCACCACGGGACTTAGATTGTTACAAATAAGCTTGTCTGCAATCTATCTCCTGAACCAATGGATAGATTTGGTTCAGACTTGGTTCATAAGATAAATGGGATGGTCTCAAGGACTGATTAGAATTTGGTGACCTTGATCCAATTTTCAAGGTCACCACGGGTCTTAGGCTGTTAAAAATAAGTTTGCCTGTGCTCTTTCTCCTGAACCTATGGATGGATTTGGTTTAAACTTGGTACATAAGATAAGTGGGGTAGTCTCTAGAACTGATTAGATTTTGGTGACCTTGACCTAATTTTCAAGGTCACCAAGGGATTTAGACTGTTAAAAATAAGCTTGTCTGCACTTTATCTCCTGAACCATTGGATGGATTTGATTCAGACTTGGTACATAAGATAAATATGATGGTTTCAAGAACTAATTAGATTTTGGTGACCTTGATTTAATTTTCAAGGTCACCACAGGTCTTAGCACTGTTAAGGATAAGCTTGTATGCACTGTATCTCCTGAACCAGTAGATGGATTTGGTTCAAACTTGGTACATAATACAAGTGGGATTGTCTCTAAAATTGATTAGATTTTGATGACCTTGACCTAATTATCAAGGTCACCATGGGACTAGACTGTTGAAAATAAGCGTATCTGCACTGTTTCTCCTGAACCAATGGATGGATTTGGTTCAAACATGGTATATAATATAAGTGGGAACGGCTTAAGAAAGGATTAGATTTTGGTGACCTTGACCCAATTTTCAAGGTCACCACAGGACTTAGACGTTAAAAATAAGCTTTCAGCACTCAGTCTCCTGAATGAGTTGATGAATAGAATTTTTGCAAGAAGACCATATACAAAAGAAACCACTCAGTTTCCTGAATGAGTGGATATATAGAATTTTTGTAAGAAGACCATATACAAAAGAAATGTCAAGATGCTCTGGACTTCAAACTGGTGGGGGGACATATGTTTTCCTCTGAAAACACTGTTCTAGTTATTATTAGCAGCAGCTGCAACGGCAGTTGCTGAAAAAGATGTAGTAGTGCTGGTAAAAGTAATAGTAGAAAAATTGTTATATTTTGCCTGAAAATAAATACATTCAATACAGTTTATATATACAATTCACAACACGACCGAGAATTATCTGATTATTGTGTTACGCCTACTGTCCACAGAGTTTGTGTAAGTATTCTCATAACAAAAACACAGACTTCGCGAAATTTCGAACATACAAACAATACCTTGGTCCGGACATGGAACCACAAACAATTAGATACCCGACAGGGGTCACTTTCAAAGCTCACAGTCCAAAAATGACAATAAGTGTGACAGAAACAAGTTAAATACTAGAGCAAACTTCTAACCCACCACACATACAATTTACATGAACAAAGATTATTTACTAGAAATCATTTATTTAACTTAAATTTTGTTGCAGCATACTATCACATAATAAAATGGAGAGACAATATGACGTCACCATCAACAAATAGTAAATACATGGTTAGTGTCTTTAACAATAAAATATAATCGGTTTGCCGCGACAATTTTATAGGGGCTCGCTGAAGCTCGCCCCTATAAAAGTGTCGCGGCAAACTGATTATTTTTTATTATTAAAGACACTAATCATGTATTTAGTTATACCGAAAGCGAAAAAATCAAGAGTTTTTCCAATTATTTAGCAAATTTAACCATTAAAGACAGCAGACAGCGTTCCAGTGTTAAACGTTATTCAGTGCCATGGCGCGCACACGTAACATAACGTGACGTCAAGGAGTGCAAAGTTTCTGACGTTACCGGGCCGCAGAAACGAAAGAAACAACATGGACGCTAGAATAAAAAATTCTCAGCGCTTTACATTCTGTATGAAAATTTGCAAATAAATAGTTTATTTTATCTTTGGAAATTATTTTCGAGGTTTGGACGCAACTGCAGTAGCAGTGCGCAGTTATTCCAACGGACCATTCAAACCAGGAAAGCCCGAGAAGGTAAGAATCTAGCAAAACTTACTTAAAATTTATTAAAATGAATATAGCAAAGATTATTACTTGCAGTTTGGTTGTTTTCCCGGATATAAAGGGTTGCATGTTATTGTTTACACATGCAAATTACAGATCTAAAAAGTAGGTCAGGTCTATAAACGGTCACTAGACGTATTATAGGTCAGTAGAAGGTATTATAGGTCACTAGCGATTATAGCGTGCAGATATTCGACCCCCTTTATTAGGTTACTAGAATGCCTGATTGCGGTATAAAATTTTACTCCTAGCGGTATGTGTGGTGATAATTCTTCCAGCAGATTTCATGCATGGTGCAGTGGCTTCCCTATTATGTACATGCAACATGAAATGTGGGTCATGGATATTACGGGGGTGAGTCAATGAAAAAAAAAACCTAATTATTTCTAGGTGAGATCGATCTCTTCTTTTTCGATGTAATTGCCCTCTAGAATGATACACTTCGACCAACGCTGTTCCAATGCCATCAGCCTAGAACTGAAGAAGACAGGCTCCTTGTCTGCGACGCACCCCTCATCTGCCGCCACGACATCTTTGTTGGACAGGAAATGACGTCCACGGATATCCTTCTTCAAGTTTGGGAATAGGAAACACTCAATGGGAGCTACGTTCCGGAGAATAGGCGGGGTGTGACATTAGCTCGTACCGATTCCGCTGAACAGCATCCATTGCAATTTTGCAAGTATGGACTTTTGCATAATCCTGTTGGAGTAGAGTTTATCTCGTCGTTTTTCACGGATCGCAGCTGGTCGAGAAAATTTGCATAATACGCACCTGTTATTGTACGTTTCTTCGCTAGAAAGTCAAATTTAATAACACCTTTTGCGTCAAAAATGCAGTTACCATAACCTTGCTAGCAGGGGTTGCGTTTTGAACTTCGTAGGAGACCCCGGCCCTACACACTGGCGGCTTTGAATTTTATTCTCTGGCTCATAATAATGGACCCAGGCCTCAACGTGAAAGAAAAGCACCTTCTGTTGGCCTAAACCGCTTCAACAATGCGCTACATACTGATGCTCTTGTTGCCAATGGATTTTGGGACCCAACGGGCTGTTGGCTTACGCATACCCAATCGACCATGTAAAATTGCAGAACAACTACCACGTGAGATGTGTAATGCATTCGCTATTTCTTCCACCAGAAATCAACAAATCCCGTAGTCTGTTACACATTTCTTCATCGGCGGCGTTTGATGGGCGTACAGACCGGGTTTCGTCTTCTAAAGATGTTCTACCGCCTTTGAATTTTCCAACCCAGAATTTAACTGGTGCATACGATGGTGCAGAAGACCCACAATCATTGGTCACCTCTCAATGTATGTCCTGTCCTGTTTTGCTTTTAAATACAAGCACCGAATTACAGCACGGTACTCAACTTTTGAAGAAAAGCTTGCTCTTGCATCGCTAGCCATGTTTGACGTTCAATATCTTTTGAGTGAATAACAAGAAAAGGGTGCACTTTCATGCCTAAAACATGTATTGAAACAAGGCATTGAAATCTTGGTTGCCTCGGCAAATTGTAAATCGGATAGTCTGGTTACTCACTCGCCCTCGTAGATGGGTAAGGGTGTTTGCAGTAGAATTTAAGTACTTAACATTTGCAGGAATGAACACTAATTATAAAGAGAAAGTGTGCACAGAAATATCGTCTCTGACACCTGCGCCGCCTGACCGTCTCACGTTTTAGCGTTCATTGCCGGCATGGTCAATAGCAAAATTTTTAAACATTGGTATTTCTTTTCGAGACCGGCCTCCGTGACCTAGTAGATAATAGCACGGACTCTTAATCATTTGGTCTGTCATCGCTGTGGTTCGCGCCTCGCGCGGGCCACATGTGAGACTCCAAGCTATGCAACGGTAGGTCAGATGTTTTTTTCTCCGGGTATTCCCGTCTCCGCCCACCTCTGATTAACGATCGAGTCGAAATAAATGAAAAAAGCATTTACAAGATGCAAATAGTGACGATTATGATGAGACCGTTACGAAAGTATGCCTATATACGAGGGTAGGCTGAAAAGTTCTGAGCCTGACCAAGATCCAATGGTTTGTCTATGCTTAAAGTGCCTTATTTTTCAACATAGTCTCCCTTCCTGTCTACACACTTCCTGCAGCAATGGTGGAGTCCTTGGATCCCAGTGGTATAGAAAGTCTCATCTTTGTCCCTGAAAAACTCCTCAACAGCAGCTGTCACCTCCTCGTCTGACCGATAATGCAGTCCAGCCAAGTGCTTTTTCATGTTTGGAAACAGGAAATAATCTGGAGCTAGAACAGGTGAATACGGGGGGTGATCGACAAGTGTGAAGCCACAGCCATGCACAGCAGCAATTGCGACAACCGATTTATGAGCAGGCGCATTGTTTTGATGGAACAAGACCCCTTTTGTCAATTGTCCGGGTCGTTTAGCTTTAATTGCGTTTCGCAATTGTTTTAGAAGATCTGCATAATACTCCGCATTAATTGTTCTGCCCTTTTGAAGGTACTCTATGAATAGTATGCCCGTGGCATCCCAGAACACTGATGACATCACCTTCCCTGCAGAGGAGACGACCTTTGCCTTCTTTGGAGGGGGTGAGCCAGGGTGCTTCCATTGCATGGATTGTCTTTTTGTCTCTGGCTCAAAGTGATGAACCCAACACTCATCCTGAGTGACAAAACGGTCAAGAAAACCATCTTGGTCTGCTTAAAAAATAGCCAAGTTGGCTTGTGACAGGCTTAGTCTGGTCAACTTTTGGTCAGGCGTCAAAAGCCGTGGCACCAATCTGGCGGAAATCTTCGACATTCCTAATTCATTGTGTAGAATGTTCTCTACTCGTTCATGGGAGATGCCAACAGTGTTAGCTTACTGATTCACAGTTAAACCTCTGTCATCCATCACGACCCTGTGCACTTGGCTGATGGTTTCCTCAGTTGTTGCCGTGGTGGGTCGTCCACATCGGTCATCATCTTTAAGGCTGTCCTTGCCCATCTTAAAATTTGCTACCCACCTTTTCACGGTTGCATACGAAGAAGCATCACCCCCTAATGTAGCAACCATATCGGCATGAATGTCCTTAGGAGCTAACCCCTTTTTATGGAGGTACTTGATGACACCACGACGCCAGATTTTGTCCATTTTGTCCATTTTCTCAAAAACGTGCTAGTATCAATTTCCAAAGTCTAGAATTTCTACGTTATTGCAGGTAAACTTGAACTCATTTGAGTCAAATCAAGTAATAAAGGTTTGGATTTAATGAATACAAAATTTCATGGCTCTTCGATGCCCGCTTCTTGGTCAGGCTCAGAACTTTTCAGCCTACCCTCGTAATTCTGACCCCCATTGAACCCCACTTTTTGTATACTAAAACTGGGGTTTACAGGGGTAAACTTCATTTTTCTTATTTCTGCTCTAGATGAGGCGGTTCTAATGAGTACCCACAATCTATATTTTGCCCCGATGAGGCGGTTCTAACGAGTACCCACAATCTATATTTTGCCTCGATGAGGCGGTTCGAACGAGTACCCACAATCTATATTTTGAGCAAAAATAAGAAACAATTTATAATTTTTCATCTTGAAGATTTCTTTTTTTTTAGCGGCGGTAAAGTATACAATAATTTTGTGTAGGCGTGTTTTCGTAATGTGGTGAATTTGGAGCCGCCTTATCTTCAACTACAATTCTGTCTGTACTGGTCGGTTAACCAAGTCGGCATTAACTCAAACAGCTAAGATCAATCCCTGGTCTTTATCTAAACTAATTGCAAATGTGGAGCAAATGATAAGGGTTCTAAACACCTTTCCGGTAATTGAGAATTGCAGTGCGCCTTTGGCAATGCAATTTTAACGAGTACTCGTCATATATATAGCTCCATAATGTATAGCCCTGTAAACCCCTGTTTTACTTTTTAAAAGTGGGGCTTAAGGGGGCCAAAATTATATAGGCGAGTTTAACTGTTAAGTTATTTGCTCTATTATATATCTTGTCATTCGCAGGTGCATTTCTGATCCCTATTGTAGTATTTAATCTAGTAGGAGCAATCCCGATGGTATACCTAGAGATGATTATGGGTCAGTATTCGCAGTCCGGGGCTGTGTCGGTCTGGAGCGTATGCCCGCTACTGAAAGGTAACCTTTTGAGATTTAATGTCGATTAATTGTGTTTAATTTAAATCTGACATGGCAACAGATGTGATATTAATTTCTATTATATCTATAGACATGTGCAAGAAGTTCGATATTTTATGTACACACTTGGTAGAATAGTAAGAAGTGACAATCAATATCATGGTGGCAAATAACACAACACCCCGTCACAGACTGCCTTCGGAGTTCCCGACCAGATAAAATGCACCCGACCTGCTGAGTCACACAAACTAAAAAGACTCTTGAAATTTAATTGTCCAATCAAAATAGAAGTGAAGGCAATGATCTTAACCCACAGCTCCCATCAGCTACACCAAAGGGAAAGAAACACAAACATGAAACATCCAGACCCTAATGGAAACATCAACAGCGTAAAGCCAAAAGGACAGTTACTTTCCCACGAAATGGCCAATTGGTTATCCAAAATAAAACATGACAAGCGATACACACACTCAAAATGCAAACCATAACCAAAATATACCACAACAGAAGAACTGTCAGTGAAACGAATTCACTTTGGGGGTGGGGGGGGGGTGTGCTTCAATCGATTTTACGCAGCTGCATTCCTCGCCCTTACGTCCGTCGCGATTTAGACAAATACTTTGTTAAGACCGCATGAAGGCCTCCCAACTCATCAGTGCAACAGCCCCGAGAACATAAAAATCATACAACCACAGAGATGAAACAATGGAATGGTGAGGACTCAACAGCAAGAAACCACTGAACTGCTGGAGCAAATGAAAACCAACAGATAGACTACGATGGACCCCACCAGAGACAGAGCATCAGGCCCCAACCAACATTACTTAAAATTAAATTATCTCTAATTCTCATTAAGCCTTTATGCTGGAACCGTCATAGAATCTGAGGCTTGACACACCGGCGTGCAATTAAAGAGGGAAGCATGTTGTCAACCGTGATTGGGTTAACCACCATGTACAATTACCATGCATGCAGTCTGTCGTATAACATTTATGTTGTACCCAATCGTTTTATATCGAAGAGTAATTTTACGAAATTCGGTGCTGTGAAGTCATTGCAATTATATATTTTTTTCTGAAATTTATATACTAAGTCACCATAAAATTCGGTATCCGATAGACCTTGTTGCAGAAGAGATTTAAGTCCAACATTGAATTGTAAAATTCAATCGGAATGACGTCTATAACATTTTGAAAGTTTATGCGTAGTTTTGCGTATTTTATAATTCCGATAGCCCTGATTAAGAAGCTTAGCAGTTAACAATTTGTTACGAATTTTGAAGTCAGTTACATGACGAGACACTCTAGCAAATCGAATTAATTGCGAAATATAAACGCCTTAGGCTGCCGCACGAGAAACATTATCGTGGAGCACTGTGGTGCAGTGATAAAGCATCGGATTTGAGATCGAGAGGTAGCCTGTCCGATCCTTGCAAACACCACGTGTTGTTTCCTTGAGCAAGAAACTTTATCCACATTGGTTATTTCTTGTTCCTACCCAGGGAAAGAGGGCCACATGGAAGATCAGTACTAGTACTTAATGTGTTACCCTCTATAAATAAGGTCGGGTATTATTATTATTATTATTATTATTATTATTATTATTATCATCCAAGAAAGGAAACTCAAAATCAAAATCAACGCGTTTATCATAAATTTTGCAGGAAACAAACCCATCTGCAACAGATAGATGTAAAACCAAAAACGGGGCCTCGGTATCAGAAGAATTTGCTTTATTTAACTGAAGTTCTGGGGGGGTACATTTGACTGATCAAACCATCGAAATAGGTATCGTCAATATTTAATAAATCATAACTAGAAATCGAGCTAAGGGCTTCATCAATTTCAGATCGGTTTTCAACGGAAAGGGACATCATGCAGTCTGTTTCATAACAAAACAAACACAGATCAGCCACAAGGGGTGCGCAGTTTGTACCCATCGGAATACCCAAAACTTGTCTAAATAACTTAACACCAAACCTTACGCAGGTATTGACAAGTAGAAAGGTGAGAGCTTCACACACCTTCTGACATGACCATAAAGTATAATTTTCATGCTCTTCAGGAGTGAAAACAAAACATTACTTACGTCACATGCAAGGTAGAAGGAATCTTCCCTTTGAAATGTCCATTCAATTAAATCATTAAGTTTTTTATTTTATAAGATTATGAGGAAGTGTTGTGTAAAGGGTGGAATAATTAAAGCATGTATGCGGGATTAGATCTGCACGTCTATTTTTTCACAAATGACAAAAGGTTTTGTCATAACGCGGCATATTTAGACACCTCGACCAGAAATAATAGGAAGATGTTTTTTTTGTCCGAAACCCGTCAGCATTAATGTCGGCTTTCGCATTATTGTTGGCGTCGCCGTAAAACAATCTGGTAATGATTCCTGGTGCGCACGATATCTCTTGAATTGGTAAATGGAATATCATTGACTTCACTTCTATTTTCATCTACCTTGCATAACCCACTTCCGGCGAACTTGTCTTTGTCCAAAATAGGCTAACATTATTTGAAATTGTGTCATTGTTATATCTCTTGAATGGAACGATGGCATGTATAATGTCTTCCAATAACGATTGTTTTTCGTTAAGGATTCGGCAAAATATCATTTTTTGCCAGATACAGCTTATGTGCACAGTATCCTGGAAATATGCACTGTGTGGTTTCTTACGCAGCAGGTAAGTCAAAATCACTGGACATGCTTTCAAGCTGATAAGATTACAATAACATTCAGCTCTTTTTCAAGGTCAGGACGAAGCAGAATTTTCCAAATGTTTGAAAGCTATTCCAATAAAATATTTGAAATCTCCATTCTTAAAAAGTGACAAGGATGTATTACCAGTGTAGGAAAATGCTTACATTGGCCTCATTTGCAATGCCAGTGTGGTAAGCCTAGTTTAAATATTCAGAGTTCTAACCACGATTCACCCCGGTTCTCCACGGTTTCAAAAATCGTGATGAACCATGATGAACCGTGGTGAAAAATCAAGTCATCTACGGATGCCTTCGAAGGATCACGGTGCTGCTACGGTTTTCTACCACACCAGTAAGGTGATTCGACGCGTTCATGCCGAACTGTGCCGGTTATGACCACGGTTGGTCACGGTTCTTGCGGGTAGTCCTACGGTGCCGCTGCGGTTCGATACGGTTCTTGTACGGTTATTGCTGGTGGTCCTGTGCCACTACGATTTGACATGTGCTTTTACGGTTATTGACGGAAACGCCACGGTTTACTAAGATTTTCTACGAATGACGACGATCACGTGACGGTATGAATTAAGTGCCATAAACAATTATCAAATGATCAGTATTGCTTCAGCCTTCGGACGATAGGCACAGGCTCAAGTAACTACGCATTCCTTGACAGATCGTGGTATACCGTAGCTCGACCCTAGTCATTCGTGGACGCATTCATGCTAGATCCTTGTATATTCGTGATGCACCGTAGAGTGATTGTCGAGACATCGTAGAAGGATCGTCGCATACCGTGAAGGGCCGTACTGCTTCCGTACTCGTCCGTAGAAGAACCGTGGCATACCATGATGAATCAGGGTTTGTCAAGCCATCGTGGCTCACCGTGAGGGTCCGTACTCCATCCTGGTGACAAGGAGTCTACGGTTCCCAACGGAACCCCACGGATGCCTACGGCTATACTCATGGTGCTACTACGGATGTCTACGGTGGCATCACGGCTGCGCTACGATCTGACCCACGCCCACATAAACCGTAGAGGCTCCCAGTTTAAAACCATTCTCGGACGTTCCGAATCAGTACGGTTCATCATGGATCACCACAAATCACGACTGATCCGTCTACGGTGCTGCTACGATTCACTACGGTCCAACCGAATAGTGGTCAGAATCATGAATGTAATCGGGCAAAAAGCTACCGTAACGTTTACCTTGTTTAAACACAACCTAGACACTGTTTAATTTAAACTTCCAGAAACATGCCATGCTTAAGTGATGACTGGATGTTTGTGACATCCAACCTATTTTAATGCATTAAGAAAACACGGCTATTCAAATATATTGAATGTTTTACCACCAAAACAAAATGACAAAATATAGGTAAAACATTCTGATATTTTTATATTTCTTCTCAAAACATAGATTGTGGGAACTCGGAACCGCCTCACTGAGGCATTTCTAATGAGTACGCACAGTACGTGTTTTCTAGCTGAACTAAGGAAAATAATGTAGACCTCAATAAATCCTAGTTCTACTATATAAAAGTGGGGTTTAAGGGAGTCAAATTTATGTGGCCATATGTTCGTGATGGTAAGCATTTAACAGAATATGTGAAATTTTAGTGGATTAAATCCGATGCCACATTAATCATGATTAAATCGAAACCTATATTTGAGCCAAAAGGGAGATTGTCCCATAGTTCCTTATATGAAATAGTGATAGCATTACGACTGGGCCTCCGTGGCCTAGTGGACAAGAGCGCTCTCTCTTTATCACTAGGTCTCTCATCGCTGTGGGTTCGAGCAATGGCTTGGGTCACATGTGCGACTCAACGTTCTGCAACGGAAAATCAGGTGGTTTTTCTCCGGGTACTCAGGTTTTGGCCCACCTCTAATTAACAATCGGCTCGATATAAGTGAAATAATCTTAAAAATGGCCGAAAAACGAAAACAAAAAAGAAAAAATAGCATTTCGAAAACATGCCTATTCAAATATATTGAAAAACATTCAGGAAAAAACTGAAAATTTTCAGGTAAGAAATTCTGATATTTTTCATATTTCTACAGTTACTCAAAACATAGATTGTGGGAATTCGTGAGATCCACCTCAGCAAGGCAGTTCCAACGAGTACCAACAATCTATGTTTTTGGACAGAAATAATAAAAAAAATAATGTTTATCCCTGTAAACCCCTGTTTTACTATATAAATTGGGGGTTTAAATGGGTCAAAACATATATGTGTGTGTTCGTGATGGATACTTCAGGGAGATTTGTTCGTGCTTTCATTTTGAAAAACTATGTTGTATGTACTCATTAAAATCGCCTCAATGAAATGTTTGTAATGAGTAAAAACAGCATATATTTATTTTGTAGAACAGCGAAGACATATACTTCATTGATTCCCATTTTGCTTCCCGGTCGGGCATTATTATTTATCTTCAGTAGCCCAACCAACCTGCCACGAACAGCTATGGTGCCAAAGGTGTTCGGGCCAGTGAACAGTGATGTTCGGCCGTATATTCCATGGGGCATCTGTGGTCTCTGAAGAGAAGGTGTGGTTTATCGGGCAATATACCTAAGCAAAAACTACATTCATGTTTGTGATATGTCCTTTCTAAGATGTGAGAAATCAGTTGCTTATACATGTAATTCTTTTCAGTGATAAGAATCATAATCGTCTTGGAAAATATATTCAGCTTTTGGGGACTGGGAGAAGACATTAAGTAAGAAAGCTGCCCGGATGACGCGATGGTGATAATTCTGTTTACTTTTTTAAAATGAACATCTTCTTCTTCATGTTAGAATGTCTATATAATGTATTCCGATTTCAAAAGTGAAATTGGGGTTAATTGGGGGTATTTTTGTCAGTTTGTTCTAATTATAGTTATTTTTACATAGTTTGAATTTGATTGCATCACGTCATTCCTCTATAAATGTCAATAATCAAACAGCTTGCATGGAACTGTCTTCACGCGCCCCGCCCATCTGGGCCTGGCGAAATAGATTGGGCCCCACGATGCTTCTCGCAGAGATGAAACCGACCGAACTCAAGTACTGGTAAACAGCTTAGGTCTAAGCCTGCCCAGGAAAAGTGATGCGAGTCAGGTCGTTACTTAAACCATAACGGTTTCTATGGGCGGTAGGGCTTGAGATGTAATTTCATCTCAATGTCGGGTTAAAGTCCCACAAAATCGGAAGCAACGTCTCCCCAATGACCTTTATAGTGTTGACGGGGACGTAAACATCAATCAAACAAAACACTGCCTTCACTTTATTCAACAGGACGCCTGAAAAGGGTTTGCTGACTTAATTTATGGCCGCTATATTGCTGTTTTGGTGACTTCGTTATACACTTGTCATTCGCTTATTTTCATATGCAAGATTATTTTTTTTTCATCAGTAGTAGGGAATATTAATAAATTAAATATTTGTGTTTTGTTTCAATACTTGTCGCAACTTTCCGTTTATCGTTATATCGCAACTTTCCGTTTATCGTTAAAGAAAGATGTATGTTTTATATTTTATTTTACATAGGTGTAGGCTATGGAACCGTTGTCGCTACGTTCTTATTCTCCATATACTACGGTGTCATGATCGGATGGATGTTGTTTTACTTCATACATTCATTCTTCGACCCTCTTCCATGGGCATCTTGTGACAACTACTGGAACCATAAGGATACTTGCGTCGTATCTAGGAGAGCAGAAAACTATGTGACAAATTTTACGGCAACAATTGCGACATCGGTTTCATCTACGACGCCGTTTTTACCTTCGACAACAAATATTTCCTTGACAAACGGTTCATCCACGACTCCATATGGTTTACACAGTCTTCGATATGAGACGGCGGCTGAAGAGTTTTGGAAGTAAGTCAAATTTTTGCGATCCTTACCTAACGGGCACTGTAGCATCTATTTACTTAAATTACATTTCTCTACTCTTTCTGTGACTCGTTTGCTTTGTCTGGAAATTAGGTTGAGCAAAGAAGTGAATTTCTCAATGGTGAGCGGAATTCCCATTTCTTGCAACTCAATTTGCAAGCACACGCACTGAGCAAATGAGGTTTGTGTCTTAAACTTTGCAGCCAAACACCATATTTAATTTCAGCTCATTCATTATTATCTAATCATACATAGGGCGGCTTAATTTTAAACATATATCCCCGATCTTGCGTAACAACACTTTCTTGTCAACATACAGTTTATCGTCTTATACAGTAAAAGTAAAATTCCTATATTGAGACAACCTTTGGGACTGATCAAAAGTAGTCTTTAAGACCACTTTTGAACAGTCCCAAATGTGGTATCTGACACTGTACATGGTATGCAGAAAACACGAAGAAATAATATCTGAAAACTACTAAATTGGCCCCGTCCAGCGATTTTGGTACTTATCGCCTATGGGAGCAGCGAAGGTTCAGGCGAGCCTGCGCATCCGCGCAGTCTCGCCAGAACCTTCGCTGCTCGCTCATACAAGCAGTGATTCAAGAGGAACCTTCAGACAGAAAGCCATATCCCTGGCCCCTCTGAATGGCTGGGCATGCGCAGTTAAAATTTGTCATGACGGAATGCTCGAAGACACAAATTCGCTTGGCGGGGCTCAAATAAGCTTTTTAAAATTTTAGGTGGTCTCAATAGCGGAATTTTACTGTATTTATGAGTTTGTTCGTCTTGCATTTACACGTATTTAACCTGATGGCAGCCTTCCCTTTCGGACCAATTAAAATCTGAATTTAATATAATAAACCTTATTTCAATAGTGAAATGATATTTTGGTTTGCTCTGTTATCACTTGTTCTAAATGAATACAATTTATGTGAGATTTCGCAACAACTCTTGAACAGATTTTCTACATTTTCTGCTATCTGGTGAAATGCATTTTGTGTCTTTGATTAATCCTCAGATACAATGTTAACTTTAGCCGAAAAGTCCAATCAGAGTTCAAAAGCTTAGCCAAAGGTGTTTCGCCCATTAAACAAACACCCAGAGTTTATAACTGGCTGTGTTTTCAGTCGGACAAAGGTTCGATCTAATATATAGTCCAAGCCAGATAAGCAGGGACTAGGAGAGAAAGGTATCCGCTATCCGCTTATTCAGTGTACTTAAAGGTCAGCTGTCAGAACATTATTTCGCGAAATGCCCCCTCCCGGCGTCCTATCCGCCACTAGTTCTTTGCCGTCCATATCAACCGAGTGGTCGGCAGATGTGTTAGGAAATACATACTGATGCTTCAAGCTATTGTTATGATCCGTAACAACAGGAGCTATATCCTGTTTCTCTCATAAGACACTGCTTTCATCACCATACTGATTTGATGTTTGCTGCTAATTCCAAGCCGTCTCAGATAGCCAGTTTGGCCATTCGTTTCTTCAGCAGTAACGACATCATATTAACTAGATTCACACGGATGTGCCTAATTTGTCTTATTATCACTCCAAAACTTATGTTGTGGGCACTCAGTAGCCCCGCTTCAATGGTGCAGCAAGCACGCGCCACCTGTGTTTAAAAATAAGGAAAATATAATAGGTTTGTCAGTTAGATGTATGAACGGCATAATTATCTCACATGGACGTTTTTCTCAATTGCAAAAGGGATTATTTTGGCATCACTCTAAATGTCTGATAGCATGCCATATTTCTGACATATTACCTAGATAAATCATCTGCATTACTAGGTTACAATTCCGTTTCATTTATTATATTGTCATCAGCTTGCCAAGAAGCTATATAAAAAGGGGTGTGATTTAAATCTTAAAACTTGAATAAACGTTGGACCATTTTGAGTGACCTTTGGTGTTTCCTGGGTTACATTTTCTTAACAGTTTGCTTTACTAGCGTTTCAGCGCATTTACTAAGCTACATGTGTACACACTTGCGAACATATCACTTGCAATAGAAAAGTGCAAAGGGCCGTACCCTTGGCGCCGGTCCTAGGCCAAGGTACACATAAAATGGAATTCTTTCGTGGCAGGATTTCAACCCCGCAAAAGAAATATCACACCAAAAAAGTAGTGTATGGCAACTGTTTAAACACTGCATGAAGTTGTCTGTAAAGGTATAAACGTCCTTTAATAATAGACCAAAATTCAACCTGTCATATCTTACGTTCTGGCTGGTTTGATACACACTTAGGCTCTTTCATGCTCGTTTTGTTACGCAATGATTTGGCTAAAAAATCCCAAGATACATTGGCTGTTTCATAAGGAAATGGTGTTTGAGTTTTTATTTTGACATTTGCTTAAACACTGACCTACTACCTTTTTTAATTGTCATTATCCCCTAAATTGGCATGAAATAGTATTTTTAGAAACAAGGCATAAGTCACACTGCAGTCCCATTTGTTCAGCTTTTACCACTTAAAATAGACGTTTGATAAAGTGTTGAGCGTCCTTAATACCTTGATAGCTGATAATGCTGTTGCGCAGAAAGAGACTTTCACCTACCAAGGAACATGCTGATGTCTTTCATTTGACAAGAACTATAGATTGAACGCAAAATATAACGGTTTACAACTGGGCTTTACTTGAGTATTACATCTAAGCGCTCTTTCATTTCCTGGTATACAGCATATAGTGAACTATACCTTGATGTTGAAGTCGTCTTGTCAATTCTAGCTTTCAGTACTGTAAGTCGGCTGTCTCTATTCCTGTTTGCGACCAAATGCACGAGAATTTCTTAATGGTTTGGTATTTTATTTCTGCTAATTATTATTTCATGCAAATTATGTTTATTGCAGCTTTCGGGTTACAACCTCAAGAAGGCTTTAGTAAGTTCATCCCGGCCTTTCCGTGCAGTCAAACTTAAAAAAGAGAAAATTTAAAACCCAAATATTACCCTTCGTATGCTTTTCTTGTTCTGCGCTGTCAGCAAGACTACTTCCCATTCCATAGTTATTCTAAAACTTCTTTTGTAGACTGTGCTCGCTTGCCAACATCACAGTATGCAAAAAATGATCAGTCAAAGTTTGGTACAGTGTACGCCTGTTGAACATTTGTTTAGCACCCCCTACAAAACCGAAAACTTCCTAACCCGTCAGTGAACTCAATTTGTAACTGCTCTGGCTACTTGTGTTTTTTTAACGTTATGATGCTCTATGTCAGCCAATGCTATCTGCACTGAACTGCACCAAAACAAAAACAAAAACAAAACAAAACACACACACACACACACACACACACACACACACACACACACACACACACACACACACACACACAGCCAATGAATCGAACCTGCTGGCCTTCTGAAGACAGTCACATTAAAGAGTATCCCCAGTTCCCCTTAAACTTGTGTCCGTAAGTAGCTATTACTCACCACTATCTGATCCATTCTTCTCTCAACAGAACAGTATGTAAATCATACGACTTATATAAAATATTAGCAGTTACTTTTGCAGGGAGACTATTTATTCACTTGCTGGCTACCTTACGGTATGAGTGAAAATCATCCTATCCTTGCCTTCGCTTCTATTTATAATCTTTCTCATTACATGTTTCAAGGGACAAGATATACCTAAGCATTTTAGCGGCTTATTAGCAAAAACTGCAATGAATTATTTTATTGTTGGTGGGAGTTGTTTATTAATAAATATTTCTACTCGAGTCGGTCTTCTGGCACTGAGAAAAAAAAAACATGAACAACTCACAGACACATCACGTTATTTTATTTGAAATGACTAAGAATGTTTGTCATGGAAGTGTTGTCATAATTTATTACCTATTTATTGTATTTATATTATTTCCATCGAGATATATAGCCAAAGGATAATACTGAGCATAGCACATGCGCATGGCTTTATTGTCTGTAATATGAGTATTGATCCAACGATCGCGATCTTGGGCATCGTTTTAAAGATGACATTTGATGGAATATATGGCCACAGCACTGGAATTATCATAAATGGGCAAATCTAATACTTGGCGGTATCAGGGCCGGACGTACTCCGCATAAAACGAGTAGATCGAGTGTTGAAATAGATCTACATCTTATATCAGAGCAATTAAAAAATGTCAGTTATTCCAAAACAGTCTATTGTTTACACTGAAACGTCTGGATTTGTCTGCAACCAGAGATAAAATTGCGTCCCTTCCGTGACATCCATTGCCGTGAAGATGAGCAAACGCATCCAGGTCGTGCCAAACGCCGACAGGTAAGTGTTGTTATACATGCATGAATTCTTATACATCTACTTTGATTTCTACTAATTACAACAATATGCTAGTGGCATGTTTTTCATTTCCCAACGCTATTAGTTATCATTACAGTATGTGGTAGGATTGAAACTCACAATGCTCTTTGATGGTTCAGTTTCAATAGTAGAAATACGTGAAATCCTATTTGAAGGAAAAATTTGTATTGCCTAACAATTGACATACACCAAAGATGTGTGTAAGAGGAGGCTGGAGCTGAATTTACCAATTATTATTCCGTACTGTATTATAATGAAATGTTTGTATTGATATTGGTGTCATTTGTGGGCTGGGATCTTTTTTGCCCTTTCTTGACGAATTTTGACTATAATTACTTCCAAATGCATAAAGACGGAAAATCGGTTGTGAGTACAACAGAGCGCTAGAATCCCTAAATAGTTTGTAAGCTCAGCACTACTTATTAATCACCGCAATTAAACCGATACTCCCTTCTCGTCTCTTTGATTTGTTCTTTGTTTCCAGACACACTATTTCTAGCTTTATTCCAAGAATCTTTCCAGCTTCCGCGGTAACGTGGACCCTAGTTTGATTGTAGAAATAATTGTGGAGTTGTGCAGCTGGGATCAATTGTGACATACAAGGCGTTGAAAACATATAGAGTAGACAACCTACGTCAGCTTGTGTTTTGGCTTTTTGAAGCTTTGTCAAAAACACTAATTGGACGGACAGTCTCAAGCAATCACCTACCAATTATCGAAATCATGAACAATGATACAGTATGTGGGGATTTAGGTCAAATAAACTTGAATGATGTAAGTTGTTGGATAAACAAAACAGCTAGGAGTAAATCTGAAAATGCAATCACTTTACCAGTAATAGAACATGTAAGTGTGTAGGTTTTACCTAAACCGTGAACTCGTGAACTACACCTGATAGCCGTTTTCTCCAGAAATCTTCCATACGGACTGGATAAACTATTCGTCTAAAGCACGACAGAACCAAGGGCGAGGATTGTGACGACGTATGATCGATTTAAGTCCCCCAGTAAAATCTTTTTTACTAACCGTTCCAAATAGGTTCTTCTGTTGTGGTTTATAAATGTTATTGTTTGTCTTTGCATGTAGGGTTTGCTAATATATATTTTTTATTTTGGATAACCGTTTGGTCATTTTGTGGGAACGTAACTGTCCTTTTTGCTTTCCGCTTTTGAAGTTGTATCCGACTTTAACACTCGTAATGAATTATTAACTGCTAAACTTCTTAATCAGGGGTATCGTTATCATAAACTACGTAAAGCCCTTTCTAAGTTTTATAGATGTCATTCTGATTTGGTTTCAAAATTCAATGTTGGACTTAAAACACTTCTGCAACAAGGCCTATCGGAACCCGAATTCTATGGTGACTTAGTATATAAATTTATAGAAATACATGCCTGTAATGACTTTAGTACCAAATTTGGTAAAATCGTTCGTCGATATATAAAGATTGGGTACAACATAAATAATATAAAACAGACTGCATGCATGGTGGTTAACCCAATCACGGTTGGCAACTTTGCTTCCCTCTTTGACTACACACCGGTGGGTCGGGCCTAAGATTATTTGACGGGTCCAGCGTAAAAACATTTATTTTATTTTAGTATTCTTTATGTTGGTTGGCGCCTGATGCTCCGTCTTTGTTCGGGCCCCTCGGAGTCTAACTGTTGGTTTTCTTTTGCTCCAGCAATTCTGTTGTTGTATGCTGTCGAGTTCCCAACCTTGTTTCATCTCTGTAGTGTTTTGATTTGTATGTTCTCGGAGATGTTACACTGATGAGTTACGAAGCCTTCATGCGGACTAAACAAAATTAGTGTTTACCGCGACAGAGGTAAGGACGAGGATTTTGACCATGTAAAATCGATTTATGCCCCCAGTGGAATTATTTCCACTGACCGTTCCAAGGCGGTTCTTCTGTGGCGGTTTATTTATGTTGTTGTTTGTTACTTACTGAGTGTATCACTTGTGTCTTTTTTATTTTAGATGGCCATTTTGTGGGAAAATAACTGTCCTTATGGCCTTCCTTTGTTTAGGTTTCCATTATGGTCTGGTCGCTTCATGTTTGTGTTTCTTTCCCTTTGGTGTCTTTGATGGGTGGAGTAAGTTAATTGTATCGATTCCTTATCTTTGTTTTACTTCTACTTTTCATTAGTGCGACATTATTATGTTTAATTTCCCTTTGGTGTCTTAGATGGGAGGTATGAGGTAATTGTATCGATTGCTGATGACATTGCCCTCATAGTGTGCAGACAGTTAAATTACATCCTGTTTTGAAAAAATATATACCCGTTTCAGGCCTTTTGGTTTATTCCTTGTGAAGCCGTGCCTGTTTTGGGGTGGGAGATGAGTGCCGTAGTATGTCTGATGACCATTTCTGAAAATTTTCAAGGACACAAAACCAAAACGATGAACTCGAGTGGTCCAACAAGTGTTTTGGCCTTTCCATCCGGCAATTACGATTTTGATTGTAGTGCGTACGCGGTAGCATAGAATTAAACACATGCGTAATAAGCCAGCTATAATTTGAGATCACCTTGGAATAATAACAAGTACATGAAAGGTAGGCCTTTTTTGTTGGCAGTAATGTCTGGTTTGTAGAACACTCTTCGGGAACGTTTAAAACAATTGTAAACACGGATCTGCCTATATGTTGCAAAGCAGAGTTTGAGAAAATGTACATTACATGACCATGTTTAGCCAACCCAGCTCTCGCTGACATCACTGTTCAAACAGCCGGGTCTTAATATGTCTTGGGACCTTAGCCTTTGTAGCCAATATAGTGTTGCAATGGAACGGATAAAATAATGAATAGTGCATGTACACTTATTTTTCTCAGGATACATGTTTGCGATCCTTAAGCTTATTGACTACAGACGAATATGGTTACTAGTTCTGAAACGCTGCAGGCAACAAAACTAAATTCAAAACTGCAGAGAGTACAATACATCAACTAAGCAAAATGTCTTCACAAAGCGTTTAATGCTTACCAACTGCTTTCCGGACTCTGAGAAAACTAGCTGTTCTATTTTTAGAATGTCCATGCTGAAGCGGCATAAATTACAGAATAGAAACCTAAAACGCAAACCCAAAGCTCAAGTCGAATACATATCCGATGCAGACTACAGAAAGAAAATGATGAAGAAGGCCCGAAGAGAAAATAATGGGGTACGACCTGGCATATTTGGTTCAAATGCAAGAAACAATGAAACGCTGGCTCGGCCAAAAAATAAGGGCCTAAACTGATTGCTCAGCAAAAAAAAAAAAAAAACATATACAAAAAAATGACCATTAGAGGAAAAAAAACGAGTTGTTGGGTAATTGGGAAATGAAAGTAATTTTACAGAATAATGTGTGCACCAACTTGTAAACCCAATGAACAAATGAGAAAATGCCAAGGAACGACCGCCCCTGGACTGAGGAAACATTTCAGATCGTATGATGCAGGCCGGTACAGCTGTCACAAAACACATGGTTATGGACAATGATGGTAAAATATGGCTGAAAAATAAAGCTGATGACAGAGGTTGTTTTACTTCCAGCTGTTATCCGACACCTTCTGTTTCTGGTAACGACAAGAAAGGTGAGCCATGCATGCCAGTCAGTAATCTTTTTCCTGTGCAGTATTTCCATTTGGCCATGTCATCCGTTAATCCGCTAAAGCCCTACACCTTATATTGCAGACAAAAGTCTTCTCTGTATGTGCTATCTTTTTGTTTGTTTGTTTGATTTGAGGTTTAGCGTCCCCGTCAACACTGTAAAGATCATTTTGGAGACGTTGCTTCCAATTTGTGGACTTTTTACCCGACATTGAGATGAAATAGCATCTCAAGCCCTGTCGCCCAATGAAACCAATAGGGTTTATAAGCATGGACGGTTCAACTCGTGCGCACCGCTTTGCCTGGCAGGCTTAGATCCTCTAAGCGGTTTACCAGTACTCGTGTGCGGGTCGGAATCAGCTCTGCTCTAGATTATAGGTTTTGGGTAGACCAGCCCCCGCCCACCAGGGCTTGAAGAAATAGATGGGCTGCATTATGCTTCCTTGCAGAGCGGAAAGCGACCCCACACGAGTACTGTTAAAGAGGATCTAAGCCTCCCAGGCAAAGCGATGCTTATAAACCCTATTGGTTTCATTGGGACACAGGGCTTGAGATGTCATTTCATCTCAATGTTGGGTAAAAGTTCCATAAAATTGGAAGCAGCGTCTCCAAAAGGACATTTCCAGTGTTGATAGGGACGTTAAACCTCAAATCAAACAAACAATTGTACTATTTTAGCTGACCTACTTTCTAATTTTTGACAAAAAGCTTACTAAACGACCAGATTATACCACACTAAGCACGCTCCTTATTCTCCTTATGTGCCGGACTCGTAAATGATTTTAATAGCCATTCATTATAGGTTTATCATGTCATTAAATCGTGTCTCATCCACAATAGTATTATCCGTCATCCATTCGTCCTTTTTCACCTAGTAAATTGAGCTTTACGGCTGACAATTACAATCACAACTACTATGCTGACTGGACTTGCAGTTTCCGGGTTTTAATCTTAACCTTTTTATAGAACATATTTAACGTCACTACAACTGATGTGTGGGAATGTGTGGCGGCCGTAAAACGTCTCCCTGTCCTACAACATAGTCTAGTTTATATTTACTTGTTCTTTGGGATCATTGATTCCATTGTGGAATTTTGAAAATATTTGAGGGTCACCGATGAGGCCTAATTGGCCGAAACTAGCTAGTCTGGCCCAGAAAACATGTACACTCCATATTTTCCAGTTCTGTTGTGTATTCCTTGCTTCCAAAGGATAACCCTTTTATAGAACATATTAAACACATTTAATCCTGCCTATAAAAATAAATATGTCTTCGTTTTGCCGTAACGGCTTGCATCCACATTTAATGGTATTACACATTTTTAGAATGTGTATATGAATATTCAAACGAATTTAATTTCAATAAATCCATTAAGTGTCAAAACATATATCCCGTATTGTGACTCAAAAAACAACGGAAGAAGTCTTAACTGCTGTAGGCGTCTGCATCCAAAAGAGTCATTCACAAAACATTGCTTTGATGCTACTGTGTTTAATCGAAATACTTATTTCCTTACCAAATTTGTGATTTATACATGGTAGTAGAAAATGAATTGCAAATATTAAATGGAGATGCTCTACCCACTTACACAATGCTAATGCGACGAGAAAACTTATTCCTTGATGAACGATTCCTTTTGATAACTGGCTAATTCTGTTTATCATTAATTCTGTTTATCATTATATTTAGATACAAGACACATCGGATATCAGAAGGCTTACATGAAATGGGTGGCATCAATTGGCCCTTGCTAGGATGCCTACTCGCCATCAATGTATTCTGCTTCTTTTGCATCTTCAAAGGCGTAAAATTAGCTGGAAAGGTGAGGAAAAAATATTGGTCTTGCTAGAAAATGTGTGTTTGAACATAAGCGACCTGGAGGCAATGACAGGAATCGATAAAATCAACCCACAGCTCCCATCAGAAACCCAGATCAGCATGCGCATACGTACAACAAGGTCAGAGCAATCGCTGTGGACATTAAACCCAAATGCACCGCTGTCCCTGTCGAGGGAAAACAATAACTACTATCTGACTGTACAGAATCGTCTGCATGTCTGTGTCAAGCTTGGTTAGAGGACACCAGCATCCAATTTCTAGTTCGTGGCTCAAGAATTGTTAACCAACGAAGCAATTAAATAGTTATGTAAATATCAAGAAAGCACATTACAGAATTGCATAATCAAGTCCATGTAGTAAGCGCATTTTGAAGTCCTTTGTCACATTTTGGAAAGCATAAGATGCAAACTTTAGCTTGTTTCGCGCTAAAAGAACGTAGCTAGTCGTTAGAAGTAGTTTAGGTCGTAGTACCAAAGCGTTAATCAAAAATCAATAATCAATAGAAAAATGGCAAATATCAATATTCAGATCAACAGACATGGACTCCAAAGTGTAATCAGGCGTCGGCGGATAGTAAGCATTACTTGGCAAGCAAGCTTCGCCGAGAAGGGTATGTCCGAGATTTTGGATGTCTTCCTATGGTTTTCCATTGGCAAACACATCAGAATTAATTCTGGAAATGGCCACTTTGTACGGATCAACACGATCATGGTGCTTCCCATAGAACCTATTTAGTGATGATACCAGTTTGGTTTTTTGATACCCCTGGCATAACAACCTGGTAGTGAGCACCTTCCCACGTTCTATCTCCTAGGGTGAATTCAAACTAGCAGTATGTTTTGTGGTTTGCTGGATGTAAAAATGAAAATTCCACACACATTTGTTCAGCAAACATATTAGCATATTTTGCAATATTAAATGATATATATTGACAATAGTGCTGAAATTATCTTAGAAATAACTTGTCTATTTCTAGACGATACTTCGTTGGCTTTGTCGTCAACAAAAATTAAGTATTTGGTTGAAGTCTTGAATTATGACTCAAACTTATAGCAGCAAGGGCAAAATAGTGGTTTCTCTCATAGTACAACGGTTGTTTTGCTATTTACTACACTATTTGACCTAGTCAAACCATCCCTGCTTTTTAACAAAACCGAATAAGAATTTGCAGACATTCGCAAGCATTTATGACTAACGCTTAGCTGCGGTGCAAAGTGGCATGACCATATCGAGAAAGTCTTAACGCCTGCATCTAGAATTTTAAGAATTTTAAGAAATTTAAAGATCAAATTAGGCAGAAACGTTTTAATCAAATTTATCATATGACGTTGCGTCCGAGAGTGTAATAACGCCATGTAATATTTTCGATAATCCACTAGTGGATTAAATATGCAAATTAGTTAGATACGTCCCATAACGTTACATGTATGACGTCCTTAACGACGTCGCATTTACTAACGCAGGAATATTTTTTTTTTGTAATTACTGCTGAATAAAATGCGTTTTAAATGTCATATGATAACCAGAATCTTGCATTCGTGCTCATGTATTATTTAATTTATTAAACGAGTTGAGGAAAACGGATAAAATGCGAGGCTTTATTGAATTTATTAAACTCGTTGAGGAAAAGGGATAAAATGCTCGGCAAAGCCTCGCATTTTATACCTTTTCCTCAACTCGTTTAATAAATTCAGTAATACATGGACACTTATGTAAGATCCTCTATATACATATAATATCGTTGGCCTATTTTATTATATGCCGCAGTTATAAGGGATGCTTATACAGCATATAAAAAACAAATATCAAACAAACTCAGTATAAATTGATTAGGTTGGTAACATATTCGACGTGTTCGGTAACTGTTCAGAAATTTACTAAAGAGTTTTGATGGCTGTCGATGTCAGACAGGCATCTTTTTCAAAAATCAGTTACCATGTTTAAAATAAAGATCGATCAAGTCGAAGAATATTAGATGACATAAACCGTTGAAATATCTTTGCCTTCAGTAACATTATGTCATTGCCATGCCGTGTAGTTTGTGTATTACACAGTGCTCTGCAGACTGGCTTTGTAGTTGTTTTTGATGAAGTATTACCATATTTTAGGCAAATTACGCCGTGATTGTTCCATTGTACCCCTTGCTGATGTGTCGTTGTTTTCAGTGAGTTTTTATACTGCTTTTGTGTCATTCAGGTCGTGTATTTCACCGTGATTGGTCCATTTGTGCTACTGACCGTGTTTCTGGTAAGAGGGGTAATCTTGCCCGGGGCTGCGCAGGGAATCCTATATTACCTGACACCAAAACCAGAGAAACTGTTGGAACCGAGGGTAAGTTTTGTTCGAAAGTACAAAGGTTTATACCTGCTGTACTTGCTGTACTGTTGCATTAAAATTGAAAAAAAAAAAAAAAAACTCAATATTATTGACAAGCAAAGAAACATTTTTATGGCAAATATGCTAATATTTTTGGCTGAAAAATGTGAGCAGTTTTTGCAAATGCAAAAGCTGCTCACATTTTGTTCAGAAAACTACTAGAATATTGCATTTTGCCCTTTCTAGAACAGTTAACAATTTGACCAGTAACGAACTCGTTATGCTAACGATGCTTTGAACAACTGGGCCCTTATTCAGCAAAACATTTGTCCTGCTCATAAACTTTTAAATGCCACAGTCGGTGACATTTTAAAATTCATTGGCATGAAATTTTCTGGCGCATATGGGTTGAGTCGTATTACTCAGAAGCTGTTCCAGCTTACACTGGAATCAGATAAATTGTTGCTAACACGGGCAAAACCACGTTTGATATCACGTGAATACATACGTCTATTGTACGCCCTTGTACATATTGTTATATAAAGGATAAAAGGAAATTATGTTTACAAAGGTATATATTATTTTTGTCCCATCTTATAGTAAGTGGTATCTTGAAAGAATCATCTCAATGATCTTGTTGTAAAGAGGTCCAACAAACCCTGTTCAATGCATAAATTATCTTATTCAGAAAAGTGTCATTCATACGACCATAAAAGACCCATCATCGCTTTACAAATGCCTCTAAGGCATGGGCATGGGCATATCATTGCTTGGCAAATGGTTTGGGTCCTGGACGCGGCATAGACTACCAGATAGTTGATGGTAATTAGTCCTTTCAGTTATCAATATATGACACAGTGTGCGAAATTATCAGGACATCGTTTGCATGTTTGTTATCTGAAACTCTGTCCGCTCTTTTGACTATAATGCTCTGTTTTGTTGTTGATTTTCTTTAAGTTTCCATACCGAAAAGTAGTCGTTTTCACTTTAACTTCAGATCTGGGCAGAGGCGTGTATGCAGGTGTTCGTGTCTGTTGGTCCCGGACTGGGCGCAATGATTACATTTTCAAGCTACAACAAATTTACGAACAATTGCATGCGGTAAGAGAGACATGAGCGGCTTTTTATTACTATGCGACATAGCGAATTTCCTACTTCTCCAAAATCATGGCTACTTTTCTGATGAAAAGCCGTGATATTTTTCTTATTTAAACTGTAAACATTGGTTGCGGGTGTTTGTAAGAACCACCTTATTGAGACGTTTCTAACGAAAAATAAGACAAATATTGTATAGCCCGAAAACCCCAGTTTCTCTGTATGAATAGGGGTTTAGTGGGATGTTCATTTCACGTTATTTTACACGTGATCTGTGCATGTGATCGTGAGTGTACAAGTTACAACACATGTAGTTGGCACGATCATTCTACCATTTTCGTACACGAAGATTATATATTTATTCTTATATTTATTTATTTGTTTTACGATGGCTATTCGGAGAGTAAAGAGGCTGACTACACAGATAATTCGGCCACTATTTGTCTACGCTCATGGACGTAGACATTGTAGACGCAGGGTTAAATACGGAAGTAGAGCCATTAGTTACCAACAAAGCATTAGTTACCAACAAGACGAAACAAGTGGCCATTAACAAGTATATGGTTGGACACAAAAAGAGGCCCATATTTGCTATCATATTTATACAGGCCAATACAAAATATACATCTAGAAAGTCTCGACCACAACGGATCACTGCCTATTCTATAAGCTCCCCAGGAGCTTTCAGCTAAAAAAACTTTCCTCTCCGTTAGCAAAATTTCTTGTTTTACCTTCAGTAAGCATTCTGTTAAGTGTAGGAAAGTGTACTACTTAACTTCTCCAACAGTTTTCAAGCATTCCATTTGATAAGCTGTTACAAGCATATTGAAGTTTCACATATGCCTTTTAAAAGATAAAAAATTATTTTTGACAAAATTACAGCATTTGCAACTTTGTCATTTTTTTACATTATACTTCATTTGGCTGGATCAGGTGTTCAGACTTGCAATTAGAATATTGCCAAAGACAGTTAATTGTATGAAACACATTGCTGGGCTATAACTGTAGACATTGGCATTTATTTGTTTGTTTGATTTTAGATTTTATGGTTAACGTCCTCGTCAACACTGTAAAGATCATTTTGGAGACGTTGCTTTCAATTTTGTGGGACGTTTACTCGACATTGAGATGAAATGACTTCTCGAGCCCTGTCGCCCAGTGAAACCAATAGGGTTTTTAAGCATGGACAGTCTGACTCGCACTGATTTGCCTGGGCAGGCTTAGATCCTCTAAGCGGTTTATCAGTACTCGTGTGCGGTCTGATACACCTCTGCGTGGAAGCATCATGCAGCCCATTTATTTCTTTAAGCCCCAAAGGGCGGGGGCCGAACGCGATTTTGTGGTAAAGTTATTGTCCTCTAGCATTTCCGCGTGTGGTGTTTTCATGAGGATTTAGTTATTTGGTCTTCATGTGTCTTTACTTTTGAGGTCTCTGATGGGATGTGTTCGGTAGTTGTATCGATTCCTGATCATTGCCTTCACTTCTATGTTTCACCTGAACTGGCTCTAATAATGTTGTTTCAGGGATGCAATATGCGTATGCCTAGCGGATTTGTTTACTGGTTTGTTCGGTGGATTTGTAATTTTTTCTGTGATTGGTCACGTTTCTCATCGAACTGGGATACCAATCGAACATTTCAACCAATCAGGTAAGATAAATATACACTGACTGTTGTATATACAATTTGTCAAATCATCCTTAAGAAACTACTATAATCAACATCCTGTGGAGCAGTCACATCAACGCAGTTGATGATATAGATTCTCTATGAGAGTATCGCAGCCTGCACATTACCATAAGAAGGGTATGCAAATTATGTGTGCAAGAAAACGATAATCTAGATTATACTGCATTCACGGATAGTAACTATAGTTAAGACTTTTTTGTTTCGTCCAATTTCGTTATAATTTCATTTCTATAAATTATTTTCAATCCTAGTGTTAACATGTCTCTTTTATGTACACCCAGGCAATCATAAATTTCAATCCATTAGGGAAGTACACCACTTTCTATCATGGTCGCTCTAAAATGCCACGTTTCTTTGGAACATGTTTGATTTTTGTTTCGTTTCTTTTCTGTGCTACAAGCATTGATTATGTTGCTTGCAAGAATAATGTCATTACGACTGTCACAATGAGTACAAATATTATGTGTAATTCGGCAAAACTTGAGTGAATGATGCATATCTGTGTAAACTCCGCTTTTTCTTTATATAATAGTTTGTCTGTCATTGCTGAAGCCAAAAGCGAGAAAGCTACTATTTATGTGTTCTAAGATGGCTGACGAGATTAATCTAAGCTCTAAACTGCTTATTTCGGATAGAGCAAGAGAGGTCAAAGGAAGAAAGCTTCCTTGATTCATTTTGCTTCCTATCCACTATTATGCCTTCTTCTTAGGCCTCGCCACTTTGCTCGGCCATGTGTAAATGTTCCTATGATTTTGTCGTATTGTTGAAGTCCTAAAGTGAGGCTTTGAGGGTGTCATTGTATCGCCTCTTCTGACCACCATGGAGTGTTCCCCTTTTAGTTCTCCATAGAGGATTTTCGTTTCAAACATTCCCCGCGCATACCGGTAACAAAATAGAAGTGAAGGCAATGATTTGGAATCGATACAATTAGCCGACAGCTCCCATGAAAAACACCAAGGGAAAGAAGCACAGACATGAAACCACTACACTTTTAGGCTTGTCCGTCTTAACTGTGCCTGATGCTCCGTCTCTGGTTGGGCCCACCGGAGTCCAAATATTGGTTTTCTTTACTCCAGGATTTCACCGTGTCGAGTCCTCGTCGTTGTTTCAGCTCTGTATTCGTTCGAGCTTTATGTTCTCGGAGATGTTGCACGGATGAGTAAGACACACTTCATGCGGACTAGACAAAGTGTTTGTTTAAACAACGACAGAACCAAGGACAAGGATTTGGCCCCCATCACGAAAACACGTCTATATAATTTTGACCCCCTTGAACCCCACTTTTATATAGTAAAACGGGTACACCTTATTTTTCTTATTTCTGCTCTAAAATATAGATTGTGGGCACTCGTTAGAACCGCCTCATTGAGGCGGATCTAACGAGTACCCACAACCTATATTTTGAGCAGAAATTAGAAAACTATCACAATTTTCCATCATAAAATTTTCATTTTTTTTCGGCGATAAAGGTGGCAATGTATTTGTATAGGCGTGTTTTCGTAATGCGTCCCCAGTTAAAATCGTTTGACTGACCGACCCAAGACGTGTTTTCTGTTGTTTGTTTGTTTGTATTGGAATTTAACGGCCCAGTCAACACTATTTTATGTCATTTTTGAGCCGATCAGTTTACCAATCTAAACTTTTCCTGGACAGGCTTATACGTAAGCGGTTAACCAGTACAGTGCACATTCATTTGCCAGAAACTGACAATTGCCCTTCTTGAATCACGGAAGGTAGAGAATGACCGTATAAAAGATTTAATGATCAATCTCAATGAAAAAATGTTGTCGACCCCGGCAGGTATCGAACCCGCGTCCTTCTGATCACAAGTCAGACGCGCATCCGACTGAGCTACCGAGGCCGGCCTTCTTTTGTTGTGATTCATTTTGTGGGATAGTGACTGTCCTTTTAGCCTTCCGCGTAAGCAGTTTTATGGTGATGTTGTTTTCTGTTTGTGTTTCTTTCCCTTCGGTGTCTTGGATGACAGGTGCGAGGTAATTGTATCGATATGTGACCATTGCCTTAACTTCCATATATCAGAAGAGTATGTACACTCAGCATTCTCGTACTTTACAGGAAATCTGTTTTTAGCTCACCTGTCATGTAATGACGAGGTGAGCTTTTGGGATCATTTTTCGTTCGTCGTGCGTCCGTCCGTGCGTCCGTCCGTAAACAATTTCTTCAAATGACATCTCCCCCTAAACCACTGATCAGATTTTGACCAATTTTCACAAGAATGATCCTTAGGTGGTCCCCTTTCAAAGTTGATCAAATGGTTCCGGTCCGTTGCACATCTAGGTCACAGGAGCCAAAAATAGATTTTTTTTTCACTGAAAACTTAAAAAATCTTCTTCTCTGAAACACACGGCCCAGGTCTTTGAGATTTGGTATGAAGCTTCACCTAGTGGACCCCTACCAAGATTGTTCAAATTATAGTGCTGGGGCAAAAATGCCCCCGCCCCGGGGCCCTTTGGTTTTACATGGGTTTATATAGGGAAAATCTTTAAAAATCTTCGTCTCTGGAACCACAATGCCCAGGTCTTTTATATTTGGTATGAAGCTTCATCTAGTGGACCCCTACCAAGATTGTTCAAATTATAGTGCTGGGGCCAAAAATGCCCCCGCCCCAGGGCTTTTTGGTTTTACATAGGCTTATATAGGGAAAATCTTTAAAAAATCTTCTTCTCTGAAACCGCAAGGCCCAGGTCTTTGATATTTGGTATGAAGCTTCATCTTGTGGACCTCTACCAAGTTTGTTCAAATTATAGCCCCGTGGCCAAAAATGCCCCCGCTTCGGGGCCCTTTGGTTTTATATAGACTTATATAGGGAAAATCTTTAAAAATCTTCTTCTGTGAAACCACAAGGTCTAGGTCTTTGATATTTGGTGTGAAATTTCATCAAGTAGACCTCTATCAAGATTGTTCAAATTATAGCCCTGGGGCCAAAAATGCCCCCGCCCCGAGACCCTTTGGTTTTACATAGACTTATATAGGGAAATCTTTAAAAATCTTCTTCTGTGAAACCACAAGGCCTAGGTCTTTGATATTTGGTGTGAAATTTCATCTAGTGGGCCTCTATTCAGATTGTTCAAATTATAGCCCTGGGGCCAAAAATGCTCCCGCCCCGAGACCCTTTGGTTTTACATAGACTTATATAGGGAAATCTTTAAAAATCTTCTTCCATGAAACTGCAAGGCCCATGTCTTTTATATCTGGTATGGAGCTTCATCTAGTGGACCTCTACCAAGATTGTTCAAATTATAGCCCTCGGGCCACAAATGCCCCGCCCCAGGGCCCTTTTGGTTTTTCATAGACTTCATCTAGTGGACCTTTGCCAAGACTGTTCAAATTATAGCCTTTGTTGATATTAGATATGAAGCTTCACCATTTTAAACCGCCCTCAATATTATGCACATTATAGCCCTGGTGTCAATAATGGCCCTCCCCGGGCCCACTTGTTACTCTATGGATCAGTTGAGCGATCCAGGGCCATCACGGCCCTCTTGTGTTTTTTTTTTTTTTCCTTTAATCTTTGGAACTTTTTGATAGCTTGCATAGAAATGGTTCAGTCTTTTGCGGACTTCCATCGAACGGTCGTTACGTTGCTACAATTTATCTACCCTTAATAAGGATCTGCGAGATTCAAACATGGTTTCAAAAATATTGCGCCACTTTATAGACACGGTGAAACGGATTTATAATATATAGAGGATCTTACACGAGTGGTCATTTCATACGAAATTTATGAAACTCGGCGAATTAGGTAAGTTTCATAAATTTCATATGAAATGACCACGAGTGGAAGATACTGTTAATCATATGACAATTTAAGATTGGACTTTATCGCCTTTAAATTTGACATTTCATTCTTAAAACAATACGTGGTTGACATGGACGTCGTCATGACGTCACGTAACCCCGCCAAAATGTTATTAGACGTGTGTTCATACGATTTTTATTACACGATGTTATCCACTATTTATCAACGACGTCATATAATAAATGCCATCTTCCATTCGAGGAGTGCATGTATCCCCTCATATCATTTTTCGTCACTATCAGATGCCACGTGTAGACACAGACAAGTGTTTGCGGCGGTACAGTATATCCTTGGTCTCAAGTAATCGACATGCTGTTTGTTTTTCATCGTTGTAAATGAGACGCCTTGCTCTGCAATTGAACGCAAGGTATTCCGGTTTTCGCTCACTTCTAATTAACATCCGGCTCCATTTAAATTTAATAATTTTGAAATGACCGTGACAGAAACAAATAAAACATGCTATTTCGTAGATTTTACGTTGTCCATACAAAGAGAATCGATGTAAAAAAGTACCCTTATGCTTGCAAACCTCTGAAAGGGCAAATCTTATTTTCGACAGAAACGAATAGGCACGAGGCAGAACCGCTTCAGTGAGATTACTAGAGCATAAACACAAATGCTTTGACGGGTGTGGAATATCCAGAATATCGCTTTCGAATTCCACTGTTATATTCTAAGAGCAATAATCTATCTAAAATTACCTTGAAATGACTAATTACACTAATAATTGTTTTGCTACATACAGGTTATGGTCTTGGTTTCATTATGTATCCAGAGGCTGCGAATTACCTACCACCACCGCAGCTATGGTGTGCTCTGTTCTTCTTTATGTCAATATTTCTGGGAATAGACTCACAAGTAAGAATTCATAAGAAAATGGGTTTTGTGCGATTTTGGTTCATGGTCGTATAGAAAAGTATTTTAGATGGAAACCAATGTTAATGTTGAAGCTGCTCAAAACATATTGTGAGTGTTAACCGTCTGCAATATTGGAGAAATAAGGAAATACGAGTGTCTGTCAAGAATTTTAGATACGCGTCTTATACGACATTTTTTATGACAGATATTTACCTCTATATAATAAACATGTCTGATCTCCCAGCAGACATAGTTGCAGCTTTTTTCTTCGCCTTTTAAAGCTGTCATATAATGAAATGCCGGCCTCGGTAGCTCAGTCGGATGCGCGTCTGACTGGTGATCAGGATGACGCGGGTTCGATACCTGTCGGGTCGGCAACATTCTTTCGATGAGATTGATCATGAAATCTTTTCTACGGTCATTCTCTTCCTTCCGCTGATTCAAGAAGGGCAGTTGTCAGTTTCTAGCAAAAGAATGTGCACTGTATTGGTTAACTGCTTACGTATAAGCCTGCCCTGGCAGAGTGTGGATAGGTAAACTGACCGGCTCAGAATGACCTAAAATAGTGCTGACTGGGCCGTTATACTCCAATACAAATCAACAAATAATATAATCAAAGTGAAAGTCTGTGGTTGCTCTAGTATTTCATTAATCTAGAAATGTTTGTGTTTTAATACTTTCGGCTGTAGTTCCATAAGAATTGTATTTGTTGTTCCTTCTGTATGACAATCAAATAATCTCGACTTCCTCTTTGTACGCACATCTTTTGCTAATCAAAGTGTGCTTTCCTTTAGAAAATAATGCTCGGTATCTGGTGTATGACACAAGTTGTATTTGGTCATTGAAAGTCAATATACTTGACACGTTATGCCACTGCCACACTCAACCCTGTTGTAAATGGGTAGCAGTGGTGTAAAAGTCACTTACTCCCTCTCGCGTGCGTGATAACATCCGGAATGAGTTTTTTAGAGCGATTCAAATGAGCCTGAAGCTTCCATGGCAATCGAACTAAAATAAATTAGTATAAACCAAATGTTGTTTAACTCGGTCGAGATTCCTACCAAATCGCAACCCAAGCTTCCAATACTATGATTGAATTGCACTTTTTTATTACAATATTGTGAAAAATTTGGTACATTTTTTTTTCTTCAAATTACGAACATTTCATCCAGAAAGATTAAAATCACGGCAACGGTAATATTGAGTGTTTAAGGCGCATTCAGTTTGCGTTTGTAGTGATGGTTATAAGTCAAACTTACTTAAGGTACGTTTTAGCAAAAGACCATATGCAGCCATGATACCATTCAAGACAATCGCAGGATAAATTTTATCTTTGTTTTGAATAAACATGGTTGTGAAACGCTCAACAAAAAGTAGCTGTCATCAGACAGGACAGCAAAGCTGGCCAGGGGCACTGTCTTTGAGGCAACGGGCATGGGTGGAGATATATGACTAATAAACCTTTCGACCTCAGAACTATGAACCAAATCCTTCCTGTAGTTTGGAAAATACGAGATGTAAACAAACCTTTAACATACAAGTTCTAAGTCTGTGACTTTGAACATGAGGTCATGGGCGGGGAATGGCTGAATAAAATTTTGACCAATAATAGGTCTAAAAAAGTTGTTTTATTAAAAGACAGTTTATAAAGGGGGAGTTCCAAACCTGCCCACGCACAGATTTTCTTGAAACTTCAGTTGTTGTTTACTTTAGGTCTATCAACTATATATATAACTTTGTTTTATTTGATTAATTACTATAGTTCTCAGGAGAGCTCCCTGAGGTAATCCCCTGTAGAGGTCATACACACCTGTGGACTTTTTATTCTTAAATCAACAAGCTCGATTGTTTCCATATTTTGTTGCTTTGATTGGCAACAGAACTCTATAAGGATTCATATAATACCAAAAATATAAATGTGTCTAGGTCTTTTAATTTTTCTGATGAATTTATTCACAAAATTTCTTAAATTTTATCATGAAAATTTATAAAAAGTAAAATGTTTATCCCAAGTGTTGGATGTGTTACTGATCTTGTCACCCCAAGATATTACACATAAAATAGGCCACATATATCCTCTATATAGCGAACAAATTTAAAAAAAAATCAGAAACCGGTAACATTGTTTTTGATTGCCAGATATGTGTTTAGGTATATTTTTGTGATGAAGTCATTTGCAGTATCAGGGGACCAGATTTTCTTTAAGTATATTTTTATTGCATTTTTATGACCATATATTGTCACCTTATCATGCAAAGCTTAGCATATGCATTTACGTAATCCGCCCCTGCACCCCCCCCCCCCCCCCCACACACACACACAAACAAAAATACACTGTTCGACAGAGAATGATTTTTAGTTTGGGTTTTAAATAGTAGATGAGAACATACATGAGCAGAGAGAAAAGTATAATACACTCATGCAGTGATCATGAGTGTTAGTGTTTTCAGCATTGCAAAAGCGGTTATGCTGAAAAAAATAGGAATAAGACAAGGTGGATATTTTTTACCCTATTGTATTTGGTCTTTTTTAAACCCGCAATACAAAGATATTAATATCAGTAATACACAATGGTGTATTGAGTTTGCTTAATAAATTACTTTCATAGTCCTGTTGTTATTAATTGTTTTTATTGTTGACATTTCCCTCTTTAAAATAAAACAGCAGTCAATAATTTGTCATCTGTGAACAGACAGGCTGATTTTCTGATTTGTTCTTATTATTGATCAGTCCATGTATTGGTATTTTTTCTTACATCACTTGGTCAAAGAGACTCGCACGTCGCTTCCCCTCCCTCCCCCCCCCACCTGCACACACACACACATACACACGTCAAAGGTTTTGTGAGGCCATTAAAAGCATTTTCGGCATTTTTTCTAGGTTCATTATAACATAGGCAAAAGTGTTTGCTGCAATGTTTTAGTCTTCAAAATAAATGCATAACTAGTCACACTGAAACTATTTGCACATTTGTCATCTTGCATACACTTCCCGAAATGATATAGAAGGAAGGCAAGTTGCTGTAAAACATTTATTTGATAGCTGATATTGTATTTAGATGCTGAAATACCATTTGCATATGTAGTCTTATGTATGCAATACTTGTCATCTATGTTAAGTTTTCTGGCTCTGTATTCATCGGTTTTACAAATGGTTTGTTTGTTTATTTGTTTGTATTGAGATTTAACATCCCCATTAACACTATTTAGGTCATTTTGGAGATGCTGCTTCCAATTTTGTGGGACTTGTTCCCGACATTGAGATGAAATGATATCTCAAGCCATGCCACCCTATGAAACTACAAGGCTTATATACATTGGACGGCCTGACTCACACCACTTTGCCTGGGCAAGCTTAGTCCTTCTATGCGGTTTACCAGTACTCATGTTTGGTAAGTTTTAGCTCTGTGTGGAAGCAACATGCAGCAACAAGGCGAAGATTTACAAATGGCATGAATCATTTGTTTGCTGTACCACTAGCACATTTGCTGAATCAAAATTAGCTGGCTTCACATTTTTCTAAAGTACTGCTAGCACATGTACTGTTTGCTATTTTAAATTGTGAAAGTGTTTGAAAGTTGAATTAAGTCTTCTCTATTATATTAATTAATGCTTTCCAAAAATAACTGCTTGTTTTCTGGATCATTTTTTAGAACATAGATGATCATATTTAAGAATATAACTTTCTTACAAGGTGACAGTTAGTGCGATTGAAGTAGACTGAAGGGGCATTGTCAGAGTGAGCCAAAAACAACAGTACCATTTTGTCTACAGTAATCTGTGTATACAGAGGGCCAAAAGATCAGAAAATATTGTCTGTGTTATTATGGCCTACCTGGCTGAAACATAATACAAACATCATTATTCTTGGCCATTCAAGCAACCTGTGTCATTCCAGTATGACAATCAGACTTTTCAAACTTTTTAAGATCTCTGCATCAGTTAAAACATACTTATTAGAGTCAAGTAAAATTGTCTGGTCTACAGAACAAGCCAGTTTACTTGCCATTTCAACAATCTTTGTCATACTAAGCTTCAGCATTGCCTCCACTTCTATTTAGAATTACATTAATGCAAAAACGCTTGTTCTAAAATGAAGTATTTTTAAATAAGATCTGATTGAATTGTTAACGAAAGCTCGAAATGAATTGTGTTTTTGGTGTTTATCAGGGCATCATAATTGATACAAATGCTGATTATATATGAGCTCATACTATACACCATCATATAAACATACACAAATAATAATTATATTCATGTTTATTACTCGGCGAGCAATTTTTCGATTTAAAATCTCGCACCATATGAAATCTACAAATGGTTTGAAACAATTCAAAACTCTGACCATTACTATTCAATGTTCAAATGCGGTATGTTACCGGTCTCAGATTTTCAAGAAAGTTTGACAAAATGTTCTACATATATATGGTCAATTTTCATATTAAAATGATGGGTTGACAAGAACTGCAACAGTGTGAAATCAAACGTCAAACATACTCCAAAAGATTTTATGGTTGTGAATTCTGGGGTCCACGCCATATTAAATTGAGCATGGTGTATCAAACTTTGCCTAAACAATGCTAAATGTGATACAAAGATAATCACACATGACTACAGTGATGCCTGAGAATAAAATAACTCCAAAACATCAAAAGGTGGAATGTATATATACACTAGTTTGGGAGTACCCCTACTTTCAGATGTGGACATAAACAAAACATTGCAGATTTATAATGAAAACAGATATAAGAGTGAAATAGCTAAATAATGAATAGTCATTTACCAAGCAGTAATTATGCACAATATCATGAAAATCTGTGCGTGGGCAAAACCCTATGGAAATTTACTATAGGCTGGAACTCCCCCTTTAAAGATTGCCTGATACAAATAAAAACCTTAACAAGAGGGCCATGATGGCCCTGGATCGCTCACCTGATCCATAGTGTAACAAGTGGGCCCAAGAGAGGGCCATTATTGGCCCCAGGGCTTTAATGTGCATAATGTTGAGGGAGGTCTTAAAGGTGAAGCTTCATACCAAACATCAACAAAGGCTATAATTTGAACAATCTTGGCAAAGGTCCACTAGATGAAGCTACACATCAAATATCAAAGACCTGGGCCTAGCGGTTTCAGAGAAGAAGATTTTTAAAGATTTTCCCTATATAAGCCTATGTAAAACCAAAGGGCCCCGGGACGGGGGCATTTTTTGCCCCAGCACTATAATTTGAACAATCTGGGTAGGGGTCCACTAGATGAAGCTTCATACCAAATATCAAAGTTCTGGGCCTTGTGGTTTCAGAGAAGAAGATTTTCAAAGATTTTCCCTATATAAGCCTATGTAAAACCAAAGGGCCCCGGGGCGGGGGCATTTTTGGCCCCAGCACTATAATTTGAACAATCTTGGTAGGGGTCCACTAGATGAAGCTTCATACCAAATATCAAAGACCTGGGCCTAGCGGTTTCAGAGAAGAAGATTTTTAAAGATTTTCCCTATATAAGCCAATGTAAAACCAAAGGGCCCCGTTGCGGTTGCATTTTTTGTCCCAGCACTATAATTTGAACAATCTTGGTAGGAGCCATTAGATGAAGCTTCATACCAAATCTCAAAGACCTGGGCCTTGTGGTTTCAGAGAAGAAGATTTTTAAAGATTTTCCCTATATAAGCCTATGTAGAACAAAGGGCCCCGGGGAGGGGGCATTTTTGGCCCCAGAACTATAATTTGAACAATCTTGGTACGGGGTCCACTAGATGAAGCTTCATACCAAATATCAAAGACCTTGGCCTTGTGGTTTCAGAGAAGAAGATTTTTAAAGATTTTCCCTATATAAGCCAATGTAAAACCAAAGGGCCCCGTGGCGGGGGCATTTGTTGTCTAAGCACTATTATTTGAACAATCTTGGTAGGGATCCACTAGATGAAGCTTCATTCCAAATATCAAAGTCCTGGGCCTTGTGGTTTCAGAGAAGAAGATTTTTAAAAATGTTCCCTATAAAAGCCTATGTAAAACCAAAGGGCCCCGGGGCGGGGGCATTTTTGACCCCAGCACTATAATTTGAACAATCTTGGTAGGGTCCACTAGATGAAGCTTCATATCAAGAACAAAGACCTGGGCCTTGTGGTTTCAGAGAAGAAGATTTTTTAAGTTTTTGGTGAAAAAAAATCTATTTTTGGCTCCTGTGACCTAAATGTGCAACGGACCGGAACCATTTGAACAACTCTGAAAGGTAACCACCTAAGGATCATTCCTGTGAAGTTTGGTCAAAATCCGATCAGTGGTTTAGGAGGAGATATCGTTTAAAGAAATTGTTTACGGACGCACGGACGCACGCACGCACGACGGACGACGGACAAGTGAGTTTTTAGTTTTAAGTCCCACCAACAGCTAAGATCATACGGAGACGGGACCTCGGTTTAAAGACTCATCCGAAAGTCTGGAGAAGCCCGGGATCGATCCTGCGATCCCTGGTTTACAAGGCGAGTAGCGTAACCACTGCACCACGGAGGCTTCTAGGACGACGGACAAAAAGTGATCCCAAAAGCTCACCTCGTCACTACGTGACGGTGAGCTAAAAATGGTGTAAAACGAAACAATCGCACTTTTAATTTGGTCGTTATTTGTGGAATATTTAATCATGTGTAACAGCAAATTAAATAGTTAGCTTAACTTAGTTTCACCGTAATTGAAGAGATTTCTCAGAAAAACAGGTCTGTAATAAGATTCGTTTGTAATATGAGGTAAGAAATGAAAGTGTGTAACATTTTTGTCATTTTGCCAACATACTGACCTCTCGTTTCGACAGACAGTTTTTCTGACAACTAAAATTGATGAAAGTTTCAGACTGCCTGCAAGAGAAAAAAATATTCGAAAACGAAATGACATCAGTACGAAACTCATCTTATGTTCGACCTTTGTCAGATATATCTTCCCTTCCTGTGGTGTTATTCCGCATTTGTGGTCTAGGGGAAGGAACTGTGTTGTTTAATTTCCTTAATCGTTTTCTATCATTAAAACGATATTTACAGACAAAAAATATATGCAGTCTTTAGCTACACATTTTCAATGAGATGAAGACTGAGGCTGTGTATGAGAATAAGATTTTTTCGTGTTTTATCATTTTCATTATTTTCCTTGTGTTAGTCTTTACATCTACAGACTAAAAAGTCTTTAAATTGACAGACAGTCTTTAAAAGTGTAGACTGTCTCAAAATAAAACATCTTTCTTAGACCTGTACGAGGAGTGATCAAAAAATATGCGGAAAAATGCTCTTATTTTTTTATTTTTCGCCCGACATTCACTGTATTTCACAGGAACAAAGGTATAAGAAATCTAAATCCAAGTCGCAAATTTTAGGAATGTAGAAGCTGCATAAACGTAAATGTGGTTTCTATAGTATCATCAACAACGTCATCCCGGCCCAAATTTACGAATTTTGACCACTAAGCGGTAACGAAACACCGCGTCGCGTTCGTAGAAATTTTAAGATAACTTCACCAAACGAGAGGTACTAAACGCGCGAACTTTCGTCATGACGTCATGTTGGTTTCTGACGCTGGACATGTAAACAGCGTCTGTTTTTAGTGCTTATCGTGTGAAAATGAGTGATGAACAGAGATCGGCTATCAAGTTTTGCGTGCGAAATGGATTTTCAAAATAAAAAACTATTGATCTGCTACTGAATGCATATGGGGAAAAGGCCATGGAAAAAACAGCAGTTTACATGTGGAATAAACGCTTCGAAGAGGACGTAGAAACATCAAGGATGATCAGCGCAGTGGTCGCCCAAACGTCGTTACGTCATCTCACGTCGCCGCCGTCAAGCAGCTTCAGGATAATGATCGGCGCAACACGATCAGGGATATTGTTGCAAAAATTGACTACAGTTACGGTACGGTGTCGGGTATTATTCATAACCAATTAAATATGGGTCGAATTTGTGCTAGTGGAATCCCAAAATGCTCAATACTGATCAGAAAAGAGTTCGTGGGGAATGTTGTGAACAGTTTCTGAAGAGATTCGAGCGAGAAGGGGAAAAGTTAATGGACAGAATTGTCACCGTTGATGAAGCGTGGATCAGCCTGTACACGCCAGAGACCAAAGCTCAGTCGACGATGTGGAAAACCCCAGGATCGCCATCCCCAAAGAAATTCAAAATAAGCCAGTCCACCATGAAACAGACGTTCCTGGTATTCATCTATGCGAGAGGGGTGATATTAGCCCATGCAGTTCCCCAGGGACAGCCGGTGGATGCCGCATATTATACGAAGGTGAGTTGGAACATTTTACCTGTTATACCCGTAGTTAGTAGAAAAGTTTAGATATATAGATAAAATACACCAGCTACCGAAGAGGCGCGATTTAGAATATTTACAACTTGCTTACATTTTCAGGTTTTGAAACGCGACTTCATGCGAGCAATGCGCAAAAAGAGGGCATCACTCCTACCATCTGTGCTATTTCACCATGACAACGCACCGTCTCATCGAGCAGCAACAACCCAGACCGCTGTACGCCAACTAGGGTTTGAGCTTTTGAGTCATCCACCATGCAGTCCGGATTTTCCCCTGTGACTTCTTTCTCTTCCCGGTAATGAAGGCCTACCTTAGAGGAACACACTTTGATGACACTCTTGAACTTTCAGCGGCAGTACAGAAGGCTATATTCAACATACAACCATCTTCATTTAGACGGTGTTTTATCCAGTCATGGCTAGAACGTTGCAGGAAGTGTATCTCATTTAATGGGGAGTATTTTGAAAAAGACTTAGCGTTTTAGCGAAACGCGTATCATGAACAGCTACGTTAACGTTGGCGTTATATAACTTTGGCCGGTGTTGGCTAGTGGACGTTACCATAGTAACAATAACGTTGTGCATGTGCAAGCTACTGATGTAAAACTTTATTGCATAATGTGAATTGGTTGAATGTATATTCACACAAAATTTCAGCAAAATCAATAGTACGGTAAAGAATTTAGAGCACTTTTCCTTGTATTTCCTGATCACCCCTTGCATATCTTATCATCCTACCAAATATGAACCACATCTTTCATATGGTTTGAAAAATATGAGCTCTTAAAATTCAACGTCCATGATCTTGACCTTGAGGTCATGGGCTTGAGCGGGGTATTGCTGAATAAATGTTTGAAGCTATATCTATCATCGTATCAAATATGGCCCTAATCAATCGTAGGGTTAGGACAATTGCATCGACGTGGATATCGCTGATTGATACTTTGGATCTGTATCGCCAACGCCGACGCCGGGGTAGTTTAATAGCTCTTTCTGGACATCGTCCAGTCGAGCTAAAAAGCAGCTCCATATTTTCCAGTTCTGTGGCGTATTCCTTGCTTCCAAAGGATAACCCTTTCTAGAACATATTTGACGTCACTAGAGCTGGTGTCTAGGAATGCGTGGTGGCCGTAAAAAGTCTCTCTGCCCTACATCATAGTGTTGTTAATATTTTCTTGTCCTTCGATTGTGGAATTTTGAAAGCTTTGATGGTCCCCAAAACTTGTATCTTATTTACACCTCATCGTGGAATGTGCGATAATTCATCGCGAAAACAAGCATATATAATTTTAACCCCATCAAACCTCATTTTTATATAGCAAAACTGGGGTTTACAGGGGCATATATTATTTTTCTTATTTTTGCTTAAAACAGCAATTATTGATACTCGTCCGAACATCCTCGCCAAGGCGGTTCTAACGAGTACCCACAATCTTTGTTTTGTGCAGAATTACTCAGAAGATCAAAATTTTATATCTGACAATTTTCATGCTTTGATGGATAAATTTCGATATATTTGAATATGCCTGTTTTCATAATACGTTTTCGTTTCACTGCGTACTCTCACAGTGTGTTTAACCCGTTTATCCCAAACATTGTTCTGGACAGTATGTTTTTGTTTGTATATTTGTAGTTTCCAAACTACGAGATTGTTATCACTGCACTAAAGGACGAGTTTCCCAAATTGTTTTCCAAACGGAGTATATTACTCACCTTAGCGGTGATAGTAGCTGCCTTTATTCTTGCAATACCTCAGATTACTCAGGTAGTGTAATAGTTGTTATACCTCAAATGACACATTTAATGCAATAATTGTTATACTTTAGATAACACTGTTAAGGTTATAATTGCATTACATTTAATTGCTCAGTAAATTTAATAATTGCTTTACCTCACATTAATCATTTTATACATAATTGTTTTACCTCAGATTTCTACGATAGTGTAATAATTTCTTTTCAAGAGACTTTAAATATAATACGCCAGCCCTATATACTTTTGACCCCCTTGAACCCCACTTTTATATTGTAAAACTGGGGTTTCAGTGGGTATACCTTATTTTTCTTATTTCTGCTCTAAAATATAGGTTGTGGGTACTCGTGAGAACCGCCTCGATGAGGCGGCATCGAGGCGATTCTAACGAGTGTTCACAATTTATATTTTGAAAGGGAGAGGACTATCTTATGTAGTATAATTTGTGCCCAATCCCATTGTTTAAAAGAATACAATAAAATATGTTTAATCTTATCTATATTTTGAGCAGAAATAAGAAAAATATCACAATTTTTCATCTTAAAATTTTCATTTTTGTTTTTCGGCGTTAAAAGTGGCAATGTTTTTGTATATGCGTGTTTGCGTAATGTGAGATTAGACATTGTCCTCAAAAGGATATTAAGAATTACCGTAAAATTATGATCAGCAAACGACTAAATCTACAATAGGACTGTTGTGATGGGCGTTCGTCTCATCAGAGTCTTCGCTGATCTCAAGCGTTTTCTTCAGCAAGGTAGGTTAGCAGGCTGGCCTGAGTCTTTGCAGATCGCAAAAGTTTCTTGGTGCAGGTTTTCATCGTATACCGGCTCAATATTTTCTAAAAGAAACACACAAATGTTTAACCAGAATGATAATAGAACCTTTCACACAAATGACTTAAGGTAGTCACATTACCATTTAAGGGATACGTTCCATGTATTGAACATATTAAGAATGCTCATACTCAAAGGTAAGTTGCAGCGTTCTGAGGCGGCTGATCTTGAACTGTACTTTCTGTCGGTGCCCCTTTTATTCGAAGCTAGGCGTATATGAAATATATAACATACATAAACCTTATATCACAATTATTGTTAAAAAGTAAAATATTAGAGCACATAAACTCGCAAACTGCTAGATTGTATTTAGTTTGCCCTATTGCAGTTATAGGATTTGGAATTTGTGCCTACTGCAGTATAACTCTGCTTTCGGCAAATATGGACTGGCCTCATTGCCATAAATCACTATCAAATTGGTCGTCAAACATCATTTGTTCACAAGGCGTAATGAAGTGTAATTCAGATTTTTGCTGATTTTCAGGGAGGTATTTACTTGCTTACTCTAGTTGACTGGTATGCAGCTACATTTTCTGTCAGTGTGTTTGCTTTATTGGAGGTCCTTGTGATGACATACGTTTATGGTAAATATTATTTATATCTGAAATCAAAGGAGAAACTATTTCGTTCCTGCTGTTGCATATAAAATAATTTTATTTGAATACGATCAACTTTGAAAAATATCTGTAACAGCTTAAGGTAATATAGTCATTGCACGTGTTAGATAAATATTTGTAACAGCCTGAGGCATGTGATAGAGAACATGTACACGGCAAATAACGATGACCGTTTACAACAACAAAAGCCCAAGTGCTATTGAATAAAGTTTCGATGTAACTTGTGAATTGCCACTTATTGAATATAACAGCGTAGTTGCTTTAATTATATGTAGCGCCAGTCGCCAGTTGTCCGTTCGTAAGCTCTTCACATTTGTAACATTTTCTCCAGGAACGAAAAGTGGAAGTGAAAACAATGATCAGGAATGGACACAATTACCTCACATCTCCCATCCAAGAGATCAAAGGGAAAGGAACACGAATATAATCCAGCATTACTATAATGAAAACATCACAGACGGAAAGCCAAAAGGACAGTTAATTTATTTCAACGATGCCCAAACAGATATTAACGATACGCACAAAAAAGATGAACTATAACAATAATAAACCACGACAGAAATCCCGCCTTGGAACCGTCAGCGCAAAAAAGTCTTTTACTGGGGGATTGGACTTTAATAGATTTTGCGTTGCAACAATCCTCGCCCTTGGCAAATAATTTATTTAGTCCGCATTAAGGATTGCTAGCTCATCAATGCTACATCTTTGAGAACCTAAAAATTAAAATCAAACGAATACAGAGAAGACACAACAGTCAGTACTCGACAACATGAAATAACTGAAATGCTGGAGCGAAAGGAACGTACAGTTGGACTTCAGTGGTCCGATAGTGCTGATACTTGGCGGAAGGCATTTGGGCAACATGAAGGTTCAGAACTGTTTGGCTGTATATTTGATTTAGCTAAAACTTGAAGGAGGTTTTTGAGTGACATGGAAATTCAGAATTGCTTAATTCGATATCCGATATTCAAGCTGGCCGTCAGAATGGCCATCTTGAAATCCTTAAAAACGGCATGTCCTCCCAAACTGAAAGGTGGCTTGAGCTGAAACTTGGACGGGACATCGGGACGACATGGAGATTCAGAGTTGCAAAAATTGTCCCGTTCCAAAAACCAAGGTGACCACAATTGTGGCCATTTTGAGATACTTAAATGACAGCTCTTCATGGACCAAAATTCGGATGGAGCTGAAAGTTGGTGGCAACATTTATATTCAGAGTTGCAAGTCATCCCATTCAAGACAGAAACGGCTTATTGTTCCGCATTTTAAGTGCCTGCTGTTGTGTTCGTTCCTGTGAGTTTTTCTCATCCTCCATGTACGAAGTGACGCCTTGTGATTTTTGGGGCTGTTCATGGATTTGTCTTTTATATTTATGTTAAAATGTGTGCGTTCCGATATTCAAGAGGACCCGCATGACAGCTTTATTGATATTCTTTAAACGACATCTCCTCCGAAACCATACATGTGAATGAGATGAAACTTAAATGCGGAACAGGGGTTACATGGAGATTCAGATGTTTATGAAATTGTCTGATTCCTGTATTATAGATTGACGCCATGGTGGCTATTTTGAAACTCTTAAAACTAAATCTGCCCCCGAATGGTTAGTAGACTCGAATCAAAACTTTATGGCCTGCTTTGAGCCATATTGGGATTAAGACTTGTTGTTAAAATCATTCTGTTTCAATATCCAAGATAGGACGCCAAAGCGGCCATCTCGAAAATTTTTAAAGTTTAACGACATCTTAATCATCATATTATTATTTTTATTGTCTATTGTGACATGTTTTGCCTCTCAGGAATGGACAATATTGAAGCAAACATGAAAGAAATGACAGGACTATCGATTCCAGTTGTTTTTAAAGTTTGCTGGTATTTCCTGACGCCGACACTTTTAATCGTAAGTATTCATTTTACTTTTAACTCCCAGCCAGGGAAAATGCAGGGCCTATGCCTGGCCGACAAAGATACGTATTGATGTCGGGCCGACGTTGGCCCGCATTTTCAGTATATACTTCTGCATACCTTCCCGGTCTCTGAGAAGAAATTAAGGGCAAACAAGGCATTATGATAATTCATCCGTGAGGCATAGTGTATTTTTTCTTATCTCAGAAACATTTTTCTGGTGAAATTTGTGATATTTGTTTTAATTGCACTCCAAATGTAGGTTGAGGGTGCTCGTTTAAACCGCCCCATAAAGTGCATTTCTAACTATCTGTTAATACGGCAGCACCCTCTCGCGAGAATTATTTGCAGTTTGCGCTGTCAGTGCAAGGATAAAAGCAAAATTGTATAAGGCTAAACAGTGAAAAAGTTAGGGTTGATAAAAGGTTGATAGTGTAAGTGGAGATTGAGGTTTAAAATTAAGTTAAAACTTTGTAAGTGGTTTACGGCAATTTGTGATTGATCTTGCCGACTCCTTCTTTGAAAGAGTCAAGATAGGTCCTAAAGACAATGTCTGCTGGGAAAACATTCAAAAGAACATTCCGGGTACGATAAATTGACTGCTGACAGTAGCTTCCAAACGCAGGGGTCTCTATATAAAAAAAGTGGGTGGGTTCATATGGCGAGTATAACGCTGGGCTCTCTCGAAGAATGTTGGTATTTGTACAGCCATGTGGTCATATACTAATTCATAGAACATGACCAGACGACAATCAATGCGTCGGTTTTCTAGGGATCACCAACCTAGGGTTCCAAGCATAATTGAGACGCTTGTTTTTTTTTTTGTCCATCTAGCAGCTCGTCTCAGATCCTTCGATTTTATGGATATTTTGTTTAGTACTGGGACTCTAGTCTAGGGAGGCATACTCTACTTGGGGTCTTACCAGTCTTTTATATGCAAGCTCAATGACGGCCTGTTTAGTGGTTTTCACATTTCCTTTTATGAATCCATTGGTTTTGTTGGCTTTTGTAGTAATGCTGTTAATGTGGTTGTTCTAGTCCGATCTTGGGAAAGTGTCACTATCTACAGTGGATATACTCTGACTGGAGTGGTTGCCTCGATCCTGTGATATTGAGACAACTGGCACTTGCCCAGGTTGCACTCCATGTCCCAGGTTCGTCCCCACTCCTGAAGTGTGTCTAGATCCGACTGGAGAATGCAAGTATCCTTCACTGAGCTGACTGTAAGATAGACAGAATGCCGTATTATCGGCGAACAGTCTGGCCTGTATTTAGTGATAGGTCATTTATATAGAGTAGGAAACGGCGAGGTCAACGGATATAGCCTTGCAGCACACCAGAAGTAACTGGCACTTCCGAAGACCTCTTCCCCTTCCAGCATTTTTATTTCCTTTTTTTGTATTTTATTGATTCATCACTGGAGCTGATTGACTTGAAGTAGTTTGTGTTTTGTTTAAGCTGCGAATATAAACATTATTGTACGACAGTTAAAGTTGTTTTACATTTCTGTTAAAGAAATGTGTGACGGCCGTACATCAATGAATTCGTAGCCTCACGCGATGTCAGTGACGTCGAAATAAACAATGTTTCTCTTCAATATGATTGGACAATCTTGACGTTATTGCGCCAACGACGCCGTTCCGCAGCCAATAGGAAAACTGCGTGCAGTTGTTTTCTTAGTTCATTTTAGCCCTTAAACAAAGTAGAAGTAAAACAAAGATCAGGAATTGATACAATTAACTTACTCCACCCATAAAAGACACCAAAGGGAAAGAAATACAAACATTAAGCGACCAGACCATAATGGAAACCTAAACAAAGGAAGGCTTTTTAGCCATATGATCGGCCTCCGCCCATCGGGGCTTGAATAAATATATGGGCTGCATTTAGCTTCCACGCAGAGCTGAAACCGACCCACTCACGAGTACTGGTACACCGCTTAGAGGATCTAAGCCTGCCCAGGCAAAGCAGTGCGAGTCGGTCCACCCATGCTTATAAACTCTGTTGGTTTCATTGGGCGGCAGGGCCTTCTCAATGTCGGGTAAAAGTCCCACAAAATTGAAAGCAACGTCTCCAAAATGACATTTACAGTGTTGACGGGGACGTTAAACCTCGAATCAAACAAACAAACAATTTTGCCACACGATGGAAGGGAAATAACGTAAATATAAGTAATAATGGTAATTTATTTAACATCCATCGAATTATGAACAACATCGGGTCACGAGCAAAGTGTAAGTGAACCCCAAGATTTGGGGTTCACTTACTTCGCTCTTGACCCGATATTGTTCACACGTTGATGAACGTTAAATAAGTTACATTCATTTCTTGAATAAAAGAGAAATTCCATTCGACGAACATTATCTAATATAGCTGTTTTATGCTAATTTAAGACTGGATATCTTTGTTTCTATAGATATGCGAGTTACTCTGACGGTATCCGTCCATCACGAAAACACGCCTATATAATACTGACCCCTTCGAACCCCTCTTTTATAAAGTAAAACTGGGGGTTTATAGGGGTAAACCTTAAATTTCTTATTTCTGCTCTAAAATATAAAGTGTGGGTACTCGTTAGAACCGCCTCGATGAGGCGGTTCTAAAGAGTACCCAAAATCTACACTTTGAGCAGAAATAAGAAAAATATCACAATTTTTCATCTTAAAGTTTTCATTTTTTTCCGCGATAAAGGTTACAATGTACATGTATTTGTATAGGCGTGTTTTCGTAATGAAACTGTTCTAATTTATTCTTGTCGTTTGATTTGCAGCTAACCCTAGCTTTTGCCATATTTACATACGCTCCTCCTGCATATGGTGGCTACGAGTATCCGGGTTGGGCCATAGTCATTGGTTGGCTAATTGCTGCTAGTTCTCTGGTACCCATTCCTCTCTACTTATCATACAGACTTTTTAAAACTCCAGGAACCATCGTAGAGGTATGTTCTTATTTTGGGTCGATCGGTTTACGATCGACCCAAATTTACTAAATGACATAATGGAATTCATGCAGTTGTCCACGTGACCATCACTGATTTTGGAAACCAATATTATGTTTTATTAATAGAACTTGAAACGTTGCGCTATTTTTATCGATGCAACAAGAGTTCTCTATAGTCTTGACAGGAATCGTATGCTGGATAATACCCAGTTCAGACGCCGCGGAATGTGGTGTCTGACCAGCAGGTTGCACAGAAACTTCACTGTTTGCTTAAATAGTGCCGGGCATTTGAGGGTTAAACGAAATAATATAAGAATGCCAGGTTGCTCACGTAATGAAAGAAAAACAATATCTTAATCAAGGTCACGATGTCACGTGACGTCTTTCGGAACATTCTATTTATAAAACTGTTACACAAGTGTATGCCAAGTCAAGTAAAAGTAGACTTTTCGCACTCCTGCTTAGAACTTAATTTTAGAACCCTGAAATGTTTAAGTGCAAAAATGAGTAGCCCATACTTTATAGGTGGTACCGTTATTAGACATACAGCGTAGACAAAGACCGGATATAGAGTACATTGCTTGTGATCAGGTCGGCACTATTCGCCATATGTATGCAACAACAGTTTTGACCATGATTCAGGGCATTAAGCAGACTCTGAAAAGAGGCGGGTTGAGGATGCGAATTTCAGGTATTTTGCAGAGGGTGAAAAACTGTGTGAATCTGAAATAATTTCCAAAAGATGGGAGGGGGCTCCGTTTGCACCTCCCCACTCTGTTGAACAAAATCCAAGTACTACCCTAAGACGTCAGAGTGCAGCGTGAGAAGAATATTCTGGACTGAGCTCGTTTGTTTGATTTAAGGTTTAACGTCCCCGTCAACACTGTATAGGTCATTTGGAGACGTTACTTTCAATATTACGGGATTTCTAGCTCTGCGTGAAAGCATTATGCAGTCCATCTATTTATTCAAGCCCCGATAGGCGGGGGCGGGTGGACTGTGCTCGTACACTTGGGCATTGGCAAACAGAATGTACATAATCAGACGCCACATAACGCGATGTCTGATCAGCTCTACTGTGCTTGCTTAAAGATAAACGAACAGTTCGATTCTCAGCTCAGGACTATTTTCACAACCTACACTCAGAGACGATCGACCCACCAGTACTTTCAGTGCTTTGATTGTTACTGTTGTTGACACTGTTCAGGCAAGATGTTTTAATGCTGAACTTGTGGTACCTTGAATGACAAATAAATAAACAATTGCTACTGAATTATATCTAGCCACTTGACGACAGAACCGAATCTTTCAGTGAGCATACTCTCATGCTGAAGTATAGATTATATTATTGTTGTTCTTTGAAAGAAACGGTCGTTTTGGCTTTCCGCTTGGGAAATTTTAGTTAGGGTGAAGTTGTTTTATATCGGTCGGTGTCTGTTTTCCTTTGGTCTCTTGGATGGGAGGCTACAGGTAATTGTGCACATTCCTGATCATTGCCTTTGCTTCTATTTGACTAATACCGTATACTGTTTGGACTTCAGAAAACATTTTATTTTTATTGCAGAGACTTCGTGAGAACCTGAAGCCAAACAGTAAGTGGGGTCCTCAGAGCAAAGATACTGACATGGCTAAGGAGGATATAGACGGTGTTAAAAACAACAGAAAACCAATAAGCTCTACACAAGAGAAAGGAAAGGGAGATGTAGAAAATGATGCAAGGACAGAGCTACTTAATGAGGCAAAATTATAAACCAGGAATTGACATACTATGTTTGTTTGTTTGATTTGAGGTTTAACGTCCCAGTCAACATTGTACAGGTCATTTTGGAGACGTTGCTTCCAATTTTGTGGGACTTTTACGCGACATTGAGATGAAATGACGTCTCAAGCCCTGTCGCCCAATAAAATCAATAGGGTTTATAAACATGGACGGTCCGACTTGCACCGCTTTACCTGGGAAAGCTTAGATCCTCTAAGCGGTTTACCGGTACTCGTGTGCGGCTGGTTTTAGCCCTGCGTGGAAGCATCATGCAGTCCATCTATTTCTTCAAGCCCAGATGGGCGGGGACGAATTGACATTCTTTCGAAAGAAGTTTTTTTTTTTCTTTTTTTTTTTTAAACTGTATATCGCCTTTTATAAAACACTGTCACGTGGAGCAAATTATATGCTTGACATAACACGTCTTTGTTCTGCAGTGGGGTCCATCTCTATATCTTTAGAACTTGAATTTTTCAGACGATTTTTGTATTTGCTTTATTTGTTTTCCAAACATAGATTGTCGGTACTCGATAGAAACGACAAATCGAGCCGACTCTAAATAGAAGTCACGCTGTATGCTTTTGGGGCAGAACGAAGAAAAATGTGTACCGTTCTAACTCCCCAGGTTTCTCTATACAAACGTGGGGTTTGAAAGGATAATTATGCATTACATGGGCTTCTTTACTCGACGTTACCCACCCGTGCACCACAGTGCGTTCTACAGATCTCCAAATGGTTAATGTTCTGATGAAAATGTGTGATATTTTTCTTATTTAGGTTCAAAACATAGGTTGTGGGAGCTCGTTAGAACCGCCTCATCGAGGCGGTTCTAACGAGTTCCCAGAACCTGTGCTTTGGAGCAGAAATAAGAAAAATTATGTGTATCCCTGCAAACCCCAATTTTCTCCATATAAAATGAGGTACACGAGGGCCTACAATTCACGGGCTTGTTTCAGTTGTTTACATGATGGATAAGAGTTATACATGTTGTACAGAAAATCCTGAAATGACACACTTGTACAAAATGCCAGAACATATACCTTGTATATCCATCAATCATTTCAAATCATGTAAATGCAGCTTGCGATGCTTGATGGTTGGCCGTTTTTTTTTTTTTTTTTCGAATCGAGTTTGTTTGTTTGTTTTTACTATTGTGTATAGCGGAAAGTAACAAGAGTTGTCAGAAGACAACATAGCTCGTCTTTTGCGGCTTTACTTGGATAGGGGCAAGTAATTAAAATGATATTTTTCTTCTGTAAATCAGTCCAACAGACTGCAGCAATTAAAATCCAGATGGTACCCTTAAGAACCACTGTAAAAGACATTTTATTTTAAGTGTTTTTAGTTGAAAAAAAAAGTCCAGTTTTGCAAAAAAAAAAAGCCATTTTCTTATGCAAAAGAGCTAAATAGACTGCAGCAAATGAAAGAGAACCAAAACGTACAGACTGTAATGCAAAAGCCACTGTGACCCTGAGCCTAGAACCCTGAAGGTCGAAGTTGCTTGAGATATTATCAAACGCAACATTTGTGTGACTTAAAAATACATAAATAATTGCGATGACAAAGGTTTCTAATAATAGTCACAGTGACCTTGACCTTGAGGCCAGGATCCTGGAAGTCGAATTCGCTCGAGATATTAATATATGCAACATTTGTATGTAGGTATATTAAAATCCATCAATAAATGTAGGTGCTAGAGCGATGAAAAAGTTTTTCCAAAAATAGCCACTGTGAACTTTAGCCCTGGACCCTGAAAGCCCAACACGCCAGAGATATCATCATACCCAACATGTGTGTGAAGTAATATCAAAATCATCAATAAATGCAGTGGCTAGAGCAATCAAGTTTTTCTAAAAATAGCCACAGTGACCTTGACCTTCTGCCCCGGACCCTGAAAGTCGAACTTGCTCGAGATATTATCATACCCAACATCTGTGTGAAGTTATATAAAAAAATCCATCAATAAATGTAGATACTAGAGACATGACAATGTTTTTTCTAAAAATAGACACAGTGGCCTTGACCTTAAGCCCTGGACTCTGAAAGTCCAACTCGCTAGAGATATCATCACATCCAACACGTGTGTGAGGTTATATTAAATTCCATCAATAAATGCAGGGGCTAGAGCCATCAAAACGTTTTTTTTTTTCTAAAAATAGCCACAGTGACCTTGACTTTTAGCCTTGGACCCTTAAAGTTTAACTCGCTTGAGATATCATTATACCCAACCTTTGAGTGAAGTTATATTAAAATCCAGCAATACATGTAAGGGCTAGAGCGATGACAAGATTTTCAAAAAATAGCCACAGTGACCTTGACATTGAGCCCTGGTCCATGGCCTTGAGCCCCGGACCCTGAAAGTCAAAGTCGCTCGAGATATCATCATACCCAACATTTGTGTGAAGTTATATTAAAATCCATCAATAAATGTAGGCACTAGAACCATGACAAAGGTTTTCTTAAAATATCCACAGTGACCTTGACCTTGACTTTGAGCCTCGGACCCTAAAAGTTCAGCTCGCTTGAGATATCATTATACCCAACCTTGAGCAAAGTTATATTAAAATCCAGCAATACATGTAAGCGCTAGAGCGATGACAAGGTTTTCTAAAAATATCCAAAGTGACCTTGACCTTGAGCCCTGGTCCATGACCTCAAACCTCGGACCCTGAAAGTCAAAGTCACTCGAGATATCTTCATACCCAACATTTGTGTGAAGTTATATTAAAATCAATCAATAAATGAAGGCACTAGAGCGATGACAAAGTTTTTCTAAAAATAGCTACACTGACCTTGACCTTGAGCCCCGGAGAGAACTCGCTGTGTTTTTAAAAGGAAAAAGAAAATATTCCTCCACCGGGATTTGAACACACAGCCCTTTGATTCAGAGTCCTGAGCTCTAACCACTACGCTACACCGAGCTTGCAGATAAACTTCAACATAAGGAAATAAGGGAGGTAATGCAGAGCAACTAATTAACATCTTAAAAGGCCAATTTAAGCCCAAAACCTGTAAAATTAAGTACATTGATAATGTTAAATATTGTTTTTTTTTACCAAATGTTAATTATATATTCAAAATAAGCTTGTAAAACATCACATATAAGAGCTGGCTGGCAAACTTTAACCAAATACGGACATCGACGCCGAGGCCGGCGACGTCGTCGCTGACGCCGACGCTGACGCACGCCCGGGGTAATGGCAATAGCGCCCCGCTTACTTTCGTGAGGCGAGCTACAAAGTGAAATTTGTTCTCTGAAGGATAGGTATAGAATGTATGTGTATGCCATTGCTGTTAGTATAACAATTTGTCAGATAAATTCTGTGCTGTTTATTCCATTCCTGTCACAAATAAATGGAGGTTATTATAGGCGCGTTATTGTGACGATAATATTAAAAAAGTGTTAAAGGAACTATTTAAAAAGATAATAAACCAAACGAAGAAACACTTCGTTGAGAATATAGTTGTGATATTCTTTCCAAATGGTATTGAAGCTCGTTTTATCATTGAATACAGCTACGGGCATTGCACATAGCATTTTATTGGGACTCTTCACATTAAATGCCACAATGGCTGTAGACAACTTGCGCCAACACGCTCAGCATACACAAAGGATCTCATCATGTTATCAAGTCCGTGTAATAAACACAACTCTAATAAGCCCCACTTTATATGGAGAAAACTGGGGTTTACATGGGCATTTGCTTATTTCTGCACTAAAACATAGATTGTGGATACTCGTTAGAACCGCCTCAACGAGGCGGTTCTAACGAGCACCGACAACCTATGTTTGGAGTATAAATAAAAGAAATATTACTTATTGTTCAGATATGAAAGAATGCCCTATGTCACATAAATGTGTTATCGTATTATTGTACTCCTGTTGTTTTTATATATATGAAATGGATGAAACGAACCTGCGGCGAGTTTCATACTTTTTATATGAAATAACCACGAGTGAAGGATTCCGTTTATCATTATATAAATGTTAAACCAGCTTTTATTGTCATATAAGATAAAAAGAATTTCTGTAGAAAACATATGTCTGTCACGGACGGCGTTATTCGTGTAATTATTTTTAATATACATGTAGGGTCATCAACTAAATAATAGCGACTTTTTTCTGATAAGTATTAGGAAAACACGCCTATACAAATAAATTGAGAATTTTGCCACCGAAAAATAAAAAAAATCCGTTGAAAAATTACGATTTTTTTTCATATTTCTGCTCTAAACATGAATTGTGGGTACTCGTTAGAATCGGCGTGACGGTTCTAACGCGTAAACATAATCTATTTTTTTAGCAGATATAATAAAAATAATAATGTATAACCCTGCAACCTATAGTTTTACTATATAAATAAAAGGATAACCATTTCATAAACATATTTAGCGTCACAACAGCCGGTGTATAGGGAATGTGTGGCGGTCATAAAAAGTATTCCTGCCCTTCATCATAGTGTAGTTTATATTTTCTTGTCCTTTTGGAAACTAGCTGGTTTGGCCCAGAAAAACCTGCACACTCCATTCATGCTTCCAAAGCAAAACCCTTTTTATAGAACTTATTGAGGTGGACAAAATTACATAGGTGTCTTTTTGTGATTCAAGATATAGATTGTGGGTACTCGTTAGAACCGCCTCCGAATGAACCAGTGCACGACAAAACCAGCATAATAGTCAAGTGCGCAGTTCCGGATCAGTCACACATGATTGAGTGTTTTAGCCAATACAGTTGCTTGCTGTTCTAAAAGTATGGATTTTATAGACACATTTTCCCTCCTTTCGCACTTGAAAACTGCGTGAGATGTTTTCATGCAACTTTACAGACATGTAAACCTTCAAAAGATGATGCGCAGAAGACAAGAAATATGCCTATTTTACTTTTGCACGTGTAACCGTGGCCTAACTTAATCATTTGCTCTCTCACCGCTGTGGTTCGCGCCTCGCTCGGATCACATGTTAGGTCTTTCGCTCCTTTGGTTTGAGACTGGCTTGGGTCACATGTGAGACGCCAAATTCTGCAACGGTATCCGTGGAGTTGCTCGCAGCCTTCGCCAGTCGCATGTCCACGTAATTTATGGTCTCTGATTGGGGATTTATAGGAAAACCGATCAGTATCTGCATCATCACTTCGTTAGAAATCACGTGAGCTGGCGGAATTATATGTTTGGGATCAGTGACTACTAAACTAAAAAATCTGATTCGGGTGAACAAGGAAACCAAAGTCATTTATCATTACGTGAACAAGTCCCCTAAATTCCACTGTATATAGAGAAATCTGAGGTTACTGGGGGTATACATTATGTGTCTTATTTCTGCTCCAAGACGTAGGTTGTGTGTACTCCTTAGAACCGCCACAATTAGGCGGCTATAACGAACACCCTCAACCTATGTTTGCAGTATAAATACAAACAAATAAACACGGTAACTTTTCTTTATTAAGGTCCTCATGGCTATTGCTAATCATAATTTTGTTTTGCCGTGGGCTGTCACATTTGAAATCAATGAAAAAAAAACAAATAAATAAAAAGAGACAACGACGAGGATGGGATTCGAACCCACGCGTGGAAACCCCAATGGATTAGCAGTCCATCGCCTTAACCACTCGGCCACCTCGTCTGCTGAATGCTGTGGCAGATGTTGATTTTACTGAATCGGGCAAAAGGAAATTGGACATCGGGCTCGATACTGATTAAACGTGTGTGTGTGTGTGAATTCGGGTTTAACGTCGCTTTCAACAATTTTTCAGTCATATCACGACGGTGTCTGGTTGCGACTGATTAAACGGGTCTAAGAAAGTTTTGTTTTAAACAGTCTATAAATTTAAAGACTGTCTGTAAATTTAAAGACTTTTTAGTCTGTAAATTTAAAGACTGACACAAATAAAACCATGAAAATCGCGTGTAAAACAGAAAAATCGCACTTTGCTATTCACAGTAATTTGGCCGTTTAATCTGTGGAATATTTAATTATGTGTAACTGCAAATTATATAGTTGTCTTTATTTAATAAAATTCCTTTAATCATAATTGAAGAGTTCTCAGAAAAACAGATTTGTAATACAATTCATATGTAAAATGAGATAAGAAATCAATGTGTATAACGCTTTTATCATTTTGACAACATATCGACTACTCGATTTGACAGACATTTTTTCTGACAACTAAAATTGATGAAAGTTTCAGACTGACTGCAACAGTAAACTTTGCGAAAACGAAATGACGTCAGTGCGAAACTCATCTTATGTTCGACCTATGACATATATTTCCTCCCTTTCTGTGGTGTTTCTCGGCTTGATTTCAACACTCGTAATAAATTGTTAACTGCTAAACTTCTTAATCAGGGTTATCGGTACAATAAACTACGCAAAGCCTTTTCAAAATTTTATAGCCGTCATTCTGATTTAATTTCAAAATTCAATATTGGACTTAAATCTCTTCTGCAACAAGGTCTGTCGGAACCCGAATTTTATGGTGACTTAGTATATAAATTCAGAAAAAAATATATAACCCTAATGACTTCAGCACCCAATTTCCTAAAATCATTCTTCGATACAAAAAGATTGGGTACAACATAAATGTTACACGACAGACTGCATGCACGATAGTTAACCCAATCAGGGTTGACAACTTTGCTTCCCTCTTTAATTGCACGCCGGTTGGTCAGGCCTCAGATTTTATGACGGTTCCAGCGTAAAGGCTTATGTCGGTTGGTATCTGATGCTCTGTCTCTGGTCGGGCCCTTCAGAGTCAAACTGTTGGTTTTCTTTTGCTCCATCATTTCAGTGGTTTCTTGCGGTTCAGTCCTCACCGTTGTTTCATCTCTGTGGTTGTTAGATTTTTGTGTTCGCAGAGATGTGGCATTGATGAGTTAGAAGGCCTTCATGCGGACTGAACAAACTATTTGTCTTAATTACGACGGAAGTAAGGGCGAGGATTGTGGCCACGTTAAATCGATTTGTCGCGGTTTATTTTTGTTATGGTTTGTCTTTGGGTGTTTGTGTCGCTTATATTATTTTATTTTGAATAGCCTATTGGCCATTTTGTGGGAAAGTAACTGTTCGTTTGGCTTTCCGCTATTGATGTTTCCATTAGGGTCTCATGTTTGTGTTTCTTTCCCTTTGGTGTCTCTGATGGGAGCTGTGGGTAATTTGCATCGATTCCTGATCATTGCCTCCACTTCTCTTTTGTGGTCGAAGGGAAGGAACTGTGTTGTTTTATTTCTAAATTATTTCTACCATTAAAACGATATCAGTAACGCACGTTTTTGACTGGGGCTGCATATGAGAATGCGATTTTTTCATGTTTCATCATTTTCATGAAACCCTTTTGTTAGTCGTCAAATCTACAAACTAAAAAGTCTTTAAATTCAGAGACAGTCTTTAAAATTATAGACAGTCTTCAAATAAAACAACTTTCTTAGACCTGTTAAACTGTGCGCCTGTGTAGCACGCTTGTCGACATCTCTGTTTTCTGTGATACGTGCATTTTCTCGCGGACAGCAAAGGTTCCGATCAGACTGCGCAGTATGATAAAAGCCTCTGCTCCCCAACCGAGTAATAAAAAATACCATTTTTCTTGCGCCGCAGCGCAGTTTCAGCGGCTCGAACTCGGCTGTTTTAAACTCGTTCTCATGGCTACTGATATTAACAGATCAACCCATTAATATACAAGTGGACTCTTCCATTGCTATATGTTGGACAAGTCCATTTGACATATAAGGGGTGTCAGGCCTATTTCTTCGTTTTTTGTTATATTTTTGACGGAAAAGTCTGTTAGCAAATAGTGCAGGCCCTGATCAGACCTCGCGTTCTGCGGCGTCTGATCTGGGCCTGCACTGTTTGCAATGGTACCCCTTTAAGGGTTTCCCACATGCAATGGGTTATTATAAAATCATGATTTAATTTATTTTGAAAATGTATGTCGTGTGTACTCATCAGAATCACCTCGACAGGATATTCTAATGAGTATACACAATATAGCTTAATTTTAATAAAACTCGAAAATATACCGCTGTTTTGCCACGGGACCGCGGATTCTATGATCAATCATAAGGGACTGGAACTGCAATAAAATCCTATTTTAAGACCACCTATGGGACTGTTCAAAAGTGGTCTTTAAGACCACTTTTGAACAGTCCCAAAGGTGTTCTCCCACTAGAGCACATTTGATGTAGAAAACACTGAGAAAATATACCTGAAACCTCTTCTCAATATGCTTTTAAAAGCATAATCTGTCTTACATTTAGGTGGTCTTAACGGCGGAATTTCACTAACTACTGTCTCGAACATGTGTTCATGGTTCAGAAAAATGACCAATGTAAAGTAATGTACAGTCGAGCTTCAATCACTCAAATGCCATTGGGACCATGAAACTTTGCTCTGATTGGGAGTAGTTTAACTACTGAAGTTTAATCACAGGGGAAGGTGGTAAGGCTTTATGGAGATCTTGTTTTGTTTGATTTTAGGTTTAACGTCCCCGTCAACACTGTAAAGGTCATTTTGGAGACGTTGCTTCAATTTTGTGGGACTTTTACCCGACATTGAGATGAAATGACATCTCAAGCCCTGTCGCCCAATGAAACCAATTTGGTTTATTAGCATGGACTGTCCGCCTCGCACCGCGGTTCCTGGACAGGCTTATATCCTCTAAGCGCTTTACCAGTACTAGTGTGCTGGCCGGATTCAGCTCTGCGTGGAAGCATCATGCAGCCCATATATTTCTTTAAGCCCCTATGGGCGGGGCCGATTATGGGGATCTTACGATCTTGCATGAAATACTGGTATGTTTGATTTGTTTGATTTGAGGTTTAACGTCCCTGTCAACACTGTAAAGGTCATTTTAGAGACGTTGCGTCCAATTCTGTGTGACTTTTACCCGACCATGCATGGGATGAAATGCCTGGGCAAGCTTAGATCCTCTAAGCGGCTTACCAGTACTCGTGTGCGGTCGGTTTCAGCTCTGCGTGGAAGCATCATGCAGCCCATCTATTTCTCCAAGCCCCGATGGGCGGGGGCCGTTATAAAATACTGATATGTTTTGTGTTCTCATTTGGATCGCCTCATTGATGCTCTTAGAATCGCCTTATGATGGTAGTGAGATCTTAAAGCGTAACTTAAAAAATGTTGTGTTTGTGTTGGAGTTTGACGGCCCTTTTAACCCTTTTAGGTCATATCGATCCGACTGATCTACATGTACCTACATGTAGGCCGGGCCGGCCTCAGTGGCTCAGTTGGATGTGCGTCTGACTGGTGATCAGGAGGACGCGGGTTCGACTCCCGCCGGGGTCGGCAACATTCTTTCATGGAGATTGATCATGAAATCTTTTCTACGGTCATTCTCTCCCTTCCGCTGATTCAAGAAGGGCAGTTGTCAGTTTCTGGCGAAAGAATGTGCACTGTACTGGTTAACCGCTTAAGTATAAGCTTGCCCAGGAAAGTGTTGATAGGTAAACTGACCGGCTCAAAAATGACCTAAATAGTGTTGACTGGGCCGTAAAACGCCAAAACAAACAAAACAAAACATGTAGGCCGGCCATAAAGGTGTTCTCATTAGAATCGCAGGCGATTCTGATGGAATCACACAGCCTAACTTTAAAGGGTGCAATCAGAAAAATAACTCCCTAAATTACACTTAACCCATTGTGTGCAGGAAGTCGGGGTACCTTGACAAACAGTGTAGGCCTAGACTACACGCCACAGAACGCGGCGTCTGATCAGGGCCTGCACCATTTGCTAACATAATTTTCCGTGAAACGAAAACGAAAATATAGGTCTGGCACCCTTACATGTATATGACAAATGGACTTGTCCGACATATAGCAAAGGAAGAGTCCACTAGCATACAATGGGTTAATATATGGATATCTAGGACTATTGGATGAAATCTCTAAGGAGTTATGATAGTTTGAATTAGCCGTGGTCAACGAGTCATTACTGCTAGTTTTATCGAATGTTCATTGTAATCGACGTGTCATTATGGCCAGTGAACTCATTACTTTGTGGACGCAAAAGGTTTAAGTTTACTGATCAGTGATACTTTGCCTTACCATTTCTTTAATCCTTTTTGTACAATATGGAATCTTCCACCTTATATATGGCATGTGTCAATTTCGAAATTTAGGAGTGTCAGGTCGTGTTTTCTTCCAAAACCATTGGGAAAATGGCTTAACTTTTTGCAAATAGTGTAGGCCCTGATCAGATGCCGCATTCTGCGGCGTCTGATCTGGGCCTGCACTGTTTGCCAAGGTACCCCTTTAGGGGTTTCTGGTACTGAATGGGTTAAACAACACAGCCGAACTTCATTGGATTGATCATCAATAAGTCCATTGAAATTATTTTTTTATTTTTTGTTCGAGACAGGGGTAGTTAGAGCAACTGAGTTATGTCGGAGTGGAGGGTGGTGCAAAGTGGATAAAAAATGTTTGCTGTGTACATCTAAAATCGCCTTCTCAGTAAAAAAGAATCATTTCTCGCGACCCTAATGAGTACACACAGTAATATTTTTTTCTGGTTTAAATAAGAAAAACATTCCCCGAATTATCCTGAAAGATATCTTAATTCAAGCTGAGACGCTTCCCCTCTTGGACTGAAGAGGGAGTCTAGATGAGTCATAGTGCTATACATAGTCTTATACATGTAACATCACGGAAACACGGCTATATAATCTTCACCCCCCCTTGAACCCCACTTTTATATACTAAAACTGGGGTTGGCAGGGGTAAACATTATTTTTCTTATTTTTGCTCTAAAATATAGATCGTGGGTACTCGCTAGAACCGCCTCGATGAGGCGTTTCTAACGCGTACCCACAATATATATTTTGAGCAGAAATAAGAAATATATCACACTTTTTCGTCTTAAAATTTTCCGTTTTCCGGCGGTAAAATTTACAATGTTTTTGCATAGGCGTGTTTTCGTAATGGAGCGTTCTCCTTCCATTTGGAGCTTTTGTCATGAGGTCACCCTACCAGAAAGGTCCAATGCCTCTTAGGGGCATTTGTTTGTCTAAAGTTAATAAATTTTGTTGATGTCCACGAGTCGATCGTTTATTTTTATGAAATCCAGGACTGATACATGTAATTATAGAAAATAGCCTTCTATTCTTAACGCTGTGAGGTCAGAGTGTTGTGTAATAGAAGCCAGATTGGACATTACGAAATCACGCCTATACAAATATATTGTAAATTTCGATTAGGCGGTTCTAACGAGTACCCATAGTCTATATTTTGAGCAGAAATAAGAAAAATATCACAAATTTTCATCTGAAAATTTTCGATTTTCGATTTTCGACGGTAAAATTTACAATGAATATGTATAGGCGTGTTTTCGTAATGAAGTTCAACTAGTATCATCATTTCATCAAATCTGGTAGTACCCAGTAACCTAATGCTACATAAAATGTTTCGAGAAAATTGGTCTCGCAAGTTTGGAGAAGAATACCTTTTATAGTTTTTTTTTACCATATTTGGGCATGGGGCCCATCTTGGTCATGGGACCTGAACAAGTCAAGCAAACCAATTTGTTCCCCCGATGCATATAAAATACAAAAAAAATTGACCCAGGGATTTCAGAGAAAATGTTCTCTCAACTATCAACGGACCTGCAATCCAAGAGATCTGCAATTCAAGGTCGACGAATGACCTTGACCTTTATCATTCATAGATATTTTGTACCAATTCTCATCTCATAGACCACGATATTTTTTTTTTCGATTAATTCATTGGTTTACCTTTTTCGAATTGAAAAGCCTAAGGAACCACATTTGACCTCGCCATAAAGTAGGTCATGGTCAACATAGGGTCATCATGTTTGCAAACTTGGTAGTAGTCACCGATGCTACATACCAAGTTTCACGGCATTCGGCCAAGACCAACGGTTCTAGAGGAGATGTGTGTTTTTTTTTAAGTTTTATACCATATTTTGGCATGGTGGCCATCTTGGTCATATAACCTGGACCCTTTCAACAAACATTGTTCAGATTGCATATAAATTTTAAATGAAATTTGCCAAGTCGTTTCAGAAAAAATTGAAATGCCAATGGACCTGCAATCCAAGCGACCTTAGGTCCAGGTCAACAAATGACCCCTACATTTGGCATACATAGGCATCTAGGTTGACCTTAACCTATTTTATGCAAAGGTTAAATCTGGTTCCCCAGGATTTTCAATGGAAAAAAGTTAAAACAGTGCATTTTTCAAAAATACTGTGATGCATATGAAATTTAATTGAAAGTGGCCGAAGAAATTTGAAAATGCCGGACGGACGGACGATTGACTAACGACGGAGGCCTACCATCCTATAAGCTCCCCCGAAGCCTTTTGCAAAGGGGAGCGAAAAAACGAAAAGTAGACACTGATGTGGCCTTTCTGACAGTATGTTGATTTCAAACGTACATGTAGCTGATTGCAGAAAGTCATGCCTAATTGCTCTTTTTGTGCGTATTCGGAAGAGCTTTACTCAAGGATAAAAATTACCACCGAGCAAGCACCCAAGAGATTATAAAGTGTGCCTGATCATCACGTGAACAAGTCCGTGAAATGAATACCCAACTAAACCCCACTTTATATTAGAGAAAACTGGGGTTTCAGGGGTGTACATTATTTTTTCTTATTTCTGCTCCAAGACATAGGTTGTGGGTACTCGTTAGAACCGCCTCAATGAGGCGGTTCTAACGAGCACCCACAACCTATGCTCGCAACGTAAAGCTTGAAGAAAAATATCACCGATTTTCATCAGAAAAGTGGCCGTGTTGGAGATGTGAAAAAAATGTACTTTGTCGCACGGTTGTGTTATCGCAATGTTGCTCCAAAACAGCTTCACTCAAGGATAAAAAAGTGTCATCGACGAGGATGGGATTCGAACCCACGCGGGGAAACCCCAATGGATTAGCAGTCCATCGCCTTAACCACTCGGCCACCTCGTCGTATAATCAAATCAGGGTTCCGTCTCAATATGACCTTAGATGTTGGTTGGACGTAAAACGCAAACGTGCACCGTGGATAACCAAAGAAGATAGCGTTATAATGTACAGATATGTCTCCTGATTATGTTCACTATTTAATTGGAGCCCGTTTTTTTTTTTTTTTTTGGGGGGGGGGGGGGGGGGAGGGGGAGGAGATTAATGCATAGATTTGCTCCCCGTCCATCTTTGGGAAGTGGCTGATGCTGCATGATGCTACCACGCAGAACTAAAACCAACAAGGGAAAATGTTGCGAATCGGACTATCCCTTGAACACTGTTGAATGCTAGCCGCAGGGCCTCGGATGACATTTCATTTCAAAGGCGGGTAAAAGTTCCATAAAATCGGATGCAACGTCTCTAAAATGACATAAATAGTGCTGACGAGGATGTAAAACCTAAACAGCTAAATGCAAGCAAACAAAATTGCAGAACATTTTGGTCATCGCAATGTTTCTTGTTGTGTGAACATCTAGTTTGGTACGTTTGATTTGAGGTTTAACGTCCTCGTCAACACTGAAAATGTCATTTTGGGGACTTTTCAAGACAATTTCAAGAGACTTTTACCCGACATTGAGATGAAATGACATCTCAAGCCCTGCCGCCCAAAAGGGTTTATAAGCATGGGCGGTCCGACTCGCATCCCTTTGCCTGGGCAGGCTTAGATCCTCTAAGCGGTTTACCAGTACTCGTGTTTGGGTCGGATTCAGATCTGCGTGGAAGCAGCATGCAGCCCATCTGTTTCTTCAAGCCCCGCTGGGCGGGGGCCGGTACATCTAATTAAACTATACAAATGTATATATGATGTGAACGCTTGAAACTTTTTCTTCTGTCTGTCGACATAGCGTATGCAATGCTGCTGTTGACAGGTGTGTGTGTGTGAATTCGGGTTCAACGTTGCTTTCAACAATTTTTAAGTCATATCACGACGGTGTCTGGTTGCTACAGGGAGCTCAATGCTCACGTTTATAGTGCTGCCTCACTGAAGTATCATGTCCCAGACACATTACATGATACCACACCCAGTCACATTATCCTGACACTGGCTCGACCAGTCCTAGCTCTACCCCGTAAATCTGAGTGCCAAGCGAGGAGCAGCTAGTACCATTTTTAACGACTTTGGTATGTCGCGGCCCGGGATCGAACCCGAGACCTCCCGTTCCCCGGAGCGGACACTCTACCAACTGAGCTATCGGGGCCGGTGCTGTTGACAGGTACGGTCGAAATGCTTAATGCAGAATATAGTCTGACCATTAGCAGAAAATAAAGACAGGCAACTATATGTAAGGGATAACAAAATGTGCTTGCTTTAGACTAGTGTGGATTCATACAAGCGTATTTTTAATGCACTTGCGTGTACAGAATGCATGCTTAAGCGGAATGGAACACCTTCAGGCGAGGCAACTCCTGATAAAGTATTTTTACCTCCTTTGTTAATAGAGGTCAACTCTTAAAGGAAAGAATTTGCTCCTGTTCCACAGGAGCAAATTCTTTCCTTTAAGAGTAGACCCCTTTTTCATTGGGACAGGGTTTATAGAAAAGGGAACTCGAAGTCCCGAAAGTTGTCTCCCTTTGAAAAATGGTAGAACATTCTGCCAGGTGTTCCAATTCCCCTTAAGACTGGACGCTTTCTGCTTTATATTTACTACTTCATATAGAAAACTCTCATAATGATAACATGCCCGTGAGATATAATGCATTCTTTCATAAATGTATCTCCAAAATACGGAACCCGGGAAGGGATATGATTTTTTTATAAGTTGTGCGCACAAGATAATATCTTGTTTGGACAACATAATATCTTGTTCGCACAACTTAATATTTTGTGCGGACCACATAAAATTTTATGCGCACAAGATAATATTGTTCGCACAACTTCCCAAGATCTGTGTTGTGTAAACAAGATACTATGTTGTGCGAACAAGATAATATCTTGTGCGCACAAGATATTAAGTTGTGCAAACAAGATATTATCTTGTGCGCACAAGATAATATGTTGTCCGAACAAGAAAAATTATGTTGTCCGCTCAAGATAATATCTTGTTCGTACAACATACATTGTGCGCACAACTTTTAAATATCTTGTTCGCACAGCATATTAAAAATAAAAATTCATGTCCCTTCCCGGGTTCCGTATGTATCTCCAAAACTTATTTTTTTTCTAATGAAAAATTGGGACATTGTTCTTACTTATTCTCAGAACAGAGTTTGCGGATGTGCGTTCATTCAATATGTGTTACTCAAAACATAGGTAAATTGATTTGTGGAACCTCTTAGGCGGTACTAGCGAACACCCACAGCCATAGGTTGTGGGTGTTCGCTAGTACCGCTATGGTTGTGGGTGTTCGCTAGTACCGCCTAAGAGGTTCCACAAATCAATGTCTCAGAGCACAAATTACAAAATTAACAGGTCCAAGAAAGTTGTTTTATTTAAAGACGAATGTCTATAAATAAAATAGAAGTAGAGGCAATGATCAGGAATCGATACCATTAACCCAGAGCTCCCATCAGAGACATCGAAGGGAAAGAAACACAAACATGAAATAACTAGACCCTAATGGAAACATCTGTAGCGTAAAGCCAAATCGACAGTTACTTTTCCACAAAATGGCCAATTGGCTTTCCAAAAGAAAAATATACAAGCGATACAAATACTCAAAGACAAACCATAACAAAAATAAACCGCGACAGAAGAACCGCATTGGAACGGTCAGCGAAAGGAATTCCACTGGGGAGGGTGGGGGTGGGCTTTAATGGATTTTTTCGCCCTTGCTTCCGTCGCGATTTAGACAAATAAATTGTTCAGGCGGCATAAAGGCCTCCTCACTGATCAGTCAGTGCACTGAAATGCTGGAGCAAAAGAAAACCATCAGTTGGACTCCGATGGGTCAAACCAGTGACAGAGCACCAGGCACCAAAAAAAAACTTTGCATAAAATTAAATTCTCTCTAATTTTCAGCATGCCTTTACTATGGAACAGTATTTAGGAAAAAAACTCCATTATGCAGTGTGCAATCACAATATGAATTGTTGAAACCGCACTTTGAATTATGAACCTTTCCATATCTTACTACTTTATTCGAATATGCAACATGCACATTCTAATTTGAGACCTTTGTATTTTAATATGGCATTTGGACGTCCTATTTTGCATTATTCAGTTTCGATTCTGCTGTGGTTAGACGGGGTACCAGTCATTGAGATGCCGGTAACGTTCGGTAATGTCCGTGGATTTGCCGTATTTTTTCCGATGACAAGCGTCTGTTTGAGAAGATCGCATTCGCTTTTCCAGGGGCCAAATTCATGCCAGCAGCGATAAATTTTATCCAGCTATATAATAATTCGGATATTTACAATAATGTGTACGTTTGCATATATATATAAATAAATTTTACAGCGCGGTTCCTTATTTATATATTTATGAGAAACAGGCTTTTTATTTAAAAGTTAATACTTGTTTGACGGAGGGGATAATACTCTATCGTCGAACATTTACCAAAATAAATTACCACGAGGGATTAGTTTGTGCCGAATCCGTGGATTTGAAATGAGCAATTATTGTTAAAATTGATTAAATCATACAATTTTTATAAATCTGATCTTCCTGAGGTCTTACTTATAAAGATATTTGATACTAATTCCAACCTCACTCAAAACTCAAATGTTTGGATATTATAGAAGTATTGATATGTCCGTACAGGTTGTAGTTCCCAAAGTGGGGTAGCCCCCTCGTGCTTTTAGCGCCCCGTTACCTTACAAAATCTATCAAGTGAAGTAGACCCACAACTCCCTTTATATTGTAATTAATTCATCATAGTACTTTCTCAGCCCCGACCCACAACCATAGAAATGCACATGGGGTCACAATGACAGCTGTCCTAACATATGTTCGTCTGTCTGTCTTTATAAGTTAGACTCGGGCTTTCATCCAACAGAATCACGACGCGAAAATATTTGCTGGTCATCTGTAAGTTCGTCCGTCCGTCTATCTTCAGCCAGCAAACCCTTGCTGAGCTGGTGTTGGTGTCGCGACGGTCTGAACCAGCCCACTACATATTTCTTCAAGTTCTACATATAACGATTTGGCAAATGGAGTGGCTGAATCCAAACCATTTTGTACATACATGTATTTCCATGTATTAGGTCTACACCAAAGTGTTGTTTTTTTCGTTTTTGTTTTATTACAGTTAGACCGCGTACAGCGTACCCAGGTTTACCTGGCGGAACTTAACGACATTATTTATTTATTAATTTACTTACTTATAATTAAAGTTTACAGAATCTAGAAAAAAAAAAACAAAAAAAAAAAATAATTTTTTTTTGTTGTTTTTTGATGCATTAGAAAAACACTCCTACTTTGTACATTTTACCGCCGAAAAATACAACAACAAAAATTGTAAGATGAAAAGTCGTGATAGTTTTCTGACTGTTGCTTAAAATATACATTTAAGTACACGTTAGAAGCGCCTCTTCGATGCGGTTCTAACGAGTACCCACAATCTATATTTTGGAGTAGAAATGAGAAAAATAATGTTTAGTTGGGATCAAGTGTGTGTGTGTGTGGGGGGGGGGGGGGTCAGAATTATAAAGATGTATTTTTATGGTGGGATGCGCTTTTAGTTTTACATCTCACCAACAGCTAAGGTCATACGAAGATGGGACCTGGGTTTAAAGACTCATCCGAAATTCTGGGGAAGCCCAGGATCGATCCTGCGATCCCTGGTTAATGAGGCAAGTAGCATAACCACTACACCACAGAGGCTTCCAGCACTTGATATGTTGCATTGTAGCAGGTGCGGGTTTTCCACCTGCACTCCGATATGAAAGAATTTGTCACTTGAAGCCAAAAATCTAGGATACAAAAGTCAGATAGTTTTCTATTTTCTTAATGAATACATTTAACACAAACGGTTACGAACATCTATATAAACATGCGACAAAACAAACAGGGAATCAGACCCCCGGCAATCGGGGCTTGAAGAAATAGATGGGCTGCATGAACTGAAACCGACCCGCACACCAGTACTGGTAAACCGCTTTGAGGATCTAAGTCTACCGAGGCAAATTTGTTTGTTTGTTTTGAGGTTTAACGTCCCCGTCAACACTGTAAAGGTCATTTTGGAGGCGTTGCTTCCAATTTTGTGGGACTTTTACCCGACATTGAGATGAAATGACATCTCAAGCCCTGTCGCCCAATGAAACCAATAGGGTTTATTAGCATGGACGGTCCGCCTCGCACAGCGGTTCCTGGACAGACTTAGATCCTTTAAGCGGTTTACCAGTACTAGTGTGCGGGCTGGATTCAGCTCTGCGTGGAAGCATCATTGTTTGTATGATTTGTTTGATTTGAAGTTTAACGTCCCCGTCAACACAGTAAAGGTCCTTTTGGAGACGTTGCTACAAATTGTGTGGGACTTTTACCCGACATTGAGATGAAATGATATCTCAAGCTCTGTCGCCCAATGAAACCAATAGGGTTTATTAGCATGGACGGTCCGCCTCGCACCGCGGTTCCTGGGCAGGCTTAGATCCTCTAAGCGGTTTACCAGTACTATTGTGCGGGCCGGATTCAGCTCTGCGTGGAAGCATCATGCAGCCCAAATATTTCTTCAAGCCCCTATATGCGGGGGCCTGCTACCGAGGCAAAGCGGTGCTTATAAACCCTATTGGTTTCATTGGGCGACAGGGTTTTGAGATGTCATTTCATTTCAATGTCGGGTAAAAATCCCACAAAAGTGTAAGCAACGTCTCCACAATGACCTATACTGTGTTGACAGGGACGTTAAAATTCAAATCAAACAAACACCAGAACCAAAATGCCTAGTTTTAGAAATTCCGTTGGATATGCCCTAAATCAGAAATAAATGTTAGAGGGAACGTAAGTCGTAGGACATCTGACAGCACTTTAACATAAGAGCGTTGTTCAGGTGATCACCAAGCAGTCTCAACAAGGTCTACACGGCATTGGACAGGAGCCGCTCTGTGCCGTACAAAATTATTATTAGTATTTACAACAAATTTATATTTTAGAGGTGCAATGGCCTCGACACATTTGCGATATATTTAGATAAAACTTGGACACCAAACAAATACAGCAAAGCTGATTCCTGGTCTGACATATAAAATATAAATTATGTGTAAATGATTTTATCGGGAAGGGTGTAGTGTCCCCAAATCATCCGTTTCATGCCAAAAATATAGTTCTCGCGTTTCTCTCACTCCTCCGTGTCACCAATACGCTTGCAGATTTTTTTTGGGGTATCTGCCGAATACAAGCGGACGTTTACAGGAGAGTACGAAAGAACGACCACAGCGCCACTGAACGAGAATAATGAGAACTAGAAGAAGCAGAAGCGGAATTTCAAGTTGCAAAATAGGACGAGAAACAGAAAGAAAACTACACAAATTCCAAAATCAGACTACAAAAATGAATATCATAATGCAGTGTTGCACAATTGTAACTGAATATGGCATAACAGACTATCCAAATTGCAAATGCCAGTGACATGATATTAAATTGCAATCTCAATGTTGCATAATTGAGTTTTTACCTAAATACTGTTCCATACTTTACGCTGGAACCATCATAGAATCTGAGGCCTGACCCATCAGTGTGCAAATAAAGAGGGAAGCAAAGTTGCCAACCGTGATTGGGTTAACTACCATGCATGCAGTCTGTCGTATAACATTTATGATGTACCCAATCTTTTTATATTGAGGATTGAGTGCTGAAGGCATTGCAAGTATATATTTTCTTAATTTATATACTAAGTCACCATAGAATTCGGGTTCCGATAGACAAAGTTGCAGAAGAGACGCAAGCCCAACACTGAATTTTGAAACCAAATCGGAACGACCCCCATAAAATTCTGAAAAGGCCTTGCACAGCCTGTGACACCGACAACCCCGACCAAGAAGTTTGACAGTTCTTATGAGTGTTGAAGTAAGCCACATGACCAAACAGCGTAGCAAACCGAATTAAGTGCGAAACACAAACGCCTCAAGACGCCACACGAGGACTATCACCATCCAAGAAAGGAAAAATACCTTAAATGAAAAAAAAAAAAATTCCTTTCGACGAGGATGGGATTCGAAACCACGCGGGGAAACTCCAATGGATTAACAGTACATCGCCTTAACCACTCGGCCACATCGTCGCAAACTCTACAGTTAAGTTTGAAAAATTAAATAGCCACACCGCCTATCAGAGTCACCAAAAGAAAAAAAACACAAACACATAATAACTAGACAGTAATGGAAACGGAAAAAGTATATAAGCGATACACACATTCAAAGACAATTTATGATAAAAAATAAACCGCGGTTGGATCGGTCAGTGAAAAGAATTTCACTGGGAGGCTTAAATCGGTTTTACGCGGTTGCAATGATCGCCCTTACTTCCATCGCGATTTAGACAAAACTTTTGTTCAGTCCGCATGAATGCTTCCTAACTAATCAGTGCAACACACCCGAGAACATAAAACTCAAACAACCACAGAGATGAAACAACGGTGAGAACTCGACAACAAGAAACCACTGAAAAGCTGGCGCAAAAGAAAACCATCAGTTAGACTCCGATGGACCCAACCAGTGACAGAGCACCAGGCACCAACCAACATTACATAAAATTAAATTATCTCTAATCCTCAGCAAGCCTTTACGCTGGAACCATAATAGAAGCTGAGGCCTGACCCATCAGCGTGCAAATAAAGAGGGAAGCAAAGTTATCAACCGTGATTGGGTTAACTACCATGCATGCAGTCTGTCGTGTAACATTCATGATGTACCCAATCTTTTTATACTGAAGAACGATCTTACGAAATTGGGTGCTGAACTCATTGCAAGTATATATTTTTCTGAATTTATATTCTAAGTCACCATAAAATTCGGGTTCCGATAGACATTTTTGCAGAAGAGATGCCAGCCCAACATCGAAAGCTGAAACCAAATCGGAACGACGCCCATAAACTTCTGAAAAGGCCTTGCACAGCCTATGACACCGACAACCCCGAACAGGAAATTTGGCAGTTAACAATTTATTACGAGTGTTGAAGTCAGCCACATGACAAGACACCCTGACAAACCGAATTAATTGCGAAACACAAACGCCACAAGACGCCACCATCCAAGAAAGGGAAAAAACCTTAAATAAAAACATCACCTCTCCACGAGGATGGGATTTGAACCCACGCGGGGAAACCCTAATGGATTAGCAGTCCATCGCCTTAACCACTCGTTCACCTCGTCGAATACTCAAAATTGAGTTTTCGTCTCCATATAAAAATCAAAAGTGAAGCCAATGATCAGAATCGATACAAAATTCGCACCGCCGATCAGAGACATCAAAAGGAAAGAAACAAAAACATGAAATAACTAGACAATAATGGATGATGATGATGATGATGATGATGATGATGATGATGATGATGATGATGATGATGTTGATTTCGTGTTTAACGACGCGTCAACCCTCTTTGTGGGTCATAAGCGTCAATCGGTTAATGATCAAAAGGTATGTAGAATTGTGAGGATATAAAAAACTCATAATGATAGTGTACAATAATCAAAAAAAAAAATAAATAAAAATAAAAAAAAAATAAATCTATTTCCTTTAAGAATAAGGTAATATTATCAACAGGTACATCTTAAACAACTATTGCAAAGTATGAGCTTTTAAGTATAAGTTACGGGACGGTGAAAATAGACAATGATGAAAACGGAAAGCCAAACGGACAGTTACTTTCCCACAAAACAGTATTGTGGCTATCCAAAACTATAACAAATATAAACCGCGATTGGAGGGGTCATTGAAAAGAATTGCGCTCGGAGGCTGAAATAGGTTTTACGCGGTTGCAATGTTCGCCCTTACTTCCGTCGCGATTTAGACAAATTTTGTTCAGTCCGCGTGAAGGCTTCCTAACTCATCAGTGCAACATCTCCGTGAACACAAATAATCAAACAACCGCAGAGATGAAACAACGACGAGGACTCGACAAGAAGAAACAACTGAAATGCTGGAGCAAAAGAAAACCATCAGTTAGACTCCGATGGGCTCAACCAGTGATAGAGCATCAGGCACCAACCGAGGCGTTTCTTACGAGTACCTGAAATCTATATCTTAGAGCAGAAATAAGAAAAATAAGATTTATTCTTGTAGACCCCAGTTTTACTATAACAAGCGGGGTTCAAGGGGGTGGGGGGATCGGCGTATTTTCGTGATGTACCTTCATTTTCTAATTTTCAGATCAAATGCAGTAATAGTGTCCGCAACATACACGATTTTGACTTTCCCATACAAAGCTCTATACCAGCGAAGCTGACCTTGGCCTATAAGGTTAAGGTGACCCAGGAGTCGTCATTTGAACAGAATATTGGCTACAGTCCCCAATGTAACGTAACACACCAAGTTTCATGAAAATCAAGCAACTTACCCGGAAGAAAGCAGTTCTCATTACGATAACACACCCGTGCGATACAGAACAATTTTTACATCTCCAAAATGGCTACTTTTCTGACGAAAATCTGTGATATTTTTCTTATTTTCGCTGCAAACATAAGTTGTGGGTACTCGTTAGAACCGCCTCATTGAGGCGGTTCTAACGAGTACCCACAACCTATGTCTTGGAGCAGAAATAAGAAAAATATTGTTTACCCCCGTAAACCCCAGTTTTCTCTATATAAAGTGGGGTGTAAGGGGGTGTTCATTTCACGGACTTGTTCACGTGATGTGTAGGGGTTTATCTTAAACGGGCAAGGTGTAAAATAGGTCAAGATCATCCTAGGGTCATCATTGGAACAAACTATAACTGGCTCGTGTTCCCAATGCTACATTCCAAGTTTCATTATAATCGGCCCACCGTTTCCGGAGAAGATTTCTTAAAATCACGTGGATAAAGCTGTGAAATGACTCCCACCCGCTCTAAATCCCACTTTATTTCTGCTCCAAGAACCGCCTCATTGTGGGGGTTCTAACGAGCACCCACAACCTATGCTTGCTGTATAAATAAGAAATTTATCAGATTTTCCCCAGACAAAAATAGCCATTTTGGATATGTGAAGAAAATGCACTATGTCGCACGGGTGTGTTATTGTAATGTAAGGTTTTTTACCTTCTATGGACATGGCGGCCATCTTTGTCTTGTTACAAAATTCATATAGCTAACCGTATCTTCCAAATTTTAGAACACAGGCTGCTTTTGTTTCTGAGAACTACATGATTTTCATTTTTCTCATAAAAAGCCTATGTGACCGAATGTGAATTTTACCTTGGTCGTAGATCAGACAGGTTTCATCATTTGAAGAAATTATGACTGACTCGAGTCCCCAATGCTACATACCAAGTTTCATGATAATCGGCCCATTGTCTCCGGAGACGAAAATTTCTTAAGGGTATTTATCTCAAATTAATTAATTTTCATTTTCTTGTTCCTAAAAGCTTTCACGTGAAATTGGGTTACAAATAGCCAGGTGGTTTCTGTCTGGCTATTTCTGAGGAAACAAGTTTTACTATTCATATCTGAATGACCTTTGGACAAGGTCAAAGAATGATCTTTAAATACCCATTTAGTTTCATCTACTCATTTAGCTGACTGCAGATGCGATTAATTTTAAGATCAGAAAAATACATTGGTGACTTTTTCTCATACAAATTAGCGTGAAATAAGTCAAGGTCATCCCAGGGTCATCATTCGAAAAAACTATAATGGGTTTGAGTCCGCAATGCTACGAACCAAGTTTCATGACAATCGTCCCATTGGTTCCGGAGAAGAAGATTTTTGAAAGAATTTTACCTTATTTTAGCATAGCTGTCATCCTGGTTATATATGCGACCAAACTCAAATGAATCACTTTTAATTTCCTTGTTCCTAAAAACTTTTATATCTGAATGACATTGGGCCAACGTCAAGGATTGACCTTGTCCTTGGGTGCTCTGTAGTTTATTCTACTCGTTCAGCTAACTGCATCTTCCAGTTTTCAGTTCACAGGCTGCAATAGGTTCCACTACGAAAACACGCCTACATAAATACATTATAAACTTTTCCGCCGAAAAAAAACTAAAATTTTAACATGAAAAAATGTGGTATTTTTCTTATTTCTGCTCAACTATAGATTGTAGGTACTCGTTAGAACCGCCTCATCGAGGATGTACTAACGAGGATCCACAATCTATACTTTAGAGCAGAAAAAAGAAAAATAAGCTACAACTCTTTAACCCCAGTTTTAATATATAATATCGGGGTTCCAGGGGTCAGAATTATATAGGCGTGTTTTCTTGATGAACAATTATCAGGCGGCAATAGTTTAAACAAAAACTCAGTTTTGACTTTTCCCATACAAAATTCTTTCTTACCGAATATGACCTTGGCATAAAATAGGTCAAGTTCATCCGAGGGCCATCATTTGAACAAACTATTATTGGCCACAAGTCCACAGTGTTTCATATGATGTTTCATGACAAACCACTGGTTCAGGAGAAGAACGTTTCTGAAGGGTTTTGGCCTCATATGGGCATGACGGGCATCGTTGTCATGTGACCTGTACCCCGTGAACAAACCAATGTCGTCATCAGGTAGCGCTCTGGACTGACCGGTCGTATACGGAGACTCTAGGTATATACCATTAAATGTGTTTTCCAAGGGAAATTCCGGTTTTCCATAATGCGCTTGTGATAAGTCAAGACAAATTATGACATTTTGAAGTTATAAGAAATACATAGCTGGTACAATTTCAAACAGACTCCAAGTTTAATTGCAAACTGGATACAAATACATTCGTTGTCAGCATTGCCGACCTCGGTAGCTGGGTCGGATGCGCGTCTGACTGGTGATCAATGATGAGGCCGAAACTAGCTAGTCTGGCCCAGAAAACATGTACACTCTTTATTTTCGAGTTCTGTGGTGTATTCCTTGCTTCCAAAGGATAACCCTTTCTAGAACAAATCCTATACCTGCCGGGGTCGGCACATTCTTTCATGGAGATTGATAATGAAATCTTTTCTACGGTCATTCGTAAGGCTGCCACGATTAATCGTATAATCGATTAATCGATCGATAAATTAGACAAAAATGATTAGCATTTCTGATTTGCTTTTAATCGATTACTTGATAGGTACAATTTACTACCCAAAGTTATGCCTAAAATAGCTGGATGAGTGGCAAACAGGGCAGACCCTGATGAGACGCCGCATTATGCGGCGTCTCATCTTGGTCTACATTGTTGCTCAGGCCTGTCTGTTCAAATATACATTTGGTAAAGTGCAAAATATGGTCAGAGTCATGCTCAGAAAGAAAGCCAGACAGGTAAAATAATGCCAAAAATATTAGCGATTACTAATCGAATATCGATCGCAATGACAGGACTGATAATCGATTATCTTTTCAGCTACGATTAGCAAGCCCTTGTCATTCGCTCCCTACCGCTGATACAAGAAGGGGAGTTGTCAGTTTCTGGCCAAAGAATGTGCATTGTAGTGGTTAACTCCTTATGCATATGCCTGTCCGGGAAAAGTGTGGCTAGGTAAACTGACGGGCTCAAAAATGACCTAAATAGTGTTGACTAGGTCGTTAAAATCCAATACAAGCAAACAAACAAATCGTTGTCAGCTTTTTAGGTTTTTCGAATCGCGTAGTAATATCTATCATGTGCAGGATAGTGACATGTGAGTCTTCGAAGAATAAAACATGCGCATACAATGTGAACACACTTTCGTTTACCCATCCCACTGATGCTCCCTATGAAATCTTCCTTCAATCGGCGCAGTGGTTTCAGAGAAGAGTTTGAAAATGTTGACCCCAAAAAAAAACAACAAAAAAAAAAAAATAATAGACAACGGGGTCCTTGCCACACTATAAGCTCACCTGTGAGCTATGTCTCTGGTGAACTAGAATGCATATATGTATGTTTATGCATATGTTTTGACATTACTAATTCTGCCTGTAAACCCAGCGTACGCAATGTTGCTGTTGACAAGCACAGTCAACATACTTCATGTAGAATCTACTCTGACCATTAGCAGAAAAACAGGACAGCCGGTACTAAACATGCATCTAAGATATAATACAATGTGTTTGCTTTCTTCGTATACTTGTTTAAATGCAACTGCGTGTTCTTTGAAAAAGAAAAAAAAACAACGAATGCATGCTTGCTTAAGAGGAATGGGAACACCTTCAGGGGAGGCAACTCCTACAAAAGTATTTTTGTCTCCCATGTCAATAGGGGTCAACTCTTAAAGGAAAGAATTTTCTCTGAGAAGCAAATTCTTTCCTTTAAAAGCAGACCCTATTTCAGTAGGGCTTATAGAAAAGTGATCAGGAAGTTCCGAAAGTTGTCACCCATTGCAAAATGGTAGAAAATCTGCCAGGTGTTCCAATTCCCCGTAGAATGAGGCGCTTGCTTAATAGTTATAGTTACAATCGAAGGGTTTTAATTCAAACCAAAAGTGCACGTCCGTGCGAAATACATGTAGTGCATTCTTTCATACATATATCTCAAAACGTTTTATTTTATAATGAAAAATTGTGATATTATTCTTACTTATTCTCAAAACACATTTTGCGGGTGTTCGTTAAAACCGCCTCATTGATGTGGTTCTATCAATACCAACAACATGTCTAAATTAAGCATAGGTTGCGGGTATTCGCTAGTAACGCCTCCTGACGAGGTTCCACAAATCAATGTCTCAGAACACAAATAACAAAATTAATGTATTCGGAAGAACGTTAAAAGTTTTCTCGACGAGGATGGGATTCGAACCCACGCGGGGAAACGACAATGGATTAGCAGTCCATCGCCTTAACCACTCGGCCACCTCGTCGCAAACTCTACAGCCAGGTTTGAAAAATCAAATAGCCACACCGCCTATCAGAGTCACCAAGAAACACAAACACAAAATAACTAGAAAGTAATGGAAACGGAAAGCCAAACCGACAGTTACTCCCCCCCCCCCCCCCCCCCCCCCAAAAGCAGGACCAGTGGCTATCCAAAACAAAAGTATATAAGCGATACACACATTCAAAGACAATTTATGATAAAAATAAACCGCGGTTGGATCGGTCAGTGAAAAGAATTTCACTGGTAGGCTTAAATCGGTTTTACGCGGTTGCAATGATCGCCCTTACTTCCATCGCGATTTAGACAAAACTTTTCTTCAGTCCGCATGAAGGCTTCCTAACTCATCAGTGCAACACCTCCGAGAACACAAAACTCAAACAACCACAGAGATGAAACAACGGTAAAAACTCGACAACAAGAAACCACTGAAAATCTGGAGCAAAAGAAAACCATCAGTTAGACTCCGATGGTCCAAACCAGTGACAGAGCACCAGGCACCAACCAACATTACATAGAATTAAATTATCTCTAATCCTCAGCAAGCCTTTACGCTGGAACCATAATAGAAGCTGAGGCCTGACCCATCAGCGTGCAAATAAAGAGGGAAGCAAAGTTATCAACCGTGATTGGGTTAACTACCATGCATGCAGTCTGTCGTGTAACATTCATGATGTACCCAATCTTTTTATATTGAAGAAAGATCTTACGAAATTGGGTGCTGAACTCATTGCAAGTATATATTTTTCTGAATTTATATTCAAAGTCACCATAAAATTCGGGTTCCGATAGACAATTTCGCAGAAGAGATGCCAGCCCAACATCGAAAGCTGAAACCAAATCGGAACGACGCCCATAAACTTCTGAAAAGGCCTTGCACAGCCTGTGACACCGACAACCCGAACAGGAAGTTGGGCAGTTAACAATTTATTACGAGTGTTGAAGTCAGTCACATGACAAGACACCCTGACAAACCGAATTAATTGCGAAACACAAACGCCACAAGACGCCACCATCCAAGAAAGAATTGCGCTCGGAGGCTGAAATAGGTTTTACGCGGTTGCAATGTTCGCCCTTACTTCCGTCGCGATTTAGACAAATTTTGTTCAGTCCGCGTGAAGCCTTCCTAACTCATCAGTGCAACATCTCCGTGAACACAAATAATCACACAACCGCAGAGATGAAACAACGACGAGGACTCGACAAGAAGAAACAACTGAAATGCTGGAGCAAAAGAAAACCATCAGTTAGACTCCGATTGGCCCAACCAGTGATAGAGCATCAGGCACCAACCGAGGCGTTTCTTACGAGTACCTGAAATCTATATCTTAGAGCAGAAATAAGAAAAATAAGATTTATTCTTGTAGACCCCAGTTTTACTATAACAAGCGGGGTTCAAGGGGGTGGGGGGGATCGGCGTATTTTCGTGATGTACCTTCATTTTCTAATTTTCAGATCAAATGCAGTAATAGTGTCCGCAACATACACGATTTTGACTTTCCCATACAAAGCTCTATACCAGCGAAGCTGACCTTGGCCTATAAGGTTAAGGTGATCCAGGAGTCGTCATTTGAACAGAATATAAGAATCTTATATGGGTGTGAGGGGTGGATTGAAAAATCAGTCCCGAGGGACACTGTCCGGCATCACGAGGCTTGCCGAGTGATGCCGGACAGTGATCCCGAGGGACGGATTTTTCTATCCACCCCTCACACCCATATTGGATTCTTTTTCTTGCATACCTTCCATTTCTATTGCGAATTTTTAATGCTGCTGTCACTTCGGTTACCGACGTCCGCCATTTTGTGATGACACAACAGGAATGTTTAGTGACGTCACGCATGACGACGCCGCGCATGAGGTTGTAATCAACCAGTGCATTTATCAAACACACGATTATATTCGATTTGGGGTCGGAACACCAGGGTGAGAACATAAATTTCTATCACAGGGTAAAAGCACGGATTTCCTTGTCTGGTGTGCAAGAATATTGGCTACAGTCCCCAATGTAACGTAACACACCAAGTTTCATGAAAATCAAGCAACTTACCCGGAGGAAAGCAGTTCTGTAGGGGTTTAACTTAAACGGGCAAGGTGTAAAATAGGTCAAGATCATTCTAGGGTCATCATTGGAACAAACTATAACTGGCTCGTGTTCCCAATGCTACATTCCAAGTTTCATGATAATCGGCCCACCGTTTCCGGAGAAGATTTCTTAAAATCACGTGGATAAAGCTGTGAAATGACTCCCACCCGCTCTAAATCCCACTTTATTTCTGCTCCAAGAACCGCCTCATTGTGGGGGTTCTAACGAGCACCCACAACCTATGCTTGCTGTATAAATAAGAAATTTATCAGATTTTCCCCAGACAAAAATAGCCATTTTGGATATGTGAAGAAAATGCACTATGTCGCACGGGTGTGTTATTGTAATGTAAGGTTTTTTACCTTCTATGGACATGGCGGCCATCTTTGTCTTGTTACAAAATTCATATAGCTAACCGTATCTTCCAAATTTTAGAACACAGGCTGCTTTTGTTTCTGAGAACTACATGATTTTCATTTTTCTCATAAAAAGCCTATGTGACCGAATGTGAATTTTACCTTGGTCGTAGATCAGACAGGTTTAATCATTTGAAGAAATTATGACTGACTCGAGTCCCCAATGCTACATACCAAGTTTCATGATAATCGGCCCATTGTCTCCGGAAACGAAAATTTCTTAAGGCTTTTTATCTCAAATTAATTAATTTTCATTTTCTTGTTCCTAAAAGCTTTCACGTGAAATTGGGTTACAAATAGCCAGGTGGTTTCTGCCTGGCTATTTCTGAGGAAACAAGTTTTACTATTCATATCTGAATGACCTTTGGACAAGGTCAAAGAATGATCTTTAAATACCCATTTAGTTTCATCTACTCATTTAGCTAACTGCAGATGCGATCAATTTTAAGATCAGAAAAATACATTGGTGACTTTTTCTCATACAAATTAGCGTGAAATAAGTCAAGGTCATCGAAGGGTCATCATTCGAAAAAACTATAATGGGCTTGAGTCCGCAATGCAACGAACCAAGTTTCATGACAATCGTCCCATTGGTTCCGGAGAAGAAGATTTTTGAAAGAATTTTACCTTATTTTAGCATAGCTGTCATCCTGGTTATATATGCGACCAATCTCAAATGAATCACTTTTAATTTCCTTGTTCCTAAAAACTTTTATATCTGAATGACATTGGGCCAACGTCAAGGATTGACCTTGTCCTTGGGTGCTCTGTAATTTATTCTACTCGTTCAGCTAACTGCATCTTCCAGTTTTCAGTTCACAGGCTGCAATAGGTTCCACTACGAAAACACGCCTACATAAATACATTATAAACTTTTCCGCCGAAAAAAAAACTAAAATTTTAACATGAAAAAATGTGGTATTTTTCTTATTTCTGCTCAACTATAGATTGTAGGTACTCGTTAGAACCGCCTCATCGAGGAGGTTCTAACGAGGATCCACAATCTATACTTTAGAGCAGAAAAAAGAAAAATGAGCTACAACCCTTTAACCCCAGTTTTAATATATAATATCGGGGTTCCAGGGGTCAGAATTATATAGGCGTGTTTTCTTGATGAACAATTATCAGGCGGCAATAGTTTAAACAAAAACTCAGTTTTGACTTTTCCCATACAAAATTCTTTCTTACCGAATATGACCTTGGCATAAAATAGGTCAAGTTCATCCGAGGGCCATCATTTGAACAAACTATTATTGGCCACAAGTCCACAGTGTTTCATATGATGTTTCATGACAAACCACTGGTTCAGGAGAAGAACGTTTCTGAAGGGTTTTGGCCTTATATGGGCATGACGGGCATCGTTGTCATGTGACCTGTACCCCGTGAACAAACCAATGTCGTCATCAGGTAGCGCTCTGGACTGACCGGTCGTATACGGAGACTCTAGGTATATACCATTAAATGTGTTTTCCAAGGGAAATTCCGGTTTTCCATAATGCGCTTGTGATAAGTCAAGACAAATTATGACATTTTGAAGTTGTAAGAAGTACATAGCTGGTACAATTTCAGACAGAATCCACTTTAATTGCAAACTGGATACAAATACATTCGTTGTCAGCATTGCCGACCTCGGTAGCTGGGTCGGATGCGCGTCTGACTGGTGATCAATGATGAGGCCGAAACTAGCTAGTCTGGCCCAGAAAACATGTACACTATTTATTTTCGAGTTCTGTGGTGTATTCCTTGCTTCCAAAGGATAACCCTTTCTAGAACAAATTCCATACCTGCCGGGGTCGGCACATTCTTTCATGGAGATTGATAATGAAATCTTTTCTACGGTCATTCGTAAGGCTGCCACGATTAATCGTATTATCGATTAATCGATCGATAAATTAGACAAAAATGATTAGCATTTCTGATTTGCTTTTAATCGATTACTTGATAGGTACAATTTACTACCCAAAGTTATGCCTAAAATAGCCGGATGAGTGGCAAACAGGGCAGACCCTGATGAGACGCCGCATTATGCGGCGTCTCATCTTGGTCTACATTGTTTGCTCAGGCCTGTCTGTTCAAATATACATTTGGTAAAGTGCAAAATATGGTCAGAATCATGCTCAGAAAGAAAGCCAGACAGGTAAAATAATACCGAAAATATTAGCGATTACTAATCGAATATCGATCGCAATGACAGGACTGATAATCGATTATCTTTTCAGCTACGATAACAAGCCCTTGTCATTCGCTCCCTACCGCTGATACAAGAAGGGGAGTTGTCAGTTTCTGGCCAAAGAATGTGCATTGTAGTGGTTAACTCCTTATGCATATGCCTGTCCGGGAAAAGTGTGGCTAGGTAAACTGACGGGCTCAAAAATGACCTAAATAGTGTTGACTAGGTCGTTAAAATCCAATACAAGCAAACAAACAAATCGTTGTCAGCTTTTTAGGTTTTTCGAATCGCGTAGTAATATCTATCATGTGCAGGATAGTGACATGTGAGTCTTCGAAGAATAAAACATGCGCATACAATGTGAACACACTTTCGTTTACCCATCCCACTGATGCTCCCTATGAAATCTTCCTTCAATCGGTGCAGTGGTTTCAGAGAAGATGTTTGAAAATGTTGACCAAACAAAAACAACAACAACAAAAAAATAGACAACGGGGTCCTTGCCACACTATAAGCTCACCTGTGAGCCTATGTCTCTGGTGAACTAGAATGCATATATGTACGTTTATGCATATGTTTTGACACTACTAATTCTGCCTGTAAACCCAGCGTACGCAATGTTGCTGTTGACAAGCACAGTCAACATACTTCATGTAGAATCTACTCTGACCATTAGCAGAAAAACAGGACAGCCGGTACTAAACATGCATCTAAGATATAATACAATGTGTTTGCTTTCTTCGTATACTTGTTTAAATGCAACTGCGTGTTCTTTGAAAAAAAAAAAACAAAAACGAATGCATGCTTGCTTAAGAGGAATGGGAACACCTTCAGGGGAGGCAACTCCTACAAAAGTATTTTTGTCTCCCATGTCAATAGGGGTCAACTCTTAAAGGAAAGAATTTTCTCTGAGAAGCAAATTCTTTCCTTTAAAAGCAGACCCTATTTCAGTAGGGCTTATAGAAAAGTGATCAGGAAGTTCCGAAAGTTGTCACCCATTGCAAAATGGTAGAAAATCTGCCAGGTGTTCCAATTCCCCGTAGAATGAGGCGCTTGCTTAATAGTTATAGTTACAATCGAAAGGTTTTAATTCAAACCAAATGTGCAGGTCCGTGCGAAATACATGTAGTGCATTCTTTCATACATATATCTCAAAACGTTTTATTTTATAATGAAAAATTGTGATATTATTCTTACTTATTCTCAAAACACATTTTGCGGGTGTTCGTTAAAACCGCCTCATTGATGTGGTTCTATCAATACCAACAACATGTCTAAATTAAGCATAGGTTGCGGGTATTCGCCAGTGCCGCCTCCTGACGAGGTTCCACAAATCAATGTCTCAGAACACAAATAACAAAATTAATGTATTCGGAAGAACGTTAAAGTTTTCTCGACGAGGATGGGATTCGAACCCACGCGGGGAAACGCCAATGGATTAGCAGTTCATCGCCTTAACCACTCGGCCACCTCGTCATATACTCAACACTGATGTCCTGTCTGCAAATGTCTTTAATCAGTGGTAATCTGGTTACATTACTGCGTATATTAGCTCCCGCCCATCGGGGCTTCAAGAAGTAGATAATGCCGCATGGTATTTCTGCACAGAGCTGAAAACGGCCGACATCACGAAAACACGCCAATAGAATTTTGAACCTCTTTAACCCTACTTTATATAGTAAAACTACGGAGGTATACATTATTTGTCTTATTCTGCTCAAAAGCTCTCTTCCGCTGATACAAGAAGGGCAGTTGTCAGTTTCTGGCAAAAGAATGTGCACTGTACTGGTTAACCGCTTACGTATATACCTGCCCAGAAAAAGGGTGGTTAGGTAAATTGAGCGGCTCAAAAACGACCTCAAATAGTGTTGAATGGGCCGTTTAACTCCAATTCAAACAAACAAAACCTAAACCACTCAAAAAGAAGTGATGCCGCAAGTCGGACCTTGAATGATAGCTGTTTCTTTGGGCATTTGTGCCTGAGATGTCATTTCATCTCATTTTCGGGTCATGTAATATCATGTACATGTAGAATCTACTCCGACAATTAGTAGAGTAAACCTTGCAGCCAGTATTAAGCAAGCACCAAAAGCATTATCAAATGTGCAAGCTTTAGACTGGTCACAGAACTTATGGTACCCATTGAAAAGTTTTGGGACAAAAAATGTTTATGTGCAATTTGAAACCCAAATCGCTTACCAATTGAAAGATATGGCCAGTGTTAAAGTTTTTAAAGGTAGGTCATATCATAAGGTCTAAAATTATGGTATCACAGAAAAGATCGTGTGACATGAAATGCACATGGAAATATGAAAACCCTATCACTTAACAATATCAAGTTATGGTCAAACTTAAAGTTTTTAAAAAGTGGGTCAAATGTCAAGGTCAAGGTCATAAGGTCCAAAATTATAATTCTACTAGAAAGGTCTTGTGACAAGGTATACACAAGTGAAATATGAAAGCCCTTTCAGTTACCATGTAAAAGTTTTCCCTAATGTTCAAGATGTTGAGTACAAACAAACAGACAAACAGACGGGCAGCCAGACAGATAAAAATTATTTGTCCCAGAACTTTGATACCGCCCCGAATCTTTGATTCCGGAGGCATACAAATTAATAATTTGCATAAATTATGGAAGTTAGATATAACATTATAATTATTTAAAATAAGATGAACGCAGCTTATGTTTAAAGATATTTATAAAAAGTATAGACAAACTGCACCCACCCCCCTCAAGTGGAATTCATTTAACTGGCCATTCCAAGGCGGTTCTTCTGTCGCAGTTTATTTTTGTTATGGCTTGTCTTTGAGTGTGTGTATCGCTTATATAATATTGTTTTGGATAGCCAATTGGCCATTTTGTTGGAAAGTAACTGTCGTTTTGGCTTTCCGCTGTTGATGTTTCCATTAGGGTCTAGGTGATTTATGTTTGTGTTTTTCCCTTTGGTGTCTCTGATGGGAGCTGTGGTAAATTGTATGGATTCCTGATCATTGCATTCTCATCTATTTTTATCACCAATTTGAATTTTGATTTTAGTTTGAATTTCGAAATCAAACTTATTCTTTTTCCCTATATTATAAACAGAATACAGAGCAATCAACGTAGACGGGAAAAAGAAGAAGGCAACTGCAAAATGGGAGAAATGTTTGTTTAGAATTATTTTACGAAATTTAGAAATAATGTATACATTACGATAACACACCCGTGCGATATAGTGCAATTTTTATATCTCCAAAATGGCTACTTTTCTGACGAAAATCTGTGATATTTTTCTTATTTATACTGCAAACATAGGTTGTGGGTACTCGTTAGAACCGCCTCATTGAGGCGGTTCTAACGAGTACCCACAACCTATGTCTTGGAGCAGAAATAAGAAAAATATTGTTTACCCCCGTAAACCCCAGTTTTCTCTATATAAAGTGGGGTGTAAGGGGGTGTTCATTTCACGGACTTGCTCACGTGATGGAAGTAGATTGCCAGGAAAAGCCACAATGAACAATTACAGCCTACCAATGGCAACCTCAATGTACTATTTGACCAGTTATCTCTGCAACCTGCAGGCTGATCTCAATCATTTCTCATCTGTAGCATGCCTCTGGTGAGAGATTGATGGCATAAGCTTTTTATCTAAATCGATGAAAACTTTCCAAGGCAATCGAAAGGCCACATAGACTTACAATGAGAAAAAGCTTGTCCCTAGCGTAGTGCTTTCAGTTTTGACAGGATCTTTCTGAAACCTAGAGAGTAGGCTGGGGATAAAAGCTCGGATGAGTTCGATAACTGGCAAAGTCAGCCCATTAATCATAGAGTTTTGTCCTCTTGACTGCTGAAAATGTCTATTTTTGACCTTGTTTCAACCGTAGCCCCTTCAGTTTTGATCTTATCGGATCTTCTTGAAACTCACTTGCAATTAGGCTTGTGGTAAAAGCTCGGATGTGTTTGAAAACTGGCGAAGTGGGCCTATTAATTATAGAGTTATGTCCCCGTGATAAGTGAAAATGCATATTTTGACCTTGTCATCACCGTAGGCGCTACAATTCTGATAGGATCTTTCTGAAACTTACTTATATTTAGGCTTAGGGTAAAAGTTCAGATGAGTTCGAAAACTGGTGAAGTCGGCCCATAAACCATAGTTATGTCCCCTTGATTGCTGAAAGTGCCTATTCTTGATCTTTTCACAATCTTAGCCCTTTCAGTTTTTGTACGTCGGTGGGTCAGGCCTCTGATTCTATGAAGGTTCCAACGTAAAGGCTTATTGAGAATTAGAGAGATCTTATTCAAGGTAATGCTGGTTGGTGCCTGATGCTCTGTCTCTCGTCGGATCCATCGGAGTCTAACTGTTGTCTCACCTCAGTGGTTCTTTGATTATTTGTGTTCACGGAGATGTTGCACTGATGAGTTAGGCGGCCTTCATGCGGACTGAACAAGTTATTTGTCTAAATCGCGACGGAAGTAAGGGCGAGGATTGTGGCCACGTAGAATCGATTTAAGCCCCCAGTTGAAATCTTTCCACTGACCGTTCGAAGGCGGTTCTTCTATGGCGGTTTATTTATGTTGTTGTTTGTTACTTGCTGTGTGTATCACTTGACAAAAAATGTGTCTTTTTTTTATTTTGGATGGCCATATGGCCATTTTGTGGGAAAGTAACTGTCCTTATGGCCTTCCTTTATTTAGGTTTCAATTATGGTCTGGTCGCTTCATGTTTGTGTTTCTCTCCCTTTGGTGTCTTTGATGGATGGAGTTAGTTTATTGTATCGATTCCTGATCTTTGTTTTACTTCTACTTTCCAACTCGTACAAAAAATTAACCTGTGACCTTGATCTGTGACCTACATAAAATAATATTTTCATAACTTTTGAAGCATTCATGTTTCGCATGTATGTTCCTCGTGACAAGAGTTTCCATTCAAACAGTTTGCTGTTGACCTACTTTAAAGAAAAATATAACATTGACCATTACTTTTTGTAAGGCAAATATTTTGCAAGTAGGGTTCTTGTGACAAAGGCATCGAACTTGTACAAAACTCGACTGATGACCATGACGGGTGACCTACTTTATCATTACTTTTGAACCGTTTTAGATGGAACCTTCACATTTGGCATGTAGATTTCTTGTGACAAGCGCTTCACACTCATACAAAACCTGGTCTGTGTCCCTGACTTTGATCTACTTTATCATAACTTTTGACTTGTTGTAGATAGTTTTCATATATGGTATGTAGGCTCCTTGTGACAAGGGCCTTCAACCCATACAAGAAAGGTTTTGACCTGCGACCTACTTTATCATAACTTTTGAACCATTTGAGATAGTGGCTTCATATTTGGCATGTAGATTCCTTATGACAATAGCTTCCCACTCATTCACAATTTTTGGCCTGTGACCTTGACCTGTGGCATACCTTATTGTAACTTTTAAGCCATTTGAAATTGAGCCTTCACATTTGGCATGTTGGTTCCTTGTGGTAAAGTCTTCCCACTTATACAAACTTTGGCCTCAGGCATTTCCCTTTTACCTACTGTGTATGTAATAACTTTTGAACTGTTTGAGATAAAAAAAGTAGAAGTAAAACAAAGATCAGGAATTGATACAATTAACTTACTCCACCCATAAAAGACACCAAAGGGAAAGAAATACAAACATTAAGCGACCAGACCATAATGGAAACCTAAACAAAGGAAGGCCATAAGGACAGTTACTTTCCCACAAAATGGCCATATGGTCATCCGAAACTAAAAGACACAAGTGATAAGTGGTAAGGGCGAGGATTATGGCCATGTAAAATCGATTTAAGACCCCCAGTGGAATTCTTTCCACTGACAGTTCCAAGGCCTGTGGCGGTTTATTTATGTTGTTGTTTGTTACTTACTGTGTGTATTACTTGTGTCTTTTTATCTTGGATGGCCATTTGGCCATTTTGTGTGAAAGTAACGGTCCTTATTGCCTTCCTTTGTTTAGGTTTCCATTATGGTCTGGTCGCTTCATGTTTGTGTTTCTTTCCCTTTGGTGTCTTTGATGGATGGAGTGAGTTAATTGTATCGATTCCTGACTTTTGTTTTACTTCTACTTTCTCATATTTCTGACCAGCAAAACAGATCGCCTCCGGCATGCATTTGAAACGCCTCAACTCATATTGCTTTGCTTCTTGCACATCTTCGAGGCGTTCCTATCCCAAGTTCTATCTTCATTCTTCTTCATAAGCGGATAAACCAAAAAACGCAAGGCTCACCGGGATATATGATTTTTTATTATGATATAGCCAACCCTCGTTCTTCAGAAAACACGCCAATATAAAAGCCTTGCTATTTAGCATGAGGGTTTTTGTGACAAGGTCTTCCCACTCACACTAAAATATCGACCTTGACATTGATATGTGACCTTTTTTTCTAAACCTTTTGAACCGTTTGAGATAGAGCCTTCATATTTGCCATGTAGATTCCTTGTGACAAGGGCTTCCCACACATGTAAAAAATGGCCTGTGACCTTGACCTGTGATTTAATTTATCATCACTTTTAAACCTAATGAGAAAGAGCCTTCATATTTTGCATTTAGCTTCCTGGTGACAAGAGCTTCCCGCTCATACAAAATTTTAACCTATGACCTTAACCTGTGTGCTACGTTGTAATTTCTTTTGAACAATTGCAACTAGGGCCTTCCTATTTGGCACGATGGTTTTTTTTTGTAACAAGGGCTTCCCATTCACACACAAAAAATGACCTGTAACCTTGATCTTTGACCTATGTTATCTTTAGAGACGTTTTAGATAGAGTCTTCATCTTTTGTATGTAGGTTCCTTGTGAGAAGTGCCTTCCACTTATGTAAAAACATCTTGTGATTTGACCTTGACCTGTGACCAGTTGTAACGATAAAATTAACCGCGGACTGTTGACTTGTTTCCATAAGCTATGAAACAACTGGACTCAGGTGAGCGATCCAGGGCCATCATGACCCTCTTGTTTTATCTGCTCAAAGTATTTCCACAGCTTTCTTTTTCAGTTTTGTGATTACACATGTATCATATGCACACATATAAATGATGAAAAGATGTGTCGAAACCGCTTACATATATCAGATATATATGAACTGGAATTTACAAGAGGCTACCGGTGGGTCGGGCTTAAGATTATATGACGGTTCCAGCATAAAAACATAAATGGAATTTTATTTTATTTTAGTATTCTTTATGTTGGTTAGCGCCTGATGCTCCGTCTTTGGTCGGGCCCTTCGGGGTCTAACTGTTGGTTTTCTTTTGCTCCAGCAATTCTGTTGTTGTATGCTGTCGAGTCATCAACCTTGTTTCATCTCTGTAGTTTTTTTTTATTTGTAGGTTCTCGGAGATGGTACACTTATGAGTCAGGAAGCCTTCATGCAGACTAAAACAAAATTAGTGTATACCACGACAGAGGTAAGGGCGAGGATTATGGCCATGTAAAATCGATTTAAGACCCCCAGTGGAATTCTTTCCACTGACAGTTCCAAGGCGGTTCGTCTGTGGCGGTTTATTTATGTTGTTGTTTGTTACTTACTGTGTGTATTACTTGTGTCTTTTTATCTTGGATGGCCATTTGGCCATTTTGTGTGAAAGTAACGGTCCTTATTGCCTTCCTTTGTTTAGGTTTCCATTATGGTCTGGTCGCTTCATGTTTGTGTTTCTTTCCCTTTGGTGTCTTTGATGGATGGAGTGAGTTAATTGTATCGATTCCTGACTTTTGTTTTACTTCTACTTTCTCATATTTCTGACCAGCAAAACAGATCGCCTCCGGCATGCATTTGAAACGCCTCAACTCATATTGCTTTGCTTCTTGCACATCTTCGAGGCGTTCCTATCCCAAGTTCTATCTTCATTCTTCTTCATAAGCGGATAAACCAAAAAACGCAAGGCTCACCGGGATATATGATTTTTTATTATGATATAGCCAACCCTCGTTCTTCAGAAAACACGCCAATATAATTTTGACACTAATGAACCCCACTTTTATATAGTAAAACTGGGGTTTACGGGTGTAAAGTTTATTTGTCTTATTTCTGTTCTAAAAAGAGATTGTGGGTACTCGTTAGAACCTCGATATGTTTGGTTTATAAATAAGTAAAATGTCAGATTTTTCCTCAGAAAATTAGCCATTTCGGAGATTCGAAAAAATGTGCTATGTGGCATATGTTTGTTAACGTAATGGATATTCAAAGCTAGAGTGCATTTGTTTCTGTTGAACATTCAAACACTGTTGTTATTTAGTAGTACGATTCTGCATAAGTTTGAGTTGTTGGTACCAAATGTAGCGTAAAATATCTAGTTTGCTAGTTGCCTAAAGCTACTCTGGTACATAATCTGGTGGATATGTTAGGACGACATTAGAGGGACAGATTGGTGTCTGGCAGCATTTTCCTGCGGCTGGTGGGTCGAGGTGACATGTACTTGGAAGTTGCCAGTTTAGACATCTGAAAAAAGAAAGAAAAACATTTGTTCATGCTATGTTAACTTTATATCATTTACATCCATGCCCAGAAAAACCAAACTAAAATCGCTGTTTCTCGGTGGGAACCTGTCCAAATTCATAAACATGATAAAAGTTGAATATGGACATATGCAGTTAAATATTTCAGTACAAAAAGAAACCTTTTTTCATTCAAACTCTTTCTATTAAGTTTATATTTGCAGTTTAAAACATATATAGAGATCCACACTGAATAATGAAAATCGTAGGCGCTTTTTAAACGCAAGTGCTCACTACTAAAACACAAAACAAATAATAATAATAAAAAATGGAAAACAAAGAAAAAAGCCCTTACAAACAGCAACATGTGAATTTTTAATACTTAATCATTATTTTCTAATACGATCAAATGAACTCTTGCCGACTGCTTAAAATAGTTTCATGTACAAATGTATCTGCCGTCCTGAAAAGATGCGGTATTCCAAAAGCTACAAACCAACACTGCGGCTTTCTTGCTTGCAGTAAAGTGTACATACATACAAGTTAAAAACTACACTGTCTAGCTTTAAGGAGACTTAAAGATTTAAAACAGACGAAAGGAATAAATGCATTATATTTATCAAGACGAATGTCAATGGAGTATATAACATAGCTGGTTTTGTTATAGGCACTTCGGTTTTCTCCCCCCACCCACTTTCAAAACAACTGACTCAAAACAAGTGAAAATAATATTAAAATGGAGGTAAAACGATAATAAGAATAAAAAACAGGATGTGTGCATAGTTGTATCGATTTCGATTCTATTTTTTTATTTTGTATATTGAGAATATTTCCCTATGGCTTGCAAATCCGATATTAAGCAACCTATTGTTTTACACTCGTTCGCTAATTGACTGTGGTAGTCTGTAGTTTAAACAGGCGGTTTCTTAACCTCTATTTGCTTAGCACTTTATAGCCGGGGAAATCCTATACGGGTAGCCTGGCAAACAGCGCAGGTCCAGATCAACGGCATCTGATCAGGATCTGCACTGTTTGCTAACAAGATTTTATTTTGTCAAAAATGGAATAAAAATGAAAAACAATAGGCTAGGCTGGCACCCCTTAAACGACAAATGAAATTGTCCAACATACAGCAATGGAAGATTCCATTAGAATACAATAGGTTAAGTGCAGAATATGCTTTAATTACACCCTCTTATAGGAGCATTTTTTGTCAAATTTGATACTACATCGGAAAGGACGATGATAACATTTTGTAAAATTCGAAGCTAAACACCCTCTTCCAAGTGACTTGCTATTGGCCATCTTCTGATAGATACCAAAAATATGTCCACAAGTGTATACGAGATCAAATTTCAAATTCCACTTTTGTTATTCCCAAATTCATCACTTCCGAAAAATTGTTCTTTTCTTCAGAAACGGAAGTTTATCGACAGGAAACTTTTGTGTGCCTAGTAGCCTATTGATACAACATGCACAATAGCCAAATAGTATCGTAAGATTAGTCTCCCTTGAAGGCACATGCATTATCTTCAAAGACCATTTGCGTAAGATCCATTCTGTTATTGACAGAAATTATGTTTCATACGGCTGCATGAAATTATAGAATGCTCTTGCTTCATGCATTCATACTGATAACACACACGCGCGCAAAAATAGTGTTTTCATATCTCCAGAGCAGGCAATTGTTTAAAATGAAAATTATCGGTATTTTTTTTTACTTGTAGTCATTAACTTGACTGTTGACTCCCATTAAAATCGAGTACCCACAATCTTTGTTTTAAGCAAAAAGACTGAGTACCCCGTGAAACCCAATTATCTCTATTATAAAACTGGGTTTAGAGGGGTCTTAATTACACTGACTTGTTTCTTTAACGAGTATGACTTTTTACTTACAAAGCTGAACACTGGTACCGATGCGCGTTACCATCAACACACGTACACCTGTACTGACATCCATCCTTCCAAGTTTGTCCTTGTTGGTAGAGTTTATTCTTATAGAAACAACCAGGTTGGACACCTATTGCAAAATATGGAATCTGACATGACCGTAGTATTATGTTAATAACAAAATGATTTCGTATCGGCGCAGTTACAGGTCCGAGGTCAGCTGGCGCTCAGCATAGGCCCGCGGCTGGAAACCAGTAAAGTATGAACGTAACATTCAGGACAATTTATGAATCCATTCACAGACAAAGTAATTATGCAACATGAGCAATAGTCGTACAATTTTCGCGCATTTCATCGACAATCTTTTGCGCTGACATGAAGCCCTGACAACAAGGTCACGGGCACGGCTGCCCGATCAAATCAAATATATTGTTGTCATCTGTATGGGCACGAGGTTATAGTTATTGTTCTCGAGAAAAGCCTCTTTGAGCGGTTCTGACGAGTACCTGCAATCTCTGGTATTAAGAAAACAAAAGCAAGAACACCAATGGATACCTTTGTAAACACGTGTTTTCTCTTTATTGAATAGGATTTGAAAGGTCTTTATTACGGAAATACGCCTATACAAATAACTTGTAACCTTTATCGCCAAAAAATGAAAAATTTAAGAAGAAATTATAAGATATTTTCTTATTTCTGCCCAAAATATAGATTGTGGATATTCGTTAGAACCGCCTCATCGAGGCGGTTCTAACGAATACCCACAATCCATATTTTAAAGCAGATAGAAGAAAGTTTCACTATATAAAAGTGGGGTTCAAGGGGGTCAAAATTATAAAGGCGTGTTTTCGTGATGATTATACCGACATGTTTAACGTACGATTTAGTTCGAACAAATTGACCTGAGACTGGTGAACTTCATTAACATAATTTCACACCCGACTAAATGCATGTATTTATCTTCGCCGTCTCTCGAAAATGACGACATTGTTGTTCAATACACAGAGGTCGGTAAATGGGTTGCAACTCACGTGATGCCGAAAATTCACGAGAAGGTTACGAAAGCCGACGTATTAGGCGATAATATTGACAAATTTATTCCATGCATAAAGTTTAGTCTCAGGTCAATTTGTTCGAACTATAATAGCATCGATGTTATAGAAACGGATTAATATTTAATTGTGGTTGTATCTTCACATTTTGGTTCGTCTTTAAGGCTGTCCATTATATATTGAGAAAACCATAAATTATCTCCAAGACTAATTCTCTGTTAAAGTACAAACTCGGTGGTTAGGTTTATGGAAGTATTTAAGAGAGGAATACATCCTTACCGTTCGTTTATTGAAACCTATCGGCATTATGTGTGTCATCAAAACATACCTGTCTGAGTTCCTGTACTGCCAGTTCCTGTGCCTGTACCAGAACCACCAGTTCCAGTACCTGATGTGCCAGTGCCTGTTCCAGTTCCCGAACCCCCAGTACCGGTTCCGGTACCTGAAATATTAAATAAATTTGTATTCGGTAAGCCTAGTTGGACTTAAAACACTTCTGCAACATGGCCTATCGGAAACCGAATTCTATGGTGACTAAGTATATAAATTTAGAAAAATACAAGCCTGTAATGACTTTAGTACCCAGTTTCGTAAAATTCGTTCGTCGATATATAAAGATTGGGTACAACATAAATGTTATAAAACAGACTTCATGCATGGTGGTTAACCCAATCACGGGTGGCAACAATGCTTTCCTCTTTGATTGCACACCGATGGGTCGGGTTTAAGATCATATGACGGTTCAAGCGTAAAAGCATAAATGGAATTTTATTCTATTTTAGTATTCTTTATGTTGGTTGGCGCCTGATGCTCCGTCTTTGGTCGGGCCCCTCGGAGTCTAACTGTTGGTTTTCTTTTGCTCCAGCAATTCTGCTGTTGTATGCTGTCGAGTCCTCAACCTTGTTTCATCTCTTAAGTTTTTTGATTTATATGTTCTCGGAGATGTTACACTGATGAGTTAGGAAGCCTTCATGCGGACTTAACAAAACTTGTGTATACCGCGACAGAGGTAAGGACGAGGATTATGGCAATGTAAAATCGATCGAAGCCCCCAGTGGAATACTGACCGTTCCAAGGCGGTTCTTCTGTGGCGGTTTATTTATGTTGTTGTTTGTTACTTTCTGTGTGTATCACTTGTGTCTTTTTATTTTGGATGGCCATTTGGCCATTTTGTGGGAAAGTAACTGTCCTTATGGCCTTCCTTTGTTTAGGTTTCCATTATGGTCTGGCCACTTCATGTTTGTGTTTCTTTCCCTTTCGGGTCATTGATAGGTGGAGCAAGTTAATTGTATCGATTCCTGATCTTTGTTTTACTTCTACTTTACTAGGCCAATAAGACAAGTCAGTCTTTTTTTCTGTAATTAAGGTAAGCCATAAGCTAGATATTCAGTGTTAATGTAATTGCATTCCCTTTGCCTACGCTCGTATCGGCATCAACTCATGTTCCGCTGTTGTTCCTGTGCTAGTGTAAGTACAATTCTTGCACACCAGACAAGGAAATCCGTGATTTTACCTGGGATAGAAATTTATTTTCTGACCCTGGTGTTCCGACCCAAAATCGAATATAATCGCGTGTTTGATAAATGATTACGACCTCGTATGCGCCGTCGTTAAGGTTGAAGTCACAACGCGTTATGTGACGTCACTAAACATTCCTGCAGTGACATCACAATATGGTGAACGTCGGTAACCGAAGTGACTGCAGCATTAAAAATCCGCGCTAAGAAGTGGCAGGTACTCATTTTTGATTTTTATATGCAAGAAAAAGAATAGTATATGAGTGTGAGGGGCGGATAGAAAAATCCGTCCCTCGGGATCACTGTCCGGAATCACTCTGCAAGCCTCGTGATGCCGGACAGTGACTCTTGAGTCGGAAATTTCCATACACCCTCCGCACCCATATAAGATTCTTATAAAACCACAGTTCCTATACCTAACATATCAGGGCCGTTTACTGTTCCCGCACCTCCAGCCCGGTACTTATAACTGAAATACTTAATATTAAACGCAGTTAAGATAAAAGACGTTTTGTTTGCATGTACGTCTAGTGCCTGTGCTAGACATAGCATCAATGCTACCAGTTACTGTGCCCCAGTTTATATCTTATCCTTGGGCATGTAGTAAAAGTAGAAGTAAAACAAAGAACAGGAATTGATACAATTAACTTACTCCACCCATCAAAGACACCAAAGGGAAAGAAATACAAACATTAAGCGACCAGACCATAATGGAAACCTAAACAAAGGAAGGCCATAAGGACAGTTACTTTCCCATAAAATGGCCATATGGCCATCCAAAATTAAAAGACACAAGTGATACACACAGTAAGTAACAAACAACAACATACATAAATCGCCACAGAAGAACCGCCCTGGAACGGTCAGTGGAAAGATTTCCACTGGGGGCTTAAATCGATTTTACGTGGCCACAATCCTCGCCCTTACTTCCGTCGCGATTTAGACAAATAATTTGTTCAGTACGCATGAAGGCCTCCTAACTCATCAGTGCAACATCTCCGTGAACACAAAAAATCAAAGAACCACAGAGGTGAGACAACGGTGACGACTCGACAGCAAGAAACCACTGAAATGCTGGAGCAAAAGAAAACCAACAGTTAGACTCCGATGGGCCCGACCAGAGACAAAGCATCAGGCACCAACCAACATTACCAAGAATGAAGTCTTTTTCATAACAATACAAGAATAGATCAGCCACAAGAGGTGCGCAATTCGTACCCATCGGAATGCCCACAATTTGTCTAAATAACTAAGTACCGAATCTAATATAAATATTGTCAAGTAGAAAGGTGAGGGCATCACACACTTTCTGACATGACCATAGTGTATAATTATTATGCTCTTTAGAAGTGAAACATGCATTTCTGACATTACATGCAAGATAGAGAGAATCTTCTCTGTGAAAAGTCCATTCAATTAAATCATTAAGTTTTTCTTTTATAAGGTTATGAGGAAGTGTAGTGTAAACAGTAGAAAAATCGTAAGTAGACAGACTTGAAGCACGAAAATGTCTGGATTTCAATTTATTTAAAACCTCATTCGAATTTTTTAAAGACCAAAACAGATTTCTTCCTGATCTTTCAAAGGCTTTCAGTCAGATTTACCCCCTTGAACTTCAGTTAAATAAAGCAAATTCTTCTGATACCGAGGCCCCGTTTTTGGATTTACATCTGTCTATTGTAGATGGATTTGTTTCGTGCAAAATTTATGATAAACGCGATGACTTTGATTTTGAGATTGTAAATTTTCCTTTTTTGGATGGTGATGTTCCTCGTGCGCCATCCTATGGCGTTTATATTTCGCAATTAATTCGATTTGCTAGAGTGTGTAGTCATGTAACTGACTTCAACACTCGTAATAAATTATTAACGGCTAAACTCCTTAATCAGGGTTATCGGTACCATAAACTACGCAAAGCCTTTTCAAAATTTTATAGACGCCATTCTGATTTAATTTCAAAATTCAATATTGGACTTAAATCTCTTCTGCAACAAGGTCTATCGGAACCCGAATTTTATGGTGACTTAGCATATAAATTCAGAAAAATATATAACCGCAATGACTTCAGCACCCAATTTCGTAAAATCATTCTTCGATATAAAAAGATTGGGTACAACATGGATATTATACGACAGACTGCATGCATGGTAGTTAACCCAATCACGGTTGGCAACTTTGCTTCCCTCTTTAATTGCACGCCGGTGGGTCAGGCCTCAGATTCTATGACGGCTCCAACGTAAAGGCTTATTGAGAATTAGAGAGATCTAATTCAAGGTAATGTTGGTTGGTGCCTGATGCTCTGTCTCTGGTCGGGCTCATCGGAGTCTAACTGTTGGTTTTCTTTTGCTCCAGCATTTCAGTGGTTTCTTGCTGTCGAGTCCTCACCGTTGTCTCACCTCTGTGGTTCTTTGATTTTTGTGTTCACGGAGATGTTGCACTGATGAGTTAGGAGGCCTTCATGCGGACTGAACAAATTATTTGTCTAAATCGCGACGGAAGTAAGGGCGAGGATTGTGGCCACGTAAAATCGATTTAAGCCCCCCAGTGGAAATCTTCCACTGACCGTTCCAGGGCGGCTCTTCTGTGGCGATTTATTTATGTTGTTGTTTGTTGCTTACTGTGTGTATCGCTTGTGTCTTTTAATTTTGGATGGCGATATGGCCATTTTGTGGGGGGGTAACTGTCCTTATGGCCTTCCTTTGTTTGGGTTTCCATTATGGTCTGGTCGCTTGGTGTTTGTGTTTCTTTCCCTTTGGTGTCTTTTGTGGGTGGAGTAATTTGGTTGTGTCAATTCCTGATCTTTGTTTTGCTTCTACTCTGTGTTCACGGAGATGTTGCACTGATGGGTTGGGGGGACTTCATGCGGACTGAACAAATTATTTGTCTAAATCGCGACGGAAGTAAGGGCGAGGATTGTGGCCACGTAAAATCGATTTAAGCCCCCCAGTGGAAATCTTCCACTGACCGTTCCAAGGCGGCTCTTCTGTGGCGATTTATTTATGTTGTTGTTTGTTACTTACTGTGTGTATCACTTGTGTCTTTTGGTTTTGGATGGCCATATGGCCATTTTGTGGGAAAGTAACTGTCCTTATGGCCTTCCTTTGTTTGGGTTTCCATTATGGTCTGGTCGCTTAATGTTTGTATTTCTTTCCCTTTGGTGTCTTTTATGGGTGGAGTAAGTTAATTGTATCAATTCCTGATCTTTGTTTTACTTCTACTTTTTTATCACAATATTTAATCGCATGCGTTTTAATAGCAGTAAGACAGGAAGTTAATAATTTAGAAAGTTCAGTGGTAGTGCAAGAGCTAGAATTTGCAATAAACCGTGTTTTGTAAGGTCTTTTATGAAGTTTTGGTAACCAGTTTAGCATAGGAAGCTTGTCTTGGCCTTCGGTAACACACACAGCAAATTTGGTGGCTGAATGACAAATATGTTTATCTACTATTACTCTCTCTTCAGCTAAAGGCTGAAGTTCATAGGCCTTAGAACCACCAAGCTCCTGCTTAAGCGTGTTAACAGTGGAGCCGTCACACAACAACGACGTTGTAAGCGGCCTTGTCTGCAGGGGCCAAAACAAACTTCTTATGAAATTCTTGAATACCTCGTTTAAGATGACGTAAAGACGTTTTAGGCTTAGGAGGTAATAAGTTAGTATTTTGAGAATAGAAAGAAATGCGTTTATTCACTAGTTTTAAAATGCTTAGTTTCCAGTCCTTAAGTGCTTTATGCTCAACATACTCTCGCTTACACCACCGATTACTGAATTCATTCAAGGAAGCAGCGATTTCATCTCTACATTTATTGAAATCAATTTTAGAAGGAAACCGATATTTCGGTCCTTTAGAAATTATATTCGTTATCCTAGAATCAGGAATAATTTTCAAATTGCCAGTAATTACATGACCAGCAGCAGGATAGCAATACACTGAGTTTTTACTATCACATGATTTTTGCCGGTATTTCTAGTCCTGATTCCTGGTTCCTGTTGAATGATATGCCGTGTACCAGGTAGGTCATATGGCATATTAGTTTGAGTTCAGTTCGTCAACTTCTGCCAGCTTCACATGCGACAAATTATGTTTTTCTTTGAAAAAAAAACAACAACAAAAATACATCGGTTTCTTTGAAGCCAGGAAACAAATACTGGTCTAAACTACTGAGGACCCTCGCTATTTGTATAGCGAGACTATTTGATCCCTAACAATCTCCCAATTAGGAATAGTATAATATTTTATAAGGGACTTTTCATTTAATTACTCCAAGAAACAAATGTTGTGGACATTTTGTTTAAAATCATCACGCCAACATTTATATTTTGCAGTATTAAATAATTGGAACATTCTTGAATATCTCTATAATTTCGTCTCATTTTGAGATAAGGGTTGCCTCTGATAGCCAAACATCCCGCTTTTCTAAGACAGACCATCCGGTAATACATTGTACTTGTTGAAACTTTAGAATACATTAAAGTAAAAGCTGCCCAGGAAAAGTCACAATCAAAAAATACAACTTTCCAATGGCACCAAGAGGATAAGTAACTAATAATAAGGAAACAAAAAAAAAACTCCTTATTCCCCAGAAGAGGTGATCAAGATTCAACAGGTATTATTAATGCAAGGTAAATAATAATATTAATACAAAACCTTAAGCACATACAACATGAAAAGCCCCGCAAAAACATCACGTGCACGACCAAATACTTAACACATAAGAAACTTTGAAGTCTTTGCTGACCTTCCCTATCTTTGTTTGTCTGGATTGAGTTTTTACATCCCCGCCAACACTATTTAGGTTATTTGGAGACGTTGCTTCCAATTTTTTCAATCTTTTTCCCAACACTGAGATAAGATGAAAACTCAAGCCCGTCCGGTAAAACAAACCAAAAAAGTGTATATGCACGGGCGGTCCGACTCGCAAAACTTTGCCTGGACATGCTTTTATCCTATAAGCGGTTTACCAGTACTCATGTGCGGCCGAACTCGGCTCTGCGTGGCAGAACCATGCACCCAAATTTATTTCTTCAAGCCCCGATGGTCGGGGGCGCAGGCCGTCCGATATGTTTTCACAGTATGTAGGCGTTATTCGCATGTTATATGCACACACACACACACACAGTGCTATGCCACACTCAATAATATTAAAACAAAACACCTGTGAACGGCCAACTGTAAGACCTTCTAGTAGGTTGAAATAAGTCGACTGGGATGAAGAAGGAAGAGGGGCCAGTTGTTTAAAACTAATGATGTCGGTACTTAAAGTATTATAAAAAAGTTTGACTATTTAATATGACAAATATGCTAATATTTTTGCCGAAAAAAAATGTCAGCATCTTTTGCAAATGCAAAAGCTGCTCACATTTTTTTTCAGCAAAAATAACAGAATTTTAGAAACTGTACCTGCCAGGACAGGTAACAGTTTGACTGCTAACGAGCTCGTTAAGCTGACAATGCTTTGAACAACGGACCCCTGCTGTACATTTTGTACCAAAACACTGCAGAGCATTTATCAAACCAGGAAAGATAAGTAAAGACAGTGATGACAAGATTTAGAGTACAGTTTGCAAACTCATCAAAGTATTATGTTACCTCCATTCAATTATCTACCTTGGTAGATTATATGCATAGCTTATTGGTTTATAACCACTCTCTGACAACTGCGTCAGGGGGTCGATTCTTTGGCTCAGCTGTTAGAGCACTTGACTATCACACGAGCGACGCGGGTTTGAATCCCACCATAGGTGGGGATTTTTTCAGGCTATGCTTCTTCCTTTTGTTACGGCTTTCATGTCGTAAGATGGGGGAACGTCCGGGATCGGATTTTACATGCCAGAATTGGCTTCGTGCCGAAGTTGGCATCCTTCACGTCATCATAAATGATGACTTCCTGAAGAGGGGGTGTGTTACCTCTCTTCCATTATCTACCTTGGTAGATCATATGCATAGCATCTTGGTTTATAACCACTCTCTGAAAACTGCGTCAGAGAGTCGACTCTTTGGCTCAGCGGTTAGAGCACTGGACTATCAACCGAGCGGGCCAGGTTCGAATCCCACCATAGGTGGGGATTTTTTCAGGCTATGCTTCTTTCCTTTGTTTCGACTTTCATGTCGTAAGAATTATTATTATAAAATCACTCCTATACAAATACAATGTAAACTTTACCGCCGAGAAAAGGTAAGTTTTAAGATGATACGTTCTGACATTTTCCCAAACAATCTCTATTTTAGAGCAGAACCCCAGTTTTACCAAATAAAAGTGACTTGACTTGAAAGCATGTAGGGGCTACCCCCAATTAAAAGTGGGTTCAAGGGGACAAAATTATATAGGTGTGTTTTCGTAATATTGAGTCTTCAAAAACCTCTAAACCATACACAGATTTCAAGACATCCATTTCTTTCCAATCATAGGATAGCTAACATCTGAAGTATCCACCTAAGTCTAGATGCTCAAAACGAGCTCATTAGTACTAAATTGCTACGTAACTGCGCTAGTAAGTACAGTATCTAATACTGTGGTATTTGTGCTTAAAACTTGAGAAGCAATTTCGTCTATATACTACAAAGAAAGTAAGAAAGAAAACAAGAAACAAATAAAATATCATATTTATCCCGGAAATTCCATTTTTCTTGCAATGAGCTTGTATTGAGGTGAATAATATGCAATTGCACGAAAAACAGAACATATGCTAGTAAATAAACGCATTTACATGTAATTTAAAATAGAGGTGAAGGCAATGATCAGAAATCAATACATTTACTCAATACCTCACATCAGAGACACCTAAGGGAAGGAATCACGAACACAAACTAACTAAACCTTAATCATAACATCGCAAGCTGAAATCCAAAAGGACAGTTACTTTCCAACAAAACTGCTATCCAAAATAAAAAGATATAAGCAATACACACATGCAATGACAAAATATACAATAATAAACCACGACGGAAGACCAGCCTTGGGACAATCAGTAAAAAGTATTTCACTTTGGGGAGGTCGGAGGTTGCGCTTTAATTGATTTTACGTGGCCACAATCCTCGCCCTTGGTTTATTCACGGTTTAGACAAATAATACTAAAGTAAGCCTTTACGCTGGAGCCGTCATAGAATCGGAGCCCTAACGTGCTGACAAACAATTAAATAGTGAAGCAAAGTTAATAACCGTGACGGGTTAACTACCATTCATGCAGTCTGTCGTGTATTGTCGTGTAACATTTATGTTGTACCCTATCTTTTTATTTCGAGAAATTATTTTACTAACCTGGATACTGAAATTATTGCAAGTATATATTTTTCTAGGTTTGTTTTAGTCACCATAAAATTCGAGTTCTAATGAAAACTGAACAAGGAAAGTTATGCTCTGTTTTGCTGTAACTGTAGCCCAATACTTAAAGAGGAACAACGCAGATCACTGTATGAGAGAAAAAAAATCTCTTGGATGCGCATTCGTTGCTTTTCATTTTTAAAGGAAACATACCTGTTCCGGTACCACCACCTGTCATTCCCGAACAATCTGGTGTAGCACAACATTCTCCTGCGGGCTTTTTCAGCACACAACCAGCTGGCATAGCACCATATCGAGGACATCTTAGAAAATAATGAAGAAAAAATATACAATACGATAACAAGTCCGTGAAATGAACAACCCTAAACCCCACTTAATATAAAGAAAACCGGGGTTTACGGGGGTAAACATTAATTTTCTGATTTTTGCAACCATATTTGACCTTGACCTACATTTCATGGTTCACTGACTTAGTAAAATATTGCAACCACCCTAGCATTCACCCAAATGGTCAAGTTAATTTCTCAAGAACTGTAAGAGCTTCATTAATGATACCTGGTACAAACTTGTAACTGGAGATGGAAACTTAGATGCAAGCATCCATATTTGACATTGACCTACATTTCATGGTTCACTGACTTGGTAAAATATTGCAACTACTCAAGCGTTCACCCTAATGGTTAAGTTCATTTCTCAAGAATTATTACATCTTAATTAATGATACTTAGTACAAGTTTGCATTTAAGAATGGCAACTTTTATGCAAGCATCTATGTTTGACCTTGGCGTAGATGTCATGGTTCGCTGACTTTGCACCCCACAGGCGCGACATAGCCTTCGGCGGAATTTTTATTATATACCGTATTTATAAATTTTTCAATCATCTCCTTGGTGAGGTGAGGAAAGGCACACGAACAACATCTATCCCGAATATATTGAATGTACCGAACCTTGATAACTGGAAGAGGGATGGCTCGTTTAGCATTGTTTATTAAAATTGCAATTGAGACCCTAAACAATTCCTTTCACAGCTCCAGATATCCATATATAAAGACATATTTAGGAAGGTATAATTACTGATTCTAGCAGGAAATGGAATGCTGTTTGTACTTATTAGATTAGTCTTCTTGAGTCGATTTTAATAAGTAAGCAGAACATTCCCTTGTTTCATTGAAAATATTCTAAAGTCACTCCCTTTATGCCTCACGACCTGGCACTATGATAAACAACCAATAGTTTGAACTATCTTTATGTCCAAAAAACTTTCAGTGTCCAAGACCTGTTCGAGCAATCGAAGTAAAACTGTGCATGGCTAATCGTAATATTAGATTAGTCTTCTAATAATAACGGTTAACCCACATTTGACAACGAATCTTCCACCTAATAAAGTTGGAGTGGTCCTTTTTCAATTATAGTGGTGTCAGGTTTGGTTTGTTTGATTACGTTGTACAAAATGGTATGTTCTTTGAGCAAACAGTGTTGACCAAGATCAGACGTCGCGTTCTGTGGCGTCTGGTCTGGGTTTACACTGTTTGCAAATGTCTCCAAAAAGGCCTCTAAGGTTAATCAGTGTGTGTAAAATAGAAGTGAAGGCAATGATCAGAAATCGATACTAACAACCCACAGCTCCCAACAGAGACACCAAAGGGAAAGAAGCACAGACATGAAACAACTAGACCCTAATGGAAACATTAACAGCGGAATGCCAAAAGGACAGTCCCTTTCCCACAAAATGGCCAATTGGCTATCCATTACAAAATAATATATGCGATACATACACTCAAAGACAAACGATAACAAAAATAAACCGCGTCAGAAGAATCGCCTTGGAACGGTCAGTGAAACGAATTCCATTGTGGGTTAAATCCATTTTACGTGACCACAATCCTCGCCCTTATTTCCGTCACAATTTAGAAAAAAAATTTGTTTAGTCCTCATGAAGGCCTCCTAACTCATCAGTGCAACATCTCTGCTTGCAGTGATGATTTAATTTCACTCTCACTGAATGTGCAAAATCACCTTCGGTATCAGCTCTTTAAAGACAAATTTAATAAAGTGAAAGACGAGTCTGACCTCTGCATACTCCAATTTATTACAATCACACATGAATCATGTGAACGTCCCTACGGCCTATCAAACTATGGTAACTGTCAACTTGTGGCTGATTGTTGCTGACATCTTGAACACGAAACGCCGCTTTATTAATATAAGTATTTCGTTATTGTTCGAGTCTAAATTCGATGAATAGAAAGTTTCATTTTCCATTACCTATCAATACATCTATAGAACCCAGTTTGGCCATTTTCACATGTGCAGTTATAGTCACACCCATCTTGCCACTTATCTCCGGCTGGATAATAACGTCCCTTGTAGACACATCCTCCACCTGGAATGACCATTCAATATCATGCAAACGTAAATGTACACGCTTGCTTATGCGACTGATAATTATTCGTATCAGCAGGCATGACAATGCAGCCGCATTATCAACATCGCCTGATTACTCTGTCGATGGATCAGGATTTACAGACAGACTTGCTTAGACTAAATGTTTGGATTCTTTAAAGTAAAAGGTCAAACCCCAGAAAGTTAGTTTAAATAAAAGAACGTAGTTAAATGTGCATAATATATATGGATTGGGTAGAAAATATGCAGTATTCATTACAATCGCCACGTAAAGCTGTTTTAAAGAAGTATTCCTGTGAGTCGCATTACTTAAATGTGAATCTTGGGACATGTTTGCAAAGCTAATAGTCGTATAAGTACGCGCATCCTCGCAGTTCCACCAAAGCCTTCACATGGTTTTGTTCGGCTCAGTGGAGCTATATTCGAACATGCTTGAATACAATACATTTCAGATCCATTTTTTTCTAATTCACAAACATTTTTTTTTTCTTGAAAATGATACCATCGATTGCCTCGAGGGCTCCGTAACCTTTCTGGAAGTTGGATGAAAGGATTCTCTTCATAGCTTTCTCTAATGATACTTACTGAATCCAGTGAACCCACTTCCTCCGGGATTCTGGGTAACAATTCCAGTAAAACTACTACCACTTCCTGTTCCGCTACCACTCCCGCCTTGTGCTAAAATGATATAGCGACACAAGTATAAGCTTTTACAAATATAATCATCACTCATTTGTGAAGTCATAAGATTAAAAGGTTAAATGCCAAAACTATCATGTGTATGTTGTATTAGGGCGCCAGTTAATATGGCAGTGCAAGCAGACATTCGTTCCTGTTTCATATTTAAACAAAACTACCATCCTTTAACTATAACATCACGTGAACAAGTCCGTGATAAGAAGACCCCCTAAACCCCATTTTATATAGAGAAAACTGAGGTTTACGGGGGTATACTTTATTTTATTTTTTCTTATTTCTGCTCCAAGACATAGGTTGTGGGTTATCGTTAGAACCGCCTCAGCCCGCCTCACTAAGGCGGTTCTAACGAGCACGCTCAAGCTATATTTTGAACATTTATAACAAAAATATCAAGGATATTCATAAAAATAGCCATTTTGGAGATGTGAAAAATGCACTATGTAGTACGGGTGAGTTATCGTAATGAAAACATGTTCTTACAACCGAAAAATCAGTAGAATAGAGGTATCTTAATAGTTTTCTCTCTTTCATTTCACATTGTTGGCTAACTTATGGGGTTGCCATACAAGATAGCCGTCTAACGTTTCTTTTTGTAGTGAAAACAAACAAAAAATAAATATACTGTATTATGGGCGGGAGGTCAACATCTTGTTAACCCAGAATTTATGTTTTTTCATTAGCATGAAAGCGTGTGATAAGCTTTAGGAAATTTTCCGGTCAATCCTGGATTTTAATTACTGTAACTTATAACACTTAAAACACTGATAACGTTTCAATAGAAAATAACATTCAACCAGTCATGGTCGTTTCTAAAATGCTTCCTTAGCTAACGTAAATTGCTTAGACAACAAAAATATATGTACTGTATCACGGGAGGGAAGTCAACATAGGGTTAATCAAGGACATATGTTTCTTTTCATAGTACGAGAACGTGCGGTAAACTTTAGTAAGCGCTCCGGTCAATCTAGGGTTTTACATATTGTGATTAATAATATTCAGGCTGATAACTCAAAACAACATTCGACCTTACCTTTTCTTAAATACTCCGTTTAAATTTGTTTTCATTTTTATTCAACATTTATTGCGGGTACTCTTTGAAAACGCTTCGATTTGGCGGTTCTTACTAGCAACCAAGATTTATGTTTGAAGCAAAAAGAGATAAAAAACAACAGACGTGTGCTACTGTTACAGCTACCAAAGAAAATATTCCCGCATCGTCATTAAAACATGCTGCTAGAAAACACGCATCAGGTATAATGAAATATTCGCACTATTGAAGAGATTCTCAATCTGAATGGGAATCATTAAGAAAGAAAGATGGCCGGCCACTTGACTTGTTTCAATAACTAAACAGAAATGAAGGCAAATATCAGGAATCGATAGCAGTACTTTATACCTCCCATCCCTTGCACAAAAAAAAAAGAAAAAAAATGTAATAAACATCACAAGCGGAAAGCAAAAAGGACAGTTTCTTTCCACAAAAACTGGTAAACGACTATCCGAAATGAGTTATATCTTAGCAGTACATTCATGCAAAGAGAAACAATCGCAATAACATTCAAGCTGTGGGTAATTTATGTTAGTAATTAAACAAGAAAAAAAAAGTTTCGGAATTTTTCCAAAAGTTAATCAGTTCATCTACTCCTCATCCGCAATCAGCCTGCAAAGATTCACGACACTAGCCAAACCATTTTAGTTATCTTGCTTACAAGCTTAAAATGCCCAAAATTTCAAAGGGCCATAACTCAAGAAAAAAATCTGATTTTTTATCAAAAGCTGAACAGTTCATCTTCCCATCATCCCAAATCAGTATGTAAAGTTTCAGCACAAAGTAGAAGTAAAACAAAGATCAGGAATTGATACAATTAACTTACTCCACCCATAAAAGAAAACCAAAGGGAAAGAAATACAAACATTAAGCGACCAGACCATAATGGAAACCTAAAAAAAGGAAGGCCATAAGGACAGTTACTTTCCCACAAAATGGCCATATGGCCATCCAAAATTAAAAGACACAAGTGATACACACAGTAAGTAACAAACAACAACATAAATAAATCGCCACAGAAGAGCCGCCTTGGAACGGTCAGTGGAAGATTTCCACTAGGGGGCTTAAATCGATTTTACGTGGCCACAATCCTCGCCCTTACTTCCGTCGCGATTTAGACAAATAATTTGTTCAGTCCGCATGAAGGCCTCCTAACTCATCAGTGCAACATCTCCGTGAACACAAAAATCAAAGAACCACAAAGTTGAGACAACGGTGAGGACTCGACAGCAAGAAACCACTGAAATGCTGGAGCAAAAGAAAACCAACAGTTAGACTCCGATGACAAAAGGTTTTATGTTTTTTAGATATCTTGCTAACATGATTTCATTGCATTTTTTTCATTTTTATGCAAAGGAACATAACTCATCTTCGTCCCCAATCCGTCGGTAAAGTTTCAGGACCATTGCTCTAATGGTTTTTGAGATATCTTGATTACAAGCTTAAAATGACCAAAGCTACGAAGGGCCATAAGTCAAGAAAACAGCTTCGGATTTTTCCAAAAGTTAATCAGTTCATCTATTCATCATCCTAAATCAGTCTGTAAAGTTTCAATAGCTGAACTGGTTTTTGAGATATCTTGCTTACAAGCTTAAAACGCCCAAAGTTTCAAAGGGGCATAACTCAAGTAAAAAAATCAGATTTTTTTCAAACGTTAATCAGTTCATCTTCCCATCATCCCCAATCAGTATGTAAAGTTTCAGCACAAAAGCTTTTATGTGTTTTAGGTATCTTGCTTGTAAACAGGACTTCATAGCATTTTTACGCAAAGGGACATAACTCCAGAAAGGGGTATAATCCTGATGAGAAAAAAAAACACGGGTTAATTACTTTTTTATTAGGAATCTATATATGAAATTTCAAAAACCTAGCATGCACGGTTCAAAACTTATGCTATGCAGTAAAATGCGGGAGGGACAGAAGGACGGACGAACGAACATGGCAAAAGCAATATGCCTCCACAACTTCTTCGAAGTCTGGGGCATAAATAGAGGTAGTTGCAGGCATATTGGGTCTGGCTGTTTTTGTGTGTGGGTGTTTTTCTTTTTTCTTTCATTGGTATTTATCAAACTCTACGCACATATGATAGAATTTTAGTATATGAAACTCACTATAGACCGCTGTGTTTCTAAACGTGTTTACTGAAACTAAACAAAACAATTTAACACCAAAACAAATATCCCCTTGCGGACAGCATTGTCTGTCATGGAATCCGAAATTACATACACCAGGTGCATTGTTTGTTACGCATTTCTTATTAACGGTCTAGACATACGTGATTGGAATTTATTAAAAAAAGCCACTAAACGTTAACCGGTGTCCGTGTAATAAAAGGTCCAATAAAACATATTTTAAAAGGGAATGCATAATTTCTATTATTACTGCTTTTATATATACCTATTGCCGGTACACTCTAGAGCAGCATTCATTAGACGATTCTAACGAGCATTTGCAACAGAAATATGAATACTTTAACAAGGTTTCGTTAGAAGAAAAATTCCTTTGGTGATATGACAAAACATCACGTGAACAAGTCCGTGAAATGTAGACCCCACTACAAAACATAGTATATAGAGAAAACTGGGGTTTAAGGGGGTATACATTATTTTACTTATTTCTGCTCCAAGACATAGATTATGGGAACTCGTTAGAACCGCCACTAAAGGCGGTTCTAACGAGCACCCAAAACCTTTGTTCTAAGTATTAATAATATCACAAATTTTCATCAGAAAAATATCTTTTTTTAGGTATGACAAAAATGCATTATATCACACGGATGTGTTATCGTAATGAGGTGATATTATACACGGGCCTGCTACAGTACTGTCAGTGTGAATAAAACTCGATGCCCAGCAACCACTTCATCCAGCAGGCATGTATAGGGTCCATACTCACAAACGATTCTGATCAGATTTCTTCGGTAATTTCACCACGAAAACACGCTTATATAATTCTGACCCCCACCCCCTTTGAACTTCACTTTTATTTAGTAAAAACTGGGGTTCACAGAGGTATACATTATTTGTCTTATTCGCGCTCTAAAATATAGATCGATGAGGCGACTCTTCCGTGTAACCACAATCTATATTTTGAGCAGAAATAAGAAAAATATCACAATTTTTCATCTGAAATTTCGTTTTTTCGGCATTAAATTTACAATGTATTTGTATAGGCGTGTTTTCGTGATGGTCCAAGTGAGAAACAAGTGTAGGTGAATATGGTTATATACTTACTGCCACATAATCCACAGTAGCTGGCACAATTTTCTCTCGCCCACTGTACGTAAGGATCTTTACAAGCCGACGGGGTGTACTCGGGGCAGTTACTTAGTTTATTATGACATGAAGCAGAACCAGTTCCTTTGAAATAAAGGAGAGGGAATACAATTCCAGCTTAGCTGAAGAGTGTTAACATAGTGGAGCCGTCAAACAATGATGACATTGTTAGCGGCCTTGTCTGCTGGAACCAAAACGCACTTCTTATGAAATTCTTGAATACCTAGTTTAAGGGGATGTAAAGACATCTTAGGTTTAGGAGGTAATAAATAAGTATTTTGAGAGTAGCAAAATGCATTTGTTCGTTAACTTCAGAATGCTAAGTTTCCATTCTATAAGGATGTATGCTCAACATACTCTCGTTTACACCATCGATTACCGAATTCATTCATCGTACAAGCGATTTCTTCTCTACGCTTACTGAAATCATTTTTAAAGGAAATCGGTATTTCGACCCTTTACAAATTATATTTCGTATCCTAGAATCAGGAATACTTTTTATTTACCAGTAATTATATGACCAGCATCAGGATAGCAATACACTGGGTTTTTACAATCTCAGGGTATCAGAAGTGTTAGTATCAATATCAAGATCTGAAACAAGTTTATTGAAATTAAAAATGATAGATATCACAGGTTTTGTTGTATTTATAGCAAATTATGTAGGTTTCAGTATTTTGAAAATAAGTAGGAATGGATGAAATCAACGAACTGTCCCGGAAGATACAAGGCGAACCTGTAAAGTCCAAACCCTTATTAATGAAAGATATTTTAATGCAATTATGTTTGTGATTAATTTCAATATCGAACAAAGGACGCAGAGCATGCTGAGTATAACCGCTGGTTAAAAGAGCAGCGTCATATAACTGATTAGAACTATCGTAGAATTTATTCGCGCCGGTGTCCGGAATATGTAATACATAAATTGGTAATGAACTTAGAAATGCAAGTATTGGGTGGAGTCCATGATTCAATACTATTATGGACGGGCACTTCAGCTTACTTTGGTTTCTTTTAGGAACGCGTAATTTTCGTTTATAGGTTACATTTTGTTTGGTGCTGTGCGATCTAGTTTTACGCTTTCGAAATTACAGAAGCGAGAAAATATCAAAATCTCGTATTTAAGGAATATTACCCTGATGATAAATGTTGTCATTAAAGCCCAATGGATAGTCCCCGCCCATCGGAGCTTGCATGATGCTTCCACGTAGAGCTGAAACCGGCCCGCACACGAGTAATGGTAAACCGCTTAGAGGATCTAAGCCTACCCAGGCAATGCGATGCGAGTCGGCCCGTCCATGCTTATAAACCCTATTGGTTTCATTGGGCGGCAGGGCTTGAGATGCCATTTCATCTTAATGTCGGGTAAAAGTCCCCAAAAATTGGAAGCAACGTCTCCAAAATAACCATTACAGTGTTGACGAGGACGTTAAACTTCAAATCAAACAAATAAACAAACAAAAATAATGCCCAATGGAAAAGGTATCTATAATAATTTAATCCATTTTAACTCAGTGTCGTGTCGTCTAATAAATTTAAATCTAGCTGAAGAGTTCATATCATAGTAAATGTTTTCCCATTGGTTGCACAGAAATATCATTTACAGAACGATCTGTACGTTTAAAATAACGGTACAGGAAAGTGTCAAATTTTAGGGTTACTCATTCTATGATAGTGTTCGTTAAATCTTTTGACATGCGATTCGTTTGGCCGACGTTCTGCATTTCACATTTTGCAACACCTAAGGTTATCACAAGTATCAAATCTGCAGACTTACCCGTCAAATCGGACATGTTAACCACTTAAAAGCATCTACCCTTTACAGACGAAGAAACGGTAGACGCAGAGCATGAATGCGAAATGTAACACATGTAATTCTTAGCATTTCACTTAGTAATACTAAGAAACATACTTGTTCTTTTGAACGGATTAGTGTATTTTCAAAGGATGGGTGATTTGATAGGAGACAGTCTAACTCTAAAATTATTTTTAACATATTAAAATTGCCTGCTCCCGTGAAATTAACGGAAGCGGCAGAAAAAATCACATATATGACCAATACCGACGACAACATAGTGTTTAAAATTATTAATAGAATGGGGAATCCGTCCAGAAGAAGCGGAATGTAACGTAAGGGGAAATGTTGTAAGTATAAATTTATTTGTTTCACTCACGTGTGTGTAATATCGCAATAACGTCAAAATGAAGGCAATATTCATACCCGTCTAAGTTAAACAGTATACGAAAGTACTGAAGGTAAATCCTTCAAATAGAAGGATGGAATTCCAAAATCCCACAAAAAAGCTATGCAAAATGTCCATATATATCAAACAAGCAATTAGTATACAACGCGATATGTAAGTCTGTCTAATCATGACCTTCAGCAGGTATCTAAAGGATCTCAATGAAGGAGTTGTGAAAAGCAATTGTAAATGCAATTAAAGAGGACTGGAAAAATAAGAGCAGTAAATGCATGTAAAATGGAAGTGGAGGCAATGATCAGGAATCGATACAATCAACCCACAGCTCCCACTAGAGACACCAAAGGGAAAGAAACACAAACACGAAACAACAGACCTAATGGAAACATCAATAGCGGAAAGCCAAAAGGACAGTCACTTTCCCACAAAATGGCCAATAGGCTATCCAAAATAAAACAACACAAGCGACACAAACACCCAAAGACAAACCTAAACAAAAATAAACCGCGAAATAAGAACCGCCTTGGAAAGGTCAGCGGAAACGAATTCCACTTGGGGGCTTAAATCGATTTTAAGTGGTCACAATCCTCGCCCTCACTTCCGTCACGATTTAGACAAATAATTTGTTCGGTCCGCATGAGGCCTCCTAAGTCATCAGTGCAAGTCTGTCTACTTATGAATTTCCACCCTTTACACTTCACTTCATCATTATCTTATAAAAGAAAAAAAACTTTATGATTTAATTTTAAAGGCATTTCATGGAGAAGATCCCCCCTATCCTGCATGTAAAGTAAGAAATGCTTTTTTTCAGTTCTGAAGAGCAAAAAAATACACTATGGTCATGTCAGAAAATGTGTGAAGCCTCACTTTTCTCCTTGACAATATTTAAATAAGAGTTTGTACTAAGGTATTTAGACAAATTGTGGGTATTCCGTTGGGTACGAATTGAGCACACCTTGTGGCTGATCTGTTCTTGTTTAGTTATGAAAGAGACTTCATGACGTCCCTTTCCGTTGAAAACCAGTCTGGAATCATTGAAGCCTTTAGCTCGACTTCAAAAGATTTGAAAGTGTGTGTGTGTGAATTCTGGTTTAACGGCGCCTTCAACAATTTTTCAGTCATATCACGACGGTGTCTGGTTGCGACAGGGAGCTTAATGCCCGGGATCGAACCCGAGACCTACCGCTCCCCGGAGCGGACACTCTACCAACTGAGCTATCGGGGCCGGTAAAGTTTTGAAAGGTTTATTAAATATTGATCAGTCAAATTGACCGCCCTCAGAACTTTAGTTAAATAAAGCAAATTCTCCTGATACCGAGGCCCCGTTTTTGGATTTACGTCTGTCTATTGTAGATACGTTTTTTTTCCTGCAAATAATTGATAAACACTATGGTTTTGATTTTTAGATTGTAAATTTCCCTTTCTTGGATGATAATGTTTCTCATGCGGCATCCTATGGCGTGTATATTTCGCAATTTATTCGATTTGCCAGAATGTATAGTCATGTAAATATCTTCAATACTCGTAAGAGATTATTAACTGCCAAACTTCTTAATCAGGGTTATCAGTATCATAAATTACGCAAAGCCTTTTCTTAGTTTTATGGACGTCATTCCGGTTAGTTTCAAACTTCAATGTTAGACTTAAAACTCTTCTGCAACAAGATCTGATAACCGCTTACGTATAAGTCTACGCGGAAAAAGTGTGTATAGGTAGACTGACCGGCTAAAAAGGACCTAAAATAGTGTTGATTGTGCCGTAAAACTCCAATACAAACAAACAAAATTGGAACCCGATTTTTGGTGACTTAGTATATAAAATATACTTGTAATGACTTCAGTACCCAATATCGTAAAATCATTTTTCGATCTATAAAGATTGGATAAAACATATTAATGTTATTTACAGACTAGTCTTCCCTCTTTAATTGCAGGCCGGTGGATTGTCCCTCAGATTATATGACGGTTCCAGCGTAAAGGCTTACTTAGAATCAAAATTTAATTTTATGTAATATTGGCTGGTGCCTTATGCTCTGTCTCTGGTCGAGCCCATCGGAGTCTTACTGTTGGTTATATTTTGCTCCAACATTTCAGTTATTTCTTGCTGGCGATTCCTCGCTGGTGATTAAGGAAACCTTCATCAGGTGTCTGAAAGTTGTTTTATTTAAAGGCAGTCTATAAATTTAATATCTGACTGTAAATTTAAAGACTTTTTAGTCTGTAAATTTAAAGACTGACACAAATAAAACATGAAAATGGTATAAAATGAAAAAATCACACTTTGCTATTTCTAGTAATTTGGCCGTGATCTGTGGAATATTTATTAATGTGTAACTGCAAAATTATATATACTCATATTCAATGAAAACGCACCACTGGTGCTGTACCTCAAATTTTAATTGATTCACAATATTTCCAGCATTAGATCACGTTCAATGAATTATCTCTACTTTATCCACAGGCTTACTACAGAGTTACAAAATTTCATTGGATGCAGAGATACAGAGACTCGAATAAGTCCACACACCCGAAAAATCAAATTCACATATCCTAATACCGAGTATGGTCACCATTAGCATCAAGTGTTGCTTGGCATCGACGCCTCATGCTTCGAATTAAACGCTGTATCTGGTCTTGTGTGATGTTGTTCCAGTTTTCCTGTAGCTCCATCGCAAGCTGTTGAAGGCTAAATGGCGGATGACGTCGGCTGTACACATGTTTTCCGAGCTGGTCCCAAAGGTGCTCAATCGGGTTTAAATCCGACGAAACCGCACGCCAAGGAAAGACATGCATACCATTTTGATTGAAAAAGCCCATGGTTAGCCTCGCAGAGTGAGCAGGTGCATTGTCCTGCTGGAAAAGCGTAACGTAACCATTATTACGTAAAAACGGCATCACCTGAGGCTCTAAAATTTCATTTATGTACCGACGTGCCGTCAAATTGCATTCAACAACGATGGGTTGGGTTTTGTGCCACCATGAGATCCCTACCTACACCATTGCCCTTCCATCACCCCCCCCCCCCCGTGACACATGCTTAACACGACCGTCTTGAAATCGCTCCCCACGTCGACGCCATACTTTACGCCGCCTCACAAAAACGGGACTCGTCCGTGAACAGTACACCACGCCAACGCTGTTGTGTCCATCGGATACTCTGCCGACACCAATTAAAGCGACTGATTCGACTTTCCCCCGTCAAAATGTTCCCTCTATACGTCGTATGGATGGTAATACCGCGTTCCTGGAGACGCCGCCGTACAGCTACGGCACTTACGCGTAAGTTATGGTTCCTGAATCGGTCGGTAAATGACGCAAAACAATGTACCGGTCCTGCTGACGTGTAGTAACACGTTCACGTCCAGGGCGTTGTCTATCTTCAACAAACCCAGTAGCGTTGTGCTTTTTAACCAATCGAGCAATCGTAGTGTGCGAACAACCCATACGCTCTGTAACTTGGCGGTATGAATGCCCATCTTCAACAATACCGAGGGCACGATGACGATCGATGTTACTTAGACGTCCCACTGGCTTGTTCTTATGAAATGTTTTGCTGGCTTTTTAACGTAAAGAATCCGGACCTTATAATGACACCAAAGACAGTGCAAAAACGTGATTACGAAACTTTTGCATTTTTTTTATTTTGCACGTGCACATGCACATCAGGAAACTCACGCAATATTCTTGTCGAACAAACTCATGGTTCGCTGACAACCTTACAATATCGTATTGCATACAAAAGTCGTTAAAAATGGTACTAGCTGCTCCTCGCTTGGCACTCAGATTTACGGGGTAGAGCTAGGACTGGTCGACCTAGTGTCAGGATAATGTGACTGGGTGTGGTATCATGTAATGTGTCTTGGACATGATACTTCAGTGAGGCAGCACTATAAAAGTGAGCATTGAGCTCCCTGTCGCAACCAGACACCGTCGTGATATGACAGAAAAATTGTTGAAAGCGACGTTAAACCCGAATTCACACACTCACACACACACACAAACTGAAAAAGTCGGTCATTTTAACCATAATCTAAAGAAATCTAATTTCTAAAAGTGCTGCTTTTTCATTGGATCTGAGTATAGTTGTCTTTATTTATTTAAATTCCTTCAACCATAATTGAAGAGTTCCCAGAAACAAAAAAAAACAGATTTGTAATAAGATTCATATGTAAAATGAGATAAGGAATGAAAGTGTATAACGCTTTTATCATTTTGTCAACATACCGACCCCTCGTTTTCAACAGACAGTTTTTCTGACAACTTAAATTAATGAAAGTTTCAGACTGACTATACGAAAAACTTTCCGACAACGAAATGACGTCAGTGGAAAACTCATCTTATGTTTGACCTTTGACATATAGTGCCTCCCTTTCTGCGGAGTTTCACGGCAATTGTGTTGTTTTATTTCTTAATTATTTCTATCATTAAAACGATATTTACAGACATTAAAATACATGTAGTCTTTAGCAACGCACGTTTTCTAATGAGATGAAAACTGAGGCTGCGTATGAGATTGCGATTTTTTCGTGTTTCATCATTTTCATGATTTCCTTGTGTTAGTATTTAAATCTACAGACTAAAAGGTTTTTAAATCTAGAGACAGTCTTTAAATTTATAACGAGTCATTAAATAAAACAACTTTCTTAGACCTGTTCATGCGGCCTGATAAAATTATTGGTGTAAATCTCGACGGAAGTAAGGGCGGGGATTGCAGTCGCGTACAACCGATTTCAGCCCCACCCCCCACCACACACACACCCAGTGAAATACTTTTCATTCACGGTTATAAGGCAGTTCTTCTGTCGCGGTTAGTATTTGCTATATTTTGTCTTTGAATGTGTGTATCACTTATATCTTTTGTTTTGGATAGCTAACTGGTCATTGTGTGGGAGAGTGTCATTTTGGATTTCCTATTTTGATGTTTCTATTAGGATCTATTTGGTGTTACTGATGGGAGGTGCGGGTTAATTGTATCGATTCTTGATCATTGCTATCACTGCTTTTCAAATAAATAGAGAAACGAAGCTAGAGATCAGGAATCGATACAACTGCCTTACACCTCCCATGCCAGACACCCAAGTGAAAACAACATCAACATAAAACAACTTCCTAATTGAAAAAGTCTGAAACGGAAAGCCATAAGGACAGCTACTGAACCACAAAAAGGCCAAACGGCTCTACATAATAAAAAGATATTAGCAATACACCAGCACCATGCCGAGAACAGTTATTGTTTAAAGTAACAACGACGGCGATGGCGAAATGATAATGATGAAAATGATGATAAGGTCGTCGTCGGCGATGATGACGGCGATAATGATGATGATAACATTGAACCTCCTATCCGACTACATACGCAATAATTTGTACGAAGTCTCAACAACTCTTCTTTGAGCATACTGCACCTACAAGGCCACAAATACGTTAGTTACATTATTTTATACCTGTAAAGGTACCTCCTGTGCCTGTTCCTGTACCGCCCGTTCCGGTTCCAGTCCCACCAGTACCTGTTCCGCTTGTTCCTGTTCCGGTGCCACCAGTACCAGTACCTCCAGTTCCTGTTCCGACGCCACCAGTGCCGGTACCTCCAGTTCCTGTTCCCGTGCCACCAGTACCTGTTCCGCTTGTTCCTGTTCCGGTTCCACCAGTACCAGTACCGCCGGTTCCTGTTCCAGTCCCACCAGTGCCTGGACCGCCTGTTCCTGTCCCGGTTCCACCAGTGCCGGTTCCTGTCTGACCCGCTGGAAAGTGTGACGAGATGTGATTATACCATGAAAATATAAACTGAGCCACGGTAAACGAAAATAAATGTGTCTTCGGACATTTTCAATTAGCGAATACTCAGATCAGCCCGCGCGTCTACTATAATATTGTCGACTCAAAGCCACTCAGTCTAGACATAGAAGGAAGAACTGGGCTGAAATTGATTGACTGTTTTAAGGTTAAAAGACGCTTCACCCCTTATTTGCCATTTTGTGCCGTGTACCAGAGAAAGAGGGTAAGAGATTGTAGAGGAAATGGAAGCGAGAAACAAGAGAGAAAGTAGAAAAAGATTGGCTGGAAAAGAAGAACTAGAAAAAGCAACAACTTTACACCTCTACATTCATCTGCTTTAAGAACAGCAGAACTTGCCAAACGGTGAGCCAAAATTGGCTGGATGTGGCGATGACCCAAGATTACCGACACCTAAACCTCAACCGACACTGGCTGAGATGTTACAAATGTATTCGACAAAAGGAATGCACCACAGAACTGAAAGGTATGGAGTGTACAAGTGTTCAGGACCTGACTAGCTAATTTCGGCCAATTATGCCTCGTCAGTGACCCTCAATTAGTTTCAAAATTCCACAATGGAATCAATGATCCGACAGGACAAGAAAATATAAACTACACTCTGATGAAGGGCAGGGATACTTTTTACGGTCGCAACACATCCTCTATACACCAGCTGTCGTGACGTTAAATATGTTCTATAAAAAGGGTTAGCCTTTGGATGCAAGAAATACCGCTAGAACTGAAAATTATGGAGTCTAAATTTGATCGAAATGACCCATGAGTGTAGATGGAAGAGGACTGATTTAGGAATTTGCTAGGTACGCATCTAAAAATATTAATTTCCTCCTGCCGCCGCTGTTTCAAGATAAATGCCAGTACCAGTAGAAAGTGTCAATTCGGTAATACAAATGATATTTTTCTTGCTCACAGTTAACCGTCTAGACTCGAACACTGATGGCTCATTAACTATGACTAATTCAAACTCGTCCTCATTACGATAACACACCCTTACGACATAAAACCAAAATGGCTATTTTCGGATAAAATCTGTGATATAGTTTTTATTTATACTACCAACATAGATTGCGGGTGCTCAGTCTGTGATATTTGTCTTGTTTCCACTCAAATTATAGGTTGTTTGTGCTCATTAGCACCGCCTCATTGAAGCGATGCTAACGGGTACCCACAACCTATGTCTTGGAGCAGAAAAGAGACAACGTATACCCACATAAACCCCATTTTTCTCAATGTAAATATGTTCTATAAGGGGTTATCCTTTGGAAGCAAGGAATACACCACAGAATGGGAAAATATGGAGTGTGAATGTTTTCTGGACCAGACTAGCTAGTTTCGGCCATTTAGGCCTCATCAGTGAATATTTTCAAAATTCCACAATGGAATCAATGATCCCAAAGGAGAAAGAAATATAAACTACACTATGATGTCGGGTTAAGGGGGTGTTCATTTCGTAATGCTGTGTCCTAAATGATTTTCCAGTAGCTCCTTGTTTCAAGTAGTTAGATATGTTTTCATTTTCTAAGAGTTGTGTGTAAACAATATAACTGTATCGATGAGGTGATTCTAAGGGGTTAAACAACATACAGTCAACCCTCTATATACCGACATTTGGTATAACGGCAAAACTCGTTATAACGACAACTTGAATGGAATGACTACTTAGCTAAAGACTTAGGCCCGGTTCCGAACGGCGTGGGCTTCCCTAGGCTTGGAAATGCCCAAATCGGATCCATAGTCATGAAAGATTCTTGTAATTTAATACTCCAAGAAACAAATGTTATAGATATTGGTTAGAATCGCCTCACCGAGGCAATACTAACAAATGTCTATAGCATTTGTTTCTTGGAGTAATGATGTGGAAAGGACCTTTTATAACCTATCTTACGCCTAACTGGGTTTCTTTATAACGGCAAATTCATTATAACGACACAATAGTAGGGGATAAATACTATCGTTATAACGCGGGTCCTCTGTACCTATCACTTTTAGAAGTCTGAACAGATATTCCGAAAGCATCCATATAGCGTTTACCAGAAAAGATGGCTTGACATCAAACCACTTCATCCGGGTAACTTTCAGGGTATACATCAAAGGCGTTTATATTGCTAGGACCATAGAATATGTGTTAGATTTCTTTAGTTCCATGTACATTGCAAATAATTGCAATCATAGATAGAAAAGAGAAAAACCTTTTTATTGTTGTATTGATACAATTTTCGATAGAACCATGGTATTTACACATTTTCTTTCTCTTTCATATTTTCATTAAAATATTTGAAGGTACTATTCGGGAGACGATCATTTAGCCTATGCGGATTATAGTTCATATAATGTTTTATGTGCAGGTTGATTATTTGTCTACTTCATAACTATGATAGGTGACAATCCGAAAAAAAAGAAATATATGTCAGTAGTAATTTAGATTTTCATTCAGCTTGATTTTGTTTATACAAATCTTCTATAACAGTCCGCATTTACCTACGTAATCTAATTAATGTTTAGTGAATTCAAGAATTGTCTGAATGAACAATATGACGACCTTTTGTATTTTGTGGGAAAGTGACTATCCTTTTGGCAATCCGCTTTTTGTGTTTCCATTATGGTCTAGTTATGTCATGTTTGTCTTTCTTTCCCTTTTGGTGTCTCTGATTGGAGCTGTGGGTAAATTGTATCGATTCCTGATCACTGCCTTCAATTCTATTTTAGACAAGTTTGAAAAAGCAAAAATGGAACCGTGCAGTAATTAAAATAAAAAACTATTTAAAACTTACTTTCCTATGGCGGGATGACCCTTGGAAGTAAGGGTCACCTTCGTAATAATATATTTAAGGAATATAAATGCCAACTTTTGAGTTATTGTGTAAATAAATAAATAAATAAATAATCTGATATAATCCTTAATAAAACTAATGAGCGAACAGAATAAATAAGAGATCGGTCCATGACGGCCCTTAATCGCTCACCTGGTCAATATTTTGCAAATGAAACGGTAGGTAATTTAAGGTGAAGCGGAGGTATGAGCAATTTTGTTTGACGGTGACCCTAGTAATATTTCATTTAAATTATTTCAAAATCAGTCTAATTCTTAAGGAAAAGAAGGCATTTAAATGTTTTTGTATTCTTAGCTCTTATGGGCCCTTGAGGACTTTTTAGAAAGTGAAAGTCACCCATGCAACATTCCTGTAAAATTAATTTAAAATCGGTCAACCGGTTTGTGAGAAGAAGTCGTTTAAAGGTTTTTTTCTGTTTTAGCTCAGGTGACAATATTCATCCGAGCAGAACAGTTGATGCAATGGTGAGTCACTGCAGAAAAAATCCTATGGAATTATTTCAAAATCCATCCATTTGTTTAGGAGCAAAGTTCATTTAAAGGTTTTGTTTTACAGTAAGAGGTCTGATGCCCATATTGTTGATCAAACCTAAAAGGTTTGAGGACGTTGGGTAGAGGGTCAATCAAGAAACATTCAAGTGAAATTATTTCAAAATCCATCCACTTGTTAAGGTGAAGTTGTCTTTAAAGGTGTTTATATTTTAGGTCTGGAGACCATTTCATCACGTGAACAAAGTAGAAGTAAAACAAAGATCAGGAATCGATACAATTAACTTACTCCACCAATCAAAGACACCAAAGGGAAAATAACACAAACTTGAAGCGACCAGACCATAATGGAAACCTAAACAAAGGAAGGCCATAAGGACAGTTACTGTCCCACAAAATGGCCAATAGGCCATCCAAAATAAAAAGAACAAGTGATACACACAGTAAGTAACAAACAACAACATAAATAAACACCCCCTAAACCCAGTTTTTATAGAAAACATTGGGGTTTTCAGGGGTATACATTATTTTTTTATTTCTACTTCAAACCATAGGTTGTAGGTACTCGTTAGATCCGCCACAGTGGGGCGGTTGCAACGAACATCGATAATGGGATAGGTTGTGAATACTCGTTAGATCCGCCTCAATGATGCGGTTCTTATGTTCACCCACAAACTAAGTTTGAAGGAAAAATATCATGGTTTTTCATAAAAAGTAGCCAGTTTTGATATGTGAAAGAATGAAGCTTATCATATGACGTCGCGCCTGAGAGTGTTATAACGCCATGTAATATTTTCGATAATCCACTAGTGAATTAAATATGCAAATTAGCTAGATACGTCCCGTAACGTTACACGTAACGTTAACGTCCTTAACGACGTTGCGTTTACTAATGGTGGAAAATTGATATTTTTGTACAACAATCATGAATAAAATGCGTTTCAAATGTCATATGATAAATAGAATCTTGCATTCGTGCTCATGTATTATTGAATTTATTAAACTCGTTGAGGAAAAGGGATAAAATGCTCGGCAAAGCCTCGCATTTTATTCCTTTTCCTCATCTCGTTTAATAAATTAAATAATACATGGACACTCATGTAAGATCCTCTATATGTCGCACGGGAGTGTTGTAGTAATGTGGTCATCTGAGGAGAACGGTTTGAGCCATTTGATAGCGGGACACTTACACAACATCCATGTGAAATCATTCATCACGAAAACACGCCTATATAATTTTGACCCCTCCAACCCCACTTTTATAAAGAAAAACTGGGGTTTACAAGGGTAAACCTTAATTTTCTTATTTCTGCTCTATAGAGTATGGGTACTCGTAAGAACCGCCTTGATGAGGCGGTTCTAACGAGTACCAACAATCTATATTTTGAGCAGAAATAAGAAAAATCACACAGTTTTTCATCTAAAAATCTTCATGTTTTCGGCGATTAAGGTAACACTGTATTTGTATACGCGTGTTTTCGTAATGTTAGAATTTGCCCACTGGTGAAGGAGGAGAAGTCGTTCTAAGGTTTTTCCAGTTTTATCTCTGGTATCCGTCTTGTTCAACTGAACTTAAAGTTTTGAGCAATTTTGGTATAAGATCATCGACAAAACATTCCTGTTACGTTATTTACAAATTTATCCACTCGTTAAGGAGGAATAGTCGAGTTAAGGTGTATCTATTTAAGCTCTGGTGGCGATCTTGTTCAACTGAGCGGAGCAGTTTCAACACTTTTGGTAGAGTATCACTCAAGAAACATTTACATGAAAGTATTTAAAAAAAGGTGGAGATGTTGTTAAAAGTTTTTCTTTTCTTTTCTTAGCTCTGGTAGCCATTTTGTTCACCCGAGCGGATCCGTATAGGCAATTGTGGTAGAGGGTATCCCAAACAGCATTCATGTAATTTTATAATTGGTTAAGGAGGAGGAGTCGTTTAGAGATTTTTTTCTTTTTGTTTAGCTCTGGTGGCCATCTGGTTCACGGTTTAGACAATTTTGGTAGAGGGTCTCCCAAGGTATACTCCTGTTTTGAAATTGGGCCAGTAGACTGGTAGGAAATGTCGTTTTAAAGGTTTTTTTTTTTTCTATTTTGTCTAGTTTAAGCTTTGGTGGACATTTTGTCGGACATCGGACAAACGATTTAGGCAAAATTGGTAGAGAGTCACACAAACAAAAAAAATGTAAAATCATTTTAAAATCCGTCAACTGGTTTAGGAGGTGACGTCCTTTAATGATTTTTTTCTACTTTTATTTCAGGCGGACATCTTACTCATCCAAGCCGAATGGTTTTGGGCAAGTCATCCCAGGGAATATTCGTGTGAAATTATTTTGAAATTTGACCAAGGGGGAGAAGTCATTTAAAAGTTTGTTTTTAAATATTATTTTCTATTTTAAACTCTAGCGACTATTTTGTTCAGCGGGTCAGAACCATTTATGCAATTTTGGTAGCGACTCAACCAAGAAATATTCCAAAAAATATTTCATAATCCGTTCTCCGGTTAAGGAGGAGAAGTCATCTTAAGCTTGTGTTATATTGTTAGCTGTGGCAGCCCTCTTTTGCATCCAAGTTGAAGGGTTTAGGAATTTTGTAGAGGGTCACCCAAGAAATATTTCATGTAAAATCATTTTGTAATTGGACCAGTGGGCTAGAAGGAGATGACTTTTTATTTAATTTTTTTTTTGTTCTATTTTATTCCAATATTCAGCACTTGTGGCCATTTTGGTCAGCGGACCGGAACCATTTAGTCAATTCTGGCAGAGGATCAGCCGATGAACATTCTTGTAAAGTTATTTCAAAATCCGTTTACTGGTAAGGAGGAGATAAAGTGGTTTAAGGAATTATTTTCTGGTTTTATCTCTGGTGGCCATCTTGTTTATCCAGGCAATACGGTTTGGGCAATATTGGTGGAGGGTCTCACAATGAATATTCCTGTGAAATAATTTGGCGTTTAAATTTTTTCTTTCTATTTTAGCTCTGGTGGCAACCTTATTCAGTGGACCGAAACCATGTAGCTCAGGCGGCCATATTGTTCAGCGGACCAGAACCAGTTAGGCAATTTCGGTAGAGGGTCACCCAAAGAACAATCCTGTAAAATTATTTCAAACAACATGCATCAGTTTAGGACGAGATGCCTTTTCAGAAAATGTTGACACACGACGGTCGACACACAACGGACATCGATCGGTCACAAACGATCAACATGTCACTACGTGGCAGGTGAGCTTAAAAGGTATGTTCCACTATAAAATATAAATACTTAATGTTATCGTAGCTGAGCGTTGGTGGTGACATTTGTACTTGTGAAAGGCAATGATTCTCTAATCTATTTATTATAATTTTCGAAAATATATTTCTGTGGTCATAGATAGGACAGAATAGAATGGTTAACTTCTCAACGGAAAAAAAATGATTTAAGCTTCTTCGTTTTCCCCATGAAACTATAGCTTCAATGTATTTCCTATGTGCTTAAAAGAGTCTGGCCCCGTGAGAATACCTCTGCAGTTTACGATGTTCTCATAGTCAGCTTTTCTGATCAGCGCTACTATACCTTCTTGCCTTCTGCCTTGAACTAGCCTTTTCCAGAAAAAATATACATAGTGCCATTTGTGTTTAAAACAATGTCATTCGACTGTGCAAAAAATATGAGTTGTTTTCGACTTATTATAACTTTCTGCTTCTTTAAACTGTTTTACAAAAAAATAAAAAATAAAAAAATAAACTGTTTGAGATATTTGACAGACGTTCGTGGTAATACAGTTGCTTAGCAAATGTTTATGCCCCATACTTTGAAAGTTAGGGGACATATTGCTTCTGGCATGTCCATTTTTCCGTTCTCGTGCATAGCATAACTTTAGAAACATGTATGCTAGTGTTTTGAAATTTCATATAGATCCTCATGAATAAAAGGGGACCCATATTTTTTCTTATCTAATTATCTCTCATTGTAGAGTTATTTCCCCTTACTTAAAATAAGATTAAAATCTCGACAGCAAGATATCTCAAAAAGTATTTCAACTGTAGCCTTGATATATGATTGGGACTGAAGGCGAGATAACCTGACTGAACAATCAGGATATCTCGTCTTCAGTGCCAAATAATTGTATTGCTTTCTTGTGCATAGCACAGTTTTAGCAGCATGGGTGTTGGTTTTTGAAATTTTATACACTGATTCCTCATTACACAATAGGCAATGCCTTTTTTCAGCTCTTAATTATCTCTCATCTTAGAGTTTTTTTCCCTTTTAATGACATAACATTGAAATCTCGTAAGCAAAATATATCACAATACATTTGAGCTAGAGTCTTGATATTTGGTTTTCGGACTAAGAAAGGGGCCACCTGAATAAAGTTTCAACCAATTTAATGAAATTCTGTTAGATTTATGGCCCTTTCAATTTTTTGGTCATTTGTTCCTGTTTCGGTTTAAGCTATTGCCTTGAAACTTTACAGGCTCATAGGTAACCTGATGGACCTTCGAAAAAAATCTGAAAATGTTTCTTCAGTAGAGGTCTTTTGGAAATTTCAGCACTAAGGGGCACACCTAAGGTTTGGGGCATAGTATTTTACAAACGCGTGTTCTAGTTTCATTCTTTTTATCGTCACGAAAACACGTCTGTACAATAAAAAAATTATTCTGACCCCTTAAATCCAAATTTTGTACAGTAATACTTGGGTTAACAGGGTATATATATATTAGTTTTCTTATTTCTGCTCCAAAAACATATTAATATGATTATGTAAATATCAGGATTTTCTATCTAAAAACACTAAAGCAGCGGAGTGGAAAATGATGTTTTAGAAAGGGAGACATACGGTCCTACAAAAACCGTGAAAACTATATGCCCCGCTATTCGTTGAATGCGGGAGGAAGGAGATATAGAAATGAGCACAGATGTCGGGACTTCCTCTTTGCTATGCATCACGAAAACACGCCTATATGATTTTCACCACCTCGAACCCCACTTTTATATAGTAAAACTGGGGTTTGCAGGGGTTTACATATTTCTGCTCAAAACAAAGATTGTGGGTTCTCGTAAGAACCGCCTCGTCGAGGCGGTTCTAACGAGTATCCACAATCTATATCTAGAGCAGAAATAAGAAAAATATCGAAATTTTCATCTGAAAATTTTCATTTTTCGGTGGTAAAATTTACAATGTATTTGCATAGGCGTGTTTTCGTAATGGTTTAAGCAAATACTCAGGCAAAATATCTCTCTTATAAAAAAAGAAATGTCAGCGAAAAGGAACATGTATACCTTTAATAGCATGACACTATTTAAAGGGAGACAGCTAATATTTGGAAAAGAGTTTATCATGCTAACAAGTCTGTGCAATGAATATCCCTCTTAATCATAATTTATACAGAGAAAACTGGGATTTACACGAACCCCCATTATGTTTCTCATTGCTTCTCCAAGAAATATGTTGTAGTTACTTATTGGGACCGCCCCAATGAGGCTGTTCTAACGAGTATTCAAAAATTACGTTTGGCATATAAATAAGAAAAATATCACACATTTTTATCAGCCAGATTCCATTATAGAGATACGAAAGTATGCACTATATCATACGGGTATGTTTTGGTGTTTGATTTTACGGCCCTTTATAGATTATTTCTCTCATATTAAACAGAGTGTTTGCAGAACTAGGCTTCTCACTTGTGATCATAGCCAGGCTCATGCGGATGTGTTTGTTTGTTTGCTTTGAAATTTAACTTTCCCGTCAATACTGCATAGGCCATTTTGGAGACGTTGCTGCCAATTTTGTGGGACTTTCATCATTGAGATGGAATGACAACACAAGCCCTGTCGCCCAATGAAACCAATAGGGTTATAAGCATGGACGGGCCGACTCGCACATGTTTGCCTAGGCTGGCTTAGATCCTCTAAGCGGTTTACCAGTAGGCGTGTGCGGTCAGTTTAAGCTCTGCGTGGAAGCATCATGCAGCCCATCTTTTTCTTCAAGCCCCGATGGGCGGGGGCAGAATGCGGATGTGTTGTTGTCATAATTCCCTGAATATGTTTCATTTGCTTTCAATAATCCAAATCCGTACAGCTGTTAAATGGGTTTTGACTAGATCAAAATATTTCTTTTAGGGTCGATTGTTTGTCAATCCAACCGAAGTTATAATGCGCAAGTAGCTCACCAGGGCTTATGTAAAAACTGAAACATTGCTGGTTCTTGTATTCCTCCATATTGTAGGTTAAAAAGCAGAATGAAGGCCAGCTCACGGTTACGTAGCCTAGACCTAGAGGCTAATTTTATACAGCGTCTTTGCATCGAAAATCTTATTTTGGAAACCGATGTCTTATGGGCAATAAAACTCTAGAAATAAATGTCTCATGAACAGGCATCCGTGGCCTAATGGATACGAGCTCTTATTCTTTATCATTCGGTCTCTTGCTGCTATGGTTTGAGCCTCGCATGTGAGACGACAAGTTCTGCAATGGAAGGTCATGTGCTTTTTCTCCGGGTACTCCGGTTTTAGCTCACCACTGATTATCGATCGGCTTGAAATAAGTGCAATAAAACCAGAACTAAAACAAAAATGTCTCACGACCAGGTGGACATGAAGAAATATCAGCCATAACAGATTATGATTTTAGTCAATAAAAATATCTTTTTAGATATTATATAATAATGCATATTGTCTACTAAATATCGCAAATTAGGTGTTTTTAACTAAAAAAAGACATGTGATCAAATCGAGATTGGGCACTTTCCTCAAAGATTTTACCATGCGACATGTTTTCTTGCAGCTTCATCAAACAAAGTAATGTCACAGCCCAAACATGACTTCTTTGAAAAGAAGCCGCCTTAATGTAATTCTGATCAACTGCAGTGAGTCAAGAAGCGTGGTCATCGCAATTCAGCGAAGGTAAATACGAGAGGGTAACATTTCTTTACAAATAGGGTATATGGAAAATAACTGACTCACGCTGTCCAATCAAAAGCAAGGAAATTTCTTTGGTGTATAACATATGTAATTTTACAACTTCGAAAAAAGCATTAAAACTAATTGATGTGTTGACCTAATAAGGAACACGGGCATTTACGTTCTAAACAATGAAAACAGGTTCAACGTCTAGCTACATATACTCACGACACAAATTGCAGTATTTAGGACATTTAGCCTTTGCCCAACCGACATATTGTCCAACGCATGCACTTTTGCCATACTGGTTGCAGTTTGGAATATTGTCCTGACATTGTCCAGTTGCTGCTGGTGTGGTTGAAGGCCCCGAACCTAAAAAAGTTGCTCTGTTGTACAGCTATTTACATGTGTTTTGGAGACAGTAAAACATAATAAAAATAACAATTTTTAAAATAAATGTAAATGTTTTCAACTGACACATGTAAAACGCTAGACTAACCACTAGTCTGATAATAAAAGTCTGATCTTTTTATTGTTATTTATTAAATGGTTTTCAACTTGTCAGTAATGGCAAGTCTATTTGGTGGAGACTTAAATACACATCTTTGCTAAATATTATCAAGATTGCAACGGAGAGACTAGACTAGCTAAACTGTTATAGTGCTCATTTTAATGCATATAGATTATTTGTTCCCATATCATTCATTTTAACACCTAGTGCCCAGGCTAATAAAGCGCCAAAAATGCTTGTCTGAATTAAATAAAGAAATTAATATTATTTTTCTGTTGTGAATGAAAGCATGAAAGCAATGGGTCGCCTGCAAATTAAATGATCCCCCGAAGGGGCGCATGCAAACTTTGCTAGCTAACCGCTGTCATTCATACTTCCATGAACAGCAAACAAATAAGTTTATTTCTTAAATTTATATTCTCTGCTCCTCATCACTAGGCAAACAATGCTTATAGGGCAAACTCATATAGCTGAAAAATATTTACACGCTGTTTGACGTCACCAACGCACAGTCAGATCGTATAGGGACAGTGTTTAGCCTGACGTCACTTGACGTCACTGAAAACCATGTGACTAGATGCGTTTCTGGAAATATGAACTAGGCCTACATTATTTGTACAGGTTTATATAAGGCTTAACACTGGAAATGTAAATATAAATTCGTGAATAATGACAACTGAAGAAACGGAATGATCGAACCCCTGGAGACTTTAAAATTTGTGCCAGTCCGGGGTGGTTCAAATCTCTCAGGCGACAAGACAAACAGCATTATCTTTTTATCTTCTTTAGTACAACAGTATTGTCTTTTACTCATTGGCATTGCCCCTTAACTGTCACCACACATTGCGTGGTCTGCTTTGTGTTTTCTGTGATTCGAATTGTCATATTAGGTACTCTTGTCATAAATAAACAAATGCCAATGTTCCAAAGATTGACAGAAATGGGTTAAGATGGCCAGAACTGAATATGATGAAAAGGACTCATCTGTATCATCGATTTTCATTTGCAAGCGAACCAGGGTGCGTGTGTGTATGTGTGCGAGCTTTCCAAGGCATACTTTAAGATTTCAGTTAGTTTTCACTCACCACCTCCACAGATACCACAGTATTGAGCACAATTCTGCGTCGCCCAGGCTTTGTAATTGTCTTCGCATACGTATGCTCCGTAATTCTGACAATTAACATTATTCCGACACTGCGTAGTTACAGGATTGCAGCTCAGCTTCTGACAACAATTGTCGTTAAGGTCAACAATAAAGCGACAACCAGATGGTACTGAGGCTATTCTTGGACACCTAAAACACGAAGTATGTCTTTGTAATACAAATGTAATGAACAAAATTACGTTCTATTACCATGAGCGTATTCTCCATAACCAATAAGACAGTTCACCGACAAGCCAAATCTATTTCGTCTGTTGAATGAGTTAGATGCCTTCAGGTGGACCAACGATTTTGTGTATTGTTAATAATATTAGAATTTGTACTGAATGTTGAGCCCATAGAATCGATCCAAACTGTTGTTTTTTTCCTATCGTTTTTGTTTTCTCACTTTTAGTTACTCTTCCTTTTGGTGCCAGTGGTAGGCTGTAATCTTCGATTGTGGCTTTTCCTGGACATTCATTTCTACATTTGTTTGGTATCTTAAATTTGCAAATCGCAATAATGCATAATCGACACAGGTTCGTAAACAACAGATTCTCAGAACTACGTTTCGCCAATTGTTACATGTATATTCCGCTTTTGCACGCATCTAAATAGAAGTGAAGCCAATAATCAGAAACCGACACAATTAAGCCACAGCTCCCATCAGAGACACCAAAAGGAAAGAAACACAAACCCGAAACAAAAGACCCCAATGGAAACACCAACAGCGAAAAGCCAAAAGGACAGTTACTTTCCCATAAAATGGCCAATTGGCTATTCAAAACAAAATAATATGTGACCCGTCACGCGAAAAGGGACGAGTTGGGTGGATGACGTCATTTTAAGAAATAACGTTTCGAAGTTGACGACATTATTGATTAATTTCTGTTGCGCGTTTAGCAGGTACTCGCATTTCAGTCAATACTGTCATGCTTTATTTTTTGACATTTCTTCCCGCCAGCTTGTCAGTTATTTGATGTAATCAATGTTGTGTTCCTTTGGAAGAGTATTTGAGTTTTGATGCCGCGAAAATATGAGTCAAAACACAACACGTTCAGTCAAAGATTTCTTCCCCATAATTGCTTCGATGATGATAATGAGACCCTAGATTTAGTGACTGATGTGAATAATATTTATTACCCCTCCTCAAAATGTGATATTTTAAGAAATGAACAATTTGACCTTGAAAATGCAGATGGTGTCAGTGATTCCGACTGATTCTGGCGGCAGTGGGGTCGGCGGAAGACATTATTTTGTCCCCTCTGTCTGTGCGCCACGTTTGAAGTCCTGTCCGCCGCGTATCTGAGATAGTCTCATAAAACTTTGCAGAATTGAAAAAGCGGCCGGCCTCGGTAGCTCAGTCGGATGCGCGTTTGACTGGCGATCATGAGGTCGCGGGCTCGATGCCTGCCGGGGTCGGCAACATTCTTTCATGGAGATTGATGATAAAGTCTTTTCTACGGTCATTCTCTCCCTTCTGCTGATTTAAGATTGGCGGTTGTCAGTTTCTGGCGAAAGAATTTGCACTGTACTGGTTAACTGCTTACGTATAAGTCTGCCCAGGCAAAATGTCAGAAATTACCTCAAATAGTGTTGACTGGGCCGTTAAGCGCCAATACAAACAAACAAGCAAACAAACAAACAAACAAACGAAAAACACCATAAGACAACGTGCAGAAGGCAAGAATCATAACTCTTACTTTATTGGTTTTGGATTTATGACCCTTTGAGCATTGAAAATTTACTCACACCCTCTCTCACTTGAAAATTGTGAGATGTTTTCATGCATCTTTAAAGACAAGTTAATCTTCAACAGATGATCCGCAAAAGAAACATGACAATCTTACTGTTGCATGGGCCTCCGTGGCCTAATTTGTAAGAGCGCCAGTCCAGGGATCGAACTCTCGACTTCAACTGCAATCGATACACCTATATCACTCGCTACAGACCGCAGTAAGCAGCCTGTCATTCGGGCTTCAAATTTATATTGTTAAGGTGTTCCTTTCTCTACTTAAAGGGACTCCGTAGCCTAGTGGGTAGTGATGTTAGGTCTCTCAATGCTGTAGTTCGAGTATGTGAGAAGCAAAAATCTACAACGGAAGGTCAGGCGAGTTTGCTCCGGGTATTCCGGTTTTCGCCCACCTCTTATTAACGGTCTGCCCGATATATTTGATCCATTTAACTGTGGTTTAACATCCCCGTCAACACTATTAAGTTCATTTTGGAGACGTTGCTTCCAATGTTTGGTACTTTTATTCGACATTGAGATGAAATGACAGCTCAAGCCCTGCCGCCAAACAAAACCAATAGGGCTTATATTAATTGGACGGCCTGGCACGCATCACTTTGCCTGGGCAGGCTTAGTCCTTCTAAGCTGTTTACCAGCTCCCATGTGCGGTCAGATTCTGCTCTGTGTGGAAGCACCATGCAGCCCAATCTATATCTTCAAGCCCCGATGGGCGGGGGTCGCGGCCCTATCCAAGTGAAATAAACTTGAATGGGCAGTAAAAATAAACATCAAAATCTCTCTCTCTCTTTCTCTCTCTGGGGTTGTTTGGAATTGTGGTACATGTATCAGGGATCGAATGTCAAATTACGAGGATAACAAAGCTTACCAAAATAAGTTTTACCGGCCCCGATAGCTCAGTTGGTAGAGTTTCCGCTCCGGGGAACTGGAGGTCACGGGTTCGATCCCGGGCCGCGACATACCAAAGTCGTTAAAAATGGTACTAGCTGCTCCTCGCTTGGCACTCAGATTTACGGGGTAGAGCTAGGACTGGTCGACCCAGTGTCAGGATAATGTGACTGGGTGTGGTATCATGCAATGTGTCTGGGACATGATACTTCAGTGAGGCAGCACTATAAAAGTGAGCATTGAGCTCCCTGTCCCAACCAGACACGGTCGTGATATGTCTGAAAAATTGTTGAAAGCGACGTTAAACCCGAATTCACACACACACACACACCAAAATAAGTTTTAGCCAGCGAATGCGATTTCCGACAATCGAGCGCTGGCCACCAGCAATGGCTTAGAACAGCCTGTTTATTCGTCTGACCTGCGTTGCTAGCTGATTATCATGTTAACACATTTTATCAGTTTGAATATAGATATGGGAAATATCAACGTGATTCTGCCCGCGCTTGGTCGACAAAGGTGCAATTCATAAAAATGATTTTTTTTTCTGGATTTAAACTATGACTAAAAAGGCTATATGACTGATAGTAAGTTTTATGCTGAATGGCTTTCAAAGTGTCTTGGTGACCTATCAAAGTCGTGTTGATCCGGAACTGGATACGATCAGGAACTGGGTACTTGACTGCATTGTATTATTGTATACAATGCAGTGTTTGGTCTTTTTGTCATACCTGCAGCAAGTGTGTCTCTATATGCCTGATTCAGAGTATTCATACAGCAAACAAAGGTACCAATAATGATCCAGGCAATGGCGGAACACAATACGCCACTATCAGTTAAAGTTCACAACGATTTTACTTTGGGACGTCACCACTAAGTTTATAACGTTTCATGACGGTACATATCTTTTGAAGGCATTTTGAACCCCTAAATGGTCAAGAAACCATTAACATTTTATTATTTTCTGAATCCTCTAAGATTTGCCTATCCGCTGAATCATAAAACAAAATTTCGCTATAGGGCACCCAACTCGTCCCTTTTCGCGTGACGGGTCACAATAATAAGCAATACAAACACTCAAAGACAGACCATAACAAAAATAAACCACGACAGAAGAACCGCCCCAGAACGGTTAGTGAAACGAACTCCGCTGGGGCGGGGGGGGGGGGGGCTTAAATCGATTTTACGTGGCCGCAATCCTCGCCCTTACTTCAGTCGCGATTCAGACAAACAACCCATTCAGTCCGCAGGAAGGCCTCCTAACTCTAAGTTCCAATATTTGATATTATTAATGATCATCACATTTTCTCTAAATTGTGTCAAGCATGAAAACTTCTCATACATCCGGGCCTTTTTCAAAACAATTCCATAAGCCATAGACAACAAGAACTTAAAGCAAGTTTCTGAATAATTGATAACTACGTAGTAAATGATATAGTTGTCAAAATGAGGGAAGTAGGGAAGTACTTCTAATACTGACGCAGCGTTCCTAGCCAATTGGCCATTTTGTGGGAAAGTAACTGTCCTTTTGATTTTCCGCTATTGATTTTTCAATTAGGGTTTAGTTGTTTAATGTTTGTTCTTCTTTCCCATTGATGTCTCTGATGATTGTATCGATTTCTTGATCATTGCATTCACTTCTATATTCTATACTGATTCAACACTGAGTTCCTGTTTGGTTACAACTGTCGATAAGGAAAAGCAATGATGATGATTATGAGATAAATTTCCCTTCATCTTTTTTTTTGGTACTGGTAATAGTCTAAATATGAAAACATATCCCAGGATTAACCTTATCACTTTAATATCCTTTTTATAAGCTGCATGCTACGTTTCGTAAGAATCATAGCTAAACTACCCAGCATTTTGTCTCTTTTCCCAGTTGCACGATTCAGTTAGGTTGAGATGCACAAGAGATTATTTAGAGATAAAAATTCCATTGATCCTTATTAGAAAATAGATATGAGGGCAATTATCCGGAATCAATATAATTAATCGACAGCCCCCATAAGAGACACCAAAGGAATAGAAATAACTGGACTCTAATGGAAACACCAATAGCGGAAAGCCAAATGGACAGTTACTTTCCCACAAAATGGCCAATAGGCTATCAAAAACAAAAAAATATATATAAGCGACACACAAACTCAAAGACAAACCATATCAAAAATAAACCGCGACAAAAGAACCGCCTTGGAATGGTCAGTGAAATGAATTACACTGAGGGCCTTAAATCGATTTAATGCGGCCGCAATCCTCACCATTACTTCTGTCATGGTTTAGACAAATACAGCACGACAAAACTAAAATATAAACCAACAGATGGACTCTGGTTGGCCCTCTGTGAAGAAGGGCAATCCGCTGTAGAAAACAAAAAGCCATCAGCAACATATACATGCAAACGAAATATAACAAAAATAAACCGCGACAGAAGAACCGCCTACGTCGCCGCACTGAGGCGACTCATAGTACCCACAGCTAAGAATTCATAAAGCAATAAGAAAACAAAAACATCATTTAACCCTTCTCGTTGCTACCCCAATCACCTTATCCTGTTTAAAGAAACAGAACCATAGAGACATATAAAATTACCTTTCGTTGCATGTATACATTCCTTTGGTGGCATCAGTACATGTGCACCTATAGTCACAGCCATCCTGCCATGTCTGGCTTTGTTGATATATTTGTCCCTTGTACAAACAGGCACCTGCAAGTAATTCAGATATTGCAACCTTTATAACAGACAAATGCAACCATGGTTCAAACATGGTTGAGTTGTCACCAAAGTTTGATCAGTTTGGGGATAACTGACTTTTAACTTGTCATTTGAGGGCAGATTGGTGGTATTTTGGTCGGAATTTTCGTTAAACGGCGACGCACCAGCGCCATAAAGAGTTTGCGACCGTTAAACCGCCATTTTACCTCTCTAAATGACAATTTTAAGTACAGCTGTCCCCATTATAATGCACTTGTTTTTGTTGTAACCTCTTTGCCCACAACAGCAAGCACAGTCAGCTGCGTAAAGCCAATTTATTATGCAATCAAAAGTGATGTTACATAATAAACTCGAGTTCCCGACAGTATACCGCAGAATATATCGCCCCAATTTTTTACGTTAGCCAATCAGACATGGCATTACATACGCAAGTGCTTCAGACTGTATAATAAGTAGAAGTGAAGGCAATAAACCCATTTCTTGCTGTAAAATTAATTGAGCCACAGCCATTTCTGACTATCCACAAATCAAATTTCTCGATATAATATTTTTATTCAATTAACAAAATTAACAAACTACATTACAAACAGTGTGCCTCCAGATCAGACGGCTTCTCTAGATCTAGACTATTTGCAAAGGTAGGGAGGGTCATGTTCAGCAGGATAAGGGTTACAGAGGAACATGTATACGCCAACACCGATACGATGAAAACTACGTTTTTCTGTCACTGATTCCGTGTAATTTTGATGAGGTCTTATATGCCGAGACTAGATTGTCTGGCCAAACAAAATTTGAACACTTCGAAATGTTGTTTTTATTCTATGGTCTATATTTTGTTTCCAAATGATTTCCCTTTAAAATAAAATAATTACTCGTATAACATTAATCATTTACATGAAACGCTCTGTAGTTGGATGAAATAAAATATTTATGAACTATTTACTATTTTTAGTTTGTTTTTTTCGGGATTATGATTAATTCTCTCAGCAATGGAAACGACTTTTCGTCTTTACAACCATAGTGGAGACACAATCAGGGATAAATAATTTGTGCTTTGACTGCGGTTCGAACCCACGCACAGATGCGGCAACGTCGCCTAGCACTGCAGCGGCCGACGTTCTTAACCACTGCGCCACAGAGGCATCCCCAAAAAAGGATGCTCATATAGCGCATATAAGGCTATCCGGCACTGCAGTACACTCTGTATATAGTGGTTTATTTGTTACTATTTTTAATTTGTTTTTTTCCGGGACTATGATTAATTCTCTCAGCAATGGAAGCGACTTTTCGTCTTTACAACCATAGTGGAGACACACTCAGGGATAAATAAATTGTGCTTTGACTGCGGTTCGAACCCACGCACAGATGCGGCAACGTCGCCTAGCACTGCAGTGCACTTCCTTATATAGCATACTACTCTAGCAGTAAGCTATATCTCCACAAAATATTTTAAAGTTGTTGGAATTTTTGGTTTTGCAGTAAAACCACCAACACAGCACCATTGACGCCATATCAAACATGTCCATTTACGGCCAAAACCACACAATCATGCGCATGCCTATACTTAGGCACGAATTCTATTGCAAATACTGATAACTGCTCATCATTACGATAACACACCCGTGTGACATAGTGCATTTTTTCACATCTAAAAATGGCTACTTTTCGGATGAAAATCCGTCATATTTTTCTTATAAATGGTCAATACGTAGGATGTGGGTGCTCGTTAGAACCGTCTCATCGAGGCGGTTCTTACGAGTACCCACAACCTATGTCTGGGAGCAGAAACAGGTAAAATAATGAATACCCCCTAAATCCCAGTTTTCTTTATATAAAGTGGGGTTTAGGGGGGTCTTCATTTCACGGACTTGTTCACGTGATGTCTTGATTCAGCGGAAAGAAAAGAACATAGAAGCTACTTCAGTAGCAACCTCCACAAAATATATTGTGGACCGCGATGCGAACCCACAAAGTTCTTATCACTATTGAGCGGGTCCACAATCTATGTTTTTGAGCAGAAATAGTAAACAAATCAGCCCTGTAATCCCAAGTTTTACAATATAAAATTTTGGTTAAAGGGGGTTAAAATTATATTGGAGTGTTTTCGTGATGAATGTTGTATGTTATCACTTCCTTATATAGCATACTACTCCAGCAGTGAGCTATGTCTTCAAGTTTTATATGACAACAATTCTTCCTTGCGAAAGTATAGAGCTACCAGCAACAACCACAAGTCACAGCATCATTGCTGGACTCGGTAACCGTTCGAATACCATCACGCAAACAAGTCCGTGAAATGAACACCCCCTTACACCCCAATGTGTATAGAGAAAACTGGGGTTTACGGGGGTAAACATTATTTTTCTTATTTTTATTCCAAAACACAGGTTGTGGGTACTCGTTAGAACCGCCTCAATGAGGCGGTTCTAACGAGCACCCATAACCTATGTTTGCAGTATTCATAAGAAAAATATCATGGATTTTCATCCGAAAAGTAGCCATTTTGGAGATGCGAAAAAATGCACTAAGTCGCACGGGTGTGTTATCGTAATGCATGCGCTAATCCTAAGGAGGTAAGCATCACGATAACATGTCCGTTAAACGAAGACCCAACTAAACCCCACTTTATATAGAGAAAACTGGGGTTTACGGGGTATACATTATTTTCCTTATTTCTGCTCCAAGACATAGGTTGTGGGTACTCGTTATTGAGGCGGTTCTAACGAGCACCCACGACCTATGTTTTGAGTAAAAATAAGAAAAATATCACGGATTTTCATCAGAAAAACAGCCATTGTGGAGATGTATTATGCACTATTTCGCACGGGTTGTTAGCGTAATGTGACAGACAAGTCGGACAGAGTACTTACTTTGATATCCAGTTTGTGAAAGTGAGCTAGGGTCTATGTTAGGCGGTCGACCATATCCTGTGAAAGACCCCGTGAATGACTGGGGAATTCCAACACCCCCTGTTCCTGAACCAGATGTTCCAGTTCCTGTTCCCTGACACGAGGGTACACGGCAACACATAGGGTCTTTAGGGTCAGGCACAAAACTACACGTAACCGGAACATTTTGATATTTTGCACACCTGCAAACAAGAAAACATTCAGTACTAGGCGCTACAACATGCAGTAAGAGTCTATAGCTTGTCGATACTAAAATGAAGAATTTTTTTTCACATTTTCATTTCTAAGATTCAACACAATGAGAAGCATGAAAACACCACAAAAATCGCAATTCATTTGTTTGTTCCGCGAAATAAGAATTATCATACCAAAGCAATTTTAACCTAGTCTTGTTATTGTAATGTCATTTAATGTTCGCTAATTTATAATAAAATGACCGGCAACCTGGCAGACATATCACGTGAAAGAGTGAAAGGTGTAATGAATGCCTTTCAGCACAAAAGTGGGATTTGCAGGAACAAACATCAATTACTGTATTTGCCTAACGCACAAAAGTGGGATTTGCAGGAACAAACATCAATTACTGTATTTGCCTAACGCAGAATCATAGTTTGTTCTCGTTATCGCTTGAGTCGGTTCTAAATCGCGACACAATCTGTTTCCAACAGAGAGAAAACAGATATCGCAGATTTTTTTATTTTATTTTGTTTATTATGTTTTTGTGGGGGGTGGGGGGGGGTGGGGGTGATGAAAATTGTTTTATGTGACCAGCACCTTTACGTTTGCTGCTTGGATATTATAAGAAGTTCTACGTGAAATACCAGTTCTATTACTAGTCTTGAGAACCAGAGCAGGCCGTTGTGTGTCTTACCAGGTTGCAAACCGAAAAAGGCTTCCACTTGACGTGGTTCATACTGACATGGATCCTTTACCGTAATCCACCCTTCTTACTTTGGGCATATTATTTGTTCGATTTGAGGTTTACAGTCCCCTTTAACAATGTATATGTCATTTTGGTGACGTGGCTTTCAATTTTGTGGCACTTTTACCCGAGATTGTGATGAAATGACATCTTAAGCCCCGTAGCCCTATGAAACCAATTAGGTTTATAAGCAGGGATGGTCCGACTCACACCGCTTTGTCTAGGCCAGCTTAGATCATCTAAGCCGCTTACCAGTTCTCGGGTGCGGTAGGTTCCTTGGAGCATATTAGAGAAGATTGAGATGGTACATTGAGGGGACGTAGATGTCTTCAGCGCGATTGTCTTTAGCTTCGATTGTATCGCTTTTATGGTTATCATAACCGGACTGTTGCATTTTTCATGAAGAAATTACTATCTTAAAGATTTACCGGTTAATTGTATCGATTCCTGATCATTGCCTCCATCTCTATTTTGCTCTTCTTATCTGCTGTTTAGAAAATAATTAATCGAAGGTTTATAACTACCTGTCCGTACACTGATAGTACTGATGAGCAGCGTCTTCGCAACGGCATGTTAGACCACATCCATCATTCCAGGTCTCGCCTTGACGGTGGTAGTAGCCCTGGTATTCACAATAAGCTGTAAGAAAAGGAAAATTTCATTACGATAACGCTAACGTACGAAATCGTGTATTTTTCCATCCGAAACAACAGACATTTTTCTGATAACAATTTGCGATATTGTTCTTATTTTCACTCCAATCATAGGTTGGGGTACTCGTTTGAATCGCCTCATTTGGGCGGTTCGAACGAGTACCCAGAACCTATGTCTTGGAGTCAAAATATGAAAAATAATGTTTACCCCCGTGAACCCCAGTTTGATCTATACAAAGTGGGGTGTTCACGTGATGTCTAGTCAGTAAAGATCGGATACAAAACACGGATTATTTTTTATTCTAATATCATCCGGGGGCGTTTCAAGTAAAGAGTATTAAAGTAAAACTTAAATGTACAGGCAAATCATTGAGTTTGTTAGTTCGTCACCATCAACCCAATAAAGGTCATTTTTAGGCTTTGATATTGATTTTATGGGACTTTTACCAGCCACTAAGATGATATGTCATCTCAAGCCTTAACGCCGAGACAAATCGCAAGGGTATAAACTCAATAAAACCGAGTCTGCAATTTTTGTTTATTTTGGTGTATTTCTGTCGGGCCCATCGGAGTCTAACTGTTGGTTTTCTTTTGCTCCAGCATTTCAGTGGTTTCTTGCTGTCGAGTCCTCACCGTTGTCCCACCTCTGTGGTTCTTTGATTTTTTTTGTGTTCACGGAAATGTTGCACTGATGAGTTAGGAGGCCTTCATGCGGACTGAAAAATTATTTGTCTAAATCGCGGCGGAAGTAAGGGCGAGGATTGTGGCCACGTAAAATCGATTTAAGCCCCCTCCCCCCACCCAGTGGAAATCTTCCACTGACCGTTCCAAGGCGGCTCTTCTGTGGCGATTTATTTATGTTGTTGTTTGTTACTTACTGTGTGTATCACTTGTGTCTTTTAATTTTGGATGGCCATATGGCCATTTTGTGGGAAAGTGACTGTCCTTATGGCCTTCCTTTGTTTAGGTTTAGGTTTCCATTATGGTCTGGTCGCTTAATGTTTGTATTTCTTTCCCTTGGTGTCTTTTATGGGTGGAATAAGTTAATTGTATCAATTCCTGATCTTTGTTTTACTTCTACTTTCCAAAAGATATAAGTATTCAGTACTTTATATGAAGTAGTCCGTTCCGTTTTTTTCCGGACAGGCTTATTTACATTCTAAGCAGTTTGCCAGTGTTCAAGGATGTTCAAATACTAAGACGAATCATGATGTTATAAAACAGTTTTGTAAAGCATTTAACATAATCTCAAAATTATTTACTATCCCATACATTTAAGTCCAGTAAATCATGTAATCGTACCTGATCCGGGTGGTGGTGACGTCTGTGGGAACATTTGGAATGGCGTTGTGGCTGCTGGGAGTGTACCACAAGAGATGGTTTTGCAACATGTGTCTTGTGGATCCTGGACTAAAGTACACTGTGCTGGAATATTCTGATAGGTAGGGCATCTAAAATAAATAGAATTTACACGGGTGACCATTTCATATGAAATTAATGAAACTCGTCGAAGGCTCTTAGCATAAATTTCATATGAAATGACCATGAGTGTATGTTTTTGTTTATCATATGGCCATTTGAACTTGGATTTTATCACCTTTGAATTTGAATTTTTTTTCCACAAACATGCATTGTTGACATGAACGTCATCGTGACGTTACTTAATCAAGACAAAGTATTATTACACGTGTGGTCATACGATGTTTATTACACGCCGTTATCCACTTTCTATCAATGACGTCATATGATAAATAGATATTTGAGCCGTTTCATGAGACAAGCGTACATAATGCGAAGGTTGCTCGCAAACTCTTATACAAGCCAACGTATAAGTGTATTTAAATAATTTTTGTACCCGAAGCTCCCAAGGCGGGTTACTAGCAATCTGTGCAGGCCCAGATCAGACGCCGCATCAATCGGCATCAATCGGCGTCTGATCAAGACCGAAGCTGTTTACAAAACGTTTAGGCATTTTCCAAATGGATATTTTAGTTAACACAACATATCATCCTTAAAGTTTGAAATTACACCTGCTTTTTTAAGGAGGCAGATTCAATTTGATTCAAAATGCAGACGTTGTAGTAGCGTCATGTGCGCATTAGAAACAGGAGAAACGGTGACCCGAAAGATGCGCAGACATAGGAGGACCACTTTTGAATTAATAGTAAAATATGGTGATCCTCTATAATTTGAAGTGTAGTATGATGTATGGGGTTCCACTGCATACTGTGTCATTATTTATCTACCTTGGTTTTGAAATGACTGAAATACTGTTGGACGAGGTGTAAAATATTAAAGCATCCATCTACTTAGTGTGCTGTAATTAATCAATGAAGTAAATACTAGTTGTGAATGAGCCAATATTATGGCTGCCTGAAAGGCCTTTCACTCTTGAACCATAAGATAAAGAAAGTCAGTTTTGTGTTCTATAGCAAGAGCTTTTCAATTAAAAAAGTTCTGAATAGTTAAATCCTTTGGAAGCAAAGAATACTCAACATAAACGAAAATTGCAGACTAGGTTTTATTGAGTCTGTTCATGACCAGTACTGAAATACCGGGCAAGCCCTCTAGCACAGACTTAAGCAGAACTATATTTTCAAAATGATTACGAAAAAGGAGAAATGTGAGGCTTTTTCCCTTCAACGTGTGAAACTCTTAAACCACGAGACTATGGAACTCAGTTTTGTGGTCAAGTTATGTAAAAATCATGAAAAACAAGACATACATCCAGAGAAATTATAAAGGGAACTAACTCCAGACAGACAGGTGGATAGGCAGTCAGATGCTCAGGCACCTTTACCTGTACTGTGCACTTCCACTGATGACCATCTAGCAATGTACAAGTTCCATTTAATTACCTTCTATACTTTTAGATGTAAAGTCAGGACGAGCATTTTTGTTGCAAAAATTAAGATGGGAAGTAAGTTTGTTAATACTGCTGAACAGTCTGCATTTCCCTTTATTGCCCTTTATCATACATTTAGTATAAAACACTTAGATTTTGAATATGTGATACGAACGTGACACTAATGCACGTATCACGCTTGCACGTGCTGCCATATCGCATGGCCTTTATCATACCCCAAAAATACATATCACAACCCTTTATCGCACCCCTAGGCCTTTATCATACCTCTGACGTCACCCTATTCGGAACACGCGGCGTTCTTCCTTTTGCGGCAGTTCGCATTTGTTGTTCAAGACGCCATTTGCAATTTGCAATATTTTCGTCTGCTCGAACAGTTTGAATGAGTCTTTGCTGAGTTTAAAAGTCTCTTTTTTTTGGCAAACAGTGTGGACCCAGTCTAGGAGCAGTCTGATCTGGGTCCACATTGTTTGCCTGTATGCAAAAATAGTTTTGAAAAGTTTGCCAAAAAAATCAGCAGACAACATAATTAATACAATTTATTTTGATCATTTTTTTTAAAAAGTGAAACGTATGATAAATAGATTATGATATGACAATTTTCATATCATACCCCATATCAGCCCTCGACCCATATCAGCCCTCGGGCCTTCGGCCCTCGGGCTGATATGGGAGTCTCGGGCTGATATGAGGTATGATATGAAAATTGCCATATGATAATCTCTATGTATCAGTGTATCAGGTTAGCATAATTTATCTTCTATACTTTCAGAGTATGCTCGGGACAAGCTTACCATTACACAAATAAGGAATGGAAATAACTCTTTAATTACTAGTTCTGGCACTCTGCACGTCCTCTGATGGCCGTCAATCAATGTATCAAGTTCCGTTTCATGCACAAATAAGGGAAGTATTTCCATAATTACTGCAGACATGATTATGGTTCTGACATTCTGCAAATCCGTTCACAACAGTCTATCACTGTATCAAGTTTCATTTATTTATCTTCAATATTGTTACAGTTATGCCCCAGACAATCTTTATGTTGCAAAAATTAAAAAGGGAATAACACTGCAATTTCTTATGATAGAGTTACTGTCCTTTGGCTTTCCACTATTGATGTTTCTTATAGGGTCTAGTTGTTTCGTGTTTGTGTTTCTTACCCTTTGGTGTCCCTGATGGGAACTATAGGTTAATTGTATCGATTCCTGATCATTGTCTGCACTCCTATTTTACAGTTCATGCACTCAACATACCCCTGATGATTATCTGTCAATATATCATGTTTCAATTTAATTCCTTTCTATACTTTACGGTATACGGACAAGCTTTTTACTGCAAAACAACTGGTGACAGAGTTATGTTTCTTGCATTCTGCGATTCTACTCATGTCTTCTATCAGTGTATCAAATTTCGATAAATTTATTTTAATACTTTAAGAGATATGTTTAATACACATGTGTGACGGACGGACGGGTGGTCAGACGGACGAACAAAGTGGCGACTAGATTTCCTTCCTTAGGAGAGCATAAAAATTGTATAATGGAACATGCTATGGGCCCTTTACCTAATGTCAGGATCTGAAGTTAAATAAAATGAACCCGCTATTCAGGCAGTTGGGCTAGTCACAGATAAGCTTGTCGTGTGGTTAAATTCATATAAGCATTTATTTCCTTTGGTGTCATGATCATTGACAATTCCCTGTGGTAGATAGTTCGTCTGTATTATCCGTCTTAATCGACCTTATTTATAGAGGGTAACACATTTAGTACTAGTACCTTATATTAATCATTTGGGCATAGACAGCAATGAAGGAACTTTAGGCAAAACGGTACTTTAACAGGTATAGCAAAATTCTATTTCGCTGAACACGACATCAGCATTCTAATAGTTCAATTATTATAACGCATTTTCAAGTCCAGGAATCTGTATCTATAATAAGAACAACTAGTTCCGAAAGATTATTAACTGAACCTCCTAGTAACGCAAATGAACTTAAAAATTGTTTTGACTCTCAACCAATAATCATTAAAAAAAGGTGAAGCCAATGAGCAGGAATCGATACAGTTAACCAAAGGGATGGAAATACGAACTTGAAGACCAAGGTCGTTGATATTTGTTATGAAGCTTCAGTTAAATAAAGCAAATTCTTCTGATACCGAGGCCCCGTTTTTAGATTTACATCTATCTATTGTAGATGGATTTGTTTCGTGCAAAATTTATGATAAACGCGATGACTTTGATTTTGAGATTGTAAATTTTCCTATTTTGGATGGTGATGTTCCTCGTGCGCCATCCTATGGCGTTTATATTTCGCAATTAATCCGATCTACTAGAGTGTGTAGTCATGTAACTGACTTCAACACTCGTAATAAATTATTAACAGCTAAACTCCTTAATCAGGGTTATCGGTACCATAAACTACGCAAAGCCTTTTCAAAATTTTATAGACGCCATTCTGATTTAATTTCAAAATTCAATATTGGACTTAAGTCTCTTCTGCAACAAGGTCTATCGGAACCCGAATTTTATGGTGACTTAGTATATAAATTCAGATAATATATATCCGCAATGACTTCAGCACCCAATTCCGTAAAATCATTCTTCCATATAAAAAGATTGGGTACAACATGGATGTTATACGACAGACTGCATGCATGGTAGTTAACCCAATCACGGTTGGCAACTTTGCTTCCCTCTTTAATTGCACGCCGGTGGGTCAGGCCTCAGATTCTATGACGGCTCCAACGTAAAGGCTTATTGAGAATTAGAGAGATCTAATTCATGGTAATGTTGGTTGGTGCCTGATGCTCTGTCTCTGTTCGGGCCCATCGGAGTCTAACTGTTGGTTTTCTTTTGCGCAAGCATTTCAGTGGTTTCTTGCTGTCGAGTCCTCACCGTTTTCTCACCTCTGTGGTTCTTTGATTTTTGTGTTCACGGAGATGTTGCACTGATGAGTTAGGAGGCCTTCATGCGGACTGAACAAATTATTTGTCTAAATCGCGGCGGAAGTAAGGGCGAGGATTGTGGCCACGTAAAATCGATTTAAGCCCCCCAGTGGAAATCATTCCACTGACCGTTCCAAGGCGGTTCTTCTGTGGCGGTTTATTTATGGTGTTGTTTGTTACTTACTGTGTGTATCACTTGTGTCTTTTTATTTTGGATGGCCATATGGCCATTTTGTGGGAAAGTAACCGTCCTTATGGCCTTCCTTTGTTTAGGTTTCCATTATGGTCTGGTCGCTTAATGTTTGTGTTTCTTTCCCTTTGGTGTCTTTGATGGGTGGAGTAAGTTAATTGTATCGATTCCTGATCTTTGATTTACTTCTCCTTTGATATTTGGTATGAATATGTTGCACTGATGAGTTAGGAGGCCTTCATGCGGACTGAGCAAATTATTTGTCTTAATCGCGACGAAGTTAGGGCGAGGATTGTGGCCATGTAAAATCGATTTAAGCCCCCCCCCCCCCCCCACCCCCCGAGTTTAATCCGTTTCCGCTGACGGTTCCAAGGCGGTTCTTCGGTCGCGGTTTATTTTTGTTATGGTTTATCTTTGGATGTTTGTGTCGCTTATCTTATTTTATTTTGGATAGCCCTTTCCTGATCATTGCCTCTACTTTTATTTTGAAATAACTAGACCCTAATGGAAACATCAATAGTGGAAAGCCAAAGGACAGGTACGTCACCACAAAATAACCAACTGGCTATACAAAGTAAAACTATATAAGCTACAAAAATAACCTGCGACAGAAGAACAGCCTTGGAACGACCAGTGAAATGAATTTCACTTTGGTGGGTGTGCGTGTTTGTGTGTGTAGGGGCTTTAATCGATTTTAAATGGCAACTTTATCGCCATTGATCCTTAAATGGGTATTTATTACCATAGTCCGTATCCAATACTACACGTACTGATTCTAACACCTATTCGAACTGCCCAAAAGCTGTGTTTGTTTTCTCAGTTGCCCCAAAACACAAGCAAAAGTGTCTCAAGTTTACATTTTGAAACTGGACGAGTATAGTATTATCCAATCGCAGAAGAATCAAGTATTGATCAAGTTGCCCAATGGCAAAGTCTGATATACACCTTTAATGTTCGTAAATGACGAAAACACGCATATCCAATTTCGACCCCCTTAAACATCACATTACGGCAACACGCCTGTACAAATACATTGCCACCTTTATCATCGAAAAAATGAAAATTTTATGATGAAAAATTGTGATATGTATTTTATTTCTGCTCAAAATATACATTGCGGGCACTCGTTAGAACCGCCTCATCGATGAGGCGGTTCTAACGAGTATCCACAATCTATATTTTAGAGCAGAAATAAGAAAAATAAGGTATAGCCCCGGAAACCCCAGTTTTACTATATAAAAGTGGGGTTCAAGGGGGTCAAAATTATATAGGCGTGTTTTCGTGATGATTTTTATATAGTAGAACTTGGGTTCGCAGGGGTATACATTATTTTTCTTATTTCTGCTCAAAAACAAAGATTAGTTGTACTCGTCAGAACCTCCCAAGCCTTGGCTGACGCGGTTCTAATGAGTACCTACAATCTATGTTTGAGCAGAAATATGAAAAATATCAAATATATTTTTATCAGATTTTTTTTTCAAGTTTCAACATATTTCAATAAGCGTTTTTCCGTAATGGTAAATGACAAAAACATATTGCACGACCCGCAGAAAAAGCGACCGACTGAAGTCGGTTGATTTCTAAGAGTGCCCTAAAATCACCGTGTTTATCTGTCATTCGGTCAATCCCGCATTCTGTCAGTCTGTCAGTCTGTCTGTCCGTCCGTAACCCGTTTGTGTAAATTGGTGATTGTGACTTAACCGCTTGGAATATTTAAACAATTTTTGGTACACTGATAGATATCAATGAGATCTAACCAATGAACTTGAGAAATATTACATTCAATTTAGTATAGCCTCGCCGAGGCGAAAAATGTGAAAATTTTCGAACTGCTTCTCCTCGGAAACCGTTGGGCCGATTGAAGTCAAATTTCATATGTAGCCTGTATGGGATAGGGGAAACCAGAATTTGCTCATGGGGTCCAGGTCACATGACCAAAATGGCCGCCAAGCCATATATGGTCTGTCTGTCTGTCCGTCAGTAACCCGTTTGTGAAAATTGGTGATAGTGACTTAACCGCTTGGAATATTTAAACAATTTTTGGCATACTGATAGATAAGCCATATATGGTAAAAACCCTTCAAAAATAGTCTTCTCCAGAACTACTGGGCAGATTTCCACGAAACTTGATAAATAGCATCTGGGACGTAGGCCCATCATAAATTGCTAAAATGGTGACCCTGGGTTGACCTTGACCTTCTTTGTGCCTAGGTCAAACTTTGACACACATGCTTTTGTATTGGAAAAGTGAGAATGCATTTTATCCTGCAAACGATTCAGAATACAGTACTAAAGTATAAGATATATTTTTGCTCCTTACGATAAGGCGCATTTATAGGGGGAACCGTTTTAGGTCCAGGTCACATGACCAAAATGGCCACCGTACCCATATATGGTAACACTCATAAAGCTAAAAGCATCCGGCGGGTCGTGCACTTCAGCTGAAGCACTGGTTTTGTTCTGAATTGACATTTTGGTAAGGATGCCTTGCTTCAGAACGTTCAGAAAGACAATTTCTGTTTTCCGTGAACCCATATCGATAAACACCTCAGTCTGTGCATTCTTTACCATCTCCAAAATGGTTCCTTTTCTGATGAAAGCCTGTGACATTTTTCTTATTTATGCTTCAAACAAAGGTTGTGGCTGATCATTAGAATGGCCTCATTGAGGCGGTTCTGACAAGTACCCGCAACTTATCTTTTGGAGCAGAAATAAGAAAAATAATGTAAAATGAGTCGATCACATTTGTGTAATGCTCTTAGAGATGTAGCACTAATGACTTAAAAAATCATTATGCGGACTGATCAGATTACGCAAACACGCCTATACAAATACATTGCCACCTTTATCGCCTAAAGAATGAAAATTTTATGATGAAAAATTGTTATTTTGTTCTTATTTCTGCTCAAAATATAGATTGTGGGCACTCGTTAGAACCGCCAAATCAAGGCGGTTCTAACGAGTACCCATAATCTATATTTTAGAGCAGTAATAAGAAAAATAAGGTATAGCCCCGGAAACCCCAGTTTTACTATATAAAAGTGGGGTTCAAGGGGGTCAAAACTATATAGGTGGGTTTTCGTGAAGATTTTATATAGACGAACTTGGGTTCGCAGGGGTATACATTATTTCTCTTATTTCTGCTCAAAACCAAAGATTAGTCATACTCGTCAGAACCGCCCAAGCCTCTAACAAGTACCCACAATCTTTGTTTGAGTAGAAATATGAAAAAAATCAGATATATATTTTTATTTGTTTGGGCTGTAAAGATTTCAAAATATTTCAATAAACGTTCTTTTTCATAATGGTAAATGACGATAACATATTTTGTTCTGAATTGACATTTCTGTAAGGATGTCTTGCTTCAGAACGTCCAGAAAGACAATTTCTGTCATCGGTGAACCGATATCAATAAAAACCCCTGTGCATATTTTACCATCTCAAAAATGGTTCCTTTTCTGATGTAAACCTGTGACATTTTTCTTATTTATGCTTCATATAGGTTGTGGGTGCTCATTAAAATGGCTTCATTGAGGCGGTTCTAACGATTACCAAACAACCTATGTTTCGGTGCAGAAATAAGAAAAATTAATGAGTTGGTCACATTTTTGTTATGTTCTTAAAGAAGTAGCACTTACATCACAAAAACACGCCTATATAATTTTGACACTCTTGAACCCCACGTTTATATAGTTAAACTGGGGTTTCCGGGGCTATTCCTTATTTTTCTTATTTCTGCTCTAAAATATGGATTGTGGGAACTCGTTAGAACAGCCGCCATGAGGCGGTTCTAACAAGTGCCAACTATCTATATTTTGAGCAGAAATAAGAAAATTATCACAATTTTTCATCCTAAAATTTTCATTTTTTTTCGGCGATAAAGGTGGCAATGTATTTGTTTAGGCGTGTTTGTGCAACGTGACTTAGAAATTATTTATGCGGACTGAACAAATTATTTGTCCTTATTTCTCCTCAAAGACAAAGATTGTGGGTACTCGGTAGAACCGCCTCAATGAGGCGGTTCTAACGAGCACCCCCAACCTTTATTTGAAGTAAATATAATAAAAATATAACAGATTTTCATCAGAAAAGTAGCCAATTTGGAGATGTGAAAAAATGCACTTTGTCACACGGGTATGTGATCGTAGTGGTCACTGTGGCCACATATAATCGATTTAACACACCCCGCTCCCTCGTGTCAGTGAAATACTTATAAGTTGTTTAGGTCGTAGTACCAAAGCGTTAATCCAAAATCGTTAATCCATAGTTAAAATGACAAATATCAATGTTCGGATCAACAGACATGGACTCCAGAAGAGTGTAATCAGGCGTCCGTGGATATTAAGCATTACTTGGTAAGCAAGCTTCGCCCACCATACCCATCGACCCGAACGAAGAAAAGGTGTAAATGCCGGGAATGGCATGCCCGAGATTTTGGAAGTCTTCCTATGTCTTTCCACTGGCAAACATATCAGAAATAATTCTGGAAATGGCCACATTGTACGGATTCACAAGATCATGGTGCCTCCCATAAAACTTCTTTAGTGTTGATACCAGTTTGGGTTCTTGATGCCCCTGGCATAACAACCTGGTAGTGAGCACCTTCCCACGTTCCATAATGCCCTGATACTTTGAACAGGCTCTAGCATAACGGATTAACTGTGAAATGTAAACTCCATATGCTGGTGCAGACGGGATATTACTGCTCAGGAAGGGAAAGTTAACAATGGGAAAATTGAAGTCATCTCGTTTATCGTACAGCCTAGTAGTAAGCTTACCGTTGTCAATATAGAGATAACAATCCAAGTATGAGGAGGAGGTTGCAGTCTCTGTTGTTTCCTTAATTTCAAGTTCACGTGGATAGATGAATTCCAAGTACTCTGCAAATTTAGCACTTTTCACAGACAATAAATCATGTATATATCTGTAGGTGAAATTGAGTTGTTGTGCAAGGCGTTTCTTGCCTGCTTTGAGGATACCTTGTACAAACTCCGCCTCATACGAGTACAAGAACAAGTCGGCAAGCAACGGTGCACAATTACTACCCAATTGTTTGCTGAAATAATAGGCTACTGAACTACACGAAAATATTGTCAATTAGATATTCCAGCATCCTTATGACATCTGCATCAGTGTACTTTTGTGGTGCATCAGAGTGATCTCGAACTAAGTATGTGTCTTTGTAGCCAAGGACAACATACTGGTAGCGACGGTTACCATTCTTGTGGAAAAAACATTGATTTATGATTTCCTTGAGTTTAGATTTCAATTTATCATGAGTAATAGTTGTGTAGAGCGTTGAGAAATCGAAAGATTTTATGCTGTTTACTGAGAGAAAAGAATGTGACTGAAGATGTTCTCGAAGCTCTTTGGAGTTTTTCAAGATCCACATCTGATTCACACCACTCCTGGCATATGCAGTGTCACAATATTTCTGAAGGCCATCTTTAACTGCAGTAAGGATTCGTGTTAGGATCTGTGAAAGAGGCTTGGTTGAGCACTTAGCTGAACCCGCGATATATCTCTGCTTGTACGGATTTTTGTGAAGCTTAGGAATCCAGTACAATTTTGGAAGTTCCATATCTTCCTCTGGGAGGGAAATTCCAAACGAAAGCATCACCGATTGGTGGTATCGCAGAATTTCATCTTTGGACAAAGAAGAAAGCTTATATGTTGGGTTGCCTGTCATAGTGCTCAAACCAAGCTCTTCCTTTAAGCAGTTTATATTGTGTGTTTTGCAAACAAACACAATATTGTAAGATGCCTTGTCAGCTGGAACAACGACAAACTTCTGATGGATTTCAGCTAACTCAGCAGCAACATCTGGATCATCAAACACCGAATAATGTTGGCGAGACATGATTCTGCTGAGTACTGTTATACGTCTATTTACCAAGGCCATTACTGATTTTACCCATTCGGAGAGGTGTGTCAACCTCCACATCCTCTTTCCTAGCCCAGCGCCGTGCATAATCTTCAACAGAATACAAAATTAATTTGGAATTCTGTTTCCAAGTAAAAGACTTTGGTTCCCTGTATTTGACCTTTCCATGCCGGTTTTCTGTATACCCCATCAACCCCAGTTTTCTCTATATAAAGTGAAGTTTGGTGGGTGTTCATTTCACGGGCTTGATCACATATTGAAATGAAGAAAACATATATTGTCCTAAATTGGCATTTTTGTAAGGGGGACTTTCTTCAGAAAGACAGTTTCTGTTTCCTTGAACCACCATCGCATACCTGTCTGTGCATCTGTACTGTCCCGTGGTAGCATCCAGACATTCACATTTATATGTGCAACCATCGTCCCATGTACCACCTTGCGAATACACTTGTCCCTTGAACACACAACCACCTGTTACGAAAAAGAGTATACTAAGACAGGGGCTCACATGTTTTACATAGACTTATATAGGGAAAATCTTTAAAAGTCTTGCTGTCTGAAACAAGAAGGCCAAAGTCTTTGATATTTGGTACGAAGCCCCACCTAGTGTACCTCTTCCAAGAGTGTTCAAATTATTGACTTGGGGCCAAGAATGGCCCCACCCGGGCTCTCGTGTTTTACATTGAATTATATAGGGAAAACCTTTGAAAATCGTCTTGTCTGAAACCAGAATGCCCAGATCTTTGATATTTGATATGAAACTTCATCTAGTGGACCTCTACCGAGGTTGTTCCAATTATAGCCTTGGGGCAAAAAATGGCCTCCTCCCGGGGCCTAAATATTTTACAAAGATTTATATGGGGGAATTTATAAAAATCGTCATTTCTGAAACCACAAGGCCAAGATCTTTGATATTTGGTATTAAGCTTCATCTAGTGGACATCTACAAAGATTTTTTAAATTATAGCCTTGGGGTCAAATATGACAATGCCCATGGCTGCAACTGGTTCAACTAGTGTACATCTATGATGGCAATCCTGGATCTATTTAATCTGGTTTAGGAACATGTCTTGTCTTCGTTTAGTCTCATTTTTTTGACATCGCTTATGATCTTCTGGTATAAGATGAGCGAAACAGGGTTATCTTGGCCTTCCCTTTTTCTATTGCTTATGCTTCCTTGCCAACAAACTTTACTACTGGTGTGCCTATTAAAGCGACATATAGAACGGGACTTTATCCTTTTCAATCCTTAAAGATGTCATAATGCCGAAGTGCTATTAAGTGATGATTGGGGAGCAAACTTTAAATTCATCACATCTGTATGAGACATCGGTGTAAACAGACACCGAGGGGGTGGCATTAAAGGCATAGTTCGGATTCCGGAGAGTCTGTAGAGCTTGGAGATGGGTGTCGTATTGGCGTTATTTGCTTTTTTTCGGGGTTGTTTGTGCATATTGCTATGGTTTGAGCGCATGTCTTCGTGGGTGGAGCAGGTGTGGGGTTGCCATACGCGGTTTGGCGAAGCCTCTTTTTTAACCATCAGAGCTTCGGTCAATGGGTCCGAGTTTCGCTGTCGCGTGTTCGGCTTCGCTTTATTTGCGTTGTTTTGTACGGTCGTATGTTATAATTTTTTAGGATGTATTCTTCTGCTGCGATCACTATCATTCTGCTACGTTTTGAAATACGTAATAAAACCTAGCCCTTAATAAGTGACTGTGAAAATATGATCTGTGTAGACAAAAAAAAATTGTATAGGATGTTTTCACTATGTTTTGAAAAGCCTTGTGCCGTTCTGCTCCGTTTTATGAAATGTAAATGAACGTAGCCCTCGACATGTGACGGTAAGAGATGACCTAGGGATACTGATCTGGGCCCTGATTGCAGGTTGGTGTTTGTTTTCTCTCTTATTATATTTCAAGATATTTGTTTTCTGAACACGATTTGTTGTGGTGTGAGTGTGCCAATAGTGGCGGGTGGCGTGTGACCTGACCCCAAGCATCTGTGGTCTGGGTACGAGGCCGAATGCAGAGTATTTAGCTTCTCTCGATGGACCCGGTGTGTGTTGTTGCGATAAGATAATTATGACTGAACGGTTTCTTTGCCTATCATTGCAATTGTAAAATTGTTAAAAACTTCCCAATATGTTCTAGAAAGGGCAAGGAATACACCACAGAACTGGAAAATATAGAGTGTACATGTTTTCTAGGCGAGACTAGGTAGTTTCGGCCAATTAGGCCTCATTGGCCCTGAAATATTTGCAAAATTCAACAATGGAATCAGTGATCCCAAAGGACAAGATACATTTAACTACACTACTTTATAACATCATGCTGGCTCTTGAGTCGTAGACGGAGAGTCACCTAGGCATCTGGGCTGGTTGTCGGTGGTTCCGGTCCCGGGTTCGGATAACACAGTGATTTGAGAAGTGGTCACAATGTCTGTTCAGTTTTTGGGCCATTTGATGATGGCTTCCGACAGCCATACACGGGGACAATGTTCCAACATTTTTTTTCTTTCTGTTGTTTTCTTCTATCAGTAACATATAAACTGTATTGCCAATGCTCTTGACATACCACGAATATATCTTCTAAGTGTCTTTTTATTTTGTGTGGATAAAAGAAATAAATTAAAAATGACCAGGAATCGATAACATTATCCCACAGCTCCCATTAGAGACACAAAAGGCAAATAAACTCAAACATGAAACAATTGGACCCTAATGGAAACATCAATAGCGGAAAACCAAAAGGTCTATTACTTTCCCACAAAATTGCCAATTGGCCATCCAAAAGAAGATCAAAGCACTGAAAGTGCTAGTGGGTCCTGAACTTAGACTTTTCGTTCAACCCTTAAATTCCACTATTTTAGTGTAGGCATGAACAGAAGCCGCATAATGTGGCGTTGTGTGGTGTCTGTTTAGGTATCCAATCACGGTTTGCTAATACACAAGCTAGGAGCCCAGTCCAAGTTCTTGTTGTTGCACTGGAAGCAATTGAAGGTTTTCCGGTTTATTTATTTATTTTTTTATGCATTTTGTTTCTTGACCTAAATCTTTTCAGCTTCATCGTGTGTCCTTCTGTATACGTGTAATTACAAAATGGACCAGCACAACAGATTTATTTACGCATTTACAATATTTCTTCGGTAGTGCTAAAGCGCAAATGTAAAACAAGCTTTGCTGGAAAGGGCGTGTGTGCTTAAACATTTTGACCACTTAACTGCCTTCTTAAATATTTGTCCTAAGGCTTGGATTTCCTGACCGGAATCAAACTATTATTTATAGCTCAGAATGGTCGATAGTTTTCGTTAAGCTCTCAGAGAGGTCTAGACTTGCCCAAGTCCGTACATTTACATTTTTTAACATTTTTTTATATCAAATGAATGTCCTTTAAACCAAAAACAATGTAAAAGTCTCTTTATTCTTCATCTCTGAATGTAGGTTGTTAATTTCACAATTCTAATACAAGAGTGTATTGGTAAACAATTAATTCTACAATGGACACTTAATTAACAGACTTGGGCAAGTCTAGGAGCGGTCCGTCAGCGGGTTTCGACTGATTTCGTCTACATACGATAGACGCTTAGGTTGCCAGTCACAACAATTCGTGTCTGCTTTGTTGTCTCCTGGGAACGTTTACAGTCATTGTTGCAAATAATGTGGACACAGATCGAACGTAAAATAAACAAACAAAAATCCCTTTTTGTACCGGAGACCCACGGAACGGGATACTGGCAAACTTAGAAGGACCAGATCGGATATCACAGAACGAGGCGTGTGAACAGTCTACACTATTTGCAAAAACTTATTCTCCAATTCGTGAAGACTGGTTTCGCCTCGCCCCCCCCCCCCCTCCCACATCGAGGCTTGAAGACATAGATGGGCTGCATGATGCTTCCACGCAGAGCTGAAACCGACCACACACGAGTACTTGTAAACCACTATGAGGATAGAGGCCTGCCCAGGCAAAGCGGTGTGAGTAGGACCGTCAGTGCGTATAAACCCTGTTGGTTTCACTGGGCGACAGGGCTTGAGATGTCATTTATCTAAATGTCGGGTAACAGTCCAACGAAATTGGAAGAAACCATTCCAACATGACTTAAACTGTGTTGACAGGGGAGTTAAACCTCAAATCAAACAAACCAACAAATCTGGTTACGCCTCATACACATGATTTGCTCAGAAATCGATGTTGAATGATGCTAAAAATAAATAGCGCATAACTGGATTTCGTACAGCGCTGTTGATGCACCCACTGACCTAACATCGATTAAACTAGTATAGGACTATTAGGTTTCCCAAAATTGGTCATGTGGACAACAGCACGAATTTCAGTTTTTCCTTTATAACTTTGGGTCGACTGTCAGTAAACCAGGCGACCCAAAATTACTAAGAGTACACAGACTGAATGACAAACGATAGCAAAAATAAACCGCGACAGAAGAGCCGCCTTCTTCGACTCCATTCAACTCCACTCCAAGCTCGGCTCCATTCAATAATAAGTGTGTACTACACATAACTATTACACTAACACAAACCTGGTCTATACTCTGTTAGAGAAATGTGATATCACACTTACTGCCTGAGCCCGTCATGCCTGTTGGATTTGGCACATTAGGGTTCAAGGTATGAATCCCAGTTCCACCACCCGTTCCGGTTCCTGTGCCCGTGCCCGTACCAATCGTTGGAGTCTTAGGAAGACCATAGCCAGTGAAACCTTTTCCATAGGAAGGAATGGGGACGGACGAGAGGGAGCCACTTGGGCCTGCTACACAAACAGGTCGTCGACAGCAGGGATCATTTGGATTATCCTGCATATGGCACTCAGTTGGGAGGTTTGGAAACGTTGGGCATCTGTTTATTAAAATAAAGAAACAACGTTAGTATATCACGGCCATACTGCGACTTTTTCATATCATGTTTGTGAAGTAGACAATTTAATTTTTGTAAGATTTAAGACATTTTCCATATTTGAGTTTCAAACATGGATTGTTCGTGACCGTTCGAACCGCATCGATAAGGCTGGTTGTAACGAGTCCCAGCATTTAATGTTTAAATAGAGAGGTTTGTGACCACATAAGCGCGATTAAAGACCCCCTATCCCTAGTAAAACCGTTCTAAGACGTTTCTATATCATTTCCAGATTTATTTCTATTTTGGATAGCCATTGGCCATTTTGTGGGAATTTTGACCCTGTTCATTTTGCTTTCGGCTTATGATGTTTTTTATTATTGTAAAGTTGTTTTATGCTCGCACCCTCCTATCGCGTCTGGGATGAAGAAATCATATCTCAGATTCAACGGCCCAAATGGTGATGCAGCGACATGTTTTGGAGCATGGAGACCATGACAGTGCTCAACAATGGACATGGTCATCCACTGCACACAACCTTAGCTCCAGATGTATTACATTGCCTTGCCTCTGGATCGAGATAGTCCAGGGCGAGAGGGTGAGATTGCCTCTGCGCGCCATTCCGTCACTTGAATCAATTCTCAAACGTCATCTTTATCACATACACATATCCACAGCAGGACAACACATGCAAGCAACACAAAAATCCCTATGGCAATGGATGTGCGGCGAAGCAGCAGCTGAGAAAACACCAGAAGCTGTAGTTGCGGACCTGCATACAGGCGGTTTGGTTCTATACGGTCGCTTCCATTAAGAATAAAGAAGAATCGGTAATTCGCCTGCCGAGCTTAGTGACTGAGCAGACCTTTTTAGGATCGCACTGCTCACCCCGTAGGCTTGGGGAATGGAGCCAAATAAGGTGTCCTCAACGATTGCCTGATTAAAAAACCCTGGCTAGTTAATAGCGATCAGCGGAGATCTCATTTATAAGTCGAACAAAAAGAAGAAGAACCTTTACAACTGATGGACAGTGCTGATTTGGACAGACCAGAATGGAAAACAGGACTAGTTGGTAGAGAACGTCCGTGCTATAAAATCGAGATTGTAGTTTTGCTTGAAACTTGCCTTGCACAGAATTTTTGTTTATTTGATTTGATGTTTAACGTCCACATCGACACTGTATAGGTCATTTTGGAGACGTTGCTTCCAATTTTGTGGGGCTTTTACCCGGCATTGAGACGAAATGATATCCCAAGCCCTGTCGCCCGATGAAACCTGTAGGACTTATTAGCATTCGTTTGCTCATTTAACATACGAAGCTTATTTTAAACATGTTTTTCTGACAAATCGTCAAATATTGTTGAAAGAATTTAATTATGTAACGCAAACTATATAATTTGCAGTTACATATGATTAAATATTCCACAGACAACGACCAAATTACTATAGACAGCAAGGTCCGATTTTTCCGTTTTACACCTTTTTGATGATTTTATTTGTGTATGTCTTTAAATAAAACAACTTTCCTAGAACTGATTAAACATCTTTATCATATGACGTCGCGTCTGAGAGTATATTAACGCCATGTAATATTTTCGATAATCCACTAGTGGATTAAATATGCAAATTGGCTAGAAACGTCCCGTTACGTTACATGTGCGACGTCCTTAACGACGTCGCGTTTACTAACGGCGGAAAATTGACATTTTTGTAAACAATCGTGAATTAAATGCGTTTTAAATGTCATATGATAAATAGAATCTTGCATTCTTGCTCATGTATTATTGAAATTATTAAACTCGTTGAGGAAAAGGGATAAAATGCTCGGCAAAGCCTCGCATTTTATCCCTTTTCCTCAACTCGTTTAATAAATTCAATAATACATGAACACTCATGTAAGATCCTCTATGTCATCTGCCAAGGCTCTAGGATCAGACGCAATACCTTCTGAGGTCTATAAAGCAGACGGTGACCAGTTGTAAAGACAACCACAGAGTTAGTTCACAGTATGTGGAGAAAAAGAAGTTATGCCTAAAGAATTCAAGGATGCGTCAATTATCCACCTATTCAAACTGAAGGAAAATACTCAGGTCTGCGACAATCATCGTGGCATATCGTTGTTGTAAATTGCTGCAAGAGTCCTACTGAACCGACTGAGTAAACACATTAAACAGCCAGGGCTTCTAACAGAAAGCCAGTGTGGATTCAGAAAGGACATAAGTACAACTGACATTATCTTCACAGCAAGACCGCTTCGAGAGAAATACCAGGGGCAGAATATAGACCTCTACATGATCTTTATAGAAAATAGAAGTGAAGGCAATGTCAAAGCATTTAACACAGTCAGCCGTGAGGGTCTCGGGAAAATTACTCAGGTGACGTCTGGCTGTCCAACAGGTTCATGTGCTTGCACGGGTTAAAATGATGGTGAGTTTTCTGGTTCAGTCCATGTGACAAATGGAGACAAGCAAGGGTGTGTACAAGCCCAAAACTGTCCCGAACGCGGCTTCGGATAAGGATATACACCGTTCGTTTTTTACATATCAGGTATTGATTGGAAATACACCGAAAAACCCAAGGTCTCATCAGGAACTACACATTTTGCTATAAAACAGGGAATTAAGGATTTTAACTATGAAGCGCTTTTAACTTATGCACTTAATCTTCAGTATTGTGCAGAAATAAGGAAAAATATCACAATTGTTCGTCTTAAATTTTTCATGTTTTCGGCTGTACAATGTACAATTTATTTGTATAGAGGTATTTTCGGTATTGCTTGCTTGACATCACGTGAACATGTCCGTGAGATAAACACCATTTTTAACCCCGCTATATAAAGCAGAAACTGGGGTATACAGGGGTATACATTATTTTTCTTATTTCAGTTCCAAGATATAAGTTGTTGGTACTCGTTAGAACCGCCTCGATGAGCCGGTTCCAAAGAGCACCCGCAGCCTATGTTTGCTGTATAAATAAGATAAATATCACGGGTTTTCCTCAGAAAAGTTGACATTTTGAAGATGTGAAAAATGAACTATTCGCACAGGTATGTTATCGTAATGAGCCCTTGCTGATTTCCTAGCCGACAGTGGTCATTTTCTTATGAACTGACTCCATTCATTTTCTTACTTCTGTGTACATCTGTATTGTCCTGTTTTACCATCTGCACAAACGCAAGTATAAGTACAGCCGTCACTCCATCTCATACCACTTTGGTGGAGAACTCCCTTGTACAGACAACCCTCTGTAATGCATTTATGAATAAAATGAGATACACGGTACTATGAGTTTAAATCAATAGAAATGCAACCTCCAAAATGATGCATTTACTAATGTCTTTAAACAGACCTTTTTTCGATGGAAATGCATGGTACCTCTTCCTTACTTGTATTTGTACTCCCGGTTTGCTAGTTAAAACACTGGCAACATATGTCAAACACATTAAGTAAAAAATGCACACCGCTGTAAATACTACGTTTTCTTGTTTAAACTTGGTTTGACAAGGGTTTCATTTTAACATGTTTCAACCTGTTTTTTTATACCTTTATCCTCAGCACATTATTAAACCACGATTCGGTCATGTACAGATATTAATCACCTCTTGCTAAACCAGAATAACAATTCAATGAAAGGGATACCTTTTTATGGGATGAAGTGAAGTTAACTAGCTTTTATATTTTTTTATATTTCCTAGTCGAAGAACACATTGCGGGTTCTCGTTAATACCCCCTCCGTGAGTTCGTAGCAGAAATAATGTCCGTTGCCTAAAAAACATTTTAGCCATAGGGGAAACTAGAACTCATAAACTGGGCCCGTCAAGCGATTTTGGTACTTATCGCCTATGCGAGCAGCGAAGCTTCAGGCGAGCCTGCGCATCCGCGCACTCTCGCCAGAACCTTTGCTGCTCGCTCATACAAGCAGTGAATCAAGAGGAACCTTCAGACCGAAAGCCATATCCATGGCCCCTCTGAATGGCTGGGCATGCGCAGTTAAAATTTGTCATGACGGAATGATCGAAGACACAAATTCGCTTGGCGGGGCTCAACTGGTGTGAGGGACGATGATAAATGCATTACAAGGGTCACTGTCCAGCATTACGAGGCTTGTCGAATGATACCGGGTAGTGATTCTCAGAGATGGAATTTTTAACAACTTTTTAATTTACTGTACGATTTTTTGAGCCCCGCCAAGCGAATTTGGGTCTTCGAGCATTCCGTCATGACAAGTTTTAACTGCGCATGCCCAGCCATTCAGAGGGGCCATGGATATAGCTTTCTGTCTGAAGGTTTCTCTTGATTCGCTGCTTGTATGAGCGAGAAGCGAAGGTTCTGGCGAGACTGCGCGGATGCGCAGGCTCGCCTGAACCTTCGCTGCTCGCATAGGCGATAAGTACCAAAATCGCTTGACTGGTCCCATTTCATTTCTCAGATGAATGTTTAATAATGCAATAATTTCGATTACCGACATCAGGCATATTTTAAAGACATTTTCGGGATGTTTAATGACATCACATGTTTAGTGACGTCAACCTTAACGACGGCCTTAATGAAATCGTATACGACCAGTTTACATCGAACACATGGTAATGCTAGGGTTTACCTGGATAGGATAACCTGGGTGGGATAAGAATATCTATTCCAGGATAAAATTTAAAATTTCCTTATCTGGTGTGCAAAAAGACTATAGTCGTCGGTGCCACTTTTCGTCCCTTTGTGGGCGTGTCTAAATACATATTTTGTTTCAAGTGACTCATATTGCATACCTAATGTACTGCCCCCAACATTTGGTATAACCGTTGGTAATTGTCCTGGTGCAAACGTAAGTCCAGGGCCAGGCGTTGGAACTGCGGACGGATTCGGTTGTGGAACTGGGTATCCACCAATGGTCCCCGGTTGTGTCTGAGAGCCTTGGAAGGTTCCCGTCTGTCCTGTACACTGTATTGACGGACAACATTCCCCTGGTTTGTGGACCATTGTGCAGCCAATAGGCAGATTTGTCATGTCGGCGCATCTACAATTATGATAGTTTAATATATAAACTTTCACTACGTAAACATGTTCATGAACTAGACAGACCTGTACACCGCAATGGGTATTGTTAGTTTGTTTGTTGTTTTTTTCCTGTGTTGCTGTTTTACGTCCCCGTCAACAATATTTATGTCATTTTGGACACCTTACATCCAATTTTGTGGAACTTATATCCGACATTTTGATGAAATGGAACTCTGTTGTGAAGATTTATTAATTGATTATCCTATATTACACAAGGTCAACCAATATTCAAAAGTCATAAATCATGTTTTTAATTGCGTCAATTAATAAAATTGTCATTAATCAAGTAATTTCGTATTGGCCCAGTTACAGGTCCTCGGTCAGCTGTATTGGCCTCGGCCTTCGGCCTCGTGCCAATACAGCAGACCTTGGACCTGTAACTGGGCCAATACGAAATTATTTGATTAATAACAGTATAGTAAAGCATCGGGCTGGAGACCGAGAGGTAGCCGGTTGTATCCCAACTAGTGCCAACTGTTGGTTCCGTCAGCAAGAGACTTAGTCCACATTGCTTAGTACTATAATGTTATTAATCAAATAATTTCGTATTGGCCCAGTTACAGGTCCGAGGTCTGCTGTATTGGCACGAGGCCGAAGGCCGAGGCCAATACAGCTGACCGAGGACCTGTAACTTGGCCAATACGAAATTACTTGATTAATGACAATTTTATTAATTGACGCAATTAAAAACATGATTTATGATTTTTGAATATTGGTTGACTTGGTGTAATACAGGATAATCAATTAATAATAGTTGCTACCAAGGTAGAGTGGGGCCATATGGAAGATTAGCACTTGCTTGCAGAATTCGTTTGAGTATAATCGAAGTCGTTTATTATTACTATTATTATAATTACTATTATTATTATTATTTTTATTTTGATTATTACATCACAAGCTCTTGCCGCCCAAAGAAATCGCTAGCCTTGAAGGAGCGGTTTGACTTAAGCCAGCTTCCTGGGCAGGCTATTACATTCTAATATGTTTTAGAAAGGGTTATCCTTTGGAAGCAAGGAATGCACCAAGTAACTGGAACATACGGAGTGTATATGTTTTCTTGGCCAGACTAGCTAGTTACGGTCATTTAGGCCTCCTCAGTGACCTTCAAATATTTTCAAAATTCCACAATGGAATCAATGATCCCAAACGCCATGAAAATATAAACTACACTATGATGTAGGGCAGGGAGACTTTTACAGCCGCACATTACCTGTACTCATGTTGGATCGGTTGTTGTTTTGTACCATGCAGCTTAATATATTTCTGCAAGCCCAAATGATCTGAGGCGCTCACGCTCAGCAATTAAGGGTTGACAGTATAATACATTATTGTTTGCTCCATAAACCTTTGCAACATTTTAAATATGGCAGTTCTAAAGAGTATGCGCAATATATATTTGGGTTAAAAACGTGATAAATTATTACATTGTCTCAACTGCGGTTTTCTAATGTAAACATGTTGCATTGATACGAATATAGAATATATATATATAATCTTCCATCTAATGCAATGAGGCAGGTCCAGTATCAATTGAAGGGGTGTCTTGTTAGTCTTACATTATTGTCCAGTACTTTAAGCCGACTTTGGCGGCCTGTTTAGCTCTACGGTTTTGTTATATGTATTACCTTCTAACCGGACGCTAGGTATTCATGGTTTGATTGCATCGGTTAAGACAATAAAAATCCCTTATATGAAAACATCTGTGATACCCTTTAACTTTGATGACATATTTTCTGACAGCATATCTTTTTTCGGCAGATAAACACTATGTCTATTTAAAGTATCCCTGGAGACCAGTTAAATAAAAATCAAAAATGAGTTCCTTTAAGAGCAATGAAAACATGCATAAGAAAGAAGATGGGTCATACTACGTAGTTTCGGCTAATAAAGCCTCATCAGTGACCCTGTAATGATCCGGCAAAGAAAGCCAGAGGAAACATACTGCAATTTTGCGAATTTCGAATAGGCAGTCGATTCAAAGACTGATATAAATCAAAATGGGGTCCAAATAATTAAAAACCTGTCTAGAATATGTGTCTAAACCAATAATTGATTTCTGATTTCTCAGAATATTCACGCTGATCTCAAAGGACCAAAAGTAAAATATAAACTGCACTATGGTTGATGTACGGGGAGACGTTTTACGGCCGCCACACGGCACAACACCAGCTGCAGTGAAGTTATAAACTTCAATGAAGCTCATATATTTCTTATTATCACCTAACTTCTCTATTCTGATGGACATTTTGTATGTCAATTTTATACATGCCTTGACAACCCCTGTAGTAAATAACGCATGATTATTGGTTCACAACATCATGACGCCGTCTGTGACAACACTGCTATTTTCTTTTATATTAATTGCTGCTCCGGGGTGTAGTGGTTATGCTACTCGCCTTGTAAACCAGAGATCGCAAGATCGATCCCGGCTTCTGCAGACTTTCGGGTGCATCTTTAAACCGAGGACCCGTCTCCGTATGACCTTATCTGTTGGTGAGACGTAAACCACAAACACTCCTCTAACCTACCTAACTTAATAATGATAAAGTGTATTTTAATTCTCGTTATCAAAATACGTATGTTTGAACAATTATTTTGAATTTTATGGCGAGATTGCTGCCGAATCCTACCAGCGCACGCCCTAGGCCTCTGCGAGCAAGCTTTATGGCACAAAATGCGTAGAATAAAATACAAGATTAAGCTACATGCTTGGAAACCAAATCGAACAAACTAGTGAAACGGTGTTTCCAAAGGACCTCAAACATGCTTTGTAAATTTGTTTATTTTATGGAATGAAAACGGATTTACAAATACACATCACCAGGTCTGAGAGTTTAGCTATTTCTAAAGACTGTCCATAAAAATAAAGACAGTCTTTAAATGTATGGACTCACGTGTCTGTAGAAAGCAATGCAAATCGTAAGAATTTTCAAAAATTCGAAAATCGCAGAATATGTATTATATAAACTTCTTCGTTACATGATGAATTACATACACAGAACATTTTTTCTCGAATCTGTTGTCTAATTTTTGAGTATTTATATAAAACGGCTACGGAAGATATTCTTGTTTAGGTTTTCTCCCTTCATATACTTAACAACAAGTGTGCCATGCATCAGTTGACATATTTCATTGTTTATAGTGTAAGGGAGAAAACCTGAACTACACAGAATCAATTATTTAGTTTCTTGAATTATTAATCAACAAGACAACGGATCATACTCAGTTTTCAGCTACACGCAGATTATCGTGCAATAAAGAAGGTTGCATACCACATGTCCTGCGATTTTCGAATTTTTGAAAATTTGTACGATTTGCATTGCTTTCTACAGACACGTGAGTCCATAAATTTAAAGACTGTCTTTATTTTTATGGACAGTCTTTAGAAATAGCTAAACTCTCAGACCTGATCACGGGTGAATTTTTTTTTCTTATTTCTGCTTAAAGACATTAATTGTGTGTAGTCGTAAGAACCGCGAGGCGAGAACCTCAGCTAACGAGATCACACAATCTAAATGTTTTTAGTACCAATACGAAAAAATGAGATTTTATCTGAAAATATTTTTATTTGGAAGTAAAGGAATGGGCATATTTTCGTAATCTGTCAGAGGATCCAAAACACTTTTGACTGATCGGGGGATCCTCGTGGCAAGCCAAGAGTAACTTACTTCTGGTCGCATCTATAGAAACCATAAGCCGCATTTTCACAAGTACACTCAAGGGAACATCCATCATCCCATTTCTGGCCTTGATTATAAGCAACACCATTGTATACACAACGATCTGAAACATAAGAATATATGATTTTGATTAAAATTATTTTTCGAGGATCTGTCATCTAAATAATGCAGAGGAATGAACATCTTGAGAGCTTTTCTAACATATCCATATGTGACCGAGCGCACAGAACGTCTTTTTCAACTGATGCAGTCAACAACCTATGTAGGGGTCAAACCATTCAAGTACTAAAGCCATCACCGTAGCTTAACATAAATAAAAAGTCAGATCTATACCATGTTGCTCATACAGCCATGCCTCATTAGTGTTCAATAGTGTTATATATTCATAATTCCCTATCTCATTTCTCCTCCGAAAGATTTGACTTCGCCTTCGAAGTCATATTCAAAAATGCTAGGAATGTAGACTCTACAGTAGGAATCCTATGCAATTAGGGTCACTGAAATGTCCTTTTTGGGTCGATTGTTTTTCAATCGGTCGACTGTTACTAAGGGAATAATCTGAATTAGTGCTGTTTTCCACGCGACTTTCAATGATTTGGGGAAACCAAATTACGGTTATTGATAAAAAAAATAGTTGCGCTATTTTTATCGATGTTACATTGCGTGTTTGCTGTACGTTTTTTTACCCAGATCAAATGCCGCGTCTGTTCATGTAGCTGCTCAGGGTTTTCATTGTTGGCTTAAAAATACTGGTATTTAAGGTTCAGTTTAAGGCTGTTGGTTTAATAATATATTTTTGATTTATACAATTTCGTTTTTACTAAAATCGAAGGGGTATACGGTTTTAATGATTGTTTTTAAATCATTTAGTAGAGGCCTGATAGTTGATTGTGGAATCGTCTCAAAATAAACATACAGTGTTTGAAATAGATGAAAGTATGTGTATGTTTGTTTGAAACAGATGACAGTATTACTAAATAGAACGTACACTCTACGGACTCAAATTATCACATCCGACTCCAACGTATGTACCGCATAATGCAAAGGTTAGCCCCTACAACACTTACGTCCACTACATATACTTCTGGAAACAGTGTAGATCCTGGTGTGAAGGCTCTGAACCATTTTATTGGGATATTTATCGCTTACCATTTAGCTACTCATCCAATAGAATGGACGTGACCAACTTCAGTGATGGAAGAGTGTACTCCAGAGGGGTTTGAATTTAATAAATCATTGGTCGAAGAGACTTGGACTGTTTCGGTATACCCTCATGTTTTTTTACTTAATGCAATTGGTGTAGATCCTGAACAGACGCCGCGTTCTTCGGCGTCTGATCTGAGTCGTCACTGTTTGCAAACACGACACATGATTCCATTCTAGCTTTTACAGATAACACTCTTACATACACGAAACACTCTGACCTCATATTTGAATAAATAAATCCGCTATGTTACTACGCAGAAAAGCTAACGTGACTATCACTGACTAGTCGGAATAACTTTTTTAAAGAACATGCTGCAGTGAGGGCAAAGAGTTGCGTAAAAGGGTTATCTTTTAATCATTGGATGGCCTTGGCAAACAGTATTGTCCCAGTCCAGACGCCACAAAATGCGGCGTCTAAACAAGAAAAACATCAATTGCTTGAAATCCGGAATGTAAGGGTTCAATTAAACAGTATAAATCATAGCCCAGGACTATTTCAGCGACCAACACTCAGAGACAATCGACCCAACATTACTCTTAGTGCTTTGATTAATTCTGGTGACAACGCCAAATGTAACCGACCACACGGGGCGTCTCTTTTAAGTTAAGCAGTCGCAAACCCATCCAAGTACTAACTGCGTTCTCCCTTGTTACACTTACTAGAATAGTCAGACCACTATACCCTGTTGTTGTAAAAGCTTACTCTTACAAAAAAAGCTGGTGTAAGTGCTAAGATTGAAACAAAAGTACAGTTGCACGCAGTTTTGCTATCATCAACAGAGGTGCACTCTTATCTACAATAAATATGTTCTATAAACGGGTTATCCTTTGGAAATAAGGAATACACCACAGAAGTGAAAAATATGGAGTGTACCTGTTTTCTGGGCCAGACTAGCTAGTTTCGGCCAAAACACACGTTTGACTGATCGGGGGATCCTCGTGGCAAGCCAAGAGTAACTTACTTCTGGTCGCATCTATAGAAACCATAAGCCGCATTTTCACAAGTACACTCAAGGGAACATCCATTATCCCGTGTTTGCGGGAACAATGTTTTATTTTTGATGTCACTGAATGATCATGTGGAGTGGCGTTTATCAATGTGTTCATGAAAAATAAATTGCATCCATATAGTTAACTAAATAATAAAAAAGAATGCGTGTCTCCTTACCGTTTGGTCCTGGTGATGGTGTTACATCTGAAAATTAAATGACATTATTGTTATTGATTGTCGACAAGCTATTTGACCTGTTTAATAATAAATTATTAGGAGAACCCACATTAAGGCCGCCGCATGACAAAATCCACAGTTATGCCTGTTCATCCGCACAGTCTAATTGGAGTCGCCACTTACCACAGGAGTTTTCTATAGACCCAAGCTACGCAAAGAGAGATAAATAAAAATCGTCGCCTTACGCGTTGGAAGGGTATGCTGACTGGTGTGTTTGCACATCGTCCTGGTCTTATTGTATGTTTTGCTTTCGTTTACTTGCTCATAACCCATTCAGTACTAGAAACCCCTAAAGGGGTACCTCGGCAAACTCTGCAGGCCCAGAGCCTCCACTGTTTGCTAAAAGTTCAGTCATATTCCAAATAAACTTTGATGAAAACACAACCTGACACTCCTTAATTTTGGAATGGACTCGTGCTATATATGAGGAGGAAGATTCCATTTGGTACAAAAAGGGTTAACACTTGTGAATATTAATTTCCCTAAAAAACATTGACAATAGCAAGCATTGTCTGAAGCAGAATTGAGGGCACTATTACAATAGCTATGAAAACAAATTCGTTTGTGAGACATGGAAGACTGCTTTGATTCCTCCTTATATATAGCAGGAGCCCATTTCAAAATTAGGGGTGTCAGATTGTGTTTACATCAAAATTGATATGGAAAATGCCTGAACATTTCGCAAATAGTGGATGCCCTGATCAGACGTTTTATTTGGGCTTACACTGTTTTCCAGGGTACCCGTTTTGGGGTTTCTGGTACAAAATGGGTTAATACCCCAAAAACGTGGCGAAAATATAAATTAGAAAATGGACACTATTATTACCTAATATCTTTCAACGTCAACTCCCTTAATTTGATTTATTCATGTGAAGCTGTATACAGTACCATTTAACATAATTTTACTGCGAAATAGAAATAAAACAACGCACAACAATGTTACCAAATATCAAGATTGTAGATCTAGAGTAAGGTTTTGTCAGTGGTCCTGCACTTGCAGGTCCAGGTGATTCGGTCGGACGCGCATCGCGTGCTGAGCAGAATGTAATGGCTTCAAATAGCGCCGGGTAAAGCAATCTTTTTATTGAGACTGTTATAAAATAAGAATCTGTTTCAGTTTTTGTTGAATATGGGCGTTTCCAGCCCGAAGGATTGCCGTGCTGCGCGGAACCCAGGCTCAGCACGGTTATCTCGAGAGTTGGAAACGCCAATAAAAAACAGAAACACGTATTAGATTACGATAACACAAACGTGCGACATAGTGAATTTTTACATCTCCACAATGGATACCTATCTGATGAAAATCCTTGATATTTTTCTTATAAATGTTCAAAACAGTACATGTATGTCTCGGAGCAGAAATACGAAAAAAATAATGTATACCCCTATAAACCCAAGTTTTCTCTAAACAAAGTGGAGTTAGGGGGTCTTCATTTCACGGACTTGTTCACGTGATGAGATTCGTTTTTGGCACGACACTACAGACATTTTCGTTTTACGTTATTTAATTTCTTTTGTTTTTCATGCTTTATACTTATGAAGTTTGCCTGGGTAAGAACACCAGGATAAGAACATCATTTTTACTGCAGTAAAATTTACAGTGTATTTGTATAGGCGTGTTTTCGTAATGAATAAACAGTTTACCGCTAGTGACTTTGTGTTATCGCACATGTGACACATGGGTGTACACAGTACAATTTGGACAACTGGAAAAAGGAGCAATCAAAACGTAAAACATACTTACTACATAAATTACAATGCGCCCTGCAATTTTCACTTGCCCACTGGGAGTACTGAGGATTAGTGCAGGTGTCCAGTTGATATTGGGCGCAATTGGCTGCCTTGTCAATACATGGTTTAGGTGTAGTCATGGTTTGTACACCTAAAAGGGGATAAAAGATAATCGATATAGTGGAGGAGAGAGCATAGAGAAACAGAAAATTCCAAATTAAAATTATTTATCCTATGTCTGAGATTGTAATAACGCCATTAAATAAATCCTGTGATCCACTAGTGGAATAAATATGCAAATTAGTTAGATAAGCCCCGAAACGTAACGCGTCCTTAACGACGTCGCGTCCAGTAATAGTGGAATATTGCCTTTTTTGTAAACAAATCGTGAATAAAATGTGTTTTAAATAGAATCTTGCATTCGTGCCCGTGCATTATTAAACTTATTAAACTTATATAGAAAAAAGGATTAAATGCTCGTCGAAGTCTCTTATTTTATCCCTTCTCTTCAACTTGTTTAAAAAATTCAATAGTACATGAACACTCATGCAAGCTCTTGTCCATAGTTTTAAGCATGCCATTATTCACGAAACACGTGATTCTAACACAGCGCGCCTATATAGTCAATGGAAAATAACTGTGTTTTATTCTACAACAAATCACAGCAAAGAAGAGCGTGACGTGTGACGTCATTAAAACTGCAAATTTATGACGTCACTAGTCAATTTCCTTTACGTTGGACGGTGTAACGTCAATTTCTTGCATCGAAAATGTTAGAAAAAGATATAAATGCATGTTTTTCAGTCGATGATTTTAGCGGGATTTCCTCTAACAATAGAGAAAAGTTGTGAGAATTTGAAGGAAACAAGAGCATTATTGCCGAGTTTCAGCGTGTTAGAATCGAAAAAGATCGGTTCTAGCCGGTGATTTGTTAGATAATAAATGACAGTTTGTCGGTCAGTTGTAAGTAGACAAATCACGCGCGCTACGCGCTCGTGACTTGTCTACATTACAACTGACCTCCAAACTGTGATTTATTACTCAACAAATCACAGTTAGAGCTGATCAATTTTTAAATAAACATTTCTATTTTCCTATTTCAGCTCAAAACATAAATTGTGAGTGTTCATTAGAAGCACCCGTATAAACAATCATCGTTTAAAGCAGAAACAAATGTGTCTATATGCTTTTCCTAGATCCTTGAAATTACAATTATAACTTGCGACATGGTGTCAAATACGACTAATTACGACTGTGAAAAGGTGATGATTTTGCAAACACCTCTCCTTCTCACGAACGCTTTTTATTTCAAGCAATATATTGAGTTCACTCAACTAACGACTTTTTCACCTTTGATGACGACTACTTCCCAGTTTCTTAGTTCTTTTTGGCTATATTTCTTAGTTGCAAAAAAGAACGCAATATGCAATAGTTGATTCTTTTAACAGATGGTATTTAGTCAGACCAATTGACTATTAAATATGTGATGAATTCTAACACAGCGCGCCTATATAGGCAATGGGAAGCAACAAATCACAGTCGGAAGAGCGTGCTGGGTGACGGCATTAAATGTCGACGATTTATGACGTCAATCGTAGATCCTATGACGTTAGACGGTGTTACATCAAATTTTCGAAACGAAAACGTTACAAAGGACATAAATACATGTGATACAGACAATAATATTTACGGGATTTCTTCTAACAACGGCGAAGGGTTGTGAGAATTTGAAGTAAACCCAACAATATTGCCGATTTTCAGCGTGTTTGATTCGAAATAGATCAGCTCTTGTCTATGATTAGTTGAGTAATAAATTACAGTTTGTCGGTCAGTTGTAAGTAGACCAATCACGCGATTTGGACTACTTTACAACTGACCTCCAAACTGTGATTTATTACTCAACTAATCACAGCTCAGTTGCGCTGATCTGTTTCTTAATTCGAGTCATGTTTGTAAATGCAATGTACAAATAAAAATTCGATGGGTGGTAAATCGCACGATTTTGCGTTGTATGATTTGTAAAATTTCCATCATGTTTTTTATCCAGTCTGATGAAAAACCCTGCGAAACCTGTTTTTATAAAAAAAAAGCCGGGGTCTACAGGGCTATTTATTATTTTTATTATTACTGCTCCAAAACCTAGTTTGTGGCTATGCGTTAGAACGAGCAGTCACAACGTATGTTTCAATTATAAGTAAGACAAACTTCTGACAAATGTTCACCAGGAACGAAAGACTGCACTCTGTCTTACGGATGTATTATTGCAATGACACGCTGTGAACAACATGCTCTCACAACATTTGTAAACGAGCAGTTTGTATTCGCGCTAGCGAGGTATGATGATCCTCAAAGAAGAACTATTTTAATTTACCTGACCCATGTCCACTAGTTGTCCCAGACCCTGTGAAATGTCCGAATTGTTTGTTGAAGTCACAGACTGGTTCAGCACAACATTTGCCAGCATGTTTCTCAAGATGACACTGTGGTGGAAGGTTAGTGTAGGTAGCACATCTGCATGAACACATCAGTCATTAGGTTTATACACAATGGGAGATAACGTATCAATGCGATTGATATTTATCTATGAAAATTTCAACGTGCTGTGTATTTACAATCTATGCTCTAATTGTGGATTGTTGGTGTTCACTTAGTCGTTTCTAACATGAGGGAGAATTGCCAGAGGTATAAACTCTTGGCAGGGAAAACAAATTAGGAAACTGTTGAGTTAAACATTCAGAGTGATGAACAGAAAATTAAAGGAAATGTGGATCGAGAGAGGATTACTCATTTTCATTAACAGATAGGTGAAGAAATGACACAGCTGAAAGAAATAATAGGAAAGCTGAAGGCTGAAATTTAATGCAATAAAGATTGTTAAACATAAAGAGCTATATAGAAAAGCTTATATAGTGTAAAACAATCTTTTAACCTGAGAAAGAACAACGGAAAGATAGCATGATAAACAAACAAGAGCTAATTCACGTCATAATGAAACTGGTAAAAGAGATGGGGTTTCGGAGGAGGAAATGGTAGAATTCCCTTAATTACACGGACAGGTGCTCAGAAAAGAGTTAATATCAGACAATGAGGTTGTAGGGAGAATATTTATCAAGGATGATTACGGAAATGGAGGTAAAACTCTCAGCAGACGCCAAGATTGCAGACCAGTGCCGCAAAGATTTTGGATCCAATATGAGTAGTACTCCTATAGGAAAAGTGACACATCAGAGACAATATAGAAAGAATTCACGGAAGGAATACATTTTAAGGTGACTTAAATTAAAAGACAAACAAAGGCTCATGGAAAAAAAAAACAAATAGAGTCAAAAAAGAGTTAAATTTAGATGAAACTTACCAAATCGGACAGCGGTTTTGTTGGCCTTCGAAAATCAACACAACGTTTTTCACAATATAAATATATGAAATAGAAGCGGAGACAATGATCAGGAATCGATAAAATAACCCACATCTCCCATCAGAGAAACCAAAGGGAAATAAACACAAACATGAAACAACAGACCTAATGGAAACATCAATAGCGGAAAGCCAAAAGGACATCCACTTTCCCACAAAATGGCAAATAGTCTGTCCAAAATAAAATAATATAAGCGACACAAACGCCTCAAGACAAACCATAACAAAAATAAACCGCGACAGAAGAACTGCCTTCGAACGGTCAGCGGAAACGAATTCCACGTGGGGGTATGGGGGAGGGGCTAAATCGATTTTACGTGGCCACAATCCTCGTCCTTACTTCCGTCGCGATTTAGACAAATAATTTGTTTAGTCCGCATGAAGGCCTCCTAACTCATCAGTGCAACATCTCCGTGAACACAAATAATCAAACACCCACAGAGATGAAACAACGGTTAGGACTCGACAGCAAGAAACCACTGAAAGGCTGGAGCAACAGAAAATCAATAGATAGACTCCGATGGGCCCGACCAGAGATAGAGCATCAGGCACCTACCAACATTACCTTGAATTAGATCTCTCTAATTCTCAATAAGCCTTTACGCATGAACCGTCTTAGAATCTGAGGCCTGACCCAACGGCGTTCAAATAAAGAGGGAAGCAAAGTTGTCAACCGTGATTTGGTTAACTACCATGCATGCAGTCTGTCGTATAACATTTATGTTGTACCCAGTCTTTTTATATCGAAGACTGATTTTAAGAAATTGGGTGCTGAAATCATTACGGTTATATATTTTTCTGAATTTATATACTAAGTCACCATAGAATTCGGGTTCCGATAGACCTTATTGCAGAAGAGATTTAAGTCCAATATTGAATTCTGAAAATAAATCAAAATGACGTCTATAAAAGTTTGAAAAGGCTTTGCGTAGTTTATGGTACCGATAAGCCTGATTAAGAAGTTTAGCCGTTAACAATTTATTAAGAGTGTTGAAAGCAGTTACATGACTACAAACTCTGGCAAATCGAATTAATGGCGAAATATAAACACCATAGGATGGCACACGAGGAACAACACCATCCAAAAAAGGAAAATTTACAATCTCATAATCAAAATCATCGCGTTTATCATAAATTTTGCACGAAACAAACCCATCTACAATAGATGGATGTAAATCCAAAAACGGGGCCTCAGTATCAGGAGAAATTGCTTTATGTAACTGAAGTTCTGGGGGGGGGGAGTGGGCTGGGGTAAATTTGACTGTTTAAACCATCGAAATAGGTATTGTCAATATTTAATAAATCATCCAATATCTAGAAGTAAAGCGAAAAGCTTCAATGATTTCAGACTGGTTTTCAGCAGAAAGGGATATCAAGAAATCTCTCTCATAATAAAACAAAAACAAATCAGCCACAAGTGATGCGTAATTAGTCCCAGCGTAATACCCATAACTTCTCTAAATAACTTAGTACCAAATCTTATGTAAATATTGTCAAGTAGAAAGGTGAGAGCTTCACACACTTTCTGACATGACAATAAAGAGTAAAAGCTGATATTATACTTTATAATTTTATTATACAGTTTTGTTAAGTTTTAATTTTATGAATAACATAAAAGCATAATAAGATTGGCCTAGTTAAGGTTACACAATAACATTTAAAATGACTAGTGCAAGGTATAGTCTATCCTTAAATCAATTTTACGTGGCCACAATCCTTGCCTTTGGTCTGTCGTGGTTTAGAATTTGTTCAGCTCCCCTGAGGCTTTTCATCTCAGTATTGCTACATCTCCGAGAACATAAAAATCGAACGATTACAGGGATGAAACGACGAGAGAGCTCCACAGCAGGAAACAGCTGAAAAGCCGGAGAAAAAGAAAACCAACAGTTGGACCCCAACGTCCCGACCAGAGACAGAGCATCAGGAACCAACTGACATTACCTAATACTTTAATTAAGCCTTGGCGTTGAACGTTCAAACCGTCATAGGGTCTGAGACTGACCCGCCGGCGTGCAATTAAAGAGGGAAGCAAACATGTCAATCTTGATTGGGTTAACTACCATGCCGCAGCATGTCGTGCAAAATTTCACGATACTTTTGGGTTATTTTGTCTTTCATGTTATTCGTCAAGTGAACCCAATACATTTTTATGATAAAATAGGAAAAAACATCTCTTAAAATCATTTATGTCCCTTTCTTAACTGGCTCTTTATACAGGCTCTTAGTTTTCATTTGATGTATAACATAATAGCATAATAGGATTGGCCTAGTTAAGGTTGAACAACAAAATTTAAAATGACTAGTGCAAGGCATAGTCTATCCTTAAATCAATTTTACGTGGCCACAATCCTCGCTTTTGGTCTGTCGTGGTTTAGACAAATAATTTGTTCAGCTCCCTTGAGGCTTTTCATCTCAATATTGCTACTTCTCCGAGAACATAAAAATCGAACGATTACAGGGATGAAACGACGGGAGACCTCGACAGCATGAAATAACTGAAAAGCCGGAGAAAAATAAAACCAACAGTTGGACCCCAACGACCCGACCAGAGACAGAGCATCAGGAGGAACCAACCGACATAATCTAATACTTTAAGTAAGCCTTTACGTTGAACGTTCAAACCGTCATAGGGTCTGAGACTGACCCGCCGGCGTGCAATTAAAGAGGGAAGCAAAATTATCAACCGTGATTGGGTTCACCACCATGCAGGCACCATGTCGTACAAAATTTATGGATACTTTTCGGTTACTTTGTATTTCATGTTATTCGTCAAGTGAACCCAACATACATTTTCATGATAAAATAGGAAAAAAACATCTCTTAAAAGCATTTGTGTCCCTTTCTTAACTCCCTCTTTGGGAGGAATTCCCTTAGTACTGAATAATAAGGTCAACTTACTTCATGTAAATAAGTCCTTCTTATAATCACTCCTCTTAAAGGTGGTTTAGGTCGTAGTACCGAAGCGTTAATCCAAAATCATTAATTCGTAGACAAAATGACAAATATCAATGTTCAGATCAACAGACATGGTCTCCAGAAGAGTGTAATCAGGCGTCCCTCTTTATATAGTTAAAGCGTCGGTTTAGATGGATATATTATTTTACTTATTTCTGCTCCAGAATAGTGTGTACTCGTTTTAACCGACAAAACGAGGAACATTGATAAGAAACATATCGCAGATTTACGTCTGAAATATTACCGTTATTGAGAACGAATGTGCGCCCCATGTCACATGGATGTGTTTTAATGAGTAGTAAACGGATCATTGTTGTTCGAACTGCTGAAGGTTTCCTTTTCAAATATGAAGCACGCCTATGTGCAAAATACAAAATAATACTTATACAAACAGCGATTTCTACTATATTTGTATTTTGTAAAATCATCTAGCAGTAACTTACACAGAGGTACAAGTTGATAAACCAATAGATCCATCCTGACAGAAGCATGATTTATCACATCCATCCTGCCACGTCTGTCCCTGATAGTACCCTGTACCTTTATACATACACACATCTGAAAAATGTCGCGACGGCAATGTATTAATAGTGTCGCAGAAGAAGAATTGTTGTCAACAACTTTATTAACCTGGATTTTCGTGATGGTCGTAGGAGAGTCATTGCCTCTACTTCTATTTTGTTTGATGTTTAAGTTGTTATTCAAAGTGAGTCACATTTCACAACGCACATTCGTATCTTATATGCAGGAATACCGACACTTGGACCACTATAGAACTTGAACGTGAACGGGACAATGCCTTGGTATGCAGTTAAATGTTCTTTATAAGGGGTAATTCGTTTACCACAGAACTGAAAAACATACGGTGTACAATTTAGTACTGGACCAGACTACCTAGTTTCGGCCACTTAGGCCTCATCAGTGACCCATACTTACTTTCAAATTTCCGCATTGGAATCAATGATCCCAATGACAAGAAAATATAACCCACATTATGATGAAGGGAACGATGACTGTTTTACACCCAGCTGTGGTGAAGTTAAAATGTTCGTTATAAGAGGTAAGTAAAGACATATATATCATGCATTTTTGGAACAAAGAGACATATCTATAGCCATGGCATGGCATGGCATTTAATAGTATATGTATGATATGCTGAGGATTTTACAGAAGTCTACTTTCTTTTACTTTTCTGGGTAACTCTTGCTTTCTGTCAAGTTTTAAAAACAAAAATGATAAATTAATGTTACCTACAGCAACCTAACTGAAGAAAACAAGGAATAAAACAAACTTACTGACGCCGTTCAGCTTTCCTGCCGTTTGTCCACTCGTCGTTCCATATTTACCCTTGAAGTCACAAACTGGCTCAAGACAACAGCCGTTTCCTTTCTTTACCAGCACACACTGTGGCGGTAGGTTGTAATAAACTGGACATCTGTAGAGTGTATACATGAAATTACAAAAGCAACCGAATCTATCGCACTGCATCAATTCGAGTTGACGTTTTCAGCGACATTCGGAGTAACAATTTGGTTTCATTTAAGCTGCCAAATATGACGTTTCATAATGAGTGAAGTTACGTCATCCTCTTTACATAGAGGATCTTACATGAGTGTTCATGTATTATTGAATTTATTAAACGAGTTGAGGAAAACGGATAAAATGCGAGGCTTTGCCGAGCATTTTATCCCTTTTCCTCAACGAGTTTAATAAATTTAATAATACATGAGCACGAATGCAAGATTCTATTTATCATATGACGTTTAAAACGCATTTTATTCACGATTTGTTCACAATAATGTCAATATTTCGCCGTTAGTAAACGCGACGTCGTTAAGGACGTCGTACATGTAACGTTACGGGACGTATATAGCTAATTTGCATATTTAATCCACTAGTGGATTATCGAAAATAATGCATGGCGTTATTACACTCTCGGACGCGACGTCATATGATAAAAGTCTATATCAAAATGATGGCCTCGCAGATAGTTTCGCTCTAAAGGATGGCGATACGGAATCAATAAACGTTGGCATTATAACGCGGAATTCGATATTTTGTGTTGGAAAAGGTGTTGAAAGCAGTTCCCTCCTTACTCAGTTTGTATCCATTATAAGAAAATATTTTCTATAGAAAGATGATCGTCGAAGCAAAAACACATCACAGACGTTTGGAATGAGCCAGACTAGATAGTTTCGGCCAATAATTACCCATCAAGTTGCATCGAATACTTCAAACTAATTTTATTGTTATCAAGTTAGCCAATTCTTGAAAGTAAACCCACATTGTAGACAACTGGTGTCTATTTAGAGGTGTACATATTTCGGAATAAAAAAACAATGTTGCTAATGGGCATGACGTATAAATAAGGATAAGGATATTACATTCTGTCAGACATTATCAAAGCCACTACGGTAATAATTATCGAAAAGGGCTGTGTTTCCTTATGGTATTTCCAATCCAAGACATACAATTTGTGTACATGTGTAAAGGTTCCAATCTCTTCAAAGAAGTGCCATGTCGGTTCCAAGGCGATTCATCTGTCGTGCTTTGTTAATGATATACGATCATTTGTTAATGATATAGGTTGTCTTTTTATGTGAATATTGCTAACATGTTATTATTTGGATAGCTGTATGGCCATTTTGTGTGAAAGACACTGTCTTTTTTGCTTTCTTTCTGTGACGTCTTTATTACGGTAATGTTATTTTTTGTTCGTGTTGACGTCTTGGATGGGGTGCTGGGTAGTTGGGTTTTTTATATAAATTTTTAACTTTGTTCCAATACTTTTGTGTAAAATTTTGCGATATTTTAGTTTAGTTTATACTAATTTATTTAAGTTCGATTGCAATGGAAGCTTCAAGCTTATTTATTCGCTCGCGAACACTCATTCCGGAGTGAGGCAGTGACTAAAATACCACTGCTACCCATTTACGCCTGGGCGGAGTAAGGCAGTGTCGTTATGTGTCTTGCCAAATGACACACCTCGATACCGGTTGCCGGATTCGAACGCACAGCCTCTCGATCATGAGTATAACGCGTTAACCACTCTGCTATCGAGGCACTATTTTCATTAGAACAAGTCATTGTTTGAGCATATTGTACAGTAAATACAGGCTTTATGGTGATCAAAAGAATATACACTTGATATGTTCATTGCTTTAATATAATATCTGTTTTTTATGAGTCACTATAAAATACAAGTGGAGAAGCGACACAAACACACAAAGAACCGCCTTGGAAAGGTCTGTGGAAATGAATTCCACTGAGGGTCTTAAATCGATTGTACGTGGCCACAATCCTCGCCCTTACTTCCGTCGCGATTTAGGCAAATAATTTGTTCAGTCCGCATAAAGGCCATCTAACTCATCAGTGCAACATCTCCGTGAACACAAATAATCAAACAACCACAGAGATGAAACAACGGTTTGGACTCGACAGCAAGAAACCACTGCTATACTGGAGCAAGAGAAAGACAACAATTTGACTCCGATGGCGTCCTCATATTAATACGGATAATGCGGTGTACTAATATTAATTTTTTGCAGAAATAATAATTTCAGACAAGCATTTAGTGCATGTTCTGGCCGCGGTTGCTACTATTATGGCTTAATTCCAAGCCTGATTACAGACCACAAACCTTGCAATATGTCTATATTGGTTTTGCGCCTCTTGTTACCAGCACAGCGTTTCAGACATTGTCAAGTCCAAATACTTCAACAACCAAATTATCACGCGGCAAGGTGTTTTCTCTTTTAAATATTCTTCCAAAAGACCGAATTTTACCATTTTTTTCTAAATTTAGAAAATACTTATGAGATTGGGTTGTCAAGTAAGATGCATGCTTAATAATTAAATGGAGCATGGGCCATGTTTGCTGATGTTAGCTCGGTGGGGGACGCCTATCTTGGTCGGGCGTCTCTTGCCTGATGCCTCCAGCTGACATCTCTTATGAGTTACGTCGGTCGGTGTGTGCTCGGAGGGGGATGTGCTGTGTTTGTCGGGTCTTGTCCTTCATCCGTTTCGGTTTCCAGACTTTGGGGTTTAGACACACTGATGAAGATTAAATTTCAGAAAGGCCTCTGTGTCACTAACTTTGGTATACTTACACCGTAATTATTCAGTTGCACACTGTTATAAAAATAGAAGTGAAGGCAATGATCAGGAATCGATACAATTAACGCACAGCTGCCATAGGAGACACCAAAGGGAAGGCAACACAAACGTGAAACAACTAGACCTTAATAAATACATCAATAGCGGAAGTGACTTTCCCTCAAAATGGCCAATTTGCTATCCAAAACAAAAATGTAAGCGAGTTGAGTGATTGTTTGAGTTTAACGTCTCACCAACAGCTACGGTCATACGGAGATGGGACCTCGGTTTAAAGACCCATCCGAGAGTCTGGAGACCCCTGGGATCGATCTTGCGACCCCTGCTTTACAAGGCGAGTCGCATAACCACTAAACCACGGAGGCTTCTAAAATATAAACGATAAACACACTCAAAGACAAACCATAACAAAAATAAACCACGGAAGAAAAACCGCCTTGCAACGGTCGGTGACACGAACTCCACTGGAGGGGCTTAAATCGATTTTACGCGGCCGCGATGACCCCCGCCTTTACTGCCGTCGCGATTCAGACAAATAATTTGTTCAGTACGCATGCAGGCTTCCTAACTATTAGTGCTACATCTTCGAGAACACAAAAATCAAACAACCAGATATATGAAACAATGGTGAGGACTCGACAGCAAGAAACCACTGAAATGCTGAAGCAAAGACAAACCAACAGTTATACTCCGATGGGCCCGACCAGAGAAGGAGACCTTAATCCAGTTATCAGCAGTAATGGTCACTGCTTAAGGCCAGCAATTCAGTTGTTATTCATTCAGTTTATTTAATATCCTTTAAAAATAGAAATGAAGGCCCCCTATGATGATTAATGGTGGATCCGTCTCACTACGCTAGTTCTGACAAACAGTAACAGGTATGTTATACGCAGAAAAAAGCACAATTTGGTAGCCTATAAACATCGCCTCTTTGGATAAACGAAATTCCATTATCTGACTTTTATGGGTTATTCTACTTCTAAACTAAAGAGAAGAATATAATCAGTAGGTATGCACCAATTTCCATCAGGTTAACAAGTCTGTGAAATGAAGACCCACTTAAACCCCACATTATATAGACAAAAAACTGGGGTTTTTACAGGATATGCATTATTTTTCTTAATTTTGCTCCAAGATATAGGTTGTGGGTACTCGTTAGAACCGCCTCATTGAGGCGGTTCTAACGAGCAACCACTACCTATGTTTGCAGTCTGAATAATTAAAATATCGCGGATTTTCTTCAGAAAAGTTTCCAATTTGGAGCTGTGAAAAAATGCACTATGTCGAACGAGTGTGATATGCATACAATACAGCAACATATAGACGGATACAGTCGGAGAAAGCCCCCGCCCTTAGGGGCTTGAAGAAATATATGGACTGCATGATGCTTCCATGCAGAGCTGAAACCGACCCGCACACTAGTACTGGTAATCCGCTTAGAGGATCTAAGCCTGTCCACGAACCGCGGTGCGAGGCTGAGCGTCCATGCCCTATTGATTTCATTGGCCGACAGGGCTTGAGAGGTCATTTCATGGAAGCAACATCTCCAAAATGGCCTTTACAGTGTTGACGGGGACGTTAAACCTAAAATCAAACAAACAAAAACAAAGACAGTCCGAGAAAAAATGCATCTTCGAGCATGTGTGTCCAGCGAAGACTTGGATCATCCTGCGCATCCACACAGTATAATCAGCACCTATAATCTGCTTTGTACGACTGATACTGAAGTTGTATCGTGTCTAGATTTATGTGCAACTTGATTTGAAACTTCAGTGAACACATGTTCGAACGAAGACACTTTTCCTCATGACACGCCCCAATTGATACATACTTGTTGTAGCAACTGTATCTTCCTTGAGAAGCATCGTCACAGGAACATTCATAGGCGCAGCCATCATCCCATGTTTGACCTTGACTGTACTCTTTACCCTGATAGTAGCATTTTCCAACTGCAAAGTTACAGTATAGTAGTACTAACCAGATTCAAAACAGAAGTGAAGGAAATGATAAGCTATTTGGGCCCCGTCAAGCGATTTTGGTACTTATCGCCTATGCGAGCAGCGAAGGTTCAGGCGAGCCTGCGCATCCGCGCAGTCTCGCCACAACCTTCGCTGCTGGCTCATACCAGCAGTGAATCAAGAGGAACCTTCAGACAGAAAGCCATATCCCTGGCCCCTCTGAATGGCTGGGCATGCGCAGTTAAAAGTTGTCATGACGGAATGCTCGAAGACACAAATTCACTTGGCGGGGCTCATTTGGTACAATTACTCCAGACCTCCCCACAGAGACACCATAGGAAAATACGAACATGAATTACCTAAACCCTAATAAAAATATCCCAAGCGGAAAGCCAAACGGACAGTTTCTTTCCAACAAAATTACATATACAGTCGAACTTCGATGGCTCGAACCACTTTGGGACCATGAAAATTTGTTCGAGACAGCGGTAGTTCGAGCCACAGAGGGATACTATTAGTGCCATACCAGGAGGCATAAAGGAGATAATTGTGGATATCTTTTCGGTGTTCTATATTATAAATGTACGTTGTGTGTACTCATTAGAATCGCCTCATCGAGGCGATTCTAATGAGTACACACAGCATACATTAACAAGATAAATGAGGCAAATCTTCCTAAATTACCCCTGAACTCCCTGCGGACTCAAGAACTGGTTCGACTCATCCATGGTAAACGAGCCATCGAAGTTTCGCTGTATGTAGGTAAATATGGAAGGTTATTTTCATTTTTTCATCTTGAAAAGGTGTGTAAATGCGATTCTTATCGGTACACGTATTAAATCAATAAAATCGTCACTTTGAGATCGCAAAATAACTTGACTAAATAGCAAAAGTAAATAGTATCCAATTCATGCATTTCGATCTCTGTTGAACCCACAGTGTCTCAAACTGTCCCTTTGACGTACAAAATTTGATTGTTCCAAGGCTAGTTAACTCATCGGATTCGGATATGGCTTAGATATTGCTTCGATATTTATGGCTTTCGATATGGTCGGGCTCTTCGGAGTCTAACTGTTGGTTTTCTTATGCCCCACCATTTCAGTGGTTCTTGCTGTCGGGTCCCCACCGTTGTTTCACGGAGATTGCACTGATGAGTTAGAAGGCCTTCATGTGGACTGAACAAATTATTTGTCTTAATCGCGACGGAAATAGAGCAAGGATTGTGGTCACGTAAAATCAATTTAAGGCACCAGTGGAATTCGTTTCACTGACCGTTCCAAAATAGCATGGGGAGGCAAGGCGGTCGTTCTGTCGCGGTTTATGTTTGTCATTGTTTGTCTTTGGGTGTTTGTGTCGGTTATATTATTATGTTTTAGATAGCAAATTGGCCATTTTGTTGGAAAGTTACTGTCCTTTTGGCTTTCCGCGATATATGTTTCCATTAGGGCCTGTTGTTCTTTCCCTTTGGTGTCTCTGGTGGGAGCTGTGTGTTAATTGTATCGAATCCTGATCATTGCCTCAATTTCTATTTTTATAAACATCAAAGTATAATATGCTGTTCAAGATTCAAAGCAACCCTAGGCACAATGTCGTCACTATTTATTAATTATCTGAAGTTAACCCATATATGCCTAGTGGCCCTTTTTTGGGACGTTGGCAAACAGTGTAGACCCAGATCAGACGCCGCATAACGCGGCGTCTGATCTGGGTCTACACTGTTTGCTCAAAGAACATACATTTTTGTACAACTTACATTAAACAAAACAAATCTGACACCCCTATAATTGAAAATGGACAACTCCAAATTTATAAGATGGAAGATTCCATTGTCATATATGGGTTAAAAATCCATGCAGATATACAGTGAAATTTGAATGACTCGAGAGCAGTGAAATTTGAATGACTCGAGAGCAGTGAAATTTGAATGACTCGAGAGCAGTGAAATTTGAATGACTCGAGAGCAGTGAAATTTGAATGACTCGAGAGCAGTGAAATTTGAATGACTCAGAGCCAATGATACAATTATCACGTCATCACGGTAGATTCGAACTATTTTTTGCGTTGCGTTCATATGGAATTCTTGCCAAGATTACAGCTACGCATACGTAGGCATCACTGAAGAAGATGTTTTTCACTTGACAATTTATGATGCATGTAGCTTCGTTTTGAAATTGCCTGATCGAGAACACAGCCTAACTTCATTGTATTGGGGATCGGTAAGTTGTCCGTCCAAAAATTGCCGCCACTATGTCCTTTTGGTATAAGTTTCCCTCTGCTGCCCAAGCTGTCCCATTCTATAATAGAAGTCCATTGTCCTAAGTTTGTGGACGATTAAAGTAGGTCATGTATGTAAAATTATGAACAATGTGTATATATGAATCAAATGTGGATTTTATAACTAAACAAACAATTTTCGCGTATATGTGTACTCTCTGTTGAATGTCAAATTTGACTTCCACTTCACAGTATAAAAAGTTTCGAAATAAAAACAAACAGTGACCTGCAAATAGTTCATACAATAAACGATGGTAGTATTCATTGTCGCCCATGTGATACCTGCTCGGGTGAATAAATCGCCCAAACCCCCTCGGACAATATTACCTGCTCGGGTGAACTTATCGACATGTTCCCCTCACACATGGACAACACATCTTTAATTATACCGAATTATACCAGTTCATACGACTAGCAATGCACTTGTACTTTTTAGCAATGACGTCAGAGAGAATATTAAATATGGTGTGATCATTTGTCGCCTTGTGGGCGGTATGCCTTTGACCAATCAGAATTCTTGAAAAAGCCCACGAATATTACTGAGGTATGATACAGTCAGTAATAATAAGACGTCATTATCCACTTACAGTATCCCTGTAGAACTTGATGCGATGAATTCAGATCTGCAATCAGAAATGGTTTACAATAGTATATTATATAACACATAACATTTTAATGTGACATTTGGTATACACTGTTACCACGCAAAATGTTACAATGACGCAAAATATATTACTAAATTGTTTCATAAGTACGATGTCTGGCGGTACAATCGACGTTTTGGTACCGGATACATCTTCTATTCCTTGGTTTGCCTCCCCGAAGAAAAAATGCGAAAAAAATCAACAAAAATTTATCACATTTTGAATTTGGGGACAAAGTGAGCTCGACATAAAGGGTATTGTTTTATAACATTTTGCGTTGTTGAAACATTTAACATTGTGTGAAATCACACATTTTTATTTCTTGACTAATGCCATCTAATGTATCTTGTGCGATTTCATGCTGTTTGATAATGGCTATACTCTATTTATGTGTGTATTTCCATGGCATCGTAAAATGAACATTGCGCTAAACCCAACTTTATACAAAGAAAATTTGGGTTTAAGGGGAAGTATATTATTTTTTTATTTCTGCTCAAAGACATAGGTCGTGGGTACTCGTTATAACCGCCTGTACGAGACGGTTCTTAAGATCACCCACAACCTATGACTGCAGTATAAATAAGTTAACTATCCATTACGAAAACTCGCCTATACAAATACTTTGTAAATTTTACCACCGAAAAAATGATAATTTTTTAGATGACAAGAGGACCATGATGGTCCTATATCGCTCATCTGAGCTAAGAGGTTTATACGTGGGTCCCGGGGTGGGGCAAGTTTTGGCCCCAGGTCTATAATTTGAACAACCTTGGTAGAGGTGCACTAAATAAAGCTAAATATCAAATATAAACGGCCTGGGCCTCTGGTTTCAAAGAAAAAGATTCTTAAAGGTTTTTCCTTCAATCATAATTATAATAATAATAATCAACCTTATTTATAGAGGGTAACACATTTAGTACTAGCACCAATCTTCCTTGTGGTCCTCTTTTCCTGGGTAGGAACCAGCACTAAGCAATGTGGATAAAGTCTCGTGCTCAAGCAAACAATCTTGAGCGCCTGCGAGAATCGAACCAGCTACCTCTCCATCTCAAATCCGATTCTTTACACTGCACCACAGCGCTCCACATAAGCCTATGACAACCATGTGGACCCCTTGGCTGGGCCGTTAATCTATAATTTGAAAAATCTTAGAAGAGGTCCCTGGATGAAGCTTCATACCAAATATCAAAGATCTAAGCCTTTGAGTTTCAGACAAGAATATTTTAAATTATTTACTATATCAGCCTATGTAAAAAAAAATTGGCCCCAGGGCTATAAGTTGAACAATCTTGGTAGAGTTCCACTAGATGAAACTTAATACCAAACATAAAAGACCTGGGCCTTCTGGTTTCAGACAAGAAGATTTTAAAAGGTTTTCATATATAAGCCTATGTAAAACCAGTGGACCCCGGAGCGGGGGCATTTTTGACCCCAGGGCTATAATTTGAACAATCTTGGTAGAGGTCCACTAGTTGAAGCTTCATACCAAATATCAAAGACCTGGGCCTTCTGGTTCAGACGAGAAGATTTTTAAAGCTTTTTCCTTATATAAGCCTATGTAAAACCAGTGGGCCCCTGCGCAGGGGCATTTTTGACCCAAGGGCTATAATTTGAACAATCTTGGTAGAGGTCCACTAGATAAAACGTAATACCATAAAAGACCTTGGTTTTCTGGTTTCAGAAAGGTTTTCCCAATATAAGCCTATGTAAAACCGGTGGGCACCGGCGCGGGGGCATTTTTGGCCCCAGGGCTATAATTTGAACAATCTTGGTAGAGGTCCACACGATGAAACTTCAAACCAAACATCAAAGCCCTGGCTCTTCTGGTTTCAGACAAGAAGATTTTTAAAGGTTTTCCCTATATAAGCTTATGTAAAACTAGTGGGTCCCGGCGCGGGGGCATTTTCGGCCCCAGGGCTATAATTTGAACAATCTTGGTAGAGGTCCACTAGATGAAGCTTCAAACCAAATATCAAAGACCTGGGCCTTCTTGTTTCAGACAAGAAGATTTTTAAAGTTTTTATCCTATATAAGCCTATGTGGAACCGGTGGGCCCCGGCGCGGGGCCCATTTTTGGTCCCCTGGCTATAATTTGAACAATCTAGGTAGAGGTCCTATAGATAAAGCTTCATACCAAATATCAAAGACCTCGGCCTTCTGGTTTCAGAGAAGAAGATTTTTAAAGCTTTTCCCCTATATAAGCCTATGTCAAACCAGTGGGCCCGGCACAGGGACATTTTTGGCCCCAGGACTATAATTTGAACAATCTTGGTATATATCAACTAGATCAAGTTTCATACCAAATATCAATGACCTGGGCCTTCTGGTTTCAGACAAGAAGATTTTTAAAGCTTTTTCCCTATATAAGCCAATGTAAAACCGGTCGGCCTCGGGGCGGGGGCAGTTTTGACCCCAGAGCTACAATTTGGACAAGTTTGGTAGAGTCCACTAGATGAAGCTTCATACCAAAAATCAAAGACCTGGACCTTCTGGTTTCGAACAAGAAGAATTTAAAAGCTTTTTCCCTATAGGCCTATGTGAAATCGGTGGGCCCCGACGCGGGCCCACTTTTGGCCCCCTTGCTATTATTTGAAAAATCTAGGTAGAGGTCCACCAGATGAAGCTTCATACCAAATATAAAAGACCTCGGCCTTCTGGTTTCAGAGAAGAAGATTTTTAAAGCTTTTTCCCTATATATGCCTATGTAAAACCGGTGGGCCCGGCGCGTGGACATTTTTGGCCCCAGGACTATAATTTGAACAATCTTGGTATAGGTCCACTAGATGAAGCTTCATACCAAATATCAAAGACCTGGGCTTTCTGGTTTCAGAAAAGAAGATTTTTAAAGCTTTTTCCTATATAAGCCTATGTAAAACCGGTGGGCCTCAGGGCGGGGGCAGTTTTAACCCCAGGGCTACAATTTGGACAATCTTGGTAGAGGTTCACTAGATGAAGCTTCATAAAAAATATCAAAGGCCTTGGCCTTCTGGTTTCAGACAAGAAGATTTTTAAAGCTTTTACCCCATATAAGCCAATGTAAAACCGGTAGGCCTCGGGGCGGGTGCAGTTTTGGCCCCAGGGCTATAATTTGAACAATCTTGGTAGTGGTCCACTAGGTGAAGCTTCATACCAAATATCAAAGACCTGGGCCTTCTAGTTTCAGAGACGAAGATTTTTAAAGGTTTTTCTGATTTTCCCCTTTTCGTTCTGCATGGAATGGAATTCTTTGAACACTTTTGAGAGAGGACCACCCAAAGATCATTTCTGCCAGGTTTGGTCAAAATCTGTTCAGTGGTTTAGGAGATGTTGTTTAAAGGAATTGTGGACGGACGGACGTACGGACGGACGGACGGACGGCGACGACGACGACGGACGGTGACCAATCACAATAGCTCCCCCTGAGCCTTTGGCTCTTGTGAGCTAAAATGTCGATATTTTTCTTATTTCTACACAAAACACAGATTGTGGGTACTCGTTAGAACTGCCGTTAGAACCGCCTCCGCGACGCGGTTCTAACGAATACCCACACTCGATGTTTTTGAGCAAAAAAAAGAAAAATAATGTATACCCCTGCAAACCCCAGTTTTACTATATAAAAGTGGGATTTAAGGGGGTCAAATTTATAAAGGCGTGTTTTCGTGATGACGAAGTACCCATTTCCATGGCATCCCGTGAACAATTCCGTGAAATGAACACCCCACTAAACCCCACTCTATAAATGGAAAATTTGGGTTTAAGGGGGTATATATTATTTTTCTTTACTGCTCCAAGACATAGGTTGTGGTTATTCGTTAAATGAGGCGGTTATAACGAGCACCAACAAGCTATGATTGCAGTATAAATAAGAAAAAATATCAGGGATTTTTATCAGAAAGATAACCAGGCTGGAGATGTGAAATAATCCACAATGCCGCGCGGATGTATTGTCGTAATGGAACTGTGGGTGATTAATGAAATATTTTTTGCTGACTGTCTTAAACTAAGCCCTACGGATAAACAATTCCGCCGATGACATTTTACAATATTTTACCTATTTTTCCAAGAAAACAGATTTCATCATTTCTTGCAAATTGTCTCTTTTTGAAACAATTTTCATGAAACATCAAACCCTGTTTTCGAAAAAATAATTAAGATAACACCCCCACCCTTTTTTCTTTACAGCTCATGAAAATTATTGGCATGTTGGATATAGCAGAAATCATTCGCATCAAATTACATTCAATACTATATTATTAATGCAAAAAAGAATGTCACTGTGAGAGATTGAGCCTAATATGTGAACGATTAATATCGACTAAACTCATCAAAAGTGCTTAAACGGTTGTGTCAACAAAGGAGGCAATCGTGATCCACCATCATGGAAACACGTCTTTATAATTTAGACCCCCTTAAGCCCCACTTTTATACAGTAAAACTGGGGTTTACAGTGACAAACCTTATTAATATCACAATTTTCATCTTAAAATTTACTTTTTTCTCAGTAAAGTTTACAATGCATTTGTATAGGCGTGTTTGCGTAATGTGCTGATCCCGGCCAAATGAATATCAGCCGGGTCCTGAGAATAGATGATTTATGGCATTAGCGAACAACATAGGCGCAACTAGCATAAACTTAGTAGCACATTTGTGTTCCCTGCATTGTCGTTCAATATCTTTAATTGACCATTATCTAGTACAGTGAAACTTCGATGGCTCGTTTACCATGGCTGAGTCGAACCACTTCTTTAGCCCCTAGGGAAATGCTCTACATAACAAATAGTGGGGACAATTTAGGAGAGCTTCGTCTTTTATATTGCAAATGAATGCTGTGTGTACTCATTAGAATCGCCTCCATGAGGCGATTCTAATGAGTACACACAGCATACATTTTCATTATAGAATACCGAAAAGATGTCCAAAAGTATCTTGTTATGCCTCCTGACAGTAACCCTCAGTGGCTCGAACAATATCCTATCTCGAACAGATTTTCGAGGCCCCTAAGGTGTTCGAGCCATCGAACTTCGACTGTAGATATGTTTTTTTCAGTCTCTTGCTATTCTGTGTATTCTTGCCAAAACAAATCTTTGTCCAGATAATATGGCTTTCCATATATCTCCAGAATAAGCATATTTCCACACGAATTCTATTCTATATGTTTTCGTAGTTTTAGTCCAAACATAGATTGTACGTGCTCGTTAAAACCACCTCAGTGAGGCGGTTCTAACGCGAACCCACAATATATGTTTTTGAGCAAAAACCTGGACAATAAAATTTATATTTTGTAAACATCACGTTTCCCTTTATAAAGTTTGCTTAGAGGGATCACTATTGTAATTTCAAAGACTAGCTAATATGATGAACATATTTGTGTCTTACTCCGAAGTCAGAACCCGAGGTTATAAAACTTTTTTATGCTCAACTCACTTGAGCATGAACCTTATCCTGCTCATAGATTTTAAAAATGCCAACATAAGTTGGCATTTTAAAATTTATGAGCAGGATAAATGATATCCCGTGCAGATCTGAGTAAGAAAAGTGCCTGTACCATTTGAATTTTAATATTTATAAGCATTATAAATTCCATGCTCAGCTGAGTTGAGCAGGAAATTTTCTTATAACCTCAGGGCCAGGTTTTCTTGTGACATGTGTTTCAAATGAGATCATAGCACGACAATGCCTACAAGAAGATATATGCGACCGGCCACGACGCGGATAAACCTGCTCACCTTCAAAATTTGTATTAAAATCATTAAACAGATGCAATATAACCGTATTCTGTATCTCGCTGGCGGTCAAAAAGACTACAAACAACATTGATTGTTTTTATCAACAACATTTCGTTCGACATGTTTCTCAAAGGACACTTTTGATATCTATTATTTTTTTTGTTTTCAATAATTGGTAATTGGTGATCAGAGAACGACCTCAATGAGGCTATAAACGGTAACTTAAATAGCGCATGATTAACGAAACCCACTATTGTTCTACATATTTTTAAAAGGAGCTAATATAATGGTTCACACACATGATTATCCCTTTTAGTACCAGAAACCCCAAAACGGGTACCCTGGCAAACATCGTAGGCCAAGATCAGACGCCACAGAACGCCGCGTCTGGTCAGGGCCTCCACTGTTTGCTTAAAGTTCAGCCATTTTCCAAATAAATTTTGAAGAAAACACAGCCTGACACCCTAAACTTTGGAATGGACTCCTGGTATATATAAGGAGGAAGATTCCATTTGGTACAAAAAGGGTTAAGATAGTGTCAATCAGTAATACTTACTGCAGAAGCCGCAAAATTTTCTACAATTGTCCTGGGCCCAGCCTTTGTATTGGCCTGTGCACGTGGAGAGATCATACGAACTGCAATCAGCAATACGATCCACACAGGGCGGTGGTATAGTTGGTATTGCAGCTGCAAGAGCGTGACATTCACTAATTAGTTAACAGTAAGTTGTCAAGTGAAAGGTGCATTTGTTACAAAATTAATTTCTTCACTGTCGCAAACCGATTTTAATGATAAAAAATAGCCATCGGAAGAGATGGCAAATCCCCCGACCAAAAGCCAATATGGCCTTCAGAAGATTGTTCACCAATAGAAAGTGCACCAGAATTAAACCAGCAATATATCACATAGGTAATGCAGTTATGGCCATCACAAGATTATACTTCAGGAGAGATAACTAAAAAACCAGGGTACTCAGAACTGTGGTTCTTGCGATTGACATGCCTGCTGGGGCTCATGCATTTCTGTACAAAGTACCAGCAATATGTCTCAAAGGGTGTTGGAGATCACAAGCTGGTCATACTGTTATAATGGAAGGGTAGATAACTCAAATATTTATCATGACACCCAGAATTGTGGTTCTTAGGCTTGAAGCGCCGTCTCAACCTTGTATACAATTGTGCCAAGTACCATCAATATATCTCAAAGGGTATTGGAGTTATGGCCATCAAAAGGTTATATTGTGAGGGAAGATTATTAAAAAACAAGGACACCCAGAGTTGTGTTTCTTGCACGTGACACACCTGCTTAACCTCATGTACAACTGTACCAAGTACCATCAATATATCTCAAAGAGTATTAGAGATGTGGCCATCACAAGGTAGTGATTCTATATTATTGGAACGGGAGATAACTAAAAAACATGGCACCCAGAGTTGTGGTTCTTGTATAAGACACACCGTCTCGGCCTTGTGAACAACTGTGCCAGGTATCATCAATATATCCTAAAGGGTGTTGGAGTTATGGCCATCACAAGGTAGTCACTTTATTTTATTGGAAGGGGAGATAACTCAAAAACCATGGCAGCCAGAGTTGTGGTTCTTGTGCATGACACACCCCCTCAGCCTTGTGAACAACTGTGCCAGGTACCATCAATATATCTCAAAGGGTATTGGAGTTATGGCCATCACAAAGTAGTCATTCTATTTTATTAAAAGGGGAGATAACTAAAAAAGTATGGCATCCAGAGTTCTGGTTCTTTTGCATGACACGCCTTCTCTGCCTTGTGAACAATTGTATCAAGAACTATCAATGAATCTCAAAGGGTATAGGAGTTATGGCCATCACAAGGTTGCGTCTACGGACGGACGGACGGACAGACGGACGGACGCCAGGCTGATCGCTATATCCCCGAACCTATTCGGTCGGGGGATAATCATATAATACTTTTTCGTATCTGTTTCGAACACAGTTTGCGAGTGCTCGTAAGAGCCGCGTCAATGAAACGATATTAACAAGCGGCCATAAATCATGCGTTTGATCAGAAAAAGAAAATTATGTGTGTATTTTTGAAGGTATTTTTTCTCTTTAATTATGCTTTATAAAAGAGTGTACATTTTGAAGCTAGACATTTTTTTTTTTTTTTTTTTTTTTTTTTGGTTTGGGTTTTACGGCCCTTTCAAGATTATTTCACTCATATCGAGCCGATCGTTAATCATAGGTGGGCGAAAACCGGAGTGCCCGGAGAAAAACCACCTGACCTTCCGTTGCAGAACTTGGCGTCTCACACGTGACCCGAGCGAGGCTCGAACCCACGGCGGTGAGAGACCTAATGACTAAGAGTCAGCGCTCTTATCCATTAGGCCACGGAGGCCCGTTTTGAAGCTAGACATATACACGAAATTGAAAAGTATTGTGTGAACATTTTTAGAAAAAAAAAAACGATAAATTTACGGACATTTTTCATAAACAAACGTGATCTAAAATCCTTGATAATTTGTTAAATTCTATAAACACACTCAAACAGACATGTCAGTCAGATCCATCCTAGTGTGTGCCATGAATAAGAAGCAGTAGGGACAAGATGACAGTTAATAGCTTATCTGACTACAAAATATGAGATAGCTAGTAGATCGACGTTACTATTTAGAACAGTCATTTTATTCCATAAAGCAAAAATTTAAGGTAGTTATAGTGGGTCACGTTGGCAACATACGCGTGTAGGTTAAATAGAATTTGCTTATGGTTTAATGAGAAGTTGTAAATGGCAGGCATCTTGACCATTTTATCTATTTCAACCATTATTGCTGTGACGGATATGTGCTAACGGCAAAATGGTTAAGGGAAACTAGTAATCTAAAGATATGTTTGCTATTATAAGTCCTCGATCAATTTGTCTACGGCGAAGGAACCGTTTCAACAACTTGACAAAGCGTAACCTAGACAACAGTCTGTAAAGTTTAAATGAAATTGATCCCCAATGAAAATGAGTTGTCTTTTAAAATGTATTTTTAATCTTAGTTCTGACGGTTATCTTGTTCGTTGGAACCGAACCGTGTTATATTTTGGAGTGGGTCACATGGGCAACATACTTAAAATAATTGAATGATACTGAGCAAGCTGTCATTTGTTTTTCTATTTGGCGTTTATGCGACCACCTTGCTTATAGCGGTAAAACAATTTAGTTATTTTTAAGATGGTTTCCTAAGCAGCATTCCTGTGAAGTTGAAATGAAACTGGTCTCTGGTTATAGGAAGAGTTGTGCTTTTTGAGACAGTCTCACCTAAGCAACATCCCTATGATATAGAATAAATTTAAACAAATGTGTAGGATGAGTTGCCATTTAAATGTTTTCTAGTTTAGCTCAGGTGGCCTTTTATTTCATCAGAGCAGAATCCTTCAATACATATTTTGTTACAGGGTCACCCTGGGAACATACTCTGATTTTTGAATGAAATTAGCTCAGAGGTATAGGAGGAGTTGTTTTAAGACTCCATCAATTTCTAACTCTGGCAGCCATCTTGTTCACCGGTGTGGAACCCTTTTAGCTATTTTGGTAAAGGGTCACGTAGGCAACCATTACGAAAAAACGCCTATACAAATACATTGCAACCTTTATGGCCGAAAAAATGAAAAATTTAAGATGAAAAGATGTGATATCTTTTTTTATTTCTGCTCAAAATATAGATTGTGGGTATTCGTTAGAACCGCCTCGATGAGGCGGTTCTAACGAGTACCCACAATCTATATCTTAGAGCAGAAATAAGAAAAATAAGGTTTAGCCCTACAAACCCTAGTCATACTATATAAAAGTGGGGTTCGAAGGGGTCAAAATTATATAGGCGTGTTTTCGTGGTGTTTAAAATGGCAAAACGCTTAAGGAGTAGTTTTTATTTAAAGTAAGAAATATTGTACTCACTTGTGAATTTTTTACTGTAATTGGCTAAATGCTTTATGAATACTTTTTATTTACAGTAAAATAGAAGTGAAGGCAATGATCAGAAATCGATACAATTAACCCACAGCTCCCATCAGAGACGCCATAATTGAAAGAAACACAAACATGAAACAACAGACCCTAATGGAAACTTCAATAGCGGAAAACCAAAAGGATAGGTACTTTCCCACAAAATGGCCAATTGGCTATTCAAAACCAAATAAAACACTCAAAGACAAACCATAACAAAAATAAACCGCTAAAAATAATGTATTCGCTTTAGTGAGAGACTAAATTTCAAATTATGTAAAACTACGTACAAATTTGGCCACACGAAAATGACTAAATATACATTTTTTTTTCTCATAACCTTGCTCAAAAATAGATTTTTTTGCACTGGTTGAAACCTCTCCGTCGACGCAGCTGTTAACGAGTACACAAAGCATATGCTTTAGTAGCAATATGAAACCTATCAGGATGTTGTTGTTGTTGTTTTTCTGAAAAACTTACATTACAGTCGAACTTCGATGGCTCGAACCCCTTCGGGACCATAGAAATTTGTTCGAAACAGCGGTAGTTCGAGCCACTGTTTCATACTTCCAGAAAACATAACGGGGGTATTTTTGGACTTCTTTTCGGTGTTCTGTGACATTAATGTATGCTGTGTGTACTCATTAGAATCGCCTCATTGAGGCGATTCTAATGAGTACACACAGCATACATTAACAAGATAAAAGTCGAAAATCTCCTTAATTATCCCACACTTTTTCTTATGCAGAAGAATTTCCTAGGGACTCAAAAACGGATTCGACTCAGCCATGGTAACCGAGCCATCGGTGTTCGAGCCATCGAAGTTCTACTGTATTTGTGTGTAAGATGTTACCTATACAATTGAATAGGTGCGTTTATGTTGTTATGGCCTCAGAATATGATACTTGCTACGTGTAATCGAGTTGAGAACTATAACTGCCATTGTAAGTTGGGCTATATCAGGCGAAGCGAAGGGTGGGGGGGTTGACTTGGACAACAGGCAATCAGCGCAGTATGGTGAGCCATCGTGCTAGCATAGTCTGATTAGAGTATTAACTGTAAACTGCATTGATGAGCATTGACTTTTAGCATAGGTGAACTAATTTATAGCAATGCTTCGTTGTCTGTCTGTCAGCTGTCCGTATAACAACATTTTCAAATATCTTCTCCTCCGAAACCATTGGAGCGATCAAAGTCAAATTTCATATAAATCATCCATGGGATGAAAGAACGAAGATTTTTGCGGGGTCCAGGTCTTATGACCAAGATGGCCACCATGCCCATATACGGTAAACACCGCCGGAACCAATTGGACGATTGTCATGAAAATAAGTATGTACAATCGAGGACTGGTGCCCATCAAAGTTTGTTCAAATGATGACCCTCGGATAACCTTGACCTATTTTACACCAAGGTCAAATTTGGTCACATAGAAATTTGTATGGTCAAAAGCCGAAAGTGTGTATTTTTGGGAAACTAATGCAGCCTGTGGTCTGAAAATTGGTAGGTTCAGCCAGATAAATGGATGGATGAAACTGCAGGCGTATTCAATGTTAAGGACATTCCGACACCTTTGCGTAAAGTCATTCAAATATGATAATTTAAACGTGTTTTCCTGAGTAATCACTGAACAATTTATAACCAGTTTTTATATGAAAGCTTTCAGACAGATGCAAAATGAAAACTGAAAGATAACCGACACCAGATACAGTGACGTTAAATATTACATGAAAGCTTTCAGGAAGATGGAAATGAAAACTGAAAGATAGCCGACATTCCCTTATAAGGTAAAATATGTTCTATAAAAGGGTTATCCTTTGGAAGCAAGGAATACACCACAGAAGCAAGAAATACACCACATAACTGGAAAATATGAAGTGTACATGTTTCCGGGGCCAGACTAGCTAGTTTCGGCCAATAAGGTCTCATCAGTGACCCTCAGATATTTTCAAAATTCCACAGTGGAATCAATGATCCAAAATGACAAGAAAATATAAACTTCACTATGATGTAGGACAGGGAGACTTTTTACGGCCGCCACCCTTCACAACCTTTGTAGCAGAGAAGACCCATCATACTTTGTTCAAGACTCTCGGATGACCTTAACCTATTTTACGCTAAGGTGCAGTTCGGTCATGTTGACGCTTATATTGGACAAAGTCAAAGCCGTGTATTTTTCGGAAACTATGGCAGCCTGCGATCTGAAAATTGGTATATATAATGAGCTAAATGTGTGGATGAAACCACAGGGTATTAAAGGCCAAGGTTATTTTTGACCTTGGCCAAGAGGTCATTCAGATACGAATTTTAAAACTTATTTTCCTCAGAAATGGCTGTGTCATTTATAATGCAATTTCATATGGAAGCTTTCAGGAACAAGGAAAATGATAAACTATAAATATGAATATTGTAGCTTAACCAATATGGCAGCCATGACCATATAATGTAAAAATCCTTCAAAATCTTCTCCTCCAGAACCAAACGACCGATTTCCATGAAACTTGATATTGAGCACTGGAGACTCAAGCAAATCATAGTATAGCAACTGATGACCCCTGGATGACCTGCCCCAATTTCGAGTTAAGGCAAAAGTTGGTCATGTAAAGTAGAAGTAAAACAAAGATCAGGAATCGATACAATTAACTTACTCCACCCACCAAAGACACCAAAGGGAAAGAAATACAAACATTAAGCGACCAGACCATAATGGAAACCTAAACAAAGGAAGGCAATAAGGACAGTTACTTTCCCACAAAATGGCCATATGGCCATCCAAAATTAAAAGACACAAGTGATACACACAGTAAGTAACAAACAACAACATAAATAAATCGCCACAGAAGAACCGCCTTGGAACGGTCAGTGGAAAGATTTCCACTGGGGGGCTTGAATCGATTTTACGTGGCCACAATCCTCGCCCTTACTTCCGTCGCGATTTAGACAAATAATTTGTTCAGTCTGCATGAAGGCCTCCTAACTCATCAGTGCAACATCTCCGTGAACACAAAAAATCAAAGAACCACAGAGGTGAGACAACGGTTGGACTCGACAGCAAGAAACCACTGAAATGCTGGAGCAAAAGAAAACCAACAGTTAGACTCCGATGGGCCCGACCAGAGACAGAGCATCAGGCACCAACCAACATTACCAAGAATTAGATCTCTCTAACTCTCATTAAGCCTTTACGTTGGAGCCGTCATATAATCTGAGGCCTGACCCACCGGCGTGCAATTAAAGAGGGAAGCAAAGTTGTCAACCGTGATTGGGTTAACTACCATGCATGCAGTCTGTCGTATAACATCCATGTTGTACCCAATTTTTTTATATCGAAGAATGATTTTACGAAATTGGGTGCTGAAGTCATTGCGGTTATAAATTGTTCTGAATGTATAAGCCTTTGCATGGGTAAAAGGCAATAACATGTATTTTTCAGATCCTATTGCATGCTGTGATCTGAAAATTGGTTGATGCAGTTACCTAAGTGTGTGAATTTACATACATGAGTATTCAAAGTCATTGTCATTCCTTGACCTTGGCCTAAAGTCATGCAGATATAAAAATGAAAACTTATTTTCCATGGGAACCACTGGAACATTCGTAACCACATTTCATATGAAAACTTTTAGAAACAAGAATATAAATTAATATTGGTTTGGTCACATAAAGGTAAAACATTAAAAAAATCTTCGGAACCAGTCAGTTGCTTTTCCTGGAGCTGGCTTGCTGCATTAAGGTCTCAACCCAATCATAGTTTGTTCAAATGATAATCCCTGGATGACCTTGAACAAAGTAAGGCCAATATCAATTTCGGTCCCATAGGCAATGTATTTTTTCGGAAACCATTGGAGCTTGTGATCTGAAAAATTGTAGATAAAGGTAGCTAAATAAGCAAACGAATGTATTTTTCAGAAACTATTGCAGCCTGTGACCTGAAGATTGGTAGATGTAATTAGCTAAATGAGTGAATGAAACTACATGAGATTCGATGTCAAGGTCTTTCTTAGACTTTGGCCCTTGGTCATTCAGTAATGAAACTTAAAACTTATTTTCCTCAGAACCTACTGGGCCATTTGTAAGCAAAGTTCATATGAACTTTTTGGGTACAAGGACATGAAAATCAATGAATATTTGTTTTTTGTCATATGACCTGTATGACCACTATGCCAATAGGTGAAAAGATATATCAAAAACCTTCTTCCATGGAACCAATGGGCCGCCTTTTCAATTTGGAATGTAGCATTGGGGTCTCTGGCCCATCATGATTTGTTCAAATAATGGCACTATATTGACTTTGAAGCAATCACTAAATTGGTAAAAGAAGCTACATGAGTATCAGAAGTCAATGTCAATCCTTGACCTTGGACTAAGGTAAATCAGTAATCAACATTGAATTGAAATAGCGGCAATGATCAGGAATCGATACAATTAACCCACAGCTCCCATCAGAGACACCAAAGGGAAAGAAACACAAACATGAAGCAACATACTCCAAGGGAAACGCCAACAGTGGAAAGCCAAAGTGACAGTTAACCCACAGCTCCCATCAGAGACACCAATGGGAAAGAAACACAAGCATGAAACAACAGACCCTAATGGAAACATCAATAGCGGAAAAACAAAAGGACAGTTACTTTCCCACAAAATGGTCAATAGGCTATCCCCCCCCCCCCCAAAAAATAAAAGCGACTCAAACACCCAAAGACAAACCATAACAAAAAAAAGCCGCGACAGAAGAACCGCCTTGAAACGGTCAGCGGAAACGAATTCCACCTGGGGACTTAAATCGATTTTACGTGGCCACAATCCTCGCCTTCACTTCTGTCGCGATTAAGACAAATAATTTGTTCAGTCCGCATGAAGGCCACTCTGATATTCATTAAAATTGCTGGGAAAATTGGAGTCAAATTGCAAATGAAGCTTTTATGGGATGACAGAAATAAATTTTGCTCAACTTGTCAAGGTCATATAACCAAGATGGCCGTCATGACCATATATGGTAAAATAACTTCAAAAAAGCCACTTACCTCGAAACTATGAAAATAACATTGGGAATTCTTCCCCATTATAACGTATTCAAATGGTGAGCCTTTGTTGACCATCACACATTTTACACCAAAGTCAAATTTGGTCATCTGTGCTTTTTATATGAAAACATTGAAATTAATACTTTTTCGAAAACTGCCATTACCTGTTAACCACGATGGTAATCAGGTAAAACACGTTAATAAAGCTCATAGTTACCAAACACCAACGTGAGTCATTGACCTCGGTCCAGGGCCTTTCAAATAGCAAAATAACTTAACGAAAAAAACGGCTTGACATATTTAGGTCTTTACATATAAAGCCATTATGGGATTGAGAAACAAACGTTCGTTCAAATGGTTGAGATTACATGACCAAGATCACTGCCATTGTAAAAGTCCTTCAAATAATCTCACTCAACTGCCAGTGCAGTGAAAATAATTGCCAACCCGTGCCTGATCGACATATGTTTGTTTGACATAGTGCATTCTTTCATACCTCCAAAATGCTATTTTTTTCTGATGAAAATCAGTGACATTTATAGAGGATCTTACATGAGTGTTCATGTATTATTGAATTTATTAAACTCGTTGAGGAAAAGGGATAAAATGCGAGGCTTTGCCGAGCATTTTATCCCTTTTCCTCAACGAGTTTAATAAATTCAATAATACATGAGCACGAATGCAAGATTCTATTTATCATATGACATTAAAAGCGTATTTTATTCACGATTGTTTACAAAAATGTAAATTTTCCGCCGTTAGTAAACGCAACGTCATTAAGGACGTCGTATATGTAACGTTATGGGACGTATCTAGCTAATTTGCATATTTAATCCACTAGTGGATTATCGAAAATATCACATGACGTTATTACACTCTCAGACGCGACGTCATATGATAAATATTACTTATACTCTAAATACGCTAAGCATATGTTGCTGGTGCTGCTACCCACAGCTTATGACATTTGTTTGTTAGATTGATGCGTTTATGTCCCAATCAACACTATTTGGGTCATTTTAGTGAGGCTGCGACCGATTTCGATGGACTTTGCCACCCAGTGGAATTCGTTTCCACTAGCCGTTGTTAGGCGGTTCTTCTGTGGCGGTTTATTTTTGTTATGGTTTATCGTTGGGTGTTTGTGTCGCTTATATTATTTCAATTTGGATAGCCTGTTGGCCATTTTGAGGTAAAGTAACTGTCGTTTTGGCTTTCCGCTATTGATGTTTCCATTAGGGTCTGTTGTTTCATGCTTGTCTTTCTTTCCCTTTGGTGTCTCTGATGGGAGCTGTGGGTTAATTGTATCGATTCCTGATCATTGCCTCCACTTCTATTTTACCCGACATTATGTCCCGGAATACAAAGTAAGAAATTGATGTATACCCCTTTAAACGTCATTTTCTCGTCATCTAATGGCGTTTAGAGGTGTTTTCATTACGCTTACTTGTTAACATGATGTGTTGTATTTGTCATCACGAAAACACGCCTATATGATTTTGACCCCGTCAAACCCCACTTTTATATAGTAAAACTGGGGTTTGCAGGGTTATACATTATTTTTCCTATTTCTGCTCAAAACATAGATTGTGGGTACTCGTTAGAACCGCCTCATCGAGGCGGTTCTAACGAGTATCCACAATCTATATTTAGAGAATAAATAAGAAAAATATCAAAGTTTTTCATCTGAAAACTTTTTTTTTTTATTTTTTTTTTTTTGGTGGTAAAATTGTCAATGTATTTGTATAGGCCTGTTTCGTAATGTAACTCTTTCATACATATCGACAGGAATGGTTATATTCAAGTGTGACGTCACGTCATTTGTTTGAGACAGTTCACACAAGAGCTAACGAATTAGGTGTTAATTGTATTCAAAATTGTCATTTGTGGAGGTAAATAGGCGGTTAAATGGTTGGAAATTTCGTTTTACGTAAAAACGAATGATAGCCAATGCAAAGCGACGTTACCTCATGACATCGGATTTCCGATAGTATAACGCAGGATATACTGTCGCATATTTTTGACGTTATCCAATAAACGTAGCGTTACACTGGCAAGTGCATTAGAATGCCAGATTAATAAAACACATCCATACAAATACATTGTCATTTTTACTGCCGAAAATAACGAAAATTTTAAGATGAAAATTTTGATATTTTTCTTATTTCTGCTCAAAATGCAGGTTTCGGGTATACGTGAGAAGTACCACCAACCTAAACTTTAAAGCAGAAATATGAAAAATAAGGTTGACACCTGTAAACCCCAGTTTTGCTGTATAAAAGTGGGGTTCAAGAGGGTCAAAATTATATAGAAATGTTTTCGTTATGATTTATTACACCGTCATTTATATGGTTCCATGTAATTTGACAATTAAAAAGAAAACGAATATGATTAGAAGCATTTTATGCTGTTGGTAAGTTTGCTTGTTTGTATTGGAGTTTAATGGCCCAGTCAACACTCGTTTAGGTATTCTTTGAGCCGGTCAGTTTACCTATCCACACTTTCCTGGACAGGCTTATATGTAAGGGGTTAGCCAGTTCATGGCACAATTTTTCGTAAGCAACTGACAATTGTCCTTCATGAATCAGCGAAAAGGAGAGAATGGTCGTAGAAAAGATTTCATGATCAATCTCCACGAAAGAATGTTGCCGACTCAGGCACGGATCGAGCCTGCGTCCTCCTGATCACCAGTCAGACGCGCATCCGACTGAGCTACCAAGGCCGGCCTGCTGCTGGTAATAAGATGGAATTAAAAAAAAAGTTAAATACGAACAGACCCAGTCACACAATTCAGGCATTCATGAGTAAGCATGAAAATTCCGTGTGGTATTTGTTTTTCATTTGAATTGAGCATAAGACTAGTTCTACGTCACGAAAACACAACTATATAATTTTGAACCCTTAAAAACTCATTTTATAGAGTAAAGTAGAAGTAAAACAAAGATCAGGAATTGATACAATTAACTTACTCCATCCATAAAAGACACCAAAGGGAAAGAAATACAAACATTAAGCGACCAGACCATAATGGAAACCTAAACAAAGGAAGGCCATATGGACAGTTACTTTCCCACAAAATGGCCATATGGCCATCCAAAATTAAAAGACACAAGCGACACACACAGTAAGTAACAAACAACAACATAAATAAATCGCCACAGAAGAGCCGCCTTGGAACGGTCAGTGGAAGATTTCCACTGGGGGGCTTAAATCGATTTTACGTGGCCACAATCCTCGCCCTTACTTCCGTCGCGATTTAGACAAATAATTTGTTCAGTCCGCATGAAGGCCTCCTAACTCATCAGTGCAACATCTCCGTGACCACAGAAATCAAAGAACCACAGAGGTGAGACAACGGTGAGGACTCGACAGCAAGAAACCACTGAAATGCTGGAGCAAAAGAAAACCAACAGTTAGACTCCGATGAGCCCGACCAGAGACGCTGGAGTTTACATGGGTATACACTATTTATCTTATTCCTGGTCAAAACATAGATTCTGAATACTCGTTAGAACCGCCTTTTAACGCATTCCTACAATCTATGTTTGGGACAGAAATATGAATAAATACCAGATTATTTTATCTGAGTGAGTGAGTGAGTTTTAGATGCACGTCCCACCACTAGCTAAGGTCATACGGAGACGGGACCTCGGTTTAAAGATATTTTATCTGAACATTGTAATTTCTTTGTGGTGAAATTTTCCAATATATTTGAGTAGGCGTCTTTGCATAATGATAACTGAAGACATTACGTGAACAAGTCTGTGAAATGAAGACCCCCCTATACCCCACTTTATAAAGAGAAAACTGGGGTTTACGGGGGCAAACAGAGGTTATGGGTACTCGTTAGAACCGCCTCAATGAGGCGGTTCTAACGAGTACCCACGACCTATGTTTGCAGTATTTATAAGAAAAATTTCACGGATTTTCATCAGAAAAGAAGCCATTTTGTGGATCAGAAAAACGCACTATGTCGTACGGGTGTGTTATCGTAATGGACAGACTTACTTGGGCACAAGCCACAGCTTTTCTGACAGTTATCCTTAGCCCATGCGGCATAGTCAGAACAAACAGCTGGGAATTCAAAGTTTCCACACTGTGGATTCTGATCCGGACAGGGGTCAGGAGCTGTTGAAGTGCCCAGGACAGGCGGCATGGATGGTGGTATCGCTGCAATGAAACGCAAAATGAAATGGTGTATGTAGAGAAATACATTTTCAATGTCATTTTTTATGCTTTCTTGTTTCATGAGCCCCCCTGAAAACAAGGTCAACACTAAAGTGAAAAACATCACGATAACACGCCTATAAAATTCTGACACCCTTCAACCCCACTAAGAAATATGTAATAAAACTGGGATTTACAGTGGTAAATCTTATTAACCCCTCGCACAACATAGTTGTGAAGGGCGATATAGCATTTGTCCCGTACGTACGTATGTACGCAATTTTGTCATCGCTATAGCGCCTATATTTCTTCACTGATTTCAATATAACTTCACACAAATGTTCCTTATGACAATATCTCGAGCGAGTTCGACTTTCAAGGTCATGACCTCAAGGTCAAGGTCACTAGATGGCTATGTTTAGAAAAACTTTGTCATCGCTCTAGCGCCTACATTTCTTCACTGATTTCAATATAACTTCACACAAATGCTTCTTATGGCAATATCTCGAGCGATTTCGACTTTCAAGGTCAAAGTCACTGTGGCTATTTTTTAGAAAAACTTTGTGATCGCTCTAGCGCTTAACATTTTTTCACCAATTGCAATATAACTTCACACAAATGTTCCTTATGACAATATCTCGAGCTATTTCAAGGTCAAGGTCACTGTGGCTGTTTTTAGAAAAACTTTGTCATCGCTCTAGTGCCTACATTTATTGATGGATTTGAATTGAACTTCACACAAATGTTTCTTATGATAATATCTCGAGTTGATTTGACTTTCAAGGTCATGACCTCAAGGTCAAGGTCACTGTGGCTATTTTTAGAAAAACTTTGTCATCGCTCTACCGCCTACATTTACTAACAGATTTTAACAGATTTTAATATATCTTCACACAAAAGATGCTTATGATAATATCTTGAGCAAGATCTACTTTCGCGGTCATGGCCTCAAGTTAAGGTCACTATGGCTATTTTAAGAGAAACATTGTCATCACTCTAAAACCTACATTTATTGATGGCTTTTAAACAAACTTTACACAAATGTTGCATGTGATAATATCTCAAGCAAGTTGGACTTTGGCCATTTCAGTGTTTTCCACACACAAAGTTGTCTTGTGCGAGGGGATTTGTAACGCATGCGATGCCTTGTTTTTCCGTACTTCTGCTCTTGCATATAGATTGTGTGTGCTCGTTGGAACCGCCTCAATGAGGCGGTCCTAACAAGTACGTACAATCTACCCTTGTCAACCCCAGTTTTACTATATAAAAGTTTGATTTTTCTGCCCACAATTTTCATTTTTCCGGCGATAAAGATTACAATGTATTTGTATGGGTGTTTACTTAAATCAGATGTGGAAATCCTATAAATGACCCTGGGGAAGAAATTCTTATCCTACTTAGGGTAAACTTCACACGGATAGGATAAAAACACAGGCTTTTTTCATGTGATTGTGAAAGCCCATGATAAAAATGTTGTCCTTTCCCAAAGATTTATTTTCACCTTGTAGAATTTCTTACAAGAGTAGGTAGATATGCTTGATTTTACATCCGACGGTTCAGATTGTGGCCTACTAAAAAGGAAAAGAAAACAAGAGACACATGGGCGACTATGCTCACCAGAGCTCATGGGGGCACTGCCCACTGGCGGCAATATAGTTTACTTAACCATTTACCATATGTTGCAACCAATAGACCTACAAGAACATTATTTAAGGAACATTACTATGAAATTTTGACAAAATATCTTGAAAAGCATAAAGGTAATTTTTCAATTTTCCCCATTATAAGTCAATTGAAACTCTTAACTTGCCATAACAAACAAACTAAAGAGCCAAATTTCATAAACTAGAGCTCAGTTGGGCACTGCCCAATTGCAGCCATGTTTTTTTAACATGATATGATTTTAATCAACCAATTATAAAGTCTCCAAAATAAACCCCACACCCAAATGAGTACCCATGTGGACTCTGTATCTGAAATACAGCAGAACTTCGATGGCTCAAACACCGATGGCTCTTTTACCATGGATGAGTCGAACCCGTTCTTGAGCCGCTAGCGATTTCCTCTACATAAGAAATAGTGGAGGGATAATTAAGGAGATTTTAGTCTTTTATCTTGCAAATGTTTGCTGTGTGTACTCATTAAAATAGCCTCGATGAGGCTATTCTAATGAGTACACACAGCATACATATTCATTATCGAACACCGAAAAGATGACTAAAAGTATCTCGTTATGCCTCCTGACAATAACCTCTGTCAGTGGCTCGAACTATCACTGTCTTGAACAGATTTTCGAGGTCCCAAAAGTGTTCGAGCCATTGAAGTTCGACTGTATAAGGTGTTTTAATGGTGTTTTTATCGTTTGAAAGTAAATGGGTTGGGGCATGGACCAAACGGAGCCCTGGTTGCTATCACTAACTGCCTCTTATCAAAAGAAACAGAGACATGTATGTTCAGCGTTGGGGATATATATGGTTCCTGAGATATAAGGTCGTTTAAGCAGTGGAGGGATTGGGGCATCGCAGATCCCAGAAAAGACCAAGACGGTTGTCAATTAATGTGTCTTATTATAAGGACTAAGAAGGGTGGGGATCTGAACGGTTTCTGAGATATGAGGCCCTTTTATGAAGTGGATGGGAGAGAAATGGTCCCTGCGGACCCTACAAGTCGGTGTTACTGAATATGTCCAATAATAATGAACAAGAATATATATGGTTATGGGGTGGGGATTTGAATGGTTCCCGAGATATATGGCCATTTAGGAAGTGGAGGGGCGGAGCATGACCCAAGCACATTGCCCCAGCGCCAAGGGACCCTCATGCTGGTGTGAATGAATGAGTCTTATCATAGGGAACAAGAATATATAGGGATAATGGTGGGGATCTGAACGGTTTCAGAGATAAATGACTTGTAATGAAGTAAATGGGTGGGGCATGGCCAATTGCATCCGGGGGTGGAGGGACTCCCATGCTGGTGTCACTGATTGCGTCAACATAAGGAACATGAATATATATATATGGTTTAGGGGTGGGGCTCTAACCGTTTCTCAGATATAGTTATGGCCTTTTGTGAGGACTGAGGGGTGGAGCATGTCCCCGGCGTGCCCTGGGTGACCACTACGTTGGTGTCACTGAATCTGTCTAATCATAAGAAACAAGAATATATATGGTTTAGGGGTGGGGATCTGTAAGGTTTCTTGGATATTGGGTCTTTTATGAAGTGTAGGAATAGGACATGGCCCCGGCACATCCCGGGGGACCCCAAGGTTGGTGTCACTAAATGCGTCTTATCATAAGGAACGAGAATATATATGGTTTAGGGATCTGAAAGGTTTCTGAGATAAATGGCGTTTTATGAAGTGGGGGTGGGGTATGTCCCCAGCACATCACAGAGGACACCCAGGTTGGTGCCACTGAATGCGTTTTATCATAAGGAATACGAATATATATGGTTTAGGGGTGGGGATCTGAATGGTTTCGGTGTTATGGCATTTTATGAAGTGGAGGGGGAGGGGCATGTCCCCGGCACGACCCAGGGGACCTGCAGGTTTGTACCACTTAATGCATTATATCATACGGAACAAGAATATATTTGATTTAGGGGTAGGGATCTGTAAGATATATGGCATTTTATGAAGTGCAGGGGACAGGGCATGGCATGGCTCCGGAACAACCTGGGGACCCCCATGTTGGCATAAAAGCATATGGCTGAGAGACGTTAACTCAAAGAACAATTCTATAAAAGTTTTGTCAAAATATCTGCAAAGACTTTGCAGCAAATGTCATTTTCAATTTTCCCCATTATAAGTCTATGAAAAATCTAAGTTGCCATAGCAACCAAACTAAAGAGCCAAATTTCATAAAGAACAGGAAGTAAAGGCAAATATGGTGAATATTTTCATGAATTCTCAGCCTCATTGAGCACACGGTTTCTGCGGATATGATTTTTTAAGTATTTTTTTTTTTCTATTTTTTAATTTTGGTTTCAAGGCGACCGATACAAATGAGCAATAAATCATATGGCAGACAGTAGATACCCAGAGGAACATTTCTATGAAAGTTTTGTAAAAAGATCTTCAGAGGCTCGGCAGTAAATGCCATTTTTCAATTTTCCCCATTTTAAGTCTATGGAAACTCTAAGTTGACATAGCAACCAAACTGAAGAGCCGAATTTCATAAAAAAACATGAACTTTCAATCCCCCATCCCAAGGATGCTACAGATGAAAATTGGGTCCAATTCGCCTAGCGGCTTCCGAGGAGATGTTGTTTGAAAGTGTTGACGTCACACGTCATACGACGACGCAGACGCAGGCGCAGACGACGACGGACAACTGCCTATCCTATAAGCTCCCCCGGAGCCTTTGGCTCTGGTGAGCTAAAAAACGACATATACAGAAAACTACATCGCTGAAGACGTCTTCCATTTCAAAGGAAACAACACTATGAAAAAGGAGTTAATCCAATTTATCTGTTTGTTTTCAATCTGACTACTATAAATGTAAAAATCGAAGCACTGAGAGTACTGGTGGGTCGATTGTCTCTGGGTGTAGTTAGGAAAAATGGGTCTGAACGTGGACTGTTTCGTTTAACCCTTAAACTCCTTTACTGAAAGCAAACCGTGTCGACCCTGATCAGACGCTGCGTTTGTCGGCGCCTGACCCTTAAATTCCTATATTCTAAGCAAGCAGTGAAGACCCTGATCAGACGCCGCGTTCTGTGGCGTCTGATCTGGGTCTACACTGGTTGCCTAGCCCAACCCATGATTTCAGCCTAGATTTTACAGTTAACCTTTTCATGTAAACACGCTGACCTCACTGCGATAAAATTCTATAAATACTCTGCGTGGATTCCTACAAATCAGTGATAGTCACGTGGACTCCAGCACTAATAGAGGTTTTGTCCTTTATACCTTTGGGTCGATTGATAAACAATCGACCCAATTATATCAATTTGACTGAACAAAAACGGAAATGTTCTATTTAGGTATTTTCCATTGGTGAAGTCTGATTCCTTTTTGTACTCCTTAACCCTAAGCCTGCTGTTCCTGACAACCCCTACCTTTGCAAACAGTGTAGATCCATTCAGATGGCTTCTCAAGAAGCCATCTGATCAGGATATATACTGTTTGAAATTCAGTATATGAATTTGTAAGAATAAATTACATCAAGAAATCTGATTGGTTCAAAGTCATAAATGGGTGTGGCTAAATTGAATATTTAGCAGGATAGGGCTTAACGATACAACCATTGGTCCTTAGATGTTCGCTAAACAAACAGAAGACTCAATACCAATACCAAACATGCCCATTACGCAAAAAATGCATATACAAATACATTGGTACCTTTATCGCCGAAAAAATGAGAATTTTAAGTTGAAAAAAAATGTGATATATTTCTTATTCCTGCTCAAAATAGAGATTGTGGGCACTCGTTAGAACCGCCTCATCGAGGCGGTTCTAACCACACCAACAATCTATATTTTTAGAGCAGAAATTCGAAAAATAAGGTTTACCCCTATAAACCCCAATTTTCCTATATAAAAGTGGGGTTCAAGGGGGACAAATTTATATAGGTATGTTTTCGTGATGCCATAGCCACAGGCATCTTAACCTGTTGCCATTGTACCAGCTCTATCACAAAGGTGAATTTCTAAATTGTAATGGTAAATGCTACATATTTCCTACCTTTGCATGCTTGATTGTTCAACGTTGCTGTGATTTGACTGAGTTGTTGGAAATTCTGCACAGTAAGAACGTGAGAGCTGTCAGGATCTGTTGCTATGGCATTTAGCTCACTTTTATCCACACCAGAACCAACTCCTACAGCGAACACCTGTTAGCAAAGTTCAAAAGACACCATGTAAACATTCAATGTTGACCCACCAACGCCTCTAACCACCTCCCTTTTATAATTGGGCCCCGTGAAGCGATTTTGGTACTTATCGCCTATGCGAGCAGCGAAGGTTCAGGCGAGCCTGCGCATCCGCGCAGTCTCACCAGAACATTCGCTGCTCGCTCATACAAGCAGTGAATCAAGATGAACCTTCAGACCGAATACAATATCCCTGGCCCCTCTGAATGGCTGGGCATGCGCAGTTAAAATTTGTCATGACGGAATGCTCAAAGACACAAATTCGCTTGGCGGGGCCCATAAAGTAAACTTGGGGTTTTACATGGTTCATTACGAAAACACGCCGGTACAAATACATTTTAAATTTTACCGCCATAAAAAAAGAAAATTTTCAGAGGAAAAACTGTAATATTTTTCTTATTTCTGCTAAAAATATAGACTGTGGGTACATGTAAGAACCGCCTCAGATTAGGCTGTTCTAACGCGTACCCACAGTCTATATTTTAGAGTATAAATAAGAAAAAAAAGTATACCCCATTAAACCTCCATAAAAATGGGGTAAAAGGGGGTCAAAAATTATAGAGGCGTATTTTCCTGATGATACATTTTTCTTCTTATATTGCTAAAAAAATGTATTGCGGGTACTCGTGTACTCCTTGCCGAGGCGGTTCTAACGAGTTTCTTCAATCCATGTCTTGGGCAGAAATTAAATAAAAAAATCAGACTTTTTTATCTGAAAAATTTCATATTTTGATGGCAAAATATTTCACTACATTTGACAAGGCATGTTTTCGTAATGAATGAATACCTATGAAACGCTCTCCATAGGTAGGATTTTGTTTGAATGCTTCTGAGTTCAAAATTTTCAATCCTAAACACCGGAAAAGAAATTCGTGCAGACCCTATTTATCACACAGTTGTGTTATTGTAATGTGCTTAAAACATTTGAGGTAATTTTACATCTAACCAACTTTCTTATTACATGAGAGTGAATATGATACAGTTCCGCTTGCGTGAAGCTTTCCAGCGCACTCGCATTTGTTTCGCATTTGTATCGCGCGAGATTCGCACTCGTGATTCACGCGTTTCACTCGCGAATGGGATTTTTAGCCAATCAATTGGTTTTATGAATAACGCGATATTGCGTGTAAATCGCAATTGTTGACCAGCCAATCAAACCTGAGTGTTGAAAGCGCAGATAGTGCACATTCACAGACTGCTTCGCGTTTCAAAAGCAACCAATCAATACTGCGCAACTATTTCACACTTATCGTTCTTTTTTATTTCCTTTTTCTATTTCTGTAAATTTTACTTATTCCAGATTTTTTTTTTCAGTTTGAACATGATAAATCTGATTATTTCCGAAAGGCGGACTAGTCAATTATCCATTTACATTTGCCTGGGGGTAAAGGGTAAAATACAGGTACTGCATAGTGATTGAAGTTGATTGTCAAAATGCAGGATGTTTATTGACCAAAGGTTTTATGACACCCAGGTGCATATCGGGGCTAAAAAGATAGCTGTTTAAAACAACACCTTATTATCGTCATTTATTCTACATGTCCGAAATAATTAATGTTCTTACATTCACAGAAGCGGCCAATTTTTTTTTTTAATTAATTATTTTTGTAATTTTCATTTATTTTATTTAATTAGATGTAACTCGGAGGAGAATAAAGTTGCGTTTTCTTCGAAATTTATTAGGAAATGCCTTAACCCTTTGCAAAAAATGTAGGCCCTGATCAGAAGCCTACGTCTGTTGCGTCTGATCTGGGTCTGCATGCTTTTTGCCATTTGGTGAAAAATGGAATCGTCCACCTTGTTAAAAGAACAAATCCATTTCAAAATTAAAGAGTCTGAGGTTGTGTTTTCTTTACTGTGTATATTTTGGCAAATCAAGTAGGTCCTGATTAGACGCTTACTTCTGCTAGGTCTGATCTGGATCTGCACTTTTTCCATTTGGCGTCAAATAGGATCTTTCACTTTGTAAAACGCACAAGATCGCTTCAAATTTAAGAGTGTGAGGTTGTATTTTCTTCAAAATTAATTTTGAAAATATCTGAAGCTTTTTGAAACAATGTAGGCCCCGATCAGGTGCTTATTTCTGTTGCGTATGATCTTGGTCTGCACATTTTGCTAATTGGCGCCAAATGGCATCTTCCACCTTGTAAGTAGCACAAGACAATTTCAAAATTCAAGTGTGTGAGGTTGTGTTGTCTTCAAAATTTCCGAAATAATTCATGTTCAGTCACTAACAGAAGCAGCTCATTTATTTAATTATTTATTCATTTATTTTGTATCATTAACACATTTGTTTTGCCAAATGGAATTTTCCACCTTATACATAACATTAGTCCATTTCAAAATGTAGGAGAATCAGGGTTTTTTTTCGAAATTTATTTGGGAAATGACTGAACTTTTTTGTAATGTTTTATTATCTAGGCCCTGATCAGACGCCTACGTCTGCTGCGTCTGACCTCGGTCTTTTTTACCATTACCATTTTTTCCCATTTTCTTCAAAATTTATAATTTGGAAAAAAAAATGCAAACTTTTTGCAAACAGTGTAGGTCCTGATCAGACGCCTAGTTCTGTTGCGTTTGATCTGGGTTTGTACTTTTTGCCAATTGGCGCCAAATTGAATCTTCCACCTTGTAAATAGCACAAGACAATTTCAAGATTTAAGAGTCTGAGGTTGTATTGTCTTAAACAATATTATGAAAATGTCTGAAGCTTTTGATAACAGCGTAGGCCCTGATCAGACGCCAAGTTTTTCTGCATCTGAACAGGGCCTGCAGTGTTTGCCATTTGGTGCTAAACTTTATGAACTATAAGAAATGTGTGTATTTCAGCCTTTACCTTTTCCTAAATTTTAGTTATTTACATATATATTTGTTTATTTTCCTTTGTTCCAAACAGAGATTGTTAGACTTCATTGCGAAAATACGCTTATACAAATCTGTTGATTTTTTACCACCAAAACTGAACATTTTCCGTTACTTAATATTTCTGCAAAAAAACATAGGTTGATGTACTCGTAAGAACCGATTCGGCGAGGCTGTTCTGACGAGTACCCACAATCTTTCTTTTGTGCAGAAATAAGAAGAATAATATATATCCCCTTAAATTCCAATTTTACTATTTAAAAGTGGGGTATAGCGGGGTCAAATATGTATAGGTGTGTTTCGAGATGTGTGAGAAACACCATAAACATCCATTACAAGGCGGTTCTGATGAGCGCCCACAAACAAGTAAATAGACGTGACTTGTCAAACAAATATCCAAGGATAAACGATTACCCTCTTGGTTCCCTACACCATATGCCTCAGAATACCCCGAGTGTTTATTATCTCTAAACTGCCAGACATTAGGATGTTATGCAATCAAAAATATGTCTTTAAATGTAAATGTTATTGTGTGTGTTTATCCGAAGAAATCACAGCTGATAAGAGAGACTGATACAGCCATTAATTTATGAACGAATTAAAAAATAAAATAAAGAATATTGGCCAAACATACGAGCTAAGAGGATTTTGATTGGTCCGTGCTCTTTCGCATTCACGCGTTTTATCTGCACTTACCTGTCTTATTCTTATTGGTTGGAATTCTCTCGCAGAGAAACGCGTATCGAGTTTACCTAACGTGTTTTGAATTATCACTTTCATTGGCTGATATTAAACGCGTTTCAATCGCGTATGAACGCGATGAACCGCGTGTAAAAAACAAGATAATTTAAAACGCACGCAATGCGCGTGTATCACGCGGACAAAACGCGAAAATGGTTAAGTTCTTTTTGAGCTTAACTGTATAGGGAAAAGGCTTTTGCCAGTTAAATGGCAATAGCGGTTTTACGTATAAATGGCTATTGACTGGCAATAGCGGTTTTACGTTAAAATGGCTATTGCCAGTTAACTGGCAATAGCAATTGTAACGTAAAACCGCTATTGCCAGTTAGCTTGCATAATTATTTCATTCCCGTTAATACTTTTTCAGTAACTACTGTTATGACTGCAAAATCTTACATGCATATGCTTGTTCTACAGTGGTTGGTCTTGTGCAACTCGACTAAGATACGAATAGTTGGTGTATGACGAAGTATTTCCATATTTTGCACTGTGTTATGCATTGTTGACTCAATTTAGTATTTAAATCACCTCGTTTTGGGAAGATGTGGATACTTTTTCTGATTGTTTCTGCTATGGACAGCATCAATTTTATATTTCTTTTTTTTTTCTAATTGCTGTTCCAAACATAGATCATGGATACTTTTTAGCCTGGAATGCCTTTTTATGGCGCAAAAAAAAAATGCATCTTCAAACATAACCACTGGCAACACAACGTGAATGCAACACCATAGGAACGTCTTTGTAACGACATGTTTTAACGTAAAACGGCCATTGCCAGCTAACTTTCAATAGCCACTTCGATGATATAAACAATCTTACATGGATGCGAGGGTATGAAAAAATCTGACTTTGTTATCTGAAAACTCTAAATCAGCCAACCATATCCAAGGCTAGACATTATTTCTGAACTTTTCCAAACATAGATTGCACTAGTTAGAACTGCCTCAACGAGAAAATATCTTGTGTTTTTAACATGCCATTTTAGAAACATTAATGATAGATCTACGAGGAACTCACGCGGGTATGCTTGCCCAATTTAACTTTTTTACATGTATTAACCGCTCTTTACTGTTTAAAGGTTTTGAAAGTCGCTGTGCGACTACAAATGTTTTATAATCTTGAATATTCCACCCCTATATATGTGATATTTTCAAGGTAAGTAAAATTAGTTTCATCATAGTGTGGGTTATATTTTCTAATTCTTTGGGACCATCGATTCAATTGCGGAAATTTGAAAATATCTGAAGGTCACTGATGAGGCCTAATTGGCCGAAACTAGCTAGTCTGGCCCCACAAACAACTTGTACACTCCCATGTTTTCAGTTCCGTGTTGTAGTCCTTGCTTCCAAAGCATCACGAAAACACGCCTATATAATTTTGACCTCCTTGAACCCCACTTTTACATTGTAAAACTGGCGTTTACAGGGGTAAACCTTATTTTTCTTATTTCTGCTCTAAAATATAGATTGTGGGTACTCGTTAGAACCGCCTAGTCGAGGCGTTTCTAACGAGTACCCAAAGTCTATATTTTGTGCAGAAATAAGAAAAAAATCACAATTTTTATCTTAAAATTTTCATTTTTTTTCTGCTATAGAGGTTTAAATGTATTTATACAGGCGTGTTTCGTAATAAGATGACCCTTTTAACAGAACATTTTCACTTAACCGCAGCTCGTGTTAAGGCATTGCTTCCAAAAGAATACCTCTTTTATAAAACATTTAACTTCACCAAAGCTGGTGATATTGGAATGTGAGGCGATCATAAAAAGTCTCCCAGTCCTTCATCATAGTGTGGGTTATATGTTCTAGTCCTTTGGGATCATCGATTCCACTGCGAAATTTGAAAATATTTGAGGGCCGCTGATGAGACCTAATTGGCCGAAACTATCTACATATAGTTTGACCCAGAACAAACTTGTACACTCTATAGTTTTCAGGTCTGTGGTGTAGTCCTTGTTTCCAAAGGATTACCCCTTTTATAGAACGTTTTATAAAAAATCTTGGCCCTTGTGATATCATTTGCTTGGTTGATAAAATGGCAATTTTCGGAAAAAAAATTCCTATTACTTTTTCTAATTTCTGGTTTTAACATTTACTGCAGGTGTCCAGTAGTTCAGTATTTTGTTTGGGAGTTCTGCATTTGTTTTCTTGTTGTTGTCGGTTGTTTTTAGAAATATGACTATGATTTGTATGTTTTTAGTAGGAGTAAATGTATAATTATGGAATATGTTTACGCTTTTATTTATTTATTATTATTTTTTTCGATGGTTTTGTTTATCTCATCACGTGTGCAAGTCCGTGAAATAAACAATGCCCTAAACCCCACTTTATATAGACAAAATTGTGGTTAACGAGGGTATACATTTTTTTTTATTTCTGCTCCAACACATAGTTTGTGGGTACTCGTTAGAACCGCCTCAATGAGGCTGTTCTAACGAGTACCTGTAACCTATATTTGCAGTATAAATAAGAAAAGTATGACGAATTTTCATCAAAAAAGTAGCCATTTTGGAGATGTGAAAAAAGTTGTCACACAAGTGTGTTATTGTAATCTCAATATAAACAGAAATATATTATTGAGCGCACTTGAGGCAATTCTAGCAGGTATAATACTTATTGTGGGTACGTGTGGATACGTGTTTTCAATAAATGTTACCAAAAATTTTCCTTTATTGTCCTCGTTACTCCGCCTTGTCTTGAGCTATTGTCTTGACAGTACGAAAACACAGCCATACACACAATGTAACATTTATCGTCGCAAAAACGAAAATTTAAGGTTGAAAATTGTGATTTTTTTTCTTATTTATTATCAAAAAAAATATTGTGGGCTCTCATCGAGGCGGTTCTAACGAGTACCCACAGTCTGTATATTAGAGCAGAAATAAGAACAAAAAGGTTTACCCCTGTAAACCCCAGTTTTGCTATATAAAAGTGGAGTTCAAGGGGGTCAAAATTATATAGGTGTGTTTTCGTGATGACACGCTGTTGAGCTAGGATTCCACCTGTCCTGTATGGTGTGGGACATTTTGTTAAAATTTTGATATATTGTAGACATATGCATTGGAAATGAGGTTGAGATTATATATTTGTAAAAATTGTAAAAAGGAAACCTTATTTCGCATTACGAGAACATGCCTATTCAAATACACTGCAATTTGTCTTATTTCTGCTTTTAAATATAGGCTGTGGGTACTCATTTGAACTGCCTCTATGAGGCGGTTCTAACGAGTACCCTAAAATATAGGCTGTGGGTACTCGTTAGAACTGCCTATATGAGGCGGTTATAAGAGTACCCACAGCCTATATTTTAGAGCAAGGCTGTGGGTAGTCGTTAGAACCGCCTCTATGAGGCGGTTCTAACGAGTACCCACAGCCTTTATTTTAGCGTAGCAATAAGAAAAATAAGGTTTACCCATGCAGGGTTCAAGGGGGTCAAAATTATGTAGGTATGTTTTCGTGATATGTGACGTAAAATGATTACGGTCTATGACAATGGCTTTTCCTGAGTTATGTATTTTTGTTTTCATATATCCCACTATTTTACAGTATAATAGTCTCAATCATCAGGAAATCATGCCTTTACAATGATTACCCCATTGAACCCCACTTTTATACAGTAAAACTGGAGTTTACAGGGGTAAACCTTATTTTTCTCATTTCTGCTCTAACATATAGATTGTGGGCACTCGTTAGAACCGCCTCAATGAGGCGGTTCTAACGTGTACCCTAAATCTATATTTTGAGCAGAAATAAGAAAAATATAGCAATTTTTCATATGAAAATTATTGTTTTTTGGCGATATAATTTACAATATATTTGAATAGGCGTGTTTACATAATGATTTGTTTGTAATTATCATTACGATCACACACACGTGTGACATATTGCATTTTTCATATCTCCAAAACGGTTAGATTTCTGCTGAAAATCTGTAATATTTTTCTTATTTATCATTAGGTAACACACCTGTGCGCCACAGTGTATTTTTCCAATCTCCAAAATGGCTCCTTTTCTGATGAAAATCCCTGATATTTTTCTTATATATACTGCAAACATAGATTATGTGTGCTCGTTAGAACCACCTCAATGAGGCGGTTCTAATGAGTACCAACAACCTATGTCTTTGTGCAGAAATAAGAAAAATAATTAATACCCCCTAAACCCCAGTTTTCTCTATATAAAGTGGGGTTTAAGGGGGTGTTCATTTCACGGACTTGTTCACGCGATGACTGTAAACTTAGGTTGAGGCGCCTAATTAAGACGGTTCAAACGAGTACCCACAACATATGTCTTGGAGCAGATATAAGAAAAATAATGTATATCCATGTAAATCCTGGTTTCTCCTATATAAAGTGCGGTTTAGTGGATGTGATTTTCATTTCACGGACTTGTTCACGTGACGGTCATGAAAGTTTAGATATAGAACCTAGAAGTAATGTACTATCTACTTACTTCGAGAATGCATAGGCTCGACTGTGCCTCTGATATTTGGGAAAAAACGGGGTATCTCAAGGTGCATGTAACCGATATTCTAAAACAGAACCTTGGTGTATATAGAGGATATTTACTTTTTTGAGGTGAATACCAAAAAAAAATTCATTGGGTACGTTGAAAACACCAGATTTGTCACGAGTGCAAAGCACGTGTAGTAATTCTGATACATTTGACACACAAGATAAAATATGTTTGATATTTATATACAAAAAAGTAAATTTTCTTTTTATTTTATACGTTTCCGATGTTTTGTAAATAAAAAGTTTCTAAAAATATAGTCCGGGCTGCTACTGTGAGAATAACATGGTCATGTTATTTTTCACAAATATCATATACTTTCACAAATTGAATGTGAAAACGTCATTTTTATTTGTTCCAGATATGCACTGATTTCATTGCTTAGTACAAAATAATGTATATTCTACCAACCTGTATACCGTGATTTCTTATTTTCGTTGCTTCTGCCAGTGTGTTTGGTCTGTTGGTTGACCGCCCATCAGTAACAACTATAGCAATATTTGGAACCCCGGCTCTATCTCCGTTTGCAGCAGTAAACATCTTGGTGTAAGAATCCTGCAAATATATGATCATTCCAATGTAAATGTGTTCTATAAAAGGTTAATCCTTTGGAAGCAAGGAATACACCATAGAACTAAGCGTGTCATAATGACATTTCATACCCTTATTATTCTAAACATCAGCAAGAGGTTTTATACTGCACACATTTCCGGGCTTTTTTCCAGATGCCCTATCTCTGGTCGGGTCCATCGGCGTCTAACTGTTGATTTTCTTTTGCTCCAGCATTTCAGTTATTTCTTGCTGCCAAGTCCTTACTGTTGTTTCATCTCTGTGGTTGTTTGATTTTTTGTCTAATAGGAGATGTTACACTGATGAGTTAGAAAGCCTTCATGCGGTTTAAATCGATGGCAGTATGGGCGAGGATTGCGAACACACTAGAAACCACAGTTTAAGTCCGATCATCATATAATAATTGAGCCAGCACATGACAAAATCTACAAGAAGGCTTGAGCGACAAGCGAAGGCTCAGATCAGCCTGCGCTTTCGCGCAATCTGATCAGAGTCTTCGCTGATCGCATGTACCTACTATAGGCTAATATCTATGCAAAGAGACACAAGCAAACGATCTTGTCATAGTAGATGGGTGCGCAGGTTGATTTGAGTCTCTGCTGGGGCACCGGTCTTATTGTAGGTTTTGTCATGCACTGGCTCAATTATTATTAGCACTATAAACGTGATGCTCAATTGAGTTGAGCATGAAAAACGTTTTTTAACCTCGAGGCCAGACAAAGTTCCATTGAGACTATGAAGTCATTGGTTAGATGCCTAGCAACTTGCATGACGCCTCTTCTCGTACCGGTCTTATTGTAGGTTTTGTCATGCACTGGCTCAATTATTATTAGCACTATAAACGTGATGCTCAATTGAGTTGAGCATGAAAAACGTTTTTTAACCTCGAGGCCAGACAAAGTTCCATTGAGACTATGAAGTCATTGGTTAGATGCCTAGCAACTTGCATGACGCCTCTTCTCGTATCCTCTGTTTTGGGCATTAGGAAAACATGGTCTTGTGAAAAAATGGCATCCGACATGGTGTTAGAAACTACACATTTTGGGTAAAAATGCTAAAATCTTTCTTATTTCTGCTTTCAACATAGATAGTGGGTGCTCGTTGGGGCGGTTCTAACGAGTACCCGTAATCTCTGTTTCTGAGCAAAAATAAGGAAGATAATGTATACATGTACCCCCGTAAACCCCACTTTTCTCTATATAAATTGAAATTGGGGTTTTAGGGGGTCTTCATTTCTCGGACATGTTATCGTCATTTGTGTAGGGGATACAATTTAACTGTATTCAATTCGCCCCCGTCCATAGGGGCTTGAAGAAATATATGGGCTGGACGATGCTTCCACGCAGAGCTGAATCCGGCCCGCACACTGGTACTGGTAAACCGCTCAGAGGATCTAAGCCTGTCCAGGAACCGCGGTGCGAGGCTATTGGTTTCACTGGGCGACAGGGTAAAAGTCACACAAAATTTGAAGCAACGTCTCTAAAATGACCCTTACAGTGTTGACGGGGACGTTAAACCTCAAATCAAACAAACAAATTAACTGTATTCAAAATTGTCATTGAGATGAATCTGCCGTTTTACGGTCGGAAATTTCAACGCACCAGCGGACACTTGAAACGGAATGTGATCGTGAAAAAAAAAACGATGATTTACACCCCTCCACAACCCCGCCCACATGACAATTATCAAAACAGTTATCCCCAATGCACTTATCCAGTTGTTTTGTTACGATTATTTCGATCAAAGCTACAAGCGCTGTGAGCTGCATTAAACCAAATACTACCCAATGAAAAGCGACCTTACACGATGACATCGTATTTCCGACAATACATGTATATTGCTGGATATACTGTCGCAAATCTTTGTCGTTACCCAATCAAATTTCGCGTTACATAAGTGCATTATAATTGAATGTGAACAACAAAGAGAACATATGCGCAGGCTTATCTGAGCCTTTTCTGATATCCTATGCGACACGTCCTTTCCTTATGAAATGGCTTATTGTTTTCATATTTTATACGTACAGTTAAATTTCTATATCAAGAACACCTTTGGGACTGTTCAAAAGTGGTCTTTAAGACCACTTTTGAACAGTCCCAAAGGTGGTCTTCCACTAGACATACTGGATGTAGAAAACAAAAAGAAAATATAACTGAACCGTTCTATAATGCTTTTAAAGCATAATTTGTCTTAACTGTAAGTGGTCTTAATAGTGGAATTTTACTGTACTTGAAAAAACTAACAATGACTTCTCAAAAGAACTTTACAAGAAATAACAAGGTCCTGTTTAAACGAATGTCTTTTTGTTTTAAGTGAAGGCAATGACCAGAAATCGATACAATTGCCTCCAATCTAAAACACCAAAGGGTAAAAACACAAACATAAACAACTTCACCATAATGAAAACGCCAAAATTACAGCTACTTTCCCACAAAATGGCAAAACGGTAATAACATTACGAAAACAGGCCTTTACAAATACATTGTAAACATTATCACCGAAAAAAAAAATTAAGATGAGAAATTGTGCTATTTTTTCTTATTTTGCTCAAAATATAGATTTGGGGTACTTGTTAGAACCGCCACATCGATGTGGTTCTTACGAGTACCGACAATATATATTTTAGAACAGAAATAAGAAACGTAAGGTTTACTCCTGTAAACCAAAGATTTGGTTTAAACATATTTTATTACTATAATAGCAATAACATCATTACAACATGTGACAAATCATTATACAATTTGGGATTAGAACGAAAGCACAAGTACTTATATAGTTCTTCTCGTAAGTTTTACTTTATATAAGTGGGGTTCAAGGAGGTCAAACTTATATAGGCGTGTTTTCGTTATGGAAATGAAATTATACTAGCAAATACATTAATACAAAGATGAACTTTAACAACAGTTAAAATCTCCTTATGCTCCATATGCCTTTTACGGGCTACATTGTACAAAGATTTTTCTACATTTACCTAGTGTTGGATGTTATATTCCGGAAAAAATATAACTCCAACTGATATTTGATATTCATGAACTTACATGGTAAACTTTGTTTGATTGATTTGATGTTTAACGTCCCCATCAACACCGTATAGGTCATTTTGAAGACGTTGCTTCCAATTTAGTGGGACTTTTATCGGACATTGAGATGAAAAGGCATCTCAAGCCCTGTCGCCCAATGAAACCAATAGGGTTTATAAGCATTGACAGGCCGACTCGCACCGCTTTGCCTGGGCAAGCTTAGATCCTCTAAGCAGTTTACCAGTACTCGTGTGCGATCGGTTTCAGCTCTGCGTGGAAGCATCATGCAGCCCATCTATTTCTTCAAGCCCCGATGGGCGGGGGCTGTAACATGGTAACTACAATTTCCCATTAGAATATTCCAGTGTTTCTTTCCAGTCACAGGGAACAACACGGAGAATAATATGTCTCCATTACATTACGCAAACACGCCTATACAAATACATTGCCACCTTTATCGCCGAAAAAAAAGAAAATTTTATGTTGAAAAATTGTGATATTTTTCTTATTTCTGAAAAAAAGAAAAATAAAGTATACCTCCGGAAACCCCAGTTTTACTTTATAATTTTCGTGATGACATTTTGGCAGGAATGTAATATATACAAAAGTCATGCAGTTTATTTTTTCTCCTATTTTAGATATTGTAGTAATACACCGAGGTAGGTAAACAGTTTCTTTATAGGATATTTTTACCTCCCCAGATTTATAAATCCCAGAAGGGAATAAACTGTATATTACATGCACTTCCATTGACTTTTGTGACCATTTGGAATCTTGACTCTGGCTCTGAATTTCGGTATAGTTGACTCTTTACAGCTCATGTGAACGGTTCAGTCAGCGTATTTATACATATGATGACTGAAAGAAAAACTAGATGGTGCCATTTTTGAAAGTTCTTTCTAGAGTTCAGAAAAACAAACGAAAAAAAAAAAATAAAGTGTTTCAGTGATAAAGCAACTAAAATGTGAGATAAAGAAAGGAAAATGTACTTCTTATAATATATTATAATGGTCTTTGTTTCAACGTTGCATCCGACTCAAACATCACGCATTCTGAACGCCTGTTGATATCTTATTGGACGCTATAGAGGTTGCATTGCAAGTCATGAATACGGTCGACGTTATTGAAACTTTTCCACGTTGAAACATAGCGATTTCACTGCAAAAGCAGTAGCTTGTATCTTGTACAAAAAGTAGTTCCAGCTAATGCGATTGGCCATTTTGTGGGAAAGTAACTGTCGTTTTCGCTTTCTGCTATTGGTGTTTCCATTGGGGTCTAATTGTTTCATCTTTGTGTTTCTTTCCCCTTGGTGTCACTCATGGGAGCTGTGGGTCAATTGTGTCGATTCCTGACCATTGCCTTCACTTCTATATTTTATGTCTCCGGTGTAGAGGAAATGTTTCATCATAGCAAAAAGGAAAATACCTAGCTTATGGTTAGTAGAAATGTTGGTGTTTCTTTGTTACGCATGAAATATAAGTCAGTAGTACCTTCAAAGCCTGTCCTGTATTGGTCGTTCCTCGTTTGTATGGGATGTTAGAAATAGCCTGTTGTACAGCAGTTTTTGTCGGATACTTGTTGAGGTTAAACTGTATGTATGTTCTGTCACTGAAGATTTCTGCTCCAACTTGAATCTTGTTAGGTCCGATGTCAAAATTGGTAACAAGATCCTTGACAAATTTCAACATCGTATCATAGTTGCTCTTACCAATACTACCAGAAGAGTCCAGGATGAAAAGTATGTCGGCCTTAGCTGTACACATAGGAACACTTTGGTTTTGCGGTTTAGAAACTACAATTTACAATGAAAAAAAATCTAGGATTTTTAGGGGAATGGGGACACCTTCAGGGGAGACAACGCCTGCTAAAGTATTTTTGTATCCCATGCCAATAGGGGTCAACTCTTAAAGGAAAGAATTTGCCCCTTCCTAAGGAGCATATTCTTTCCTTTAAGAGTAGACCCATTTATCAGTGGGACAGGGCTTATAGAACAGCAAACAGGGAGTCCCGAAAGTTATCTCCCTTTACAAAATGGCTGACAAATGTCCTAGGTGTTCCCAGTCCACTTAAACAAGATTGCCAGAGTTTGTACATCATGACTATGGACACATTTAACCTATTGCAGGCTTCATGTAGGTGTTTTTGTAGACGGCATATTGAAATGCATTTCTTACTTTTGCCAGAAAACAGGATTTGACAGCTCATTTCAATGAGACGTCAAGTCCTTTTTTTAAGGGATTGTTTTACCAGAAAACAGGGTTTGAGGCCTAACTGGCCGAAGATGGTCAGAAGTCTGGCCCAGAAGAATAAAATGTGTACACTCCATACTTTTCAGTTCTGTGGTGTATTCTTTGCGTCCATAGAAAAACGCTTTCATAGAACATATTTGAAATCCCATGCAAATTGTCTGCTATGGAGACAATTCGGAAGATGTCAAATTTTCTGAAAAAGGGGTAATCCTTTGGAAGCAAGGACTACAGCACAGAACTGAAAACTAAGGAGTGGACAAGTTTTTTCTGGGCCAGACAAGCTAGTTTCGGCCAATTAGGCCTCATCAATGACCCTCTAAGTCATGTTTTCTTGGAACAAAAAAATCAACAATTTATCGACTGCTGAATTAGCCCAGAGCGTTGAAAGGTTTAATGAAAGCATTGGAAACCTGTCCTTTATCATATGCATTCGCCTCTGAAGTTCTCAAAAAGCGACCAAAAATACATTGGTACATGTGACAAACCGAAATTTACAAGAATGCTCATTTCATATGACGTACTGTATGATCGAGGCGGTTCTAACGGGTACCCACCATCAATATTTTAGAGCAGAAATAAGAAAACTAAGGTATACCCCCGGAAACCCCAGTTTTACTTTTTAAAAGTGGGGTACAAGGGATTCAAAATTATATAGGCGTGCTTTCGTGATGTGTTGATTTGTTTGTTTGATTTGAGGTTTAACGTCCCCATCAACACTGTAAAGGTCATTTTGGAGACGCTGTTTCTAATTTTGTGGGACTCTTATACGACGTTGAGATGAAACGACATCTCAAGCCCTGTCGCCAAAAGAAACCAATAGGGTTTATAAGCATGGACGGTCCGACTCGCAGCGCTTTGTCTGAGCAGGCTTAGAACCTCTAAGCAGTTTACCAGTACTCGTTTTCGGGTTGGATTCAGCTCTGCGTGGAAGCATCATGCAGCCCATATATTTCTGCAAGCCCCTTCGGGCGGTAGCCGATTAAATATTGTTGAAAATAAGTCGAAACGTGGTATCAATATTGCAAAACCCGCACTCTATATTTAAGAGCAGAAATAACAAAAATAAGGTTTACACTTGTAAACCCTAGTTTTTCAAAATAAAAATGGGGTTCAAAGGGGTCAAAATTATATATGCCTGTTTTCGTGACAGGCCCGCTCGGACTATCAAGGGTCTCAAAATATTTAAGGCATAGTTAACGAGCTACCTAAGCAGCGAACAATAATATGCTGACCAGACCATTGGCGTTGTTTGCAAATATCGAAAACCTTTGATGTGAAATATGTTCTATAAAAGGCTTATCCTTTTGGAAGCAAGGAACGCACAACGGAACTGAAAAGTACGGAGTGTACATGTTTTCTGGACCAGACTAGCCAGTTTCGGCAAATTAGGCCTCATCAGTGACCCTCAAATATTTTCAAAATTCTGCAATGGAATCAATGATCCCGAACATTATGGAAACACGCCTTAACAAATACAGTGTAAACTCTACCGCCAAAAACAAAAAAAAAAAAAAAAAAAAATTTTAAGATGAAACTTGATAGTTTTCATATTTCTGCTCAAAATATAGATTGTGGGTACTCGTTAGAACTGCCTCATCGGTATTACCGAGTACCCATAATCTATATTTTGGAGCAGATATACGAAAAAATAAGTTTTACCCCTGTAAACCAAGTTTTACTTTATAAAAGTGGGGTTCAGGGTCAAAATTGTAGTGGCTTGTTTTCATGAAGGACGAGAAAATATAAACTTCGTTTGTTTGTTTTGGAGTCATGGCCCAGAGCCATTTGTGAGCCGGTCAGTTAACCTATCGACACTTTTCCTGGGAATGCTTATACGTAAGCGGTTAACCAGTACAGTGCACATTCTATCGTCAGAAACTGACAACTACCCTCCTTGAATCAGGGGAAGGGAGAGAATGACCATAAAAAAAAGATTTCATTATCAATCTCCACGAAAGAATGTAGCCGACCCCGGCAGGTATCGAACCCGCGTCCGCCTGACCACCAGTCAGACGCGCATCATACTGAGCTACCAAGGCCGGCTAAAATATAAACTACACTATGATGAAGGGCAGTGAGACTTTTACGGCTGCCACACATTCTCTTAACATCAGCAGTAGTGACGTTGACTATATTCTATAAAAGGGTTATCCTTTGAAAGCAAGGACTTCACAACAGAACTGAAAAATAGCCATCGGAAAGCCAATATGGCCTTCAGAAGATTGTTCACCAATAGAAAGTGCACCAGAATTAAACCAGCAATATATCACAGAAGTATTCGAGTTATGGCCATCACAAGATTATACTGTCAGGGGAGATAACTAAAAAAACAGGGCACTCAGAATTGTGGTTCTTGAGCATGACATGCCTGCTTAAGCTCATGTATTTCTGTACGAAGTACCACCAATATGTCTCAAAGGGTATTGGAGATATGGTGATCACAAGATGGCCATACTGTTATATAGGAATGGTAGATAACTCAAATACCACAGCACCAACAGTTGTGGTTCTTGCACATGACACCCCTTCTGTACCTTTTATACCATTGTGCCAAGTTTCTTCAATATATCTCAAAGGCTGTTGGATTTATGGCCATCACAAGGTTATATTGTCAGGGGAGATAACTAAAGAAAACCAGAGCACCCAGAGTTGTAATTCTTGAGCATGATACACCTGCTTAACCTCATGTACATCTGCATCAAGTGCCACCAATATGTCTCAAAATGTATTGGAGGTACGGTGATCACAAGGTGGTCATACTGTCATATTGGAAGGGGAGATAACTCAAATACCATAGCACCAACAGTTGTGGTTCTTGTGCATGATGCACCTTGTATACAATTGTGCAAAGTACCATCAATATATATCAAAGGGTATTGGAGTTATGGCCATCACAAGGTTATATTGTCAGGGGAGATAATAAAAAACCAGGACATCCAGAGTCGCGGTTTTTGCATGTGACACAACTGCTTAACCTCATGTACAACTGTACCAAGTACCATCAATATATCTCAAAGAGTATTGGAGATGTGGCCATCACAAGGTAGTGATTCTATTTTATTGGAAGGAGAGATAACTCAAAAACCATGGCACCCAGAGTTGTGGTTCTTGTGCATGATACACCGTCTCCGTCTTGTGAACAACTGTGCCAGGTACCATCAATATATCTTAAAGGATATTGGAGTTATGGCCATCACAAGGTAGTCACTCAATTTTATTGGAAGGGGAGATAACTCGAAAACCATGACAACAAGAGTTGTGGTTCTTTTGCATTACACGCCGTCTCAACCTTGTGAACAACTGTGCCAGGTACCATCAATTTATCTCAAAAGGTATTGGAGTTATGGCCATCACAAAGTAGCCACTTTATTTTATTAAAAGGGGAGATAACTCAAGAAGTATGCCATCCAGAGTCATGGTTCTTGCGCATGACACGCCGTCTCAGCCTTGTGAACAATTGTGCCAAGAACCATCAATGAATCTCAACGGGTATAGGAGTTATGGCCATCCCAAGGTTGCTTCTACGGAGGGACGGACAGACGGATGGACGCCAGGCTGATCGCTATATCCCCCGAACCTATTCAGTCGGGGGATAAAAAGTACGGAAAGGATCTGCAACGCAAATTAACCACGATGTGTAAATCGGCCCTTGATTAGTAAGGGGCACTCGATCTGAGCCCAACGTGATAAAAATCTGATAGAAAAAGTTAAGATACCTTCACACGCTTTGTTGGACAGTAACGCTTGAAGAGATGACAGAGCATCGAAGTTATCAGCTGTATACACATGCGAACTATCAGGATCAGTTGCCATTTCATTCAGTTCTGTTTTTCTTATACCATGACCAACTCCGATAGCCAGTATGGTGATACCCTTGGCTCGAGCCGTCTTCGCCATGGCAGCTGTCAGAACAGGGTTGTTGGACTGACCGTCCGTGACTATGATAGCTACGTTTGGTACATTTGGCCTGTCCCCTGAAATACCATAGAACAAGTAATATTTAGTTTATACTAATTTATTTTAGTTCGATTGCGATGGAAGCTTCAAGCTTATTTAATCGCTCTCCAACACTCATTCCGGATGTTTTCATGCGCGCGAGAGAGAGGCAGTGACTATTACACCACTGGTACCCATTTACACCTGGGTGGAGTGAGGCAATGTCATTATGTGTCTTGCCCAAGGACTCACCTCGATACGGGGTGCCGGATTCGAACGCACAACCACTCGAACATGAGTCGAACGCGTTAAACACTGCGCTATATTATTAAGTAATATTTATTATGTACCAAAGTTTGAAGTTAGTTGTATATAGTACGAATTATTTGTAAATAAACTCAAATAACTGAATATCAAGTAATTGAAAGACTAAACTAAATGTGCAAACGTGTATTCATTTTTTTGTTTTTCATGAACCCACTTTTGCTAACATTTCTGGGTATTTTGATCAGGTAGGTTAAACAAATTGTTTTCCATGCTTTAACCCGTATCTTGCTGAATATTCATTTAAGCCACACCCATTTCTGTCTATCAACCAATCAAATTACTTAGTTTATGCTAATTTATTTTAGTTGGATTGCGATGAAAGATTCAAGCTTATTGAATCGCTCTCGAACACTCATTCCGGGTGTTTTCACGCGCGCGCGAGAGAGAGGCAGTGGCTTTTACACAACTGCTACCCATTTACACCTGGGTGGAGTAAGGCAGTGTCATTACGTGTCGTGCCCAAGAACACACCTCGATACCGGTGGCCGGATTCGAACGCACAACCTCTCGATCATGAGTCGAGCGCGCTAACCACTGCGCTATCGAGGCTTGATGTAATTTATTGCTACAAAATTACTTGATGTAATTTATTGCTACAAATTCATAAACTGAATGCCAAACAGTGTAGATCCTGATTAGATGGCTTCTTCAGAAGCCATCTGATCTGGATCTACACTGTTTACAAAGATAGGTATTGTCGTGAACAGCATGACAAGAGTTAACACTTGCCGGGTCACAAGGAAGCTATGTTGAACCGTTAATAAATTTCCCGCCGTGAAGAATTGATACCAGTTTCTTTTTTTTTTTTTTTGGTTTGGGTTTTACGGCCCTTTCAAGATTATTTCACTATATCGAGCCGATCGTTAATCAGAGGTGGGCGAAAACCGCAGTACCCGGAGAAAAACCACCTGACCTTCCGTTGCAGAACTTGGCGTCTCACACGTGGCCCGAGCGAGGCTCGAACCTACGGCGGTGAGAGACCTAATGACTAAGAGTCAGCGCTCTTATCCACTAGGCCACGGAGGCCCGTGATAATACCAGTTTCTCACAGCGCGTGAAGAATTGGTACCAATACGTCACGGATTTCATACCAATATTTCTCACGTGTGAGAGAAATTTGCACGTAGTCAAATTTCATGTAACAAACATGCATATTCCTCACATTGATAAAATTCGCAGCAAAGCTGCTGCATGTTGCATTTGATTTCAATTCTTCACACGCATACCATATTGTTATACACGTGGAAGGAATTTCCAACGTTTTACTGTTGGAACTTCTGGGACAGGAGTTAGACTACTAAAGATGAGCCGAGACGCCACGAAACCTTTCCGCGGTGTCGCTAGCCTGTGTACATGTAACTATAAAAGCAAGTCTTAGAAAGTGCTATTTTCTGTTAATGTTTGGTTTTAATTATGTAATTTCTGTTCGAAGGGTTTCCGCTTCATCTTGGTGCTTGGAATAGGCTGCGTTGTTTTATTGTGACACTCTCTGTGCATTCCATATTATTTTTTTAAACTTCTAGTGAGAAATTGGTACCGATTCTTCGCATATAACAGGAATTGTAGCAATTCATTACATGCAAAAGGATTTGGTACCAATTCTTCATACATATAATAGTAAGTGATACCAATTCTTAACACCCCCCCCCCCCCAAACACAGGTCATACATGTATGTGTGACAGATACTTACCAATTCTTCACGCGTCAGAAATTATCAACGCATTCTCCACACGTGTGAAGAATTAGTACCGATACTTCTCATGTGTGTGAGGAATTGGTACCAATTCTTCACACCCGAGAAAATGTCGGAACCAGTTCTTCGCAGGTGTGACGAACACTTATTCTACCAGTTCTTAAAGGCATTTATTCTTGATTATTGAGGACTATCATTTCATTACATAATAGTATGTAGTCCTCAGAGCTGACTGTAGAGAAGTCCTCTGTCTTCAACAGGTAAGGGCCTGCTTGGGGAAAATCAATAAATTACTTACTGTTGACTGGTGTACATTATTGATTTTCCTCTTAAGTGCCTCAGTCAGGGGATTCAACAAGAGCTACTAATCACCCTATTAGAACCGCCTCTGATCTGCTATGATCAGTATATCACAGTGGGCAATAAAACAATTATGAACACACCGTGTGTTTTACTGTTACAGAATAAATGCCTTTAACACGTCATAAATTATCAGCATGAGAAATTTGAGCACAAATTTTACACCACAAAATTTATCGAAATTAACCATACGTAATTTTCACATTTGGCAAATGTGACGTATTGGTACCAGTTCTTCTAATGGGTATGACATTTACGAAATGAGAAATTTATGGTTCAACACAGCTGACCGAACACGGTGCGCGTGTTCATAGGAGAAATCTGCGATGAAGTAACCGTGGACGATCGTTATTCTGCCATAACTAACGATTCGAATGGCAAAGTGAGAAGAAATTGCCCCCAAACTCATATAAACTCCTAAAATGCGACCGTGAAATTAACATGGTGGCTAGTTCAGAAGCTTGTTTACATACAGATTCGTCAGCTCCGCAATAAAATTTTCTGAAATTGAATTGATGTTGACTGCAGAGAGAAATGAGAATATACATATATTTGGTTTGTGCGAAACTAAGCTTAAGAGCCATAAATCGCCAATTGTTTTCATATTAATGGTTTTCAGTCACCTTATCGAAAAGATAATAACAACAACGGTGGTGGAGGCATACTTGTCTATGTTAAAGATCATATAATGTCAAAGCGAAGGGATGACCTTGAGACCAATGATATTGCATGCATATGGCTTGAAATCACGCCGAATAAGGATAAACCATTGTGTGGTACACTATATAGAAATCCAAATGACTTAATTGAATTGAATGATCGTTTTGAAATGTTTATTGAAACAGTATTAATGGAGGAAAAAGAGGTTAGTTTACTAGGAGATTTTAATTAAAATCTATTAAATGTTGATGTAAATAGAGATTGGGTTGTTCTCACTGAATCATTAGGATTAAGTCAAGTAGTTATGCAACCTACAAGAGTAACGACACTTTCAAGTACCCTTATAGATCACATTTATACAAAAAAATGAAGATAATATATCATATGTGTGCGTTTCTGAATTAGGTATTAGTGATCATTACGCTATCTTTTGTAATAGGAATGTAAGTTCAAGTAGCAAAAAGAACTCTCATAACTATATAACTTACAGATCATTCAAACATTTTAACGAAAATGAGTTTTTAACAGATTTATTGTCAATTAATCGGGATAACTTGCGATATTTTCATGAAGTTGATGACATTCTTGATAATTGGTATTTACTTTTCATAAATATTGTAAACAAGCACGCACCACTGAAAACTCAAAGGGTAAAGCATAAAAATCAACCAGACTGGATAACTTCCGAAATATTGGATGCAATGAAAGAAATAGATAATCATAAAAAGCATGGGGATATGGAAGAATATAAAACTCTACGAAACAGAATATCGACCTTAATTAAAATAGCTAAAAAATCCACATATGAACAAAAAATCGAATCAGGGAAAGATGATCCGAAATCAATTTGGAAAATTTTTAAAGAATTTGGAGCCTCCAGTAAACATAGCAATAATAGAAGTAATGGTATTTTGGGAGTGCGAATCGATGGCGAGACAGTCTCAGATGACAAAGAATTAGTGGAGCATTTCAACAAATATTTCATTAATATTGCTTCAGATCTTAAAGAGCCATTGCTGCCAAATGATTTAAGGACACTCAGGGAGTATATTGATTATAAGGTTCCGCAAAACGCATTTTTTAGTTTACCCGATATAGATGAAAATTTTGTATGTAGAATTGTATCTTCGCTTGATATCACTAAAGCAACAGGCTTAGATGGAATTGGACCCAAACTATTAAAACTTTCTTCGGGTGTTATTTCGAAAAGCATTACTTTTTCAGCCCAAAAATGTTTACACAATAACAGTTTTCCCACTTTATGGAAACAAGCAAAAGTAACCCCGCTCCACAAGGGTGGCCCAAAAGATGAACTGAACAATTACCGTCCCATATCTATCTTGCCAACATTATCAAAACTTCTAGAAAAATTTATACAGAAGAATCTTATGTCATATTTAAACAATTTTAACCTTATACATCACAAAGTGGTTTTCGATCTGGACATTCTACCGAAAGTGCATTAACACTCATGACAGAAAACTGGCTCAAGGCTATAAACCAAGGCAAAATTGTAGGTTCTATCATGGTATATTTCAGAAAAGCTTTCGACCTAGTGGATCATGACTTACTTTTAGAAAAACTTAAATGCTATAAATATAGCAATAATTTTGTTTCATTAATGCAATCTTATCTGAGTGATAGAACACAGGTAGTTTCTGTAAATAATAAAATATCAGAACGTGATTACGTCAAATGCGGAGTTCCACAAGGATCCCTATTGGGCCCGTTACTATTTCTTATTTTTATAAATGATCTGCCATTGCATCTTTCCAATCAAATTTGCTCTACAGACCTTTATGCTGACGATACTACTATTTATGACGCACATGCTAATATTAATGAACTCAGGCTAAACTTGCAAAACTGTCTTATAACATTACGTGACTGGTGTCAACAAAATGGAATGTTACTTAACACTGCAAAAACAAAAGTAATGCTTATCACAATACGCCAGAAACGTTTACATATTGATGAAAGCGTATTTAAACTAACTTTTGATAATATTGAGTTACAGATAACTAACGGTGATAAAATACTTGGCGTATATATTGATGAAAATTTACAATGGAGTACCCATTACAAGGCTGTTTGCAAGAAAGTGTCGTCCTATATCTGGTTGTTGTCAAAAATAAGTCATTTCTTAAGTTCAGAATATAGGCTTCTTTATTATAAAGCATATATTCAGCCTCACTTTAATTACTGCAATGTCATATGGGGTAATTCTTCAAACTATAATATTTCTAATATAACAAAATTACAGAAACGCGCTTTCAAATTTATCTTAGGATATGAATATGTAGACTATGAATCTGCTAAATCACGCTTAAAAGTTATGTCAATTGAGCAAAATATATTCTTGAACAAGGCAAAAATGATGTTTAAAGTTGTTAACCATTTAGCTCCGAACTATTTGTGTGAGCTTTTCCAGAAAAGAGAATTAAACCCTTTAAATATGACGCTCAGATCTAGCTCAAGTCAAGTCTTCATTGTTCCAAAACTAAATTTAGCCAAATTCAAGGAAAGCATTTCGTATTCAGGGCCAATTATTTGGAATAGTATTCCATATGAGATAACAAATAGTGATACCCTGGTCTCATTCTCAGATAGATTAATTTCCTGGATGACTAACACCTAGATATTGAAACGTATGCCTTCATCGCCGTATTTCATCAACATATAAATTTCATTCCATTTTTTTTTCTCACACTTCTCCATACATTATGTAATTGTAAAGAAATCTCATCACATTTGTAAATACTCATTTATAGTTTGTCGATGTTATGTATAATGTTTTAACTAGAGGGCCTCGTGGAAGATTGGTAATTGTACCAAACGAGCCACCTCCTTAAATAAAGAAATTACTTACTTACTTACTAATGTCGTTCTGACATATGAAATTTTAAAATGCTAGGTCCTGGGCGACAACGTTACGTCGCTCAACGCCACGTAAACAAAGCGTAAGGCTCATCTTGTGGTATGAAAATTAAATTCAAAACATATTATGTTAACACAGCACGTAAATTTCGAGATTCGAACATGGACTCTGTTCTTTGAACACAGCTTCTGTCCCGACCAAGAATAGGTTCCAACAGCTATGTTCATAGGATTTTATGCACGAATGTGGCTTCCAGGCAATCGGATCCGGAGGATGTCATCAGTCCGTGCAAAGAGCGCCAAAACAAACCTTTCTTTATCGGGAAAACGGAATTTACGATCATGGTATACATATTTAAGCCGGGACACAGCTTTTCCTACAATTTACATGTGCGTCAAGAGAAGCATCAGATCAGCCTGCGCATCCATATAGTCTGGCCAGTGACTTCTCTTGTTGTATGAAGAATAAGCTATCCTGAGAGCGCACAACGAAGACTCTGATCAGACTGCGCGGATGCGCAGGCTGATCTGAGTCTTCGTTGGGCGCACATGCAAATTGTAGGAAATGCTGGGCCCCGCTCATTGTGATTTTCTTTTTCTTCATTAATTATAGACTGGAAGTTAAATTATAGATAGTACGGACATATTATAACCGCTTCGATGAGGCGGTTCTAAGGGAGCATTCGCAATAAATATATTTCCAGCTGAAATAAGAAAGTATTATTTTGTCTCATCTTCAAAATGCTAGATCTTGAGGTATGAAGGACATCATAAACACACGGTTGTGTTATCGTGACCCCTTTAATATAAAAATAGAAATGGAGGCAATGATCAGGAATCGATACAATTAACCCACAGCTACCATCAGAGACACCAAACTACTTCTATAGAATAAAACTGGGGCTTACGGGGTATACATTATTTTTCATATTTGTGCTCAAAAAATAGACTGAATCGACACGCCGATGTAGTGAAACGAGTTCCCGCAATCTACGTTTTGGGAAGAGATACGTCATCGCGAAAACACGCCTACATAATGTTGACCCCCTTGAACCCCACTTTTATATAGTAAAACTGGGGTTTAAAGGGGTCAACCTTATTTTCATTGTTTCTGCTCTAAAATATAGATAATGGGTTCTCGTAACGAGTACCCACAATCTATATTTCGATGAGGCGGTTCTAACGAGTACCCACAATCTATATTTTGAGCAGAATTAAGAAAACTATCACAATTTTTCCTGTTAAAATGTTCGTTTTTTCTCGGCGGTTATGTTTACAATGCATTTGTATAGGCGTGTTTTCGTAATGTGTAGGAATAATGCCATTGTTATTTAAAATATTCATTTTGTTGGTATTAAAATTGTTAGTATATTTAAACAGGCGAAGTTTCGTAACGAAGAGCATGCAAAATGGAGTTTTTTTATAATTAAACGTTTGCTCAAACTCTGTCAGATGAAAAAAAAAGACATTCCACAGGCTATAATTATCATGAAAACATTATGGTAACATATCCGTGTGCAAGACTGCCGTGTGGTAAAACGGTGTCTATCTTAACTCGAGAAATGACATTTTTTAGATTTGTTTCTTATTTCTAGTCCAAACATAGAAAAAAGGTACTCATAGATTGTAGGTGCGCATTTAGGCAGTTCTAATGAGTACCTAAAGCCTATGTCTTAGAGCAGAAATAATATAATAATGAGTACAACTGTAAACCCAAGAGAAAACCGGAAAGCCCGCAGAAAAACCACTTCACCTTTCGATCTTGATTTACACTGCTAGTTCAGGCTTATTTCTTTGACTATATTACGATAACACGCCCTTGTTGGACAGCGCATTTTTTCATAACTCCAAAATGGTTACTTTTTTGATGTAATTTTGTGATATTTTCCTTATTTAGACTCCAAATATAGGTTGTGGGTGCTCATTAGAACCGCCTCAATGAGGCGGTTCTAACGAGTACCTACAACCTATGTCTTGAAGCAGAAATAAGAAAAATAACGTATACCCTCCTAAACCCCATGCACTTTTCTATATAAAGGTGGAGTCCACGGGGTCATTACGAGAACACGCCTAATCAAATATATTGTAAGTTTTACCGCGGAGAAAACGACCATTTTCAGACGAAAAACGGAGATATTTTTCTTATTTCTGCACAAAACATAGAGTGTGGGTACGCGTTAGAACCGCCTCGATGAGGCGGTTCTAACGAGTACCCACAATCTATGTTTACATGTAAGAGTAGGAATACGAAACTAAGGTTTACCTCCATGAACCCCAGTTTTACTATATAAAAGTGTGGTTCAAGGGGGTCAAAATTATATAGGCATGTTTTCGTGATGGGGTCAAAATTATATAGGCGTGTTTTCGTGATGTTTAGGTGTCCTTCGATCAGATATTTATACTAAATAGTCTAGGCTATGTAACTACAACAATGTTCTTTTTTCAATAATGGTATAAAAAGTATAGCTCTTGTTTACGAAGTGGAGCGAACCATAACCGCTGCCGCTAATGAGGGTCATTTCAGTGTATACGAGAAGTTTTGTTCAAAACTTCCTGTTTGAAAATATTTACATGTACCCTTAAAGCGACAATCCTCATAGCTGACGACAATGCTCAGGTATCTTTATGCCCCCCCCCCCCCCCCCCCCCCGCGAGAATCTTTGATTCAGGGGGCATATAGTATTTGCCCTCTCTGTCTGTTTTTTTTTTTGTCTGTCTGTCCGTCACAAAAACTTTAAACTTCATCATAACTTCAAAAGCGTTTTACCTAGCCCAATGAAACTTCACACACTTATTCACCATCACAAGGGCTACCTTTTGACCTAGGGCCATAACTCTGTTGTCGGTTTTGGCTGAATTATCTCCCCTTGACATTTTGCAAAAACTCTGCAGAAACTGGTCCTCACGGGGGGCATTGGTCACCTATAGTGACAGCTCCTGTGCCCTAATAATTTTCTTCAGATTTATAACAACGACAACAAATTAACTGAAATGCCGCATTAACGCTAACTAGCATTACAAAAACACGTCTATACAAATACATTGTAATCTTTAACACCTGAAAAAAATCATTACGCTAACACATCCGTGTGAGAATGTGCATTTTCCATATCTCAAGAAAAAGTTAATTTTCTGCTGAAAATGTATGACATTTTTTTTATTTTTACTCCAAACATAGGTTTTGGGTTCTCGTTAGAACCGCCTCATTGAGGCGGTTCTAACGAGTACCCACAACCTATGTCTTGGAGCAGAAATAAAGAAAATAATGTTTATCCCCGTAAACCCCATTATTCTCTATATAAAGTGGGGTTTAGGGGGGTCTTTATTTCGCGGACTTGTTCACGTGATGGAAATTTTAGGATGAAAAATTGTAATAATTTTCTTATTTCTTCTCCGAGCGAAATATAGATTGTGGCTACTCGTTAGAACCGCCTCATCGAGGCGGTTCTAACGAATGCCCTCAATCTATATTTGAGAGCAGAAATAAGAAAAATAAGGTTTACCCCCGTAAAACCCCAGTTTTTCTATTTGAAAGTGGGGTTCAAGTGGGTCAAAATTCTATAGCCGATTTTTCGTGATGGACGGTGGGCGTCAACTCATCCCGAAATATAGCGTCTTCCTTTTCAATAAGAATCTACTCTTAAACCTAAGAATGTGTTACTAAGGAACAATGTCTTTCCTTTTAGTGTAGCCCCTCGTTTGCGGAAAAGCTCAGTTTATCGGAAAACCAACACATTAGTACCGGAAGCTGCTTCCCTTGTTAAAATGGCTGAAAATGTATATGATGTACATGTACCTAATCGCATTACGAAAATACGCCTATACAAATATATTGTAAATTATACTACAGAAAAAAACGAACATTTTAGATGAAAATTTGTTACTTTTTTTCTTATTTCGGCCAAAAATATAGACTGTGTTATGACAGAAATAAGAAAAATAATGTATATCCCTGTAACCAAAGTTTAACTATATAAAAGTGGGGTCAAGGGGTTCAGACTTATATAGGCGTGCTTGGGTACAATGTTTAATAAGTATATAACAGAACAAACCGTGCGCTGCTGTAAAGCTGTCGTTTGCCAGAAACCGAATCGCCTCTCCAGTGTGCGTGAGTCCCTGTGTATATTTGATGTTGTTGATAGCAGTAAGCATTGGCTGCTTGCTGGAGTAACGGTTCAGATTAAACTCGGATTTATGCGTTGTTTGGAAAGTATCCACGCCAATCTGGACGTCATGTGGGCCAATGCTAAAGCTGTTGGCGACGTTGCGGACAAACCCGAGCATCTTATGGAAGTTCGTGGACCCAACGGATCCGGAAGAATCCAAGAGGAAGACGATATCAGCTTGAGCATTGCATTCTGGAGAAGAAAAACAATGAAAAACATAATTCATTACGATAACTCACCAGTGCGACGTAGTGCATTGTTCCACGTCTCCAAAATGGCTATTTTTCTGATGAAAATCTGTGATATTTTTCTTATGTATACTTCAAATATAGGTTGCCGCCCCCGCCCATAGGGGCTTGAAGAAATATATGGGCTGCATGATGCTTCCACGCAGAGCCCGCCAGCACACTAGTACTGGTGAACCGCTTAGAGGATCTAAGCCTGTCCATGAACCGCGGTGCGAGGCGGACTTTCCATGCTAATAAACCCTAATGGTTTCATTGGGCGACAGGGCTTGAGATGTCATTTCATGTCAATGTCGGGTAAAAGTCCCACAAAATTGGAAGCAACGTCTCCGAAATGACCTTTACAGGGTTGACGGGGACGTGAAACATCAAATCAAACAAACAAAACAAACATAGGTTGTTGGTGCTCATTAGAACCGCCTCATTGAGGCGGTTGTAGCAAGTACTCACAACGCATTTATTGGAGCAGAAATATGAAAAACAATGTATAATCCGGAGACCCCATTTTTCTCTCTATATATAGCTTGGTGGTGGTGGTGGTGGTGGTGGTGGTGGTGAGGGGGGGGGGGGGGGGGGGGGGTTCGCGGAGTTGTTTACGTGATGACATTATGAAAACTCACCAGTACGACGTAGTGCATTGTTCCACGTCTCCAAAATGGCTACTTTCCTGATGAAATTCTGTGATATTTTTCTTATTTATACTTCAAACATAGGTTGTGGGTGCTCGTTAGAACCGCCTCAGTACCCACAACGCAAGTATTGGAGCAGAAATAAGAAAAATAATGCATACCCGAAGACACCAGTTTTCTCTATATAAATAGGGGTTTGGGGGGTGTTCACGTGATGACATTACGAAAACTCACCCGTGCGACATAGTGCATTTTTCACATCTCCAAAATGGCTACTTTTCTGATGAAAATCCTTAATAATTTCGTTATAAATATTCAAAACATAGGTTGAGGGTTCCGGTTCTAACGAGTACCCACAACATATGTCTTCGAGCAGAAATAAGAAAAAAATAATGTATACCCCCGTAAACCCCAGTTTTCTCTATATAAAGTGGGGTTTAGGGGTCTTCATTACACGGACTTGTTCACGTGATGGAAACATTGGACTACCGAACAGCTCAGCATTTTGGGCGCTATGTGTGATGTTCCTTATTTTTACGAAGTGGCTATACTGGCAATAGCGGTTTTACGTTAAAATGGCTATTTTAACGTAAAACCGCTATTGCCAGTTAAAAGATTGGAATACTGAGCAAATAAACAAATAAGCCAGGAAAGCGCATTGTTTTTTACACCATATAAGCCATCATTATTGCATTGCATACAAAGTCCGAGGCACCTAGCTTTTGCAGTTCCGGGAAAATCTTATACGAAAAACTCAACACTGGCCTATATGGAGAGAAATACAGAAAGAAAGAACAATTCTAATGCACTTGCGTATGTAACGCGACGTCTGATTGGATAACGTCAAAACTTTGCGACATTATATTCTGCGATATACTTTCGGAAACCCGACGTCATCACGTAACGTCGTTTTTAATTGGCTGGCATTTGGTTTTAAGCAACTCACAGCGCTTGCCGCTTTGTGCAAAATAGTACAATTTTTAACTAAACAACCGAATAAGTGTATTAGAATGGAGATAACTGTATTGAAAATTGTCATTCGGGGAGGTAAATCGTCGGTTTTACGGTCGCAAATTACGTTTTACGGCTCCGCGTTTCGAAATTTCCGATAGTAAAACCTCCGATTTACCTCCTCAAATGACAATTTTCGTCGGTATTACGGTCGCAAATTAGGTTTTACGGCTCCGCTAACGCGTCGTCGTAAATCGAAATTTCCGACCGTAAATCCTCCGATTTACCTCCCCAAATGACAATTTTCAATACAGTTATCCTCTAAATATATACCGTATTAGCCATCATTATTGCATTCCAAAACCAAGTTTGAGGCTTCTAGCTTTTGTACTTCCTGAGTCATCCATTACGATAACTCGTCCGTACGACAAAGTGCATTTTTCACATCTCCAAAATGGCTACTAATCTGATAAAAATCCGTAATATTTTTCTTATAAATGTTCCAAATATAGGTTGTGGGTGTTCGTTAGCTCCGCCTCATTGAGGCGGTTCTAACGAGCACCCACAACCTGTGTTTTCAAACAAAAATAAGAAAAATAATGTTTACCTCCGTAAATCCCAGTGTTCTCTATATAAAGTGGGGTTTAGAGGGGGTCTACATTTCGTGATGAGTAGTTTAATCAACCTGTTGGTGTATAGGATGAATGAAAAGACGGACGGAGGACGGATGATGGATGGATAGTTATAAGTGCGGGCGGTGGGACAGACGAGGCAGATTATGTAATATTTCTGTTAACTCCCAAAGTTATGTCAGGGCCTGGTCGATAAATTGTCCTTTCATTCTTGTTTTGGTAGGCCCACATATACCCATGGCCCCCGCCCGTCGGGGCTTGAAGACATAAATTGGCTGCAGGATGCTTCCACGCAAAGCTGAAACCGACCGCACGCGAGTAGTGGTAAACCGCTTAGAGGATCAAAGCCTGCCCAGGCAAAGCGGTGCGAGTCGGTCCGTCCATGCTTATAAACCCTACTGGTTTTATTGGGCGCCAGGGCTTGAGATGTCATTTCATCTCAATGTCGGGTAAAAGTTCCACAAAATTGGAACCAACATCTCCAAAATGACCTATACAGTGTTGATGGGGACGTTAAAACCTCAAATCAAACAAACAAAAGCCCACATATACCCAGTGGCTTTTCATGACATAATGCACGTGCATAGAACAATAAGATGTACCAAAATGCGATTTCTGAATCACCGTAAAATTCAGTGATTAAAAAGTTCAACATGACAAAATGTCTGCGTTTAAAAAACAATTTTTCTATTACTTTTTCTCCGATTCTCAGATTGCGCCTGGGGTGTTCTGAAGGGTCCTGAGGAGGATAAGATGATAAGATTTCGTGTTTGCTTGGAAAAAGCGTGGAATTTTGCTTTGCACAGAAAAATCCCGGCTCGGCATTTACTCAATATAGGGTCCGAGTAAATGAAGTACACTTCTTGGCCAGCCTCGTTGGACATGAAATTGGTCCTGCTTACAAATATATAATATTTATGAGCAGGACACATATTTGATACATATTACGATTCTTCGCTGTTCATAACCTGACGATTTTTCTTATTAAACAATACGCAATTTAAATCTATTTTTAACTGAGTTGAGCTTGAGAAAATAATCAAAAGAACTGAACATAATACTATACTCACGTGGTGTTGTTGTAGGCATGGGAGTCGTGGTGGTGGTAGTGGTGGAAGTAGTTGTTGTAGGGTATGTAACAGCTGAAAAAGAAATCGAATACTTTTGACGACCTACTTGGTATCACAAAATGCGACAGTATATTCTATATTCTATAAACGCTCATTTTACATTTCTTTATATCTCCAAAACTTTTTTTATAGTTATAGTTGTTGAGGTCACAGTTTTGTGTAAAGATGGTTACCTGTAGAATCAATTACGAAAGCACGCCTATACAAATGCATTGAAAATTTTACCGCCGAAAATAAAATTTCAGATGAAAAATTGTGATATGTTTCTTATTTCTGCTCAAAATGTAGATTGTGGGTGCTCGTTAGAACAGCCTCGGCGAGGCGGTTCTAACGAGTACACACGACTAATATTTTAGAGCAATCTATATTCTAAGGCAGAAATAAGAGCAAGAGGACCATGATGGTCCTATACCGCTTACTTGATCTAACAGAAAAGTTTCAGGAAGTTCCAATCTTTACCGAAGGATTTATGCCAAACAGATATTTTCAGCATTCAAGGGGAAGTAACTCTATCAGAGATAGGCAGGCATCATCAGTTTTCAAACTCATCCGAACTTCCATTCCCAACCTACTTATTTGCTAGTTTCAAAACTAACGGACTTATGGTGTTGACAAGGTACAAAATATGTATTTTCAGCAAAGAAGGGGACTTAACTCTGCGAGTAATGTGCCAACAATGTTGGTTTGCACACACATTCAAGTTTTTATCTCTAACTTACTTATATGTAAGCTTCAGGAAGGTCCGCTCAAAACTAAGGGACTTATGGTGATGACAATGTCAAAAATGGGCATTTTTAGCAATCAAAGGGACATTACTCTATGATAAAATAGGCCAACCTCACCAGTGTTTGAAATTCCCTGGCTTACTTACATGTACATGTAAGTTTCAAGAAGATTCAATCAAAACTGAAGAGGCTACCGTTATGACAAAGTAAAAAAAACAGGCATTTTCTGCAAACAAAGTGACGTAACTCTATGATAAATATGCTGACCTCACTGGTTCTTTTAACTCATTCGACCTGACTAGCTTATATGTAATTTTCAAGAACTGAAGGAGCTACACTGATAACAAGGTCATGAATAAGCATTTTCAGCAAAGTAGGGGACTTAACTCTGTGTGTAGTAGACCGACATCACTAGTTTTCGAACTCATCCGAGCTTTTATCCCTGACTTACTTGTTTGTAATTTTCAAGAAGACATGATGAAAACTGAAGGAGTTACGGTGCTGACAAGTTCAAAAATATGCATTTTCAAAGGGACGTAATTCTATGATAAATATGCTGACTTAATCAGTTTTTGAACCCATCAAAGCTTTTTTCCCTTACTTACTTACACGCTGAAGGGGCTACGGTGATTCAAGGTAAAAAATATGCATTTTCTGAAATCAAGGGGGACATAACTCTCTGAAATATAGGTCGACCTCGCCGATTTTTAAACTCTCCTTACTTACTTAGATGTAAGGTTCAAGAATATCTGATGGAAACTGAAGGGCTACAGTGATGACAAAGTCAAAAATGGGCATTTTAACCTACCCATGGAACATAACTCTATGATAGATGGGCCGACCTTGTCCGTTTCGAACTCACCCGAGCTTTTATCCCTGACAAGTAATGTTTGTAAGTTTCAAGAACATCCGATCAAAACTGAAGGGGCTATTTTGATGACAAAGTCAAAACAAACAAAAAAAAAAAACATTTTCAGAAAAGTAGGGGACATAACTCCGTCAGTAATAGCCCGACATCGCTAGTTTTCGTACTCATCCGAGCTTTTATCACTGTCTTACTTGTTTGTAAGTTTTAAGAAGATCCGATTAAAACTGAAGGGGCTACGGTGATGACAATGTCAAAAATAAGCATTTTCAGCAAAGACGGGGACATAACTCCGTGAGTCAGAATCGCTCGACATCTTTTTTTTTTTTTTTTTTTTTCAAACTCATCTGAGCTTTTATGCCTGGCTTACATTACGTCATTATTCATGGTCATTATCCGAGCCTATACTAAGAGACAATCGACCCACCAGTGCTGCCATTGCTTTGTTTTTTGTTGTTGATGTTTTGTTGCTGTTGTTGTCGTATTGCTATACAGTAAAATTCCTATATTAAGACCACCTTATGAACTGTTCAAAAGTGGTTTTTAAGCCCATTTTTGAACAGTCCTAAAGGTGTATGAACTGTTTAAAAGTGGTCTTTAAGACCATTTTTGAACAGTCCTAAAGGTGGTCTCTGACAAGAGGACACTGTATGCAGAAAACACAAGGAAAGAATAACTGCAACCTACTAAATAAGCTTTTTCAAGGAGTATTAGTCTAAATTTTAGGTGGTCTTAATAGCGGAATTTCACTGTTCTTTGGAAGCAGTTTTCTTAAAGATGTTGGTTTCATTACGAAAACACGCCTATACAAATACATGGTAAACTTCACCGCTCAAAAAATGAAAATTTCCAGGTGAAAAATTGTGATATTTTTCTTATCTCTGCTCAAAATATAGATAGCGGGTACTCGTTACATGTAGAACCGCCTCGTCGAGGCGGTTCTAACGAGTACCCACAATCTAAATTTTAGAGCAGAAATAAGAAAAATAAGGTACACCCCTGTAAACCCCAGTTTTACTATATAAAAGTGGGGTTGAAGGGGGTCAAAGTTATATAGGCGTGTTTTCGTGTTGATGAAGAAAACTACAATAAGAGTGCACACAGATGTATGATCGTAATGTTTTACACATTCCATCAACAACATTTTTTATCTTAAGGGACCATATATATTAGACTCGTACTTATATATACATGTATGAGGCGCCATTTTACTATTTTAACCGTAGTTACAGATATCCATAAATCGAATTATGGATATCCATAATTCGATTTATGGATATCCATAAATCAGCCGAATAATGTATATCCATAATTCGAATTATGGATATCCATAAATCGAATTATGGATATCCATAACTCAGCCGGATAATGGATATCCATAATTCGAATTATGGATATCCATAATTCGATTAATGGATAACATCAATTCAGATCGATTTATGGATATCCATAATTCTAATTATTGATATCCATAATTCGAATAATTATTTGTGGATATCAATAATTCGAATGCTGTCGATTTCAGGGTTGAAAATATGGTTTAATTATGTTGATCTTAGACTCTTAAATGCAACTACATTGCATTTTCATGCTGAACTCAAATAACCATGAAATCTGGTCTGCCCAAAATATTAAAACACACACGCACGCGCGCGCGCACACACAATTGTTGTGATTTTAATATTTGATAAGTTATGAGCAGGGCAAGTTTCATATTCATTTAATTTGAGCATGTAACAAGTTTTATAGCCTTGGGACCTACCCTAAAGAACTCTGGAAAATAAAAAAAAACGAAGTTGAGAATTTTGTCTCTAAGTGTCACTTCAATAAAATTCTTACATTTGCTGAGAAACAAAGATACACGGCATATGTATGTATCTACCAAGGATACGCATAAATGTAACGGATAATGCTGATTAGGCCTAAGAAACAGCCGTGTTTCCGCTAATCCGACCTATCCTGCTTCAGACCCCACGACTCTACGAGTTAACAAGATAAAAAGTAAAACACAGACCATAGCATTTTCAACTTCCGACCGTACCCATTATCGTCTTTGCATTTTCCCACAGTGAGTGAGTGAGTGTTTGAGTTTTTCGTCCCACCAATAACTAAGGTCATACGGAGACGGGACCTCGGTTTAAAGACTCATCCGAAAGTCTGGAGAAGTCCGGGATCGATCCTCCGAACTCCTGGTTTACAAGGCGAGTAGCGTAACCACTGCACCACGGAGGCTTCCCATAGTAATTTCGCGTTTTAAGTATATGTTCGTATATAGTTTGTTTGTTTTTTGTCCAAAATACAGAGATGCCTTTTTGAACATCTAAAATCAATTGTGATATACAGCGCAAGTCTCAACTTTATTAACAAAATACATGTCCAAAAACAAATACACATAAAACAAGAGGACAAAGATGGTCCTGTATCGCCCACCTGAGCTAACAGATTTAAAGTTTCAGTAAGTGCCAACCTTTACTGGAGGATTTATGCGAGAACAAGTGATGACACGGTAAGCATTATCTGCAATCAAGTAGAATGTAACTCTATGATAAATAGGCTGACCTCACCGGTTTTCAAACTCATTCAAGCTTTTATCCCTGACTTGCTTATATGTAACTTTCAAGAGGATCTGATATAAATTGAAGGGGCTATGGTGATTAAAAGGTACAAAAATAACGATTAATTGTCGCAATCAAAGGGGTGTAACTCTATGATAAATAGACAATCTCACCAGTTTTCAAACTCCTCCGAGCTTTTCTGCCTGACTTACTTTTTAGTAAGTTTCATGAAGATGGGCAGCAGTGATGACAAGGTCGAACATAAGCATTTTCAGCCAAGCAGGGGACATAACTCCATGATTAACTGACTGGCATTGCTAGTTTTCAAACTCGTCTGAGCCTTTATCCCTAACTTACGAACACATAAAGTTCAAGAAGATCCGATTAAAACTGAAGGAGTTACGGTCATACAATACAAGGAATGTAACTCTATGATACATGTAAATAGGCTGACCTCATCAGTTCACGAACTCATCCATTTTATCCCCGACTTACTAACATGTAAGTTTCAAGAAGATCAAATAAAATTGAATGAGCTACGGTGACGACAAGGTCAAAAATAGGCATTTTCTGTAATCGATGGGGAACGACTCTCCGAAATATAGGCCGACCTCGCCAATTTTTTAACTCAGCCAAGGTTTTATCCCTAACTTACTACATTGTAACTTGTAAGTTACAAAAAAGATCCGATGAAAACTGAAGGGGCTATGGTGATGACAAGGTAAAAACTAGGCATTTTCAGCAGTAATTGGGACGTAACTCTACAATAGATGAGCCAACCTCGTCAGTTTTTTTAACTCTTCTGAGCTTTTATCCCTGACTTACTTGCTTGTAAGTTTCAAGAAGATCCGATCAAAACTGAAGGGGCTACGGTGATCACAAGGTCAAAAATAAGCATTTTCAGCAAAGACGGGGACATAACTCCGTCAGTAATCGACCCACATCGCTAGTTTTTAAACTCATCCGAAGATTTTAGCATGACTTACTTGTACGTGAGTTTCTCAGCAATCAAAGGGATGTAACTCTATGATAAATGGGCAGACTTGGCCGGTTTTCGCACTCATCGGGGTTATTATCCCCAGCCACCTTAGATATGAGTTTCAGAAAGATCCGATCAAAACTAAAGGGGCTACGGTGATGACAAGGTCCAAAATCGGCATTTCAGCAATCAAAGGGACGTAACTCTATGACAAATGGGCCGAATTGGACGGTTTTCGAACTCATCCGAGGTTTTATCCCAGCCACCTTGCATAGAAGTTTTTGAAAGATCCTATCAACGGTGATGACAGGGTTAAAAATCGGTATTTTCAGCAATCAAAAGGACGTAACTGTATGATTAATAGGCCCACTCGGGTTTCGAATTCCTTCGAGTTATTATCCCCAGCCACCTTACATATAAGTTTCAGAAAGATCCGATAAAAACTGAAGGGGCTACGGTGATGACAAGGTCAAAATTTGGCATTTTCAGCAATCAAAAGGACGTAATTCTATTATAAATAGGCCGACGGCCGGTTTTCGAAATCATCCGAGGTTTTATCTGCAGCCACCTTACATGTAAGTTTCAGAAAGCTCCGATCAAAACTGAAGGAGCTACGGTGATGACAAGGTCAAAATTTGGCATTTTCAGCAATCAAAGGGACGTGCCCCTACAGAGACATGCTACAGATGAGCTGGAGGAAGGAGATACTGGTTACACGTGCAGGTACAGAAGAAACAAATAATATTCTCTCTCTTCCCCTCCGTGGTGTAGTGGCTACGCCACTCGCCTTGTAAAGCAAGGGGTCGCAGGATCGATCCCGGGCTTCTTCAGACTTTCGGATGAGTCTTTATACCGTGTTCCCGTCTCCGTATGACCTTAGCCGTTCGTGGTACGTTAAACTCAAACACTCACTCACTCACTCTTTCCGCTGCTAGGATAACAAGTCCGTAAAATGAACATCCCACTAAACTCCACTTTATATGGAGAAAACTGGGGTTTACAGGGGTCTACATTATTTTGCTTCTTTCTGCTACAAAACATAGGCTGTACCCGTTAGAACCGCGTCAATGAGGCGGTTCTAACGAGCACCCACAACCTATGTTCGGAGTTTAAATAGGAAAAAATATCATAAATTTCCATCGGAAAAAAAAATAGCCATATTTAAGGCAATTGGAGTTTAACGGCCAAGTCAACACTATTTTAGGTCATTTTTGAGCCGGTCAGTTTACCTATCCACACTTCCATGCAGGGCAGTCTTATACGTAAGCGGTTAACCAGTACGGTGCACATTCTTTCGCCAGAAACTGACAACTGTCCTTCTTGAATCAGCGGAAGGGAGAGCATGACCGTAGTAAAGATTTCATGACCAATCTCCACGAAAGAATGTTGCCGACACCGGCAGGTATCGAATCCGCGTTCTCCTGATCAACAGTCAGACGCTACCGAGGCCGGCTCAGAAATGGAAGAATACTCTTAGTCACACGGGTGTGTTATCGTAACGACAGACCCAGTATATACAGTCGAACTTCGATGGATCGAACCCCTTTGGGACCATGGAAATTTGTTCGAGACAGCGGTAATTCGAGCCACTGTTGTATACTTCTAGAAAACATAACGGGGGTATTTTTGGACTTCTTTTAGGTGTTCTGTAACATAAATGTATGCTGTGTGTACTCATTAGAATCGCCTCATTTAGGCGATTCTAATGAGTACACACAGTATACATTTGCAAGGTAAAACTCAAAATTTCCTTAATTATCCCACACTTTTACTTATGCAGAGGAATTCCCTAGGGACTCAAAATCGGGTTCGACCCAGCCATGGTAAACGGGCCATCGGTGTTCGAGCCATCGGAGTTCGACTGTAGTAAGCCAATGTCTGCGCATGGCATAGTCTTCGAACAAGGACCTGCATAGGATAGATATTACTGCGCGATTCGTAAACAGTAACAAGCTAAAACAACGGAACCCGGGAAGGGCCATTCAATTTTATTTTTAATATGTTGTGCGAACAAGATATTAAGTAGTGCGAACAAGATATTATCTTGTGCGGACAACATATTATCTTGTGTGCACATCATAGATCTTGGGATTTGTGTAAACAAGATATTATCTTGTGCGTACAAGTGATATCTTGTGCGCACAAGATATAATGTTGTCCGCACAAGATATTAAATTATGCGAACAAGATATTATCTTGTGCGCACAAGATATTAAGTAGTGCGAAGATATTATCTTGTCCGCACAAGATCTTTGTTGTGCGGAAAAGATATTATCTTGTGCGGACAATATTATATCTTGTTCGCACAACTTAATATCTTGTGCGCACAAGATAATATGTTATGCGAACAAGATAGCATGTTGTCCGCTCAAGAAAATATCCTTTGCGCACAAGATAATATGTTGTACGAACAAGATAATATCTTGTGCGCACAACTTTTTTAAAAAAAAAATCAGCTCCCTTCCCGGGTTCCGTAGAAAACGCTGTAAATTTATTCAACTTGCAATAAACCAAAGAGTCGGGACTTGCCTTGATTTATCACACGATATAAAAGTACAGTAAAATTCCTATATTAAGACCACCTTTGGGACTGTTCAAAAGTGGTCTTAAAGACCACTTTTGAACAGTCCCAAAGGTGGTCCCTGACCAAAGGACATTGTATGCAGAAAATACAAAGAAAAATTAAGTGAACCCGTCAAAATAAGCTTTTTAAAGCAGAATTAGTCCTAATTTTAGGTGGTCTTAATAGCGGAATTTTACTGTACATGTACGAGATCATGCCCCTCCCCACACAGCCAACGCGATCCTTCTGGAAGTAGCCATACTTGGATTTGAGCTTCTTGATCACCCACCATACAGCCCAGATCCCGCGCCCATGGACTTTCGTGTGTTCCCGGAGGTGAAAGATAAGTTACGAGGAAAAAAGTTTGACAATGTGCATTGCTTGAAGAGAGAGACACAAAGTATTGTATCAACATTTGCTAGCAAGTGGTATAGTGACACATTCGACAAGTGGATAATGAGACACAGGAAGTGTATACGGCTCGGTGGCGATTATGTTGAGAATATGCGCTAAATATACAGGAAACGTCTACGAACTTATCGAAAAACCCTCGTACTTGCCTTGATTTCTAAATATGGAAAACTGGTATTTCCAATGGAAAATACATTAAATTCACCTTATTTGCATTATCTGCTGGTTCCTAGTCTGAAGGTTATTAGTGTTGGAAAAACAGGTAACCAGACCCCCCTGACCTTGAAAGGTCAGGGGGGTCTGGTTACCTGTTTTTCCAATATTGACAATATGCAAGCTGGGAGCCAGCAAATAATGCAAATATGGTGAATGGTAGCTACCCACGGGCGCTAGATAAAAGGCATCTTTGCCTTACCCAACTACCACTGTAACTGCTCAGGAAACACAAAGGTATAAATATTCATGGGAGTCTGCACTGGTCTGTGTACTCGCAAAACGAATATCATGTTAGTTTGCTGGGGACGCGCATTTGAATAGCATACAAAATGCTAAGGGACATTGTGTCATGTGCAACTCGACTTCAGACGAGAAGGTTTAAAAATAACCTATTATTATTTGATTATAAATACTGATCGATACTGTACAACATAACATATTTTGTGGTGATTCTTGATATGCCATTCTGCGTTCTATCTGAGTATTGCAGTTTATGAAGGTAGGAACTAGTATCACACACTGTTATAGTCTTTAATAATTTTTACAATCTCTCTCTCTCTCTCTCTCTCTCTCTCTCTCTCTCTCTCTCTCTCTCTCTCTCTCTCTCTCTCTCTCTCTCTCTCTCTCTCTCTCTCTCTCTCCTTATTCATGTGACTCAACGCCTTAATCCAAAATTATTATAAAATTAAAATGGCAAATTAGCAAGCCAGTATTGGCTAGCCAAGTATTTTTGTAAGACATATACATCACGTGAACAAGTCCGTGAAACCAAGACCCCCCCCCCATTAAACCCCACTTTACATAGAAAAAAACTGGGGTTTACGGGGGTATACATTATTTTTCTTTTTTCTGTTCCAAGACATAGGTTGTGGGTACTCGTTCGAACCGCCTCACTGAGGCGGTTCTAACGAGCATCCTCAACCTATGTTTTGACCATTTATAACAAACATATCAAAGATTTTCATCAGAAAAGTAGCCATTTTGGAGATGTGGAAAATGCATTATGTCGCACGGGTTATAGTAATAATAAAATAATACCACCAGTAAGTGAAATTAACCAGACCCCGCCCTCCCACTTCTTAAACTGGTAATGACCCATAGCAGATGGAAGATGAAATAAGCACCCAATATCTGATTATTAACCCTTTTAGTAACAATTGGAATCCTTATTTATAGCACACGTCCATTTCGAAATGTAGGGGTGTCAGGTTGTGCTTTCATCAAAATTTCTTTGATAAAAGGCTTAACTTTTTGCAAACAGTGTAGGCCCTGATCAGACCCCGCGTTCTGCGGCGTCTGATCTGGGCCTGCACTGTCTGCCAGGGGACCCGTTTTGGGGTTTCTGGTACTAAATGGGTTTAGCATATTAATTCAAACGCCCGAATTCAACATACCGAAGCCATATCCAAACATCATGAACTCTACAAATGCCTTCAAATAAGTTAGTTCAAATAGATAAACAAATATGGTTGTCCGCGTTTGATTTACTTGAGTCAGAAACAGAACTCCGAATCACGGTAACATTTATCTGCCACTTTAAAAACACTATACATGTATTTCTGTGCAATGATTCAAAATACATGTATGCTCTACGTCTTTTCCGGTTTCATGCTCTAGACCTTATGTGGACTCGGTATCCGTGAGAGGTTTACACCTAATGGGGTCCCAGTGTCAATGAAAACTGCAGTCATATTCAGGGCTTTACATTGGGGTCTCAAGATCTGTTGTAGCCCCAGACCTGTTGGGTAGTTTGTGCTCTATAGATCTATAGGGTACCAATTCTATGGGAGATAAAGACCGGATTTTTAAGGGATTTTTAGTACATATGCGAGCTTTATACGTATTCAAATCTCATTTTCAAGGGCTATTTTAGACCTGTTAGGGGCTAAAGTATATGAAAACTCAAATACGGGACCTCTAGATCTACTGGGGCCTGAAGGTCTAAGGGGCTATAATGGCTTGGTGTCTATTGGAGGTCTTAAACTTTCGATGGTTTCATGTCTAAGTATTGGTTCAAAGTCTATGGGACGGGCCTCCGTGGCCTAGTGGTTAACAGCGCTGACTCTTGATCATTAGGTCCCTCACCGCTGTGGTTCGAGCCTCGCTCGGGTCACATGTGAGACGCCAAGTTCTGCAACGGAAGGTCAGATGGTTTTTCTCCGGATACTCCGGTTTTCGCCCACCTCTGATTAACGATCGGCTCGATATAAGTGAAATAATCTTGAAAGGGCCGTAAAACCAAAACCAAAAAAAACGTCTATGGGAGCTCTAGACATATAAGGGACAACGTGTATTGTTGGTCTAGATTTAATGTCGTCGCAAGGTGTACAAAAGCTCCGGGCATGTGGGGTGATCCAGCATCGATGGGATCTGTTAATCCATGGGACCTCTATGTCTACGAGAGCTCTATAAATATTGAGGGCTTTGTTTCCATGAGAGCGCTAGATCTATCGTGTGCTCAATGCCTACCCTGCAGGCACAAAACGTTGACTCAACGTTAGTTCAACATTGAGTGCCTGCTGGGTATATAATCTCTAGTTATGTTGGTGTCTCAATATTCAAAGGAGCTAACGGACTAGGGAAAATTCGATCTGCTTTCGGGGTAGGGTGTCTGTGCGGGTAGATCATTATTTGGCCAAAATGGATATAACAGAAGAAGTTTACATCAATGGGATCAATGAGCCTTAACCGCTCATCTGAGGAAGTTAACTTTTTACAATTCACAGGGTTGACTACTACATGAGCCCCGCCAAGCGAATTTGTGTCTTCGAGCATTCCGTCATGACAAATTTTAACTGCGCATGCCCAGCCATTCAGAGGGGCCAGGGATATGGCTTTCTGTCTGAAGGTTCCTCTTGATTCACTGCTTGTATGAGCGAGCAGCGAAGGTACTGGTGAGACTGCGCGGACGCGCAGGCTCGCCTGAACCTTCGCTGCTCGCATAGGCGTCAAGTACCAAAATCGCTTGACGGTGCTCACATGTATAAGTGCTAAAAGAATCTTTCAGTCGCACCTGATGAGCTAATGAGCCCATAGGGCGCGGCCAATTTTGACCCGCAGTGGCATGGCTGGTAGAAATTATGAAGATGATTGCTAAGCCTTTCTACATACTAAATTTCTAAGTTCTTGGCCTTAAGGTTTCGGAGGAGAAGATTTTTGAAGTTTTTTTTTTTTTTTTTTTTTTTTTTTTTTCAATTTTAAGATTATGGAAGATAATGAGCCCCGGGGCGTGGCCAATTTTAAACCTAGGGGCATGGTTGACAGGATTTATGTAGGTGACTACTAAACTTTGCTACACACTAAATATCGAAGCTCTGGGACTTTTAGATTTTAAGTTTATCCCTTTGTAAGTACATGGCACCTAATGAGCCCCGGCGTGTCAAGTTCGGACCTAAGGGGAACCGTTGGCAGGATTCGTGTACGTGACCACTTAATAGTGCTACAGACTAAACATCCAAGTTCTTTGCCTTATGCTTTCCGAGAAGATCTTTTAAGTTTGTCCCATAATAGGTGAATGGGAGCAAATGAGCCCCGGTGCGTGGCCCATTTGGACCCTCGGGGCATGGTTGGCTGTATTTATGTGGGTGACGACCTAACATTGCTACATACTAAATATCGGAGCTCTGGGCTTTTCGGTTAAGAGTAAAAGATTTTTTAAGTTTGTTCTTTTTTAAGTCTATGGGAGCTAATGAGTCCCGGGTCATGGTCATTTCGGATCCTAGGGCCATGGTTGACAGGATTTATGTAGATGACCACTTAACAAGGATACATACTAGATATCTAAGCACTGAGCCTAATGGTTTCAGAGAAGAAGGTTTTTTAAGTTTCTCCCATTATAAGTATATGGGTGATAATGAGCCCCAGGGCGCGGCCAATTCAGACCCTATGGGGCAGGGTTGACAGGATATATGTATGCAACCACTAAAATTGCTATATTCTAAATATCTAAGCTCTGGACCTATCGGTTTCAAAGAAAAAGAGATTTTAGTCTATGGGAGCTAATGAGCTCCGAGGCGAGGCCAATTTTGACCCCTAGGGCATGGTTGTAAGAATTTGGATAGGGGACCACTTAACATTGCTACATGTATACAAAATATCTAAGCTCTGTGCTTTATGCTTTTAGAGGCGATGTTTTTTTTATTTTTCCCATTATAAGTCTATGGGGGTTAATAAGCCCTGGAACGTGACCAATTTGGACCCTAGCGACACGGTTGGCAGTATGTATGTAGGTAACCGCCTACAGTTGCTACATACTAAATATCTAAGCTCTGAGGCCTTAAGGTATGAGAGGAGAATATTTCTCAAGTTTTTTCCCATCATAAGACTATGGTTTATAATGAGCCCAGGAGGGTTGCTATTTTGGACCTCAAAGGCATGGCTGGCACAGACAAAGTGATGTGAGTCGGAGGTCCAATGCGTATTAAGCTCACTGCTTTGATTTGGCGGCAAGGCTTGAGATGTCCTCTCAATTTCGGGTAAAAGTCCCACAAAATCAGAAGTTACGTCTCCAAAATGATCTAAATAGTGTTGACAGGGGACGTTAAAAATAAATTTAAACACACAAAACAGCTTAGATACAGAAAATGTGATAAGTGACTATTTTTCGATGTAAGCATGTAAGCATTTATATATATATATCTCTCTCTCTCTCTCTTTCACTCTCTCTCTCTCTCTCTCTCTCTCTCTCTCTCTCTCTCTCTCTCTCTCTCTCTCTCTCTCTCTCTCTCTCTCTTCGGATTGCACGACTTTACCGGCATTACAAAAACACGCCTATACAAATACATTGTAACCTTTATCGCCCAAAACATTAAAATTTGCTCGCGACCCACTGTCGTTCATACTTTCATGAAAAGGAGAAAAAATAAGTTTATTTTTTATATTTACATTATTTGCCCCTCATCAATCGGCGAAAAAATATTTGTAGGGCAAACTTTTAAAGCTGAAAAAAATTTACACGCTGTTTTTCTACAAAGAGCGGAGCAGCGTTGACGTCATCAATGCCCGTAGAGAACAATGGTTTAGAATGACGTCACTTAACGTCACTGAAAATCATGTGATTCGATGCGTTCATGGGCGTATGAACGCAATTGTTTTCTATAGGTTTACATTAGACTTTTCACTGGAAATGTAAATATTTAAAAAATGAATTACATTACATCTCATAATAAACACCTATATAATTCTGATCCCCTTGAACCCCACTTTTATACAGTAAAACTGGGGTTTACTGTAAACCCATTTTTTCTTATTTCAGCTCTAGAATACAGATTGTGGGTACCCGTTAGAACCACCTCAATAGGATAATGTATCAATTTTTAAAATTCTGGCGATTATTTTTATTTCTTTATAAATTTTATGATGTAGATTAAAGGTGATGATCATTATTGAATAAACATTATTAAGTCAGTTCAATGAATTAAATCTCTTGGCATGACTAAAGAACTACTGTAATGTTCTTACTCATTGTTAGAATTTAGTCACATTGATGATTTTACTGTTCTGTATTTAGTTATCTGTTGTACTGGCGCAGTACTACCTCAGTTTGTTGAAATATTTTCTCCATTAGCACCAATATAGCTATGATATTCCAAATCTGATTAGGAATATGCAGTTTTTAAAATGATACATGTTTTTTGTTTTGTTTGATTTGAGGTTTACCTTCCCCGTCAACACTGTGTAGGTCATTTTGGAGACATTGCTTCCAATTTAGTGGGACTTTTACCCGACATTGAGATGAAATGACACCTCAAGCCCTGTCGTCCAATGAAACCAATAGGGTCTATAAGCATGGACGGTCCGACTCGCACTGCTTTGCCTGGGAAGGCTTAGATCCTCTAAGCGGTTAACCAGTACTCGTGTGCGGTTGCTTTCAGTTCTGCGTGGAAGCATCATGCAGCCCATCTATTTCTCCAAGCCCCGATGCGGGGAGGTGGGGGGGGGGGGGGGGGGGTTCGAAAATGATACATGTACATAAAAATTGATTTAATTGTGCATTTGGAGGTTTAGGGGGATTTTGACCACCTTTATATACAGCAGCGGGGGATTATGTCCAGGGGGGAGATTTTGTCCACTTGCAAAAACGGTGGGGGAGATTTTGTCCGCCTTTGCAAATGGGAGATTTTGTCCGGGGGAAGGGGGTGTCGATTTTGCCTGTGATTCCATTGAGACGGTTATAACGAGTAATCACCATCTATATTTTGAGCAGAAATAAGAAAAATATCACAATTTTTTATCTTATTTTTTTCTTTGGCGATAAAATTTACAATGTACATGTATTTGTATAGTCATCTTTTTGTGTTATCAATTCATATTCACCTTATTTGCATTATCTGCTGGTTCCTAGTCTGAAGGTTATCAGTGTTGGAAAAACAGGTAACCACACCCCCCTGACCTTTTAAGGTCAGGGGGGTCTGGTTACCTGTTTTTCCAATATTGACACTGTGCAAGCTGGGAGCCAGCAAATAATGCAAATATGGTGAATGCTGTTGAAACTAAATAAGGGTCATTAATGATGTCTGTTTCTTGTGAGAAACAAGTGTCAAAGGTGGCCAGCACATAATTCAATAATCAATTTGCCCATTGCCTTTTCTTTCTAATTTTAGGATTTCAGTTTTCAGTTTGCCTTCACTTTCATTTTACTACCTAGACATTTTTTTGTGCATAATGAAAACATATCCGTGTGAAATAATGGCGTCCAACATGGTGTCAGAAATGACAAATTTTGGGTAAAAATGACAACATCTTTCTTATTTCTGCTTTCAACATAAATTGTGGGTGCTCGTTAGAACCGCCTCAATGAGGCGGTTCTAACGAGTACCCACAATCTATGTTTTTGAGCAAAAATAAAGCCGATGATGTTTACCCCCCTAAACCCCAGTTTTCTCTATATGAAGTGGGGTTTAGGGGGGTGTTCATTTCACGGACTTGTTGACGTGATGGTATGGTTTTTGAAATGTTTTCAGCAGTGAGAATGTTCTTATCAAACAAAGCTCATCAATGTACCAGTATCTGGAATTACAAACATGTGGGTAATTTGTAGGTTATGTAAAAACACTTGGTCTTGCCCTGAGGCAATATGTTGGAAGATGACATACAGGTAACTTCACAGATTAACACATCAGTGCCTACAGTCCCTTCAAATGGGGCCTTGGCAGTTTAAATTAAGACCATATGCCACAGAATATAGCGTCTGATCAAAGTGTACAGTACTATCTAAAGATCATAAAATTTTGCAAAAATAATCAAAGTACATCACGAAAACACGCCTATATAATTTGACCTTCTTGAACCCCCCTTTAATATAGTAAAACTGGGGTTTCCGGGGGTATACCTTATTTTTCTTATTTCTGCTCTAAAATATAGATTGTGGATACGCGTTAGAACCGCCACGAGTGCCCACAATCTATATTTGGAGCAGAAATAAGAAAAATATCACAATTTTTCATCAACAAATTTTCATTTTTTCGGCGATAAAGGTGGCAATGTATTTGTATAGGCGTGTTTGCGTAATGAATCAGACACCTTAAATCGAAATGGACCTGTCTAATGATGCATATTGAAGAGTTCTTTGGACATATACCGTAGCAGAAATTATTTAATGCAATCAGCACAACATCATATATTGACAAATGTTTGTAAGAACAGACTAGAAATGGCCATGTGCCACAGCGGCGGGCCATGATTGTGAGTTATTTGTGATTGAAGTAAGTGTCTCTGAATACAAAAAATATCTAACTGAGAACAGATGTATATTTCTGCTATTTTTCACACCTCTTAGTCAAGCAATTATAATGTCAGTCACTTTAAAAGTGATATATTATGTTTGTCATCTTAAAAGCTTTAATTTGCATCAATGCAATCAAATGAATCAATTAAATTATTCTTGGATCTCTGTTATGTGTAATAGTAATTTCAGAAGTTCCTACATGAGCAATCAAGACCTTTAGTCACATCAATTAAAACAGTCATGTATTGTTTCATATTTTTTTTTCCTGTAAAGAGCAAAAGAATTCATAATGTATTCGTAAAACTATTCATGAATACATGACTTTTGAAATGTATTCGAATACAAATACAAATACTTTTATTCTAAAAAATCCATGAATACAGAATACTTCATGAATACTCAGAAAAAGTATTCGAATAGTATTCGAATAAGAATACAGAATACAATTACCCCAGGTCTGGAAACATCACGCATTTGCATAACGAAAACACGCTTATTCAAATACACTGCAAATTTTATCGCCGAAAACTGAAAAAAATCAGATGATAAATAGTTATATTTTTCTTATTTCTGCTCAAAATATAGAGTGAAGTACACGTTAGAACCGCCTCATCGAGGCGGTTCTAACGAGTAAAATATAGAGTGAAGTACACGTTAGAACCGCCTCATTCTATATTTTAGAGCAGAAATAAGAAAAATAATATTTACCCCTTTAAACCCCGTTCAAGGGGGGTCAAAATTATATAGGCGTGTTTTCGTGATGTCTTGAACCGACCACAAGGAATGTTTTCTGCACTATATTTTTATTTTATTTTATTTTTTATTTTTTTTTTTTTTTTGTATTTAAAAAGTTATTTAAAAAGACAAAATTTCATACTCCCCTGAGTTGAGAAAACATCTTAAAAAAAAAAAAAAAAAAAAAAAAAAAAACAGCGGGCTAACTTCTATTTGAGACTAGGCTACGGGGTCTCTAAACTCAAACTGGCAGTCTTCAGGGTTGGCGGCCAGGTAAGACAAAAGCCGACCTGATCAACGACTGACTAGCAAGAGCATTGAAATTTTAAATCCCGAAACAAAGGGTATATTATGAAAAAAGCGAACTCGAAAATGCTGATCGGACTGCTCACATGCGCAGGATAATTTGCACATTTGTCGTCGCTAATAGCAAAAACATTTTTTTCATGGCTTACATTTCCACTTATTCTACTATTTTTTTTGTGTGTAGCCCTTTTGTTAAACCTTTTTGTTTTGAAAATATGATTTCAGAAAGCTAGCAGAGTACAGAACAATGAATATGTCTTGTAGGAAACACTTACAATGGAAGAAAAGTGATGAGGGCACCAGCGAACGTTCCAGTCTAACATTTATCTACGTTTTAAACAAATCCAAATTGTAAATACGTGTTAAAGGTACACGATGGGGTACCAGATGGAATTAAAATCTTTTGTTGATGAGTACATTTATAACAAATCAATACTACTCAATTTTTGGACAGTATTGAAAGAGGCAATGATTGAGAGACCATTAGTTTCAAGAAATGAAAAGATGAAAGAAAGAAGGAGAAGAGAAGAAACAACGACTAGAGTATTGGGGACACTATTTCGGTTCTTTCTAAGGCTCATTCTTGTTTTGATGTTGCTTTGTCTCTATATTACTACAAACTGTGAAAAGAAACGTCGCTTCAAGCATCGATACGAAAAGGCACCATTATTACTTTTATGGCATTGTGGCGACGTGGAGCGAAACCCGGGTCCTACCGTATCCGATATCTTGAGAGACTTCTGCAAAAAGATGGTTTCTTTAATAGTAATAAAATACTGGGAACATAAAGACGGAAAGAAACTCAGTCAGGCTGATTACAAGAAATGGCCAGATGGCTGGCCAGAAGAAGTTTGGTTTGGCGATCCATCAACATGTACATCTAATGAGAGAAATGCTATGCTTAACTCCTTGTACAACATGTGCTGTGACCAGCAAATTGCATTGCCCGACAAGTGGTCTACACTAATAGACAAATATCAGAGAGCACTGAAAACACAGTGCAGTAAAACAGACAAGGAACGATGCGTCAAAGATCTGCAGTCTTGGTTACATCAGCGGCGGTCTCTCGAAACTGTCGATCAAGTTTTTGATAGGTTACCAGAAATGCCAGAAAAGGAAAAGAACAGTGTCACCGAGTATATATGGGAGAGACTCAAACAATCTGTTCCTACATGTAATTTAAAGTCCATGATTTTACAGTTACAAAAGCTTGAGGTTTCCGATACTGTACCTGTAGTTAATGGAACTGACTAGAAAGCAACAAACTCAACAAACGCATCGCTTGGTGATGCCAAAGACGATGAAAGTGAAATTGTCATTCGCAGCAAAACCTCAGGCCATAGACAACAATTAGACATATGCGAGGACTCCGATTTGATATCTCCGCCATCGAAAGTGCGTAAGATTTCAACTGAATTAGATGGAGACCAACCCAGCTCTACGATGGAGGCAAATGATGTCGATTTGAGCACAACGTCGGAAGATCTGATGGAGACTGGGAGTTATACTAACGATGACTTTAACATTTATCTAAATATGTTTGTGCAAGACGGGTGCCTGAATGAGGAAGAACTTGACAAACACTTGCCAGACGAATTCATACAGTGTTTTAGCGAAGAGCCAAAAGACACCACATTTGTTCACTGTTGACTTTAACCCATTTAGTATCCAATGTTTACTAAAAGTCCAGTCATTTTCCAAATAAATTTTGAAGAAAACACAACCTGACACCGCTAAAGTTTGAAATGGGCTCCGGTTATACATAAGAAGGAAGATTCCATTTGGTACAAAAAGGGTTAAACATTGTTACAACGCCAGTAAAATTAACGATTAGCGTCTATAGAGGAACAACGAAATCCAATGCCCAATTTGCATAAACCTAAAAGCTGGCATTATTACTATAAACCTGTAATAAGTTAAAGGAAGAGGCTATTTGCAGTCAACTGCAAATAGCCAAAAAACGTTAAAATGGCTATTTGCAGTTGACTGCAAATAGCCATTTTAACGTTTTCTGTCTTTAACGTTTTTTGACTGCAAATAGCCATTTTAACGTTTTCTGTCTTTAACGTTTTTTGGCTATTTGCAAATAGCCACTCCGTAAGTTTAACTACCGCATGCGCGATTTTTTTTTTTTTTTTACGGGCGGGGGGGGGGGGGGGGGGGGGCATTTTTCTTTTTTTTTTGTTTCTTTGCTTTTGTTTTCTGAGCGAAAACTGACTGTGATCATTGCGGGTGTCTGGATATTCAGTTTTCATAACACGATAAAAGGATCTTCATACATGTATACTACCAGCGGAAATAATTCTTTCAAAACTCGTTTGCCTGCCCTATTACATGTATCAGTGGTCAACTTTGAATGATAATAGTTTCTCCTGAGGAAAGGTAACCTCTATTTCAGGGTTGACCCGTCTCTATACAGGCATCACGAAAACACACTTATATAAATATGATCCCCTGAAACCCCACTTTTATATAGTAAAACTGGGGCTTGCATGGGTATACATTTTTTCTTGTTTTGTGCAGAAGCATAGATTGCGGGTACTCGTTAGAACCGCCTCGGCGAGGCGGTTCTAAAGAGTACCCATGGTCTATGTTTGGAGCAAAAATATAAAAACTACCGGAGTTTTTTTATCGGAAAAAATGCATTTTTTTACTTGTAAAATTTCAATATCTTTGAATAGGCGTGTTTTCGAATAGAAATCTGAAACGGGCTTCCGTGGCCTAGTGGTTAAGAGCGCTGACTCTTAATCATTAGGTCTCTCACCGCTGTGGTTCGAGCCTCGCTCGGGTCACATGTGAGACGCCAAGTTCTGCATCGGAAGGTCAGATGGTATTTCTCCGGGTAGTCCGGTATTCGCCCACCTTTGATTAACGATCGGCTCGATATGAGTGAAATAATCTTGAAAGGGCCGTAAAACAAAAAAAAAGGAATCTGAAAGTTGCAATACGGTCTCTCTAAATACATGTTTTGGAAAACATAACTTGTCGAACTTCAGTGCATCTTATACATTATCTACCTTATTATTGCTCAAAAACATAAATTGTGGATACTCGTTAGGACCGCCTCACTGAGGCGGTTCTAACGAGCACCGACAATCTATGTTGAAATAAGAAATAAGAAATATATTATTATTATTTTCACCTAAAAAGTGTCATTTCTGACACCATGTTGGACGCCATTTTTTCACACGGACATGTTCTCCTAATAGGGATTGATACTGTACATATACCAGGAAAAGTGAATCACACGTGCTGGAGACTTATAGACCTATTTTTAACAGAATCTGAATGCAATATTGGCATTAAAAATCATTACGATAACACTTCCGTGTTTTACATGTCCAAAATGGCAACTTTCCTGATGAAAATCCATGATATTCTTCTTATTACCACTGCAAACATAGGTTGCCGATGCACGTTAGGATTGCTCATTGATGCAGAAATAACAGTCTGGTCCAGAATATGAGGATCTGATATGGGGTTCTGTTGTAGGTGAGCGTTTCCAACCCTCGGGATGACCGTGCTGAGCGGAACCGAGGCTACTCCTCGGTTTCGCTCAGCACGGTCATCCCGAGGGTTGGAAACGCTCATCTACAACAGAACCCCATATTGGATTCTTTTTCTTGCACAACACCTCCGGTTAGTTTTGACAGCTCGCACAAGTATCTTGTTTACAAAATAAAAGTAGTGCAGAAGTAGTTCCGGCAGTTGAATAGAATTGAAGCGCATAATTTATGTTAGTTGCCTGGGTCGGAACACCAGGGTCAGAACATAAATTTCTATCCCAGGGTAAAATCACGGATTTCCTTGTCTGGTGTGCAAGAAATAACAGTCTGGTCCAGAATACATGAACTCTTCATATTTTCTTGTTCTGTGGTGCATAGAACATATTTATCGCCACTACAGCTGGTGTCTGAGGATGTGCGACGGCCGTTAAAAGTCTCCCTGCCCTACATCATTGTGTAGTTTATATTTTCTTGTCCTTTGGGATCATTGATTCCATTGTGGAGTTTTGAAAATATATGAGGGTCACTGATGAGGCCTTATTGGTCGAAACTAGCTAGTCTGGCCCAGATGTTACGAGATGGAATAGGAAACCTCTCTTGTGCTTATGCACATCTAAATTATTTAAGTAGATATATGGTAGGGCGGTGCGAGTGAAATATTTTAGGTGAAATATGGTACGCAAACTATGCGGCTCCATGAACAAGTCATGCACATATCATACGATGTATGCATGAGTGGTTTATAGAGAGCTGTTTTTACAATACAGGGGGCCGCTAAAAGGCCGAGTCCTATAGAATTTGCCTAAAAATCGCCAACCGCCAAATTGTGCCATATATGATTTTTATTCCCGTCACGTGTTGTGTGGGTGTTCGTTTTGACAGGAGTCATGTCATTGATTATAGGGTCGTTTAATCAATTTTTCCTATGGGAAATATACTATTTGAACGCAAATCCATTATCTACTCGATTTTTGCTATCTGGCTTTGTTTGTGGCCGGTATCTCCACCTCGCCACGAATTGAGCAAGGTAATACGAGTAGGCATGATTTTCTGGTAGTATTCATAGATATATAAACCCTGAAAAAAGCGGACACTTTAGCAGCAGGTCAAGTTGTAAGAGTGAACACAACATTGTGACGGGGAAATAGAAAGTATATTGAAAGGCACAACAATGTGTGACCTGCTGCTCCCTGCTTCATAGCAGCAGGTACTGGTACGACGCTAGGCGTTAGGGTCCAGCAAGGGCGGACAGACCGCCGTGATCAGCGCCTACCAGGATAGAAGCAGATTCTTCTAAATCATTGTTCGTTGTAAACAAATGTGATCATGGAAGAGGTCAACTTACCTTATTTGGACGATCACTAAACGTCTGATCAGCAAACGTGATCCCTAATCCTAGGATTATCAACTATGTTGATAGACTAGTTTTACTAGTTCGCGAGAGGAAGTGTCACGCGAGTGGGGGATTCATCCTAAGTTATAAACTGGCCAGTCGCGTCTTGTGTTGATTCTTTTTTTTGTTTTTCTTGTTGTTTTTGTTGCTTGCTTCTGTAGGTATTCACGTCACCCGTTCCGAGCACAGAACAGTGTTTTGCCTTCGGAGCGGACGTCGTGAGTTGGCTACAGAAGCAACAATTTGTCATGTTTTGTGTTAGTAAGCGTTGTATGTAGATACTGTAAATAATTCATGTCATTCATTTAACATCTTTCTTGTGCCTTACCCCACAGCTGCCCGTACACCTGTCAGAGATCACGCTCGGTTGTCTTGTCAGCATGGGGGTTTGCGGGACGCCGTAAACCCACATGTAACATTTGGTGTCAGTGAAGTGAGGATTTGATCTCTGGCTGGTGTTCCCGGCTGTGGAACAGCACATTGATACTCTGAATCATCAACTTTAAAAAAAATAAAATAAAAAAAAAATGCATTGACAGCCACATTTAGAAATTAACTTTAATCTTCCTTCCTGCGTTGATGAAGTGCGAAACCCATGTATTCAACTAAATGGATACTGACAAGTCGATAATTTCTGAGCAGGAAAGCAAGGCAAACCCCACTTTTTCTTGGTAACGAAAAATTTAAGTAGACCCCACTTAATTGTGTTACCTGACATTCTACTAAGTTAAACTGGAGTTACTAATTGATCTTACCCACACATGGTTCTGACGTAGTGACGTTAACAATTTACTGACGTTGACATAACGGTAGCGTTAATATTTACGCAGTGGCTTGAGGTTAGGTATGACGTAATAGAAACAGTAATGGTGACTTGTTATGATCGGAGTTTTGTAATGTGATGAAACTTCGGATTGTAGCATTTTACTGTAAACGTCGTCAGTTTATGACGTCATATTAGACTACCAGTACGCAACGTCATACTGTGCTAAAAGCATTTGACATTTCAAATCGCGTGTGCTTTAATAACTAACGTTTTAGTTAGATTAACGCGTATAACACATATCTTAACGTTTTAGTTAAGCCCATTCAATCATAACTGATCATAACTGATCAGTTTATAGTGGTTTTGATAGTAACGTGAGATTTATGTTATCAATAATGGAGCGTTTAATGCAAATGGGAAAGACTTAGGTTATGAGGGGAAGGAGTTACAAGGTTTTGTTAAAGAGCAGCAAGATATTGAGCGGGCAGAAAGGCAAGAGCAAAGGGATTTAGAAAGGTTAAGGTCTGAAGAAAAGGAAAAGGAAAGGGCACATGAACTAGCTAAGTTAGAAGTAGAAGAAATGGAAAAGGAAAGGGAGGAAAAGGAAAAGGAAAGGGCACATGAACTAGCTATGTTGCAGGTTAATAAGGAACTTGATATGGCACGCATTAAGACTGAAAGGGAGGCAAAAGAGATTAGTGAGGCCCATTTAGAACAAATAAAACATGGGTTTGAGCTACAGCACCAAGAATTAAGGAATCAGTTAGAAATGCAGAGAGCGAAGCTCGAGCTAGAATTGGAAAAGCAAAAAGCTGAGAAGGTGGCTCATGCCCGGGATCCTAAGTTACCTTATTTTGAAGAGGGTAAAGATAAAATGGATAGTTATTTATCTAGGTTTGAGAAATATGCTACGGCTAATAAATGGGATAAGAGTGTTTGGGCCGCGTATTTAAGTGCATTGCTCAAAGGGCGCGCACTTGATGTATATGACCGGTTGTCAAATGAGGATGCGGCGGATTATGAAAAGTTAAAGGACGCTTTATTAAAGAATTTTGACATGACAGAGCGCGGATTTAGGAAACAGTTTCGTTATAGTAGGCCCGAGAAATCAGAAACGTTCATACAGTTCAGTAGTAGACTGAGAAGTTATTTAGAAAAATGGCTTAATATGGCAAAGATAGAAAAATCTTTTCCGGCTGTCTGTGATTTCATGGCAAGGGATCAGTTCCTTGAGTCATGTAATAGAGAACTGTATGTACATCTGAAGCCAAAACAGTTTGGTAATTTAGATGAAATGGCTAGGGAGGCAGATTTGTTTGCAGAAGCGCGCGGGGGCGTATATAGTTGCATTAATAAGGGGCAACGCGATAATAGAGGCGCAGCGCAGGGTAAACAGGACAAAGTTGACTCGAACAAACCGAGTGGTAGACCGGATATCAAGTGTAGCATATGCGGTAAGGGGCATTTAACAATTAAATGTTTTAAGAACCCCGACAGGAAACAATTGTATAGCGCAGAGGTAGGAGCAACTGGAGTTGGTGATAGCGGTGTTAAGGAAAATTTTAACACGCGCGTAGAGACTCAAGATTCTCAGGTTAAAAATGAGAATACGCAGAATGTAGGTCGTGGTTATACACGTGGTCGTGGTAATTTTAGAGGGTCTTTTCGCGGACGCGGTAAAAATAATAGCACACCACGTGGCGCAGCACACCAAGTTAGTTTTTGTCAGACGGAAGTAACTAGGAAAGGTGATGAGATTGGAAGTATTTTTGAAAATAAGGTTGGTGATCCTTTGATTTCGGATAGGGAGGAGTGTAGTAAGGAAACTAGGGAAGGTGTCTGTTACTTCTTAAAGGCAAGGTTACCGACGGCACAAGGATTGGTTAATAATAAAAAGGTGGTTGTATTAAGAGATACTGGGTGTACAGGCTGTGTCGTTCGGAGAAGTTTGGTTTCGGATAGTCAGTTAATAGGAAAGGAATCAAATGTTACGTTGATTGATGAATCCACACAAAGGTATCCTTTGGCAATGATTGACATTGATTGTCCTTTTTTCACTGGGAAAACTGAAGCTTTGTGTATGGATGATACGTTGTACGATTTGGTTATCGGTAACATTGATGGATCAAAACTTCCTGATATGTCTCATTTCTCAGCTGCGGCTGTAACTAGGTCTCAAACTAGGCAGGATGAGAAGCCTTACAGAAAACTTAAGGTTCCCGATCAGATCATTAACGATGACAAGGAGGCTTTCAAGCAAGCTCAGGTTGATGATCCAACTTTGGAAAACATCAGGAAAAGGGTTGTATCTGGGAACAAGACTGTGAGTCGTGGTTTAAACCGAGGTGAAACTAGGTTTATTGAGAAAAAAGGTTTGGCATATAGGGAGTTCACCAAGGGTAACAAAGTCTCTTTCCAACTTGTGGTCCCTCAAAGTTTCCGAGGAAAGGTGTTGAAACTGGCTCATGAAACGCTTATGTCTGGACATATGGGTATTAGGAAGACATTGGATAGAGTTGTAACTGAGTTTTACTGGCCCGGTATTTGCGGTGATGTCGCTAGATTTTGTAAATCTTGTGATATTTGTCAGAGAACTATTCAGAAAGGTCGGGTCACTAAAGTACCTCTAGGAAAAATGCCATTGATTGATACGCCATTTAAGAGGGTGGCAGTGGACATAGTTGGTCCAATTGAGCCTCGATCTGATAGGAAATCTCGGTATATTTTAACCATGATAGATTATGCGACAAGGTATCCAGAGGCGATAGCTTTACCGAGTATTGAGACGGAACGTGTCGCGGAAGCGCTTATTGAAATGTTTAGTAGGGTTGGCATTCCTGATGAAATGTTGACTGATTGTGGATCACAGTTTACTGCTGAGGTAATGAAGGAAGTCAGCAGACTTCTTTCTCTTCAACAGTTAACGTGTAGTCCGAGACACCCAATTTGCAACGGACTGATAGAGCGTTTCCACGCTACGTTAAAGCAGATGTTACGTCGCATGTGTGCTGAACGTCCAAAAGATTGGGATAAATATCTTCCAGCTTTATTATTTGCGGTAAGGGAAGTCCCACAAGAGTCTTTAGGATACTCCCCTTTTGAGTTGTTATATGGACGTAACGTCAGAGGTCCAATGGCAATATTAAGAGAATTATGGGCTGAAGAGGTACGCGATGAGCAAGTTCTTTCGACGTATTAATACGTTATTGAGCTTAGAGAACGGTTAGAGCAGACATGCAAATTAGCGCGTGATAATTTAAAGAAGGTTCAGATTAAGCAGAAAGCTTATTATGATAAAGGCGCGAGGTCGCGTAAATTTGACGTCGGCGATAAAGTGCTGTTGTTACTACCGACAGACAGTAATAAATTATTGCTTCAATGGAAAGGTCCTTATGAAGTGGTTGAGGTAGTAAGCAGAATGGATTATAAGATTGACGTCAATGGAAATGTTAACACATATCACGCTAATATACTGAAACAGTATGTTGAGCGTCAGACTGTGACGTCTCATTGTCTGATCTCTAAACCTGTTATGTCGACAGACAGTCATGACAGAAATGACGTCGACGAGTCTTCATTTGAAGACAGCAGTTTTGAAACTGCAGAGCAACAGGAAAGTGACGGTGACGTTAGCGTCCCACACACACTAACGTCAAAGGAGAGTGAGGAGACAGAAGGGCTGAGAGAACAGCGCCTTGCAGGACTGACATGTCAGACAGACCAAATTATATGTACCACATTTATGTCAGAACCTGTGAAATCAATCAAATCTGTTAAGCCAGAAAGGCCACCTCCAGTGAGATTAAAACGATATCCGTTTTCTAACAAACAACAGAATGTCAGGGGAGCAGGAAAATTCTGGGGCAAACCGCCTTAGCTTACTAGCTAAATTTTACTTAAGAACATTTGGGGGCAGACTACCTTAGTAGGTAATTCTTCGCACGGTCGTTGTGTAAATAGCTGTCTTGTTTAGATAGGTTCATCCTATTCCATCTCTATACACAAAGAAAAAACATTTCTGATTGTTTTTTCTCCAAAAGGGGAAACCTTTGTTACGAGATGGAATAGGAAACCTCTCTTGTGCTTATGCACATCTAAATTATTTAAGTAGATATATGGTAGGGCGGTGCGAGTGAAATATTTTAGGTGAAATATGGTACGCAAACTATGCGGCTCCATGAACAAGTCATGCACATATCATACGATGTATGCATGAGTGGTTTATAGAGAGCTGTTTTACAATACAGGGGGCCGCTAAAAGGCCGAGTCCTATAGAATTTGCCTAAAAATCGCCAACCGCCAAATTGTGCCATATATGATTTTTATTCCCGTCACGTGTTGTGTGGGTGTTCGTTTTGACAGGAGTCATGTCATTGATTATAGGGTCGTTTAATCAATTTTTCCTATGGGAAATATACTATTTGAACGCAAATCCATTATCTACTCGATTTTTGCTATCTGGCTTTGTTTGTGGCCGGTATCTCCACCTCGCCACGAATTGAGCAAGGTAATACGAGTAGGCATGATTTTCTGGTAGTATTCATAGATATATAAACCCTGAAAAAAGCGGACACTTTAGCAGCAGGTCAAGTTGTAAGAGTGAACACAACATTGTGACGGGGAAATAGAAAGTATATTGAAAGGCACAACAATGTGTGACCTGCTGCTCCCTGCTTCATAGCAGCAGGTACTGGTACGACGCTAGGCGTTAGGGTCCAGCAAGGGCGGACAGACCGCCGTGATCAGCGCCTACCAGGATAGAAGCAGATTCTTCTAAATCATTGTTCGTTGTAAACAAATGTGATCATGGAAGAGGTCAACTTACCTTATTTGGACGATCACTAAACGTCTGATCAGCAAACGTGATCGCTAATCCTAGGATTATCAACTATGTTGATAGACTAGTTTTACTAGTTCGCGAGAGGAAGTGTCACGCGAGTGGGGGATTCACCCTAAGTTATAAACTGGCCAGTCGCGTCTTGTGTTGATTCTTTTTTTTGTTTTTCTTGTTGTTTTTGTTGTTTGCTTCTGTAGGTATTCACGTCACCCGTTCCGAGCACAGAACAGTGTTTTGCCTTCGGAGCGGACGTCGTGAGTTGGCTACAGAAGCAACAATTTGTCATGTTTTGTGTTAGTAAGCGTTGTATGTAGATACTGTAAATAATTCATGTCATTCATTTAACATCTTTCTTGTGCCTTACCCCACAGCTGCCCGTACACCTGTCAGAGATCACGCTCGGTTGTCTTGTCAGCATGGGGGTTTGCGGGACGCCGTAAACCCACATGTAACACCAGAATACATGAACTCCTCATATTTTCTTGTTCTGTGGTGCACTCCTTGCTTTCAAATGATAACCCCTTTATAGAATATATTTGCAGTAGCAATAAGAAAAAATAATGTATTCACCCGTAAACGCCTGTTTTTCACTATATAACATTATATAAAGTGGGGTTTAGGGGTGTTCATTTCAGGGAATTGCTCACGTGATGTGTTATTATTACGTTGAAACAATGGCAGCTTCATTTTTATACCTACAGTTTAACAAATGTCCAAATTTGTTCATCATTCAGATATAAAGTGACGGAAATGATCAAATTGTGAAAACCGGCCCCGATAACTCAGTTGGTAGAGTGTCCGCTCCGGGAAACGGGAGGTCACGGGTTCGATCCCGAGCCGCGACATAACAAAGTAGTTAAAATGGTACTAGCTGCTCCTCGCTTGGCACTCAGATTTACGGTGAAGAGCTAGGACTGGTCGACCCAGTGTCAGGATAATGTGACTGGGTGTGGTATCATGTAATGTGTCTGGGACATGATACTTCAGTGAGGCAGCACTATAAAAGTGAGTATTGAGCTCCCTGTCGCAACCACACACCGTCGTGATATGACTGAAAAATTGTTGAAAACGACGTTAAACCCGAATTCACACACACACACACACACACACACACACACACACACACACACACACACACACAAATTATGAAAAAAATGACCGGTGTCACCAACATGGTGGATCAAGGGAGAGAAATTTTACAAAACTGCATAGTACTGGTTGAGGACATTGCGATAACATCCGTGCGACACAGTGCATTCTCTCACATCTCCAAAAGGGCGTTTTTATTTTTACTGCAAACATAGGTTGAGGGTGCTCGTTAGAGCCGCCTCATTGAGGCGGTGCTAACGAGTACCCACAACTCATTACGAAAACACGCCTATACAAATACATTGAAACCTTTATAGCCGAAAAATGATTATTTTAAAATGAAAAAAATGTGATAGTTTTCTTATTTCTGCTCAAAATAAAGATTGTGGGTACTCGTTAGAACTGCCTCATCGAGGTGGTTCTAACGAGTACTCACAATCTATATTTCAGAGCAGAAATAAGAAAAATAAGGTTTACCCCTGCAAACCCCATTTTTACTATATAAAAGTGGGGTTCAAGGGGGTCAAAATTATATAGGCGTGTTTTCGTGATGAATGTCTTGGAGCAGAAATTAGGAAAAATGCAACCACCGGCTTAAATTGCCCCCGCCCATAGGGGCTTGAAGAAATATATGGGCTGCATGATGCTTCCACGCAGAGCTAAATCCGGCCCGCACACTAATACTGGTAAACCGCTTAGAGGATCTAAGCCTGTCCAGGAACCGCGGTGCAAGGCGGACCGTCCATGCTAATAAACCCTATTGGTTTCATTGGGCGACAGGGCTTGAGATGTCATTTCATCTCAATGTCGGGTAAAAGTCCCACAAAATTGGAAGCAACGTCTCCAAAATGACCTTTACAGTGTTGACGGGGACGTTAAACCCCAAATCAAACAAACAAAAACAAACCACCGGCTTAAAAATTGCAATTCAACATCTCACTCAACTACTGTGCGTACATGTAACATAATGAAGTAATTTATTCTAACTTATCAAAATCTCAACTGAATGTCCAGCGGTGGCACCAGCCAGTGGGTTTGGAAATCAGTTGTCTGGCAAACAGACTAAGCAAGCGTAATTTGTTCTGAGACCTTCTTAACAAACAGGAGGAGTTCGAATACATACTAAACAAATACGCCACACCTACAGAACTATCATATTTTTAAACTTTAGTTTAATCCACTTTCGGTCTGTGACCAGAGAGTGAAAGGCCAACCAAAGGCTACTACAAATACTACACACTGTCTATCCTTAAACAACGAGAAAGTCACTGCTAGTTCGCTTCTGATCATATTAATTCTTTACGAAAATACGCCTATATACGAATATATTGTTAACTTTACCACCGAAAAAAAAAAAACACCAAAATTTTATGATGATACATTGCGGTATTTTTCATATCTCTGTTCAAAATATAGATTGTAGGCACTCGTTAGAACCGCCTCATGGCAGCGGTTCTAACGAGTACCAACAATATACATGTTAGAGCAGAAATAAGAAAAATAAGGTTTACTCCTGTAAACCCCAGTTTTAGTATTTAGAGAGCCAAATTTATAAAGGCGTGTTTTCGTGACGCTTGCTCTTACCAATGTATAACTTGGCCCCCGCCCATCGGGGCTGGAAGGTATAGATGGGCTGCATGATGTTTCCACGCAGAGCTGAAACCGACCCCCACACGAGTACTGGTAAACCGTTTAGCGGATCTAAGCCTGCCCAGGTAAAGCAGTGCGAGAGTCGGACCGTCTATGCTTATAAACCCTTTTGGTTTCATTGGGCGGCAGGGCTTGAGATGTCATTTCATCTAAATGTCGGGTAAAAGTCCCACAAAATTGGAAGCGACGTCTCCAAAATGACCTATACAGTGTTGACGGGGACGTTAAACCACAAATCAAACAAAAACAAAAAAACAATGTATAACTTCTGTCCTCTGCATTTGCCGTCTTTTAAGGTAGGAGACTGAACGAAAAAACGCAGAACACTGAAAATCACGTGGGTATACCCAAGAGTTCAGTCTGATTTTCCCTTTGTTCATGGAGTTGACCGACTGTCAACTGGGCCCCGTCAAGCGATTTTGGTACTTATCGCCTATGCGAGCAGCGAAGGTTCAGGCGAGCCTGCGCATTCGCGCAGTCTCGCCAGAACCTACGCTGCTTGCTCATACAAGCAGTGAATCAAGAGGAACCTTCAGACAGAAAGCCATATCCCTTGCCCCTCTGAATGGCTGGGCATGCGCAGTTAAAATTTGTCATGACGGAATGCTCGAAGACACAAATTCGCTTGGCGGGGCTCAACTAACGGTCGTTACAGTTCTACAATGATTCAATGAGTGTACCGTGCATATCAACTCTTAACCCTTGTCCTGCTGAATATTCAAATTTGTCACATCCACTACTGATTATCAACCAATCGGATTACTTGATGCAAATTATTGCAACAAATTCACAATCTGAATGACAAACAATGTAGATCCTGATCAGATGGCTTCTGAAGAAGCCATCTGATCTGGATCTACATTGTTTGAAAGGTAAGGCATATCTGGGCTCTGCAGCACAAGGGTTAACAGGTGTGTGCTGTTTTATTACATTTTCGACAATTTGTAAACAAAATAAAACCAGGACTCTCAACACACATCGAATTCCGTCACTATACCAGAGAAAATTCAGAGAGAGAGAGAGAGAGAGAGAGAGAGAGAGAGAGAGAGAGAGAGAGAGAATAAATTATCAAAAGACGAAAGAATTGAAACAAGTATCCCACTTGCTACGCCATCTGTAAGCCGATAGCGGATAGATTCTAAAACCTCTTAAGTTTCATAAATATATGTATAATATCTGCCATGACAACGACAGCATATCTAAATATGTTGATCTGGCACCGCGTTAACAAGACCTCATATTGTGTGTCTTTGTAAATACCACTAAAAATAAGGCAAACGTGGTTTTTAAAAGTATCCACTATTTGGGCCCCGTCAAGCGATTTTGGTACTTATCGCCTATGCGAGCAGCGAAGGTTCAGGCTAGCCTGCGCATCCGCGCAGTCTCGCCAGAACCTTCGCTGCTCGCTCATGCAAACAGTGAATCAAGAGGAACCTTCAGACAGAAAGCCATATCCCTGGCCCCTCTGAATGGCTGGGCATGCGCAGTTAAAATTTGTCATGACGGAATGCTCGAAGACACAAATTCGCTTGGCGGGGCTCATTTGTCATTCAGTGATCCGAAACGTAGATTCCGATACTCGTTAGAACAGCAATTCTAACGATTACATGTACCACAGTCCACCTTAAAAGATAATAAAGGGCAGAAGCATTTTTTGTCAGAAGCAATGAAATTTTGGCTTCTTGAGGACATCTATTATCATTATCTCAGATATTGCTGTTTCCCAAAGGTCATTATGTTAACAAGTCCATGAAATGAACATCCTTGTAAACCCCACTTAAAACTTGTGTGCACATGGTGAAACAGTAACATCCCGCTATTAAGACCACCTAAAATTAAGTCTAAGTCTGCTTTTAAAAGATTATTGAGATGGTTTCAGCGAGGTTTTCTTTGTGGATTTTACACCCAGTGTCACCTCATGAGAGACCAACTTTGGGAGACCAATTTTGGGACTGTTCAAAAGTGGCTTTAAGACCACTTTTGAATAGTCTCAAAGGTGGTCTCAATATTGGAATTTTACTGTATATTATTTTTTCTTATTTCTGCTTCTAGGCATAGGTTATGGGTACTAGTTAGAACCGCCTCATCTAACGAGCTCCTACAACCTATGTTTGGTCAATAAAGAAGGAACAATCCGCCCCCGCCCATCGGGGCTTGGAGAAATAGATTTGGCTGCACGATGCTTCCACGCGGAGCTGTTACCGGTCGCATTTGAGTACTGGTAATCCGCTTAGAACGCCTAAGCCTGCCAAGAAAAAATGCTGCACGTCGGCCCGTCCATGCTTATAAACCTTATTGGTTTCATTGGGCGGCAGGGATTGAGATGTCATTCATCTCAATGTCGAGTAAAAGTCCCACAAAATTGGAAGCAACGTCTCCAAAATGACCTACATGTAAATAGTGTTGACGGGGACGTTAAACCTCAAATCAAACAAACAAACAAATAAGAAACAAGATTTTCATCAGAAATTCTAACACAGTGCGCTTATATAGGCAATGGAAAATAACTATGTTTTATTCTGCAACAAATCACGACAAGGAAGAGTGTGACGAGTGGAGTCATTAAAAACTGCCAATTTATGACGTCACTAGACGATTTCCTTGACGTTAGACGGTGTAACATCATATTCTTGCATCGAAAACGTTAGAAAAGAATACAAATCGTGTGTTTCAGTCGATAATTTTAGCGGGATTTCTTCTACGGAGTGGCTATTGACAGTCGTCTGGTAATAGCCAAAACACGTTAAAATGGCTAGTGACAGTCGACTGGCAATAGCCAAAATACGCTAAAATGGCTAGTGACAGTCGACTGGCAATAGCCAAAACACGTTAAAATGGCTAGTGACAGTCGACTGGCAATAGCCATTTTAACGTGTTTTGGCTATTACCAGTCGACTGTCACTAAGGAATTTTAACTTTTTTGGCTATTACCAGTCGCCCGTTTAACGTAAGTTTGCATCAAGTTAAACTCTTAGATGCTGGCGATTTTCTCAGAAAACACAGTAACAGAAACCCGCTGATCACTCGAGGATTCCTCTGTCAGAAATTAAGTCCCATTAGCCAATACAATTTATACAGAGAAAAGGACTATGGTTGTTCAGGGTAGCGTTTTCATGTTCACATCGAATTGACTGCATTTTATTCGTATGGCCGGATTTGTGAGCAGACACCCATAAACAACAGACTTTTATGTAATAAGAGGGCTTATGTGCAAGGAATTCGGCTTTCTGCATCATTAGCGGGCGGGGACACAGAAAGTGCCATTATGGTGAACGGACAAGAGCCCACTGTAACAAAAGCCCACTAGGGCAATAAAACTATTGGACACTATCCCACAGGACAATGGCACACTGCTAAACTTTGGTAGGGAGGACAAATTTTGTTTGTTTGATTTGAGTCCCACAAAAATGGGAGCAACGTCTCCAAAATGACCTATACATTGTTGACGGGGACTGAAAACCTCAAATCAAACAAACATAACAAAATAATTTTGACCCCCTTAAACCTCATTTTTATATAATAGGACTGGGGTTTATAGAGGTTCATATTATTTTCCTTATTTCTGCTCTCAATCATACATGTTGTGTACTCGTTACTTGCCGAGGCGGTTCTAACGAGTTCCCACAATCTTTGTTTTTAGCAGAATTATCAAAATATACGAATAGGCGTGTTTTCGAAACGTATGGCATAAACAGGTTTCTTTCTCGTGATATTATAATGTTTTGAATATAATTGATTTACCAGTAAAGGCCCAGATCAGATGCGCATGTGTCTGTTTGCGTTTATCAACAAAAGGGACGTCAGTATCGAATGTAGGACAAAATATCACATGGACAAAACGTCCCATGCCTTTTTTGACCAGGTGGACAAAACGTCCCACGTCATTTTTTCAGGGTGGACAAAACGCCCCACATTGTATTTACCAGACATTAATACAAGACGTGCAAATTGTCTTTTTTTCGCAAATTTGTTTAATGAATCAAATATTATGAAATTAAGGCGCCTATGCAAATTTCTATAAATAATTCAAGATACATTTAAAATACGTCCTCGATAGCAATACATTCATTTAGAAAGTCTTTATCTACTTTGTGCGTGTGTATGTGGTATGTAAGGGCTTTGCAGTGTGGGTGTCTACATGGTTTACCGTCTACATACAGCCTATGTTCCAAATAATATTGTTTGCATGTAGTTATTCCCACCTCATATTACATGTTCCGGCCCCCGCCCATAGGGGCTTGAAGAAATATATGGGCTGCATGATGCTTCCACGCAGAGCTGAATTCGGCCTGCACACTAGTACTGGTAAACCGCTTAGAAGATTTAACGAAGCCTGTCCAGGAACCGCGGTGCGAGGCGGACCGTCCATGCTGATAGACCCTATTGGTTTCATTGGGCGACATGGCTTGAGATGTCATTTCATCTCAATGTCGGGTAAAAATTCCACAAAATTGGAAGCAACGTCTCCAAAATGACCTTTACAGTGTTAACGGGGACGTTAAACCTCAAATCAAATAAAAACAAAACAAAATCATGTTCTGAAGGAATCGAATAAACTTGTAATATAATTCTCTGTATTGGGTCCGAGTATAATTCGCTTACTTGCTGATGAGACGGTGCATTTTGAGCCTCATCTGGATCTACACTGTTTGCACAGGTATATGAACCGGTCTAAATGGTTGGAAGGTTTACGCCATAAGCTTCTGCGATCAGCTTTTGCCGCGGTACTATTTGGTCATTTTGAACCTGTCACTTTATATCCACATTTTCGGCGCAGGCTTATACGGTATATTATGAGTACTGGTACTCATAATACGTTTAGTGAAAGGCGCTTCAATACATGTATTATAAGGCGCTTCTAATGAGTGACCACATCATGTAAACAGGTCCGTGCCATGCATAATCACCCTAACTAAACCCCTCTTTATATAGAGAAAATTGGTGGTGGGTAAACGTCTGCTCCAAAACATAGGTTTTGGGTACTCGTTAGAACCACCTGAGTAAGTCTGGATGGCATATCCTTCCCAGCGCTACGAAAACGCGCCTATACAAATACATTGTAAACTTAAATGTCCCCAAAAACTAAACATTTAAAATAAATAAAAATTGTGATATTTTTCTTATTTGTGTTCAAAAAATAGATTGTGGGAACTCGTTAGAACCGCCTCGTTGAGGTGGCTCAAACGAGTATCCACATTCTATATTTTAGAGCAGAAATTAGAAAAATAAAGTTTTCCCTGTAAACCCCAGTTTTACTATATGAATGTGGGGTTCAAGGAGGTCAAACTTATATAGGCATGTTTGCGTGATGAATTGTATGGGGATATTCAAATACACTAGAACATAAGACAAGTAAAATAAAGGTTTTGAGTAATAGTGTCTGATCAAGCATCTGACCACCTAGATGATCGCCTCTCCCAAACGAATGTATATAACAGGTAGAAACAAAAGTCACAGAAAAAAAGTCACGGAAATAAAGTCGCAGTTTTGGGTAGGAAAACAAGAGGGCCATGATGGCCCTGGATCGCTCACCTGATCCACACTGTTGCAATGAAATGGTAGGTAATACAGTAAGGTGCCTTGTCAGAAGAAAAATACATGCCAAATATGAAAGATTTATCTTAAATGGTTCAAAAGTTATGATAAATTAGGTCAAAGGTCAAGGTCACACGTCAAACTATTTGTATGGATGTGAAGCCATCATCACAATGAATATACATGCCAAATATGAAGGCTCTATCTCAAATGGTTCCAAAGTTACGATAAAGTAGGTCAGAGATCAAGGTAACAGATCCAGATCATTTTTTGCATGATTGGGAAGACCTTATCACAAGGAACATACATGCCAAATATGAAGGCTCTACCTTAAATGGTTCAAAAGTTACGACAAAAACGATCAAATGTCAAGGTCACAGTTCAAAAAGGTTTTTCTATGATCTGATGATCATTCGGAGCAAGTTTGAGGATGATTGGACCAAAACCTGTGGGCAACAAGGTTTTCCTATGGTTTGATCTACTGACCTACTTTTTGACCCGACAACACCCATATTCCAACTTGACTGAGATATTGTCGAGATGATCATTCCGAGTAAGTTTGATGATGATCGGACCAAAACTGTGGCCTCTAGTGTGTTCACAAGGGTTTTCTATGATTTGACCTACTGACCTACTTTATGACCTGACATGACCCATATTCGAACTTGACCGAGATATTGTCAAGATAATCATTCAGAGCAAGTTTGATGATTATCGGACCAAAACTGTGACCTCTTGTGTATGCACAAGGGTTTTCTATGAATTGACCTACTGACCTATTTTGTGATCCGATATGACCCATATTCGAACTAGCCGAAACTAGCTAGTCCGGCCCAGAAAACATGTACACTCCATATTTTTTTGGTTCTGCGGTGTATTCCTTGCTTCCAAAGGATAACCCTTTTATAGAACATTTTGACCAGATATTGTCAAGACGATCATTCTGAGCAAGTTTGATGACGATCGGACTAAAACTGTGGCCTCTAGAGTGTTCATAATATTTTTCTATGGTTTGACCTACTGACCTACTTTTTGACCCGACATGACCCATATTCAAACTTGACCAAGATATAGTCATGTTGATCATTCTGAGCAAGTTTGAAGACGATCGGACCGAGATATTGTCAAGATAATCATTCAGAGCAAGTTTGATGATTATCGGACCAAAACTGTGGCCTCTTGTGTATTCACAAGGGTTTTCTATGATTTGACCTACTGACCTACTTTGTGACCCGACATGACCTATATTCGAACTTGACCATATATTGTCAAGACGATCATTCTGAGCAAGTTTGATGACGATCGGACCAAAACTGTGGCCTCTAGAGTGTTCATAATATTTTTCTTTGATTTGACCTACTTACCTACTTTTTGACCTGCCATGATTCATATTCGAACTTGACCGAGATATTGTCATGATGATCATTCTCACCGAGTTTGATGAGGATTGGCCTAAAACTGTGACCTCTAGTGTGTTCACAAGAAAAGTTTACGCACGGACGCACGCACGGACACACGACGGACGACGGACAAAAATTGATCCCAAAAGCTCACAACGTCGCTACGTGACAGATGAGCTAAAAAGTCACGGAAGAAAAGTCACATTATTGGTTTTAATCATGTTCAGTATTTTTTTTTTCTTATTTCTAGTCTATAATTATCCACAATCTATGTTTTGAACAAAATCTAACGAATGTAGGAAAGAAAGTCTTTGGGGAAAAAAAACACGGAAAACATCACAAAATTGGTTTTAATCTTCTTCTTCTTTTTTTTCTAGCCAAAGCGTAGATTATTGTTACTCTTTATAACCACCCTTCTAAGAAGTATCCATACCCTATGTAATAATTAAAAAAATGAATACCGCTGCAAATCACTATTTTCGCCGAATCTAATCACCCGGACAAATCCCACTCCCCTCCTCTTTTTGTAAAGGCGGGCAAAATCCCCCATCATTTGTTAAGGTGGACAAAATCCCCCTGGACATCCCCCTGCCATAGTTCCTTCATAGTTGTATGACGAGTATTTAATCCGCCGTTTTGAGGTTTAACGTCCCCGTCAACATAGTATAGGTCAGTTTGGAGACGTTGTTTCAATTTTGTGGGATTTTTACCCGACTTTGAGATGAAATGACATCTCAAGCCCTGCCGCCCAGTGAAACCAATAGGGTTTATATACATATTGTTTCAGTCGAAACATAGATTGTGGGTATTGGTTAGAACTTTCCAAAATATATGATATGAGAATAAGGTACACCCATGTAAATCTTACTTTCTCTGTATAAAGTGTGGCTAACAGAAGTGTTCCTTATACGGACTTGTTAGTACTGCTAAACCGATGATGATGGTCACTGATTAGGACCGCTTCGATGCGACGCAATTTCCATGTATGTATATGGAAACAAGAATGTATGTAGCAGGGAATCAAGAAAGAAAATCTTAAACTAACTCCATTTTATCTCCAGAACTAGCATCGTTCAGCTGAAATTTGAGTATTGTTTTCAGTCTAAACACAGATTGGGGGTACTCAATAGAAACGCCTCAATCAGTTATAAAAATTCTATGTTCTAAGCAAAGAATATAGGAGATTAAGGTATGCCCCTGTAAAGTCCATATTTTTTTCGGTATAAAGTGGTGTTAACAGGGGTGGTGGTCCTCATAAGGACCTGTTAGCTGATTTACTGCTAAAAACCGTTGAGGATGGACAAACATTAGAACCGCCTCGGAGCGGCGCAGTATTATATAATTATGTTTGTCTGCCCAGGATCATAGTGTATATGAAATATGACCTGCTGTAAAAATAATAACAATCGTATGGTATAAATAAAAAAGGAGAGAGAAAAAAAAACAAGATGCAACTGGCAATAGCCAAAATACGTTAAAATGGCTAGTGCCAGTCGACTGTCAATAGCCAAAATACGTTGAAATGGCTAGTGCCAGTCGACTGTCAATAGCCATTTTAATGTGTTTTGGATATTGCCAGTCGACTGTCAATAGCCATTTTAACGTATTTTGGCTATTGCCAGTCGACTGGCAATAGACCTTTCCTTTCTTCTAACAATGGCGAAAAGGCGTGCGACTTTTAAGGAAACAACAGCATTATTGACGATTTTCAGCCTGTCAGTTTTGTTTGTTTGATTTGATGTTTAACGGCCCCGTCAACACTGTAAATGTCATTTTGGAGACGTTACTTCCAATTTTGTTGGGCTTTTGCCCGACACTGAGATGAAATGGCATCTCAAGACCTGTCGCCCCCAAAAAAAGACAATAGGGCTTAAGCTTATAAGCATGGACGGGCCGATTCGCACAGCTTTGCCTGGGCAGGCTTAGATCCTCTAAGCTGTTACCAGTACTCGTGCGCGGGTCGGTTTCAGCTCTGCGTGGAAGCATAATGTAGCCCATATATTTCTTCAAGTCCCGATGGGCGGGGCCGCTCAGCCTGGTAGAATCGAAATAGATTAGCTATAGTTTGTGATTTGTTGAGAGTAAAAAATCACAGTTTGTCAGTCAGTTGTAAGTAGACAAATCACGCGCGTGTGTGATTTGTCTACTTACAACTGACTGACAAACTGTGATTTATTACTCAACAAATCACAAAATATAGCTGATAAATCACAGTTTGTCGGTCAGTTGTAAGTAGACAAATCACGCGCGTGCGTGATTTGTCTACTTACAACTGACTGACAAACTGTGATTTATTACTCAACAAATCACAGTTAGACCTGCTCTATTTCTTAAATAAACATTCTGGAGATACAGAATGACAGACTACACTATGTCACACGGATGCGTTATTGTAATGTGCAATGACAAAGAAAGCGCACTTACAATCACACGTCCTCTGCTGTAAGGTTGCTTTGATTCTGTCCAAAGCGGCAAAGTTTGTCACCGTGAACACGTGCGACTTGTAATTTGGAGTAGCCATGCCATTTAACTCAGATTTCCTAGGACCGCTTCCCACACCGATGGAGAAAATGGTAACGCCTTGGTGCTTCAATTTATCGGCCTCTGCAACTGTGGTAGTTTCACTGTCTGACTGACCTGGAATTTGTTTAAAAAACATACATTATAATTGGATTTGAGTTTGTTGAAAAGACACCTTCAACATTATCATGCGTGAGTTAGAGCTTTAATTACCTGAATACCTTTATCTGTTTCTTGTGGGACGGGTACCTTATTCTACTGAGTTACATGTGCATGTAGGTCTTTGCATTATCTGTTTGGCTGTTTTATGCTAATCAGGAGGTCCCAGGTGCGATACCTGCCACGATCGGCAACATTTTTTCGAGGAGATTATGAAATCTTTTGCACGGCCATTCTCTCCCTTCCGCTGTATCAAGAAAGGCAGTTGTCAGTTTCTGGCGAAAGAATGTGCGCTGCACTGGTCAACCACTTACGATTAAGTCAAAGTGTTGATAGTTCAACTGACCGCCTCAAAAATGATCTAAATGGTGTTGATTGGGCCGTTAAACCCTAATACAAATAAACAAACAAACAAAATATTTATTATATTGGGACTATCTTAAAAATTTGTCGGGATTTCGTTGCCAGAATGAATTCCAGGAAGCTAAAAATATTTAATGCAATCTTCTCCTTATACATAGCAGGAGGTCATGTCAAAATTTAGGGGTGTGAGGTTTTGTTTTCATCAAAATTTATTTGGAAAATGACAGAACTTTTAACAAACAGTGGAGACCCTGATCAGACGCCGCGTTCTGGGCCTGCACTGTCTGCCAGGGTACCCTTTTGTTTTTATCAAAATTTATTTAAAAAATGACATATTTTTTTAACAAACAGTGGAGACCCTGATCAGACGCCGCGCTCTGGGCCTGTACTGTCTGCCAGGGTACCCGTTTGGGGGTTTCTGGTACTAAATGGGTTGATATTCCCGTAGAGCATTAAAATGCAATTTTAAGGCGTTTTTGATATGAGAAATTCCACCTCCTTTATAATGCCCTCACTAAGATTATGTATGCTCAATAGAACCATCTGATACAGTTGACATTAACGATAACATAAATAGCATTACGAATAACGCCTATACATTACGATAACTCACCCCTGCAACATTTTTCACATCTCCAAAATGGCTACTTTTCTGATGAAAATCCTTCATATTTTTCTTATAACTGCTAAAAACATAGGATGTGGGTGCTCGTTAGAAGAACCGCCTCATTGAGTACCCACAACCTATGTCTTGGAGCAGAAATAAGAAAAATAATGAATACCCCCATAAACCCCAGTTTTCTCCATATAAAGTGGGGTTTAGTGGGGTCTTCATTTCACGGACTTGTTCACGTGATGCATACCGGCCCCGATAGCTCAGTTGGTAGAGTGTCCGCTCCGGGAACGGGAGGTCACGGGTTCGATCCTGGGACGTGACATACCAAAGTCGTTAAGAATGGTACTAGCTGCTCCTCGCTTGGCACTCACATTTACGGGGTAGAGCTAGGACTGGTCGATCGAGTGTGAGGAAAATGTGACTGGGTGTGGTATCATGTACTGTGTCTGGGACATGATACTTCAGTGAGGCAGCAATATAAAAATGAGCATTGAGCTCCCTGTCGCAACCAGACACTGTCGTGTATGACAGAAAAATTGTTGAAAGCGACGTTAAACCCGAATTCACACACATACACACGCCTATACACATACATTGTAAATTTAACTGCCAAAAAAACTAAATTTTTGATGAAAGATTGTGATATTTTTTCTTATTTCTGCTCAAAATAAAGATTGTGATTGTGGATACTCGTTAGAACCGCCTCATCGAGGCGGTTCTACGACGAGTACCCGCAATCTATATTTAAGAGCACAAATAAGAAAAATAATGTTTAACCCTGTAAACCCCAGTTTTTTCTTTATAAAAGTGGAGTTCGAGAGGGTAAAATTATTTAGGTGTGCTTTCGTGATGATTATCACGTGAAATAAACACCCTCGTCCGTGAAATAAACCCCTCGTCCGTGAAATAAACACCCTCGTCCTTGAAATAAACACCCTCCCTAAACTTCGCTATATATGGGGAAGCTGGGGTGTACGGGGTTACACATATTTTTTTCTTATTTCTGCTCCAAGACATACATGTATTATGTGAGTACTAGTCAGAACCGCATCAATGAGAACCCACAAACTTGCCCCCATCCATCGGGGCTTGGCCCCCGTCCATCGGGGCTTGGAGAAATAGATTGGGCTACATGGTGCTTCCACACAGAGCTGAATCTGACCACACACGAGTAGTGGCAAACCGGTTGGAAGGACTCAGCCTGCCCAGGCAAAGTGGTGTGTGTCAGATCATCCAGTGCCTATAAGTCTTCTGGTTTCACTGGATGGCAGGGCTTGAGAAGTCATTTCACCTCAATGTCGAGTAGAAGTCCTACAAAATTGGAAGCAACGTCTCCGAAATGACCAAAATAGTCTTGACGGGAACGTTAAACCACAATTCAAACAAACAAAAAACCAACAACCTATGTTTGAGGTATAACAAAGAAAAATCGCCTGGATTTTCATCAGAAAAGTAACCATTTTGGAGATGTGAAAAATACACCATGTCGCACGGGAGTGTTATCTTAATGTGTTTGAAGCCCAAGTTACACGTGTAGACCGGTTTGTAAGTACCGTGAACCCTATATAAATGAAGTTTGCAAGGGAACATTCCATTATGAAAACACGCCTATACAAATACATTGCCAATTTTTTGGCCAAAAATTAGAAATTTTAAGATGAAAAATTGTGATATTTTTCTTATTTCTGCTCAAAACATAGATTGCGGGGACTCGATAGAACCGCCTCGTCGAGGCGGTTCTATTGAGTACCCACAATCTATGTTTTTGAGCAGAAATAAGAAAAATAATGTATACCCCCTTAAACCCCAGTTTTACTCTATAAAAGTGGGGTATGAGGGGGCCAAAATTATATTGGCGTGCTTTCGTGATGGTATGTCAACGTCTATATACACACATACCATCTGTGATAATGATAGCAATCTGTGCGGCGCTCTTTCTCATTCCATTTGTAGTTTTGAAGATATTCTGCCTGGCATATTTGAGAGCCTCAGATGTTGTCGTTCCTCCTCCCGTATATCTGTAAATAATAAACATTGCGAAAACACACTTATATAAATACAGTGTAAATTTACCGCCGGGAAAACTAAATAATTGAGATGAAAAAATGCGATATTTTTCTTATTTCTGCTCAAAACATAGATTGTGGGCACTCGTTAGAACCGCCTCATCGAGGCGGTTCTATCGAGTTCCCACAATCTATGTTTTAGAGCAGAAATAAGAAAAAATAAGGTTTTCCCGCGTTTTACTTTAAAAGGTGGGGTTCACATCATAGTGTAGATTATATTTTCTTGTCCTTTGGGATCATTGATTCCATTGTGGATCTTTGAAAATATCTGAGGGTCACTGATGAGGCCTTATTGGCCGAAACTAGCTAGTCTGGCCCAGAAAACATGTACAGTCCATATTTTTCACTTTTGTGGTGTAGGCTTTGCTTCCAAAGGATAACCCTTTTATAGAACATATTTAACTTCACTACAGCTGGTGTGTGGGAATGTGTGGCGGCGGTAAAACGTCTCCCTGCCCTACATCATAGTGTAGATTATATTTTCTTGTCCTTTGGGATCATTGATTCCATTGTGGATCTTTGAAAATATCTGAGGGTCACTGATGAGGCCTTATTGGCCGAAACTAGCTAGTGTGGCCCAGAAAACATGTACACTCCATATTTTTCACTTTTGTGGTGTAGTCTTTGCTTCCAAAGGATAACCCTTTTATAGAACATATTTAACTTCACTACAGCTGGTGTGTGGGAATGTGTGGCGGCGGTAAAACGTCTCCCTGCCCTACATCATAGTGTAGATTATATTTTCTTGTCCTTTGGGATCATTGATTCCATTGTGGATCTTTGAAAATATCTGAGGGTCACTGATGAGGCCTTATTGGCCGAAACTAGCTAGTGTGGCCCAGAAAACATGTACACTCCATATTTTTCACTTTTGTGGTGTAGTCTTTGCTTCCAAAGGATAACCCTTTTATAGAACATATTCAAGGGGGTAGAAATTATATAGGTGTGTTTTCGTGATTAACACTATGATCATGGGTAATTATATTTTCACTTTGACCAGTATACAATACACGCCCTCGCCCATCGGAAATTGGGCTGCATGGTGCTTCCGCGAAGAGCTGAAACTGGTCGAACTTGAGAACTGGTTAACCGCTTACATCGTCTACGTCTGCCCAGAAAAGTGGTGCTTGTAGGAACATTTCTTAAACAGGTCTTAGAAAACATGTACACTCCATATTTTCTAGTTCTGTGGTGTATTCCTTACCATTTTATAGAACATATCTAAGAAAGTTGTTTTATTTAAAGACAGTCCATAAATTTAAAGACAGTTTGTAGATTTAAAGACTAACAGAAGGAAAATCATGGAGATAACACGAAACAGTCGCATTCTCATACGTAGCCGCAGTCTTCATCTCATTAAACAAAATGCGTTTATTTTATTGTCTGTACATATCGTTTTATTGACAGAAAATAATTAAGAAATAAAACAGCAAAGAAATGGGGTGAAACTCCGCAGTTGTAGCAGAACACATTTTCCAGCCTGTGCACATGAGGAAAATGCTTCATAAGTAACGGTAGGGATCAAATCGGTGTCTAAATACTGTTTTGCAATTATGAAAGCAATATCTTGAATTCAGTGTATTGTTTTTGTGTCATTGTGGAGAAATATGAATTAATTTATGGTCACATGACCTGAATTTTATGGGATTTAACTGAAATCCGAAACTACTGCTAGGAGATTTTTATCATTACGCTTCCTGTACCATACAGTGTGTTGACTACATTTGGTTATTGCTATAAAAGTAAATGGCTGGCAGGGGTTAATTTCTAGCCCCCTTTCACTTTTTGTAGGTGTACAATAGAGCTGAATGCTGACAATTGTCCTTGCTGCCAGGGCTCCCTTGAACATCATACCTTTTCACAATAAACAAAAACAAACAAACCTCACTAAACTACCCTAAATGTATATCTTAGGCTATAAGGGTTCCAGAACATGGTAGCCATGGTAAATGAGCAATCCTTGTTCGAGTTATCAAAGTTTCACTGTAGTGTAGACCTACAATCCTTTAACAATTTCGTAAAATGAGATTCCGCGTGAACTCCCATTTATATACAGGAGTGAGTGAGTGTTTGAGTTTTACGTCCCACCAACAGCTAAGGTCATACGGAGACGGGACCTCGGTTTAAAGACTCATCCGAAAGTCTTTTATATACAGGAAACTGTGGTTTACAGGGGTATACAGTCAATTACCACTATTAAGGGGAATGGGAACACCTGGCAGATTTTTCGGCCATTTTTCTAAGGGAGATAACTTTCGGGACTTCCTGTACGCTTTTCTATAAGTTCTGTCCCACGGAAAAAGGGGTCTACTCTTAAAGGAAAGAATTTGCTCCTCAGGAGCAAATTCTTTCCTTTAAGAGTTGACCCCTATCGACATGGGAGACAAATATACTTTTGCAGGAGTTGCCTCCCCTGAAGATGTTCCCATTCCCCTTAAGACCACCTAAAATTAAGACTATTTCTGCTTTTTAAAACTTATTTTGATGGCTGTACTTAATCTTTCTTTGTGTTTTCTGCTCACAGTGTCCTCTGGCCAGGGAAAACCTTTGGGACTATTCAAAAGTGGTCTTCAAGACCACTTTTGAACAGTCCCATAGGTGGTCTTAATATAGCAATTTTACTGTACATCATTTTTCTTATTTCTGCTCCAAGACATAGGTTGTGAGTAGTCGTTATGACCGCCTCAATGAAGCGGTTCTAACGAGCACAAATGTTGTGAGTACTCGTTAGAACCGCCTCAATGAGGAGGTTCTAACAAGCACGCACAATCTATGTTTTGAGTAAAAATAAGAAAATATTATACATTTTACATCAGAAAATTAACCGTTTTGGAGATGAAAAGGATGCAATATGTCGCACGGATGTGAAATCGTAATGTGCATGTACCTTGCGGCCAGAACGGCGTTTGTTACATCATTCTTAGTATGGTAGCGGTTGAAATGAAACTGTAAGTACGGACGAGAGTCAAAGGTTAATAAAGCTACTTGGGTCTCTGTTGGACCGATGGTAAACCCGGATAGCACTCTCTTTACGAACGTCAACATTTTCTGATAATCTGTACTGCCCACACTGCCAGAGGCGTCGAGAATGAATAGAATATCAGCCGGCTCAGTCCCATTGCAAACTGAAATGTTAAAAAATATACATTAATTTCTTAGATGAACACAAATTATCAACAACATTTGATAGGCATCTCTACGTAGAGGACTATCTCAGGCTGTTGATAACTTAAATTCAAACAAAACCTTGTGTCTACCCCTAGTGTGTGTGTGTGTGTGTGTGTGTGTGTGTGTGTGTGTGTGTGTGTGTGTGTGAATTCGGGTTTAACGTCGCTTTCAACAATTTTTCAGTCATATCACGACGGTGTCTGGTTGCGACAGGGAGCTCAATGCTCACGTTTATAGTGCTGCCTCACTGAAGTATCATGTCCCAGACACATTACATGATACCACACCTAGTCACATTATCCTGACACTGGATCGACCAGTCCTAGCTCTTCCCCGTAAATCTGAGTGCCAAACGAGGAGCAGCTAGTACCATTTTTAACGACTTTGGTATGTCGCGGCCCGGGATCGAACCCCAGACCTCCCGTTCCCCGGAGCGGACACTCTACCAACTGAGCTATCGGGGCCGGTGTGTCTACCCCTAGCGGGAGCTATATAATGTTGGTGATACGTCCTGTCTACCCCCTAGAGAAAACTACAATGTAACTTGTGTTCAATCCTATTGTTTAAAATACAATAAGATGTGTGACACCCTCATTTCCACACTGGTCAATACATACGCACAGGCTGCGTAGCGGTCGCACAGGCTTCGTATTTTGGACGCATAGGCTTCGATGAAATATGGCGGATGACAGTTCGTCAATGCAGGTAAGAAACTGTTTTTACGTCAATCTAAATGTTGTATAGCGTTGCCCAATACTGACATCTGCCTTACGGACCACCTTATTAACGTGCGACTTCGTCTGTTGCAAGAAAAAGTTTGAAAAACGGAATATAGAAAAATAGACTCCAAAAGAAATTTGGCAATCAATACAGATTCACCTGTAGTTTCACTTTGGCCCGGTCGCCCTATGTATCTACACGTTTTTGGCTGGTGTTCTGACCGATAAATTGTGAATAATGATAATGAAATCGAAAAGCTAACATGCAACTTTCGTCACATCTTTTGCGAAAACGAAAAACCTTGATATTTCGATACAACGAACGTAGCTTCGTTACCTATTACAACGCAGAGGCTGCGAACTAAATTTGAAAGCCCTGAATAATGTAGTATAATAACGAATGATATTAAATTAATATCGAGAAATGGGCCAACCAGCGTTAGATGATGCTAAAGACATTCTGCATCATTTATAACAAACACATTTTCATTCTCAGCTATGTAAATACAACATTATGATTCGAATGCCAAAATCTGTCAAGTTACAATTATTTACACTACCGTTCATAAACTTGGTAAGTCTTCGCCAAATCTGTTAAGTATTAAGCCAAATGATATTTGCAATGTATGAATTTCTGTCGTGTTTTTATTACAACGCACGTGGCTCAGGAATTACGACGAGCAGGTTACAGAGATGGGAAAATGCATTACGAAAACACGCCTATTAAAATACCACTAAAAAGATAAAAATATTCAGATAAAACATCCTGATAGTTTTGATATTTCTGCTCGCCCAGGCAAGGCGGTTCTAACGCGTATCCACAATCTGTATTTCTGAGAATAAATAAGGAAATATAATAAATGCAGAAAATCTGTCAATGTACACTACCGTTCATAAACTTGGTAAGCCTGTCTTCGTCAAATCTGTTAAAGGAGACAGGAAAGCGATAATCTTTTACAATAAATAGGTAAACATCAATAAACCCTTTCTTCTACTGAATACTGCAGGTTTCTAAGAGGTCTGATAAGGATTTTATCATTGTGTAATCTCCAGCCATTTACTCTGCTAAAGAACTGACCTTGAAAATTCCAATTAACCACAGATATGCCCTGACGTCATCCATGAGGAATCTAGAAGCTTGGTGTGTTCTGAATAGGCAGATGTAGCAATGTTGAAGTTTAAAACAGAAGCTTAAAATGGAGCAAAATAAGCAAGAACTGGCCACTCTTTGAGGAGACTTCACTTTAGACATTCAACCTTATACATTTTGAGTCCAGGGAAACTTGTGATCAGGAATTTAGTGAGGGAAGCAGCAGCTCTGAAGATAGCTATCTTACATGTCAATCACAACAATTGTCGTCTGCATAGTCATCTGCAGCTTTCTTTAAATATTACCTGAACCAATCTAAGTCTGATCCAGTCTGATCTTGGTCCACACTGTTTGCCTATAAGCGAAAATATTATTTAAAAAAAATAAAAAAAATAAGAAGATGCAGCAGACAGTATAAACAGGGGCCATTTTACAATTCAGGTTTTCTTACGGTTGATTCGTCCGGTTTTCCACGCATGCGCACTCATGAGCACTCTTAAAATGGAGGTAGCAGTCTTCATTTTTGATTGGGTGTTTATGGATTTACCTAACTGATATAGGAAAATGAAACAGCAACCAAAGTAGCCAAAGCTAGCCATTGGCTCCAGATGAATTTAGCCTAGGTTGGTATCCCTAACGAACGGTTGTATGTCAATTCATTATTGGTAGAGAATCCTCTCATGTCACAGCGCATGACTCAGTGGAACCTTTTTGTTTGTGTTGATGTTAACGTCCCCGACAACATCATTCAGGTCATTTTTGAGACAATGTTTCCGAATTTATGAGACTTTTACCCCACACTGAGACGAAATGACTTCTCAAACCCTACCGCATATAAAGCAAACTTGCAAATGCTAAATATGAATGACCCGTTTGCTTTTTGAAAAGGCAACTACTAGTTTTTGGGTCGATTATTTATCAATCGTCACAAAGTAAAAAAATGCAAGTAGCTCTACAGTGTTTAAGTCCACGTGATTATCACTGATTGGTCGGAAATTCAGGGAACTTGTATATAGAAAACAGCAGCGTTTATTTTTCATCGAAGAGAGGTCAGCGTGTTGCATAATACGGAAAACCATAGATCATGGATTGGGTTTTTCAAACAGTGTATGTACAGATCTAATGCCGCAGAACGCGGCGTCTAATCAGGGTCTTCACTGTTTGCTCACATCACATGAATTGAACGGCCAAACACAGCGTCTTATCGGGGTCTTCACTTTTTGCTTTAAATTGTACTTTAATGGTTAAAGGAAGCAGTTTAAATCCATAAGTAAGCTTCCAGCCGACAGACTTTCTTAAAAAAGTAAATTTTTGGGCCGGAGCCGTCATAGAGTTATGAAAGGGCCGTAAAGCAAAAAGTTTTTTTTTTCTATCTTATCTTATTATATCGAAGAATGATTTCACGAAATTGGTTACGGAGATAATTGCAAGCAAGTATTTTTCTGAATTTATATTCTAAGTCACTATGGAATTCAGATTCTGATAGGCTATGTTGCAGAAGACAGTCTGGTTAGCAAAAAATTATGATGTAAGGACAGAGATTGAAAATAGATTTGAGATAAAGAAAAGTCTTTTTTTTTCTTCTTTGATCCTACAAAGGCTAGAATTAGCTCATATGTTTACTGTTTAATGATCAGATGCTTCCATTTCATCGGAAACGAAGACTGGGATCAGACAGTGCAGGCGCGATTAATGAACCTTTGCTGAAGTTTTGTAAGAGCTGCAAGTATTCGATTAAAGCATTTAAATAGAAGTCGGAGAATCACGAAAACATGCCTATATAATTCTGACCCCCTTAAATCCAACTTTAATATAGTAAAACTGAGCTTTAAAGGTATATACATTGTTTTCCTTATTTCTTCTCAGAAATACAGATTGTGGATACGCGATGAAACCGCCTGGTCCGGGCGGTTGTAACAAGTTCCCATACACTATGTCTTGAGCAGAAATATTAAGACTATCAGAATGTTTTATCTGAAAGTATTTTTTTTTTATCTTTTTAGTGGTATTTTAATAGGCGTGTTTTCGTAATGTGTCTTCCCATCTCTGTAACCTGCGAAGCCACGTGCTTTGTAAAAAACACGACAAAAATTCATACAGTGCAAATATTATTTGGCTTAATACTTAACAGATTTGACGAGGACTTGCCGAGTTTATGAACGGTGGTGTTAATAATTGTAAATTGACAGATTTTGTGCATTTGCCTCAAAATGTTGTACATGTATGGCATAGCTGAGACTGAAAATGTTTTCTGTATAAATGAGATAGAATGTCTTTAGCATAACTAACGCTGGTTGACTGATTCCTCGACATTAATTTAATAGCATTCGCTATTATTCTACATAATACAGGGCTTTCAAATTTAGTTCGCAGCCTCTGCGTTGTAATAGGTAACGAAGCTACGCGCGTTGTATCGAAATATCAAGATTTTTATTTTTCGCAAAAGATATGACGAAAGTTGCATATTAGCTTTTCGATTTCATTATCGTTATTCACAATTTATCGGCCAGAACACCAGCCAAAAACGTGCAGTTACATAGGGCGACCGGACCAAAGTGAAAATACAGGTGAATCTGTGTTGACTGCCAAATTTCTTTTGGAGTCTATTTTTCTATATTCCGTTTTTCAAACTTTTTCTTGCAACAGACGAAGCCGCACATAAATAAAGTGGTCCGTAAGGCAGATGTCAGTATCGGTAAATGTAATACAACAGTTAGTTTAACGTAAAAACAGTTTCTTACCTGCATTGACGAACTGTCATCCGCCATTTTTCATCGAAGCCTTTGCGTCCAAAATACGAAGCCTATGTGACCGCTACGCAGCCTGTGCGTATGTACTGACCAGTGTGATTTCATGTTTTTACGGTCCTTTTACGACTATTTCACTCATACTGAGTCGATAGTTAATCTGAGGTGGGCGAAACCGGAGTACCCGGAGAGAAACCACCTGATCTTCTGCTGCACAACTTGATGTCTCAAACGTGAGCCATGTTCGAACCCACAGCGATTCATGTTGTTGCTTGAAGGAAGGTCATTGTACGTGCATGAAAGTCTTACATGTATGCGTTTGTTATATTCTCTGGAGACGACGTTTAAACCGTTACAGTAAAGTGGATTCCAGTTTTGGGTAAACCTAAAGAGACAATGCTGCTGGTTGCTCATTGTTCTTTTCAACGTAACATCACGTGAACAAGTCCGTGAAATGAACACCCAAACTTTATATAGAGAAAACTGGGGTTTACGGGGCTATACATTATTTTTCTTATTTCTTCTCCAAGACATAGGTTGTGGGTACTCGTTAGAACCGCCTAAATTAGGCGGTTCTAACGAGCACCCACAACCTATGTTTGAAGTAAAAATCACAAAAATACCACAGATGATTTTCATCGGAAAAGTAGTCATTTTGGAGATAAGAAAAATGCACTATGTCGCACGAGTATGTTAGTGTAATGTTATCACCTACCACTAAATATTAACCTTCACCACTATCTGGGCTAATTCAGCAAACCCACATTGTTGATATCTTACTTATTTTATTTTTCCAGAAAACAGGACTTGACAATCTCATGCAAATTGTCTCCACAGGAGATGTCAAGTCCTGTTTTCTGTAGAAACATTTTGCATGAAATAACAAGCCCTTTTTCTGGGAAAAATAAGAAAATCATTCGCCCCCGCCCATAGGGGCTTGAAGAAATATATGGGCTGCATGATGCTTCCACGCAGAGCTGAATCCGGCTCACACACTAGTACTGGTAAACCGCTTAGAGGATCTAAGCCTGTCCAGGAACCGCGGTGCGAGGCGGACCGTCCATGCTAATAAACCCTATTGGTTTCATTGGGCGACAGGGCTTGAGACGTCATTTCATCTCAATTTCGGGTAAAAGTCCCACACAATTGGAAGCAACGTCTCCAAAATGACCTTTACAGTGTTGACGGGAACGTTAAACCTCAAATCAAACAAAATAAGAAAAACATATTGCAAATTGGCTTCTGCTGAAAAACTGCCCAGCATGTAGAGCGTTCATATTGATTTTTAAAAAAAAACAGAACCCATTAAAAATAAAGCACCCGAAACAAAGGATTATTGAGTATTGAATTAGTCTCAAATGTAACCAACATACGTCTGAGGTCCCTCCCTAAACTTAGTCATTGTCGAGCATCGGATACCCAGATCTGATAATAGTATACACTGTCACCACTACACCAAAGAGCCCAAGAGAAGGACCATTTATGCAGCCTGTACTGAATATCAATCGACCCATCAACGCTCAACGCTTTCAGAGCGCCGTTGGATTAGATGTCGGAGAGTGCCCCTCCCCCCACTCCCGCTCTTTTATCTGTGAACGGATTCCATGGCAGTGCCTACATGAACTTTTTTGTACCATCACGTGAACCAGTCCGTCAAATGAAGACCCCCTATACCCCACTTTATATAGAGAAAACTGGGATGTACGGGGGCAAACATTATTTTACTTATTATTGCTCCAAGACATAGCTTGTGGGCACTCGTTAGAACCACTTCAATGAGGCGGTACTACCGAGCACACACAACCTATGTTTGCAGTATTTATAAGAAAAATATCACATACAGTAGGACTTCGATGGCTCGAACACCGATGGCTCGTTTACCATGGCTGAGTCGAACCCGTTGTTGAGTCCCTAGGGAATTTCCGTACATAAGAAATAGGGAGGGTTAAAATAGGATATTTTTGTCTTTTATCTTGCAAATGTATGATGTGTGTACTCATTAGAATCGCCTCAATGAGGCGATTCTAATGAGTACACACAGCATACATTTATGTTACAGAACACCAAAAAGAAGTCCAAAAATACCCCCGTTATGTTTTCTGGAAGTATACAACACCGGCTCGAACTACCGCTGTCTCGAACAAATTTCCATGGTCACAAAGGGGCTCTAGCCATCGAAGTTCGACTGTATTTTCATCAGCAAAATGGTAATTTTCGAGATGTGAAAAAATGCACTTTGTCGCACTGGTGTGTGATCGTAATGCATGGTTTCCTTGTCGGGGAAACATACATGTACCGTTTTTTTTCTATACATCACGTGAACAAGTCCGTGGAATGAAGACCCCACCTAAACCCCACTTTATATAGGGGAAATTTGGGGGTTACGGGGGTAAACATTATTTTTCTTATTTATGTTCCAAGACAAAGGTTGTGGGTACTCGTTAGAACCGCCTCATTTAGGCGGTTCTAACGAGCACCTTCAACCTATGTTTCGAGTATTTATAAGAAAAATATCTCGGATTTTCATCAGATTAGTAGCCATTTTGGAGATGAGAAAATGTCGCACGGATGTGTTATCGTAATGGCTTCCTGGTCGGTCACAACCTACCTTTCTTCGTTGTTGGCTTGGGCGTGGTAGTGGTGGTCGTAGTTGTGGTGGTAGTGGGTGTGGTTGGACATGGCGTAGGGTTACATGAATGTGTTTGTCGTGTTCCACCAGTGCACTGTTTTCCTCCGTGGGATGGGCGAGGATTGGTACAGCTTCTTTCTCGGAAATGTGTTCCTCCGCCGCATGACTTAGTGCATGGAGAATAAGAACCCCAATTGGTCCATCCTCCATCAACTGAAATAAATACAGTGAAATTCCGCTATTAAGACCCCCTAAAATTAAGACTTATTCGCTTTCAAAAGCTTATTAAGAAGGGTGCAGTTATTCTTTCTTCGTGTTTTCTGTACACAATGTTCTCTAGTCAGGGACCACCTTTGGGACTGTTCATAAATGGTCTAAAAGACCACTTTTGAACAGTCCCAAAGGTTGTCTTAATATAGTAAGTTTACTGTATGCAAGTACGGTAGACAACCTACATGTATCTATACGTAAGCTTGTTTGTTTGTTTGTTTGTTTTGAGGTCAACACCATTTTGGTCATTTTGAAGTACCCGCCATTGAGATGAAATAACAGCTCAAGCCTTGTCGCCCAATGAAACCATTTAGGGTTAATATACATGGGCAGTTCCTAATCGCACATCTATGCCTGGCTTCTGTCGCGGTTTATTTTTGTTATGGATTGTTTTTGAGTGTGTGTCGCTTATATTAATTTGTTTTGGATGGCCAATTAGCCGTTTTGTGAGAAAGTAACTGTTCCTTTGGCTTTCCGCTATTGATGTTTCCATTAGGGTCTACTTTTTCATGTTTGTGCTTCTTTCCATTTGGTGTCTCTGAGTGGAGCTGTGGGTTAATTGTATCGATTCCTGATCATTGTCTTCACTTCTATTCTTAGACCTTTTAAAAGGTTTACCAGTACCCATCTGTGGTTGGGATCAGCTCTGCGTGGAAACACCATGCATCCCGATCTATTTCCCCACTCTCCGATGGGCGGGTCCAAATTTACAGTATATGCAAACATGTGCTTTGTTTATAAAAGATAACTATCAAAAAACAGAAAGACATTAACTTAAACTGGCATTTATTACGTATGTGCAAAATTAAAACGTATTTGCATTAAAATTAAACTGTTCTATGTGGAACGAGTTTGCTCATGTTGCGGACAGAAAGTTTGGGGTGGGCGCCATTTCTTCCCATTGGTCAAAATAAAATGTTTCGTTTTGCGTGTATTATATTTTCCTTCAGACTACAATAGTGCGAAAAGTCGTAAAGAGCAAAGTCTAAAAGAAGAATTAAAAACATCACGACCAATTATAATAATAATAATAATAACACTTAAACTTAGGCACAACTAGAGCTGTCAGAGGATCTGACTATAGCCCCGCTTCAGCGCTGTCAGAGAAGAAAGTTATTTAAGCTGCAGAGAAAACAGTTATGAACAAGAAATAACTGTTGAAAATTTTACATTATCTGGAAAAACTCTAAGAGTTGTGAGCCCTTGTCCCTCATTTCAATGAGCATGATACATTACCAGAATGTCCATGTTTATACTAAATTTCATCTTCCATTTTTCAATGTTCAAAGGGTAATAACTCCTAAAGTAGGCAAATCAGAGTCAGGGTTCCTGCGCTCTGCACATTGTCTCATGGTGCTTTACACTTGTGTGAAGTGTCATGAAAATATCTCAAATGGTTTGTGAGTTATGGAGCCGACACAGTCAAAATTGCCTTTTTAATGTTCAAAGGGCAATAACTCCTAAAGTAGGCAAACCAGAGTTATGGTTCCTGCACTCTGCACATCATCTCAAGGTGCTTTTCATTTATTTGAAGTTTCATGAAAATATCAGAAACGGTTATGGAGCGGACATAGTTAAAATTGCCATTTTTTAATATTCAAAAGCCTATAACTGAAAAAGTAGACAATCCAGAGTTTGGGTTCCTGCGCTCTGCACACGTAATATGGTGCTTTACATTTGTGTGAAGTTTCATAAAATTATCTCAAACGGTTTTTGAGTTATCGAGCAAAGACGGCTAAAATTGATATTTTTCAATATTCAAAGGGAAATAACTCAAAAATTAGGCAATCCAGAGTTATGGTTCCTGCACTCTGCACACCATCTCAAGGTGTTTAATGTTTGTGTGAAGTTTCATGAAAATATGTGAATGGGTTTTAAAGTTATGGAGCGGACACGAAAATTGTTAACAGACACAGACAGACACACAGACAGACACACAGAAAATACGAAAACCAGAGTTATGGTTCTTGCGCTCTGCACATTGTCTCATAGTGCTTAACATTTGTGTGAAGTTTCATGAAATTATCTCAAACGGTTTTCGAGTTATGAAGCGGACACTGTTAAAATTGCCATTTTTCAATGTTCAAAGGGCAATAACTCCAAAAATAAGCAATGCAGAGTTATGGTTCCTGCGCTCTGCACATCGTCTCATAGTGCTTAACATTTGTGTGAAGTTTCCTAAAAATATCTCAAACGGTTTTCGAGTTATGAAGTGGACACAATTAAAATTGCCATTTTTCAATGTTCAAAGGGCAATAACTCCAAAAGTAGGCAATCCACAGTTATAATTCCTTCGCTCTGCACATTGTCTTATGGTGTTTAACATTTGTGTGAAGTTTCATGAAAATATGTTAAGCAGATACAAAGTTATGGAGCCAACACAAATTAACGGAATCACGGAATTACGGAATTACGGAATTACGGAAAATGTTCAAAGGGCAATAACTCCAAAAGTAGGCAATCCACAGTTATAATTCCTTCGCTCTGCACATTGTCTTATGGTGTTTAACATTTGTGTGAAGTTTCATGAAAATATGTTAAGCAGATACAAAGTTATGGAGCCAACACAAATTAACGGAATCACGGAATGACAGAAGGACATGGCAAATCCAATATAGCCCCACTTTTTCAAAGCGGGGCTATAAAAACTAATCACACATATTACGGATAGTTTTACGAGGACTGTTCAAATATGAATGCAAGTAGAACGTTTTCTCATGCACTAATGCGAAAATCACCTGGAAATAAATATCACAACGTAGAAAAAACATTTTACCTATACATTGATACCCAAACCTGTTAAAATCCGTCCACTTTAGTCATGTATATCGTTCGATAAACACTGTCTACTCTTGTATACTAATACAAAACATGGTTGGAAGAAGGTCAGAGTACGCCGTTGAATTACGGTCCAATATTAAGAATCGTTGTATTCTTGGTATACGGTACAAAGACATTTTTGATGAAATATGTTCGGTTAATGGGCATAATAAAATGTCTTTTCCGACAGTTTTTTGTTTGTGTAAGAAATTCAGCTGTGGGCTAGGCTAAACAGAAGATGCACCACATGATCGTCAGCCGAAAACAGCAACATCTGCCAAGATGGTTGCTAGAGTGAAAGAAATAGTTGCTACCGATGCACGATACACCACTAGGCAAATAGCTAGTATGGTTGGCATCTCATTAGGAGCAGCTCATACAATTCTGAAACGGGATTTGAAAATGTGAAAGATCTGTGCTAGATGGATTCCCGCTCTGTTGACAGATGAGCAGAAAAAGACACGCGTTCAGTGCGCCAAGAAGTTGCTTAAAAAGTTTCCAAATTACAATGCACGGTCTTTCGCTAATGTCGTCACAGGTGACGAGACATGGGTTCACTTTTATGAGCCAAAACGAAAGATGCAGAACAAAATATGGGCAACAAAGTATTGCAAAAGACCATGCATTGCAAAGCGGACAATGAGCGTCAAGAAGGTAATGTATGCCATACTCTTTTCAAATCAGGGCCCTGCTATTCAGGTTGCTGTGCCTAAAGGCAAATCTGTAAATGCGAAGTTTTACAAGAATAACGTTCTTCGAAAATTGAAGAAATATTTCAAAGAACGAAGACCCGCAACTGGTTTGGCCAATGTCAGATTGCTACATGACAATGCCTCATCGCACTATCTGAAGCAGGAAAAGGTTGTTGAACTCCCTCACCCCCCGTATTCCCCTGACCTTGCCCCGTGTGACTTTTTTTTTTTTTTGTTCCCGCGGCTTAAAAATACCTTTCTGGTCGAAAATTTGTACAGCGCAAACACATCGGTTATGCAATATTCCAGTGCCTTCATAGTATACCTCGAAAAGACAACCAAAACGCATTCAATGATTGGATCAGAATACTGAAATTTTGTATATCTGTTAAAGGGGAATACTTAAGGGGACAAAATAAATTTTTCATCGAAATCTATCACGGAAACATTTTTATGTGCTTAGTTGCATTCATATTTGAACAGTCCTCGTATTGTCTACGCCCATCTTAAGAATGACTTTTGTTCCGGAAGCATTTAAGAAAAGGTCATGACTAGATGAATGTTATTTTCTATTAGCATGTCGTTCGTGTTATTGACTTCGCATGTGGGTGTAGACTACCTAACGTTTACTTTTGCTCCAGAAGCATTAGGCATCAGGGGACAGTTTCGCATTTGAGGGTGGACGTTTTTTCAAAATATTATAGTGGGAGGGTCAATAATGGCATGGTTGCTCATAGAAATTGTGATATGTGGATATTTTTTGCCAATGTGGGCTTATTTGCTGAGTATCTGTACTTTTATGAAATGGAATACGAAACTAAAACCCCGGCTGTCTGGATGCTGTGCAAGTTCAAGGTGCAGCGGCATATCTTAATTCACGAAGGTAACTTTGGCACTAAAAAGTGGCTGTTTTTCAAAGAGGATTCCTGAAAAAGTTTACTGGTTATGGTATACTTTTCTGTCTATTTCTTTGCATGAGACTGAGTGTACATGACATTTCAACAGGTGCCAAGTACTGGTGTTTTGGGAGTAAATTCACAGGATCTGTCAAAGTGAGGTGGAGTCATGATTTTTTGTATGTAAAAATTAGTGGGTGGGGTAAGTGAAATGCTGCTGTTGTCAGCCTATGCAAACAGAGACGTGTTTCTTTGGTATTCTGTTTTGATTTCATGCATGTGTGGATCAATTTAAAACCAAAACAGAAGTTATCGCTTTCTCCAGGAGTTGTCGATAACGATTCAAAAACTTGGTGTGACGCGGACAAAAAAGTGCTGCGATTAACTGTCCCCTGATGCCTTAAAGAGGCTGAATGCTATATTCTATTGACTGGTCATCATTGTTTTTTGTTTTAACGATTAAAAACCGGGATTGATCGGAACACTTCCGTAAGCTTATCGCAGCCTATTTGCATACAAAATAAACATGTTTACTGGGTTCACAGGAAGTTGATCCGTCGTGATATAACTGAAAAATTGTTGAAAGCGACGTTAAACCCGAATTCAAACACACACACACATGAAGTTGACTTCCCTCCGATGATAGAGTACATCTATTTCTGTTTCTTTTCACTAAAAGAAGGCAGATGCATCTGTTCTAATGATTTGTCGTTTCCTTGTTCGAGTGGTTGTCATAGTAAAAGATTGTTGTTTTGCTTGTGTATGAAACTGAAGTCAACTTTTGGAATCTTCGGCTATTATACAAGTTTCCGTATTTACTGGCACACTAAATACATTTTGACTTTCCAATCCTTTGACAACAGATTTTAGCGTGCTAAGCGTAGACTCAAGCTTTTTGTATAATCTAAAGATCGTTTTGTTTTTGTTTCATTTGAGGTTTAACGTCCCCGTCAACACTGTAAAGGTCATTTTGGAGGCGTTTCTTCCAAATTTTTGGGACTTTTACCCGACATTGAGATGAAATGTCATCTCAAGCCCTGTCGCCCAACAAAACCAATAGGGTTTATTAGCATGGACGGTCCGCCTCGCACCGCGGTTCCAGGACAGGCTTAGATCCTTTAAGCGGTTTACCAGTACTAGTGTGCGGGCCGGATCATCAGCTCTGCGTGGAAGCATCATGCAGCCCATATATTTCTTCAAGCCCCTATGGGCGGGGGCCGAGCTAATGCTCGTACTAATTTATTTTAGTTCGATTGCGATGAAAGCTTCAAGCTTATTGAATCGCTATTGAACACTCTGGCATTCCGGATGTTTTCACGCGCGTGAGCGAGAGACAGAGGCAGTGGCCTTTACACCACTGCTACCCATTTACACCTGGGTGGAGTGAGTCAGTGTCATTACGTGTCTTGCCCAAGGACACACCTAGACACCGATGGCCGGATTCAAACGCAAAACCTCTCGATCATAAGTCGAACGCGTTAACCGTTGCGCTATCGCGTCTGAGAATAATGAAAAACAAGAGCTGTCACCTGACAGCGTTGCTCGCCTAGGAAACAGCATTTGAGAACATTGCCTGCTAAGCCTTTGAACTTTTTTCAGTCATCATACCAAATACGATCAAAATACATCGATTAGGAAAATATCAGCTCTAAAACATTAACATAACATATCGAAGTCTGTGACCTTGACCTCGAGGCCACGTGCATGGGCTTAATAATACTTTGGACCTATATCTTATCAACATTTCAAATATACACCAAATTCATCTTATTGTTTGGAAAATTTTAGCCAGTAAATAACTTTAACATTAAACAATTCCACGTCTGTGACCCTGACCTTGAGGTCACAGTCAAGGGTGGCGCTATTGCTGAATAAAACTTTGGGCCCATATAAATCGTCATACCAAACAAGAACCAAATTCATCTTATGGTTTGGAAAACATGGGCAGTTGAAAAACACGCCTTTACAAATACAGTGTAACCTTTATCGCCGAAAAAATGAAAATTTTAAGATGAAACATTGTGATTTTTTTATTATTTCTGCTCTACGATAGATTGTGGGTACATGTACTCGTAAGAACCGTCTCATCGAGGCGGTTCTACCGAGTACATGTTCCCACACTCAATATTTTGAGCAGAAATAAGAAAAATACCAGTGCTTCAGCTGAAGCGCACGACCCGCCGGATGCTTTTAGCTTTATGAGTGTTACCGTATATGGGTATGGCGGCCATTTTGGTCATGTGACCTGGACCTAAAACGGTTCCCCCAATAAATGCGCCTTATCGTTAGGAGCAAAAATATATCTTATACTTTAGTACTGTATTCTGAATCGTTTGCAGGATAAAATGCATTCTCACATTTTCCAGTACAAAAGCATATGTGGCAAAGTTTGACCTAGGCACAAAGAAGGTCAAGGTCAACCCAGGGTCACCATTCTAGCAATTTATGATGGGCCTACGTCTCAGATGCCATTTATCAAGTTTCGTGGAAATCTGCCCAGTGGTTCTGGAGATGACTATTTTTGAAGGGTTTTTACCATATATGGCTTGGCGGCCATTTTGGTCATGTGACCTGGACCCGATGAGAAATTTTTGGTTTCACCCATCCCATAAAAGCTCCATATGAAATTTGACTTCAATCGGCCCAACGGTTTCCGAGGAGAAGTAGTTCGAAAATTTTAACTTGTTTCGCCTCTGCGAGGCTATTCTAAATGAAATGTAACGTTTAGCAAGTTCATTGGTTAGATCTCATTAATATCTATCAGTATGCCAAAAATTGTTTAAATATTCCAAGCGGTTAAGTCACTATCACCAATTTTCACAAACGGGTTACGGACGGACAGACAGACAGACCATATATGGCTTGGCGGCCATTTTGGTAATGTGAGCTGGACCCCATGAGCAAATTTTGGTTAGCTCCATCCCATTGAGGCTCCATATGAAATTTGACTTCAATCGGCCCAACGGTTTCCGAGGAGAAGCAGTTCGAACATTTTCACATTTTTCGCCTCGGCGAGGCTATACTAAATGGAATGTAATATTTCGCAAGTTCATTGGTTAGAACTCATTGATATCTATCAGTATGCCAAAAAATTGTTTAAAAATTTTAAGCGGTTAAGTCACTATCACCAATTTTCACAAACGGGTTACGGATTTTTCGCCTCGGCGAGGCTACACTACAAGGAATGTAATATTTTGCAAGTTCATTGGTTAGATCTCATTGATATCTATCAGTATGCCAAAAATTGTTTAAATATTCTAAGCGGTTAAGTCACTATCACCAATTTTCACAAACGGGTTACGGACGGACAGACAGACAGACCATATATGGCTTGGCGGCCATTTTTGTCATGTGACCTGGACCCCATGAGCAAATTTTGGTTTTCCCCCATCCCATAGAACCTCCATATGAAATTTGGCTTCAATCGGCTCAACGGTTCCCGAGGAGAAGCAGTTCGAAAATGTTCACATGTTTCGCCTCGGCGAGGATATACTAAATGAAATGTAATATTTCGCAAGTTCATTGGTTAGATCTCATTCATATATCTATGAGTATGCCAAAAATTGTTTAAATATTCCAAGCGGTTAAGTCACTATCACCAATTTTCACAAACGGGTTACGGACGGACAGACAGACAGACAGACCATATATGGCTTGGCGGCCATTTTGTTCACGTGACCTAGACCCATGAGCAAAGTTTGGTTTCCCCCATCCCATAGAGGCTCCATATGAAATTTGGCTTCAATCGGCCCAGCGGTTTCCGAGGAGAAGCAGTTCGAAAATTTTCACATTTTTCGCCTCGGCGAGGCTCTACTAAATGGAATGTAATATTTCGCAAGTTCATTGGTTAGATCTCATTGATATCTATCAGTATGCCAAAAAATTGTTTAAATATTCCAAGCGGTTAAGTCACTGTCACAAATTTTCACAAACGGGTTACGGACGGACAGACAGACTGACAGAATGACAGAATGACACGGTGATTTTAGGGCACTCTTAGAAAATCAACCGACTTCAGTCGGTCGCTTTTACTGCGGGTCGTGCAATCACAATTTTTCATCTTAAAATTTCTACTTTTTTCGGCGATAAAGGTTACAATGTATTTGTATGTGCGTGATTTCGTAATGAAATGACACAAACAAATAAATCATTTTTGTTCCATATCACAGGGGCGGTGTGATGTGTGCCCGCTAAAAATACAAGCATTGTGAATTAAATGGGCTGACACTTAAAGTACAAATGTAGCAAGTATAGCTTTTATAAAAAAAATAAAGAAAAAAAAAACAAAAAAATCAGGTATACGGTTTGCACATATTACATGTGAATGTGAATGTCCAGAGGAAAGGTCAAACCTGCATTGTTGGTAAATGTGATTGGATCCATTCCACCGTCCTAATTTAGTCAAGCATTTGATACAACAACAGAACTCAAATGTTGTTTAATCATTCGATGGCAATGGAACGCATCTTCAGCTCAAGATGAGACAGGGCCCCGTCAAGCGATTTTGGTACTTATCGCCTATGCGAGCAGCGAAGGTTCAGGCGAGCCTGCGCATCCGCGCAGTCTCGCCAGAACCTTCGCTGCTCGCTCATACAAGCAGTGAATCAAGAGGACCCTTCAGACAGAAAGCCATATCCCTGGCCCCTCTGAATGGCTGGGCATGCGCAGTTAAAATTTGTCATGACGGAATGCTCGAAGACACAAATTCGCTTGGCGGGGCTCAGACAATAAGTGGAGTTAACAAAATATCGGATTCCCATATTCACACGCCAGTTGTTCAAAACTAACGACGTCGTTAGTTAACATATCGTTGAAACTTTGTTCATTTATTATGGCAAATATGCTAATATTTTTGCTGAAAAAAATGTGAGCAGCTTTTGCTAATGCAAAAGCTGCTCACTTTTATTCAGCAAAAATACCACGATTTTAGATATTGAACTTGCTAGAACACATCACGAAAACACGATTATATAATTTTGACCCCATGGAACCCCACTTTTATAAAGTAAATCTGGGGTTCACACAGGTAAACCTTATTTTTCTTATTTCTTCCCAAAAATATAGATTGTGGGTACTCGTTAGAACCGCCTATACGAGGCGGTTTTGTTTGTTTGATTTGAGGTTTAACGTCCCCGTCAACACTGTAAAGGTCATTTTGGAGACGTTGCTTCCAATTTTGTGGGACTTTACCCGACATTGAGATGAACTGACTTCTCAAGCCCTGTCGCCAATAGGGTTTATTAGCATGGACGGTCCGCCTCGCATCGCGGTTTCTGGACAGGCTTAGATCCCCTAAGCGGTTTACCAGCACTAGTGTGCGGGCCGGATTCAGCTCTGCGTGAAAGCATCATGCAGCCCATATATTTCTTCAAGCTCCTCTGGACACGAGGCGGTTCTTACGAGTACCTGCAATCTATGCAATCTAAACTTTGAGCAGAAATAATAAAAATACATGTATTACAAATGTTTAAGCTTAAACTTTTCCTTTTTCGGCGGCCAAGTTTACAATGTTTTTTATGTGCGTATTTTCGTAATGACTCAACAATCTGACCACTAACGAGATCGTTAAGCTAACAATGTTTGGAACAACTGGCCCTTCAATGTTACATGTAACTGTATGACACGTAATACATTGACCCATTTAGTACCGCAAACCCAAAGGGGTACTTAGCAAGCAGTGCAGGCCCAGATCAGACGCCGCAGAACGCGGCGTCTGATCAGGGCCTTCACTGTTTGCAAAACGTTCAGCCATTTTCCAAATAGATTTTGAAGAAAACACAACCTGACACCCCTAAATTTTGAAATGGTCTCCTGCTGTATATAAGGAGGAAGATTCCATTTGGTACAAAAAGGGTTAACATTAAACGTCATACCTTTGCACGTAGTGTTCTTTAGTTCAGCCTGTAGTGTCGTCAGTGCATCGAAGTTGTTCACCAAGAATACATGCTTTGAGTCGGACGCAATGTGTCCAAGCTCGGTCCTGTCCACACCGCTACCAATGCCGATGCCAAACACTTTCAAATTCATTTGGTGAAGCTTACGGGTCTCTGCCAATGTCTGTGAGGGTTGGGTCGACTGCCCGTCAGTCATGACGATGAGAATGTTTGCCACACCAGGCCTGTCTCCAGCGGCTCGGGTAAAACTGTTCTTTTCGATGTATTGTAGCGCGGTATGTGTATAGGTGCTACCGGAGTTGTAGTTTATTCCGTTAATTGCGTGGACGACGGCCTGTTTATTGTGGAACGTATTTAAGTTAAACTCGTTGTGGACCGTGGTGGCGAATGTTACCACACCAATCTGTACATTATGAGGTCCAATAGTGAATGACTGAGCAAACTTGGCAACAAAGTTTTTCTGCTTTTGAAAGTTTGTTGTTCCGACAGATCCCGAGGAGTCTAGTAGAAACACTATATCTGCCGGGTTTGTCCCGCAATCTGGAACGAAGAGAAGATATGGTGGGTCTTACATGAGTGGATAATTTATATGAAATTTATTAAACAAGCCTTCGGAGGTTTCAATATACAGGATCTTACACGAGTGTTCATGTATTATTATAGGGATCAACCATGGTTTTTCATGCATTAACATTTGCCGGATCCCGAGGAAGCTGTTTGAACATGAGGCCGCTAGGCCGAACGTTCAAATATCTTCCGAGGGATCCGGCAAATGTTAATGCATTGAAATAACCATGGATGATCGTTGTTCTTGCATAACTTACGCATCCGACAGGAAATTTTGACGAAAACTCCCCAAAGCGACATTTAAATTCCATATAAACTCTTCAAATGCGATAGGCAAACCAAAATTGCGGCCAGTTCAGAACGTTGTTTACAATGACGTTGTCATGATGTGACGTCATCATAGAACCCTCAAACGCTACGTTCAGGGTAATAACGTTACGTCACCCAACGTAACGTAAACAAAGCAAGGCCCGTCTTGTAATATCAAAAGCTCAAAATTCCATGTTCAAACAGCACGCGAATTTCATGATTTGAACATGGTTTTTGCTGTTTGAGCACGGCTTTTGGTCCATTTGACAATGGCTTCAAACAGCCATGCGCATAGGTATTTATGCAAGAATGAATTTTCTTGCATAAATACCTATGCGCATGGCTGTTTGAAGCCATTGTCAAATGGACCCTTTCGGGGTCCCGTGCTCAAACAGCAAAAACCATGTTCAAATCATGAAATTCGCGTGCTGTTTGCCGAACATGGATTCTGAGCTTTTGATATCACAAGACGGGCCTTGCTTTGTTTACGTTACGCTGAGCGACATAACGTAATCGCCCTGAACGTAGCGTTTTAGGGTTCTATGATGACGTCAGAGGGTTACTGCATGACAACGTCATTGTAAACAACATTCCGAACTGGCCGCCATTTTGGTTTGCCTGTCGCATTTGAAGAGTTTATATGGAATTTATATGGAGCTTTTGGGCGTTTTCGTCAAAATTTCCTGTCGGAATCGTAAGTTATGCAAGAACAACGATCATCCATGGTTATTTCATTGCGTTAACATTTGCCGGATCCCTCGGAAGATATTTGAACATTCGGCCTAGCGGCCTCATGCTCAAACAGCTTCCTCCGAATCCGGCAAATGTTAATGCATGAAAAACCATGGGTAATCCCTATATTATTATACGAGTTGGGAAAAAGGGATAAATGCGGGGCTTTGCCGAGTATTTATCCATTTTCCTCAACGGGTAAATGAATTTAATAATGCATGAGCACGGATGCAAGATCCTATTTATCATATGACATTTAAAACGCATTTTATTCACGATTCTTTTACAAAAATATCAATATTCCGCCGTGACTAAACCCGACGTCGTTAAGGACGTCGTGCGTGTAACGTAACGACGCGTATCTTTAATCCACTACAGTAGGGCGGCATCTAAGGCCGTTGCTATGATTCTATTCGCAATCTGCTTCCGCCGGTTGGGACTATATTTTGTACAAAAAAAAAATAAGGAAGAAAATCACAAGAACTTCCGGTAATTTATAGGCCATTACATTTTGTTATGAGATGCAGATTGGAGAAAAATGAAGGACAGTTAATGAGAATCGTCTTTTCTGAGGTCAAAAGAAAAGGGTAGAGAGTGTGAAGGCTTAAACCGACTTAGCAGACCCCGCGAAACAATGGCCCCTCAATTTATTGATGTCAAAGTACTTTGATACACATGTTGGGAAAAAATGGCACAAAAAAATGCTCCCCTCCAGATTAAGATTATTTTTCGCACATTTGTCAAGGACATATCAGTCCGTTTTAAGGACTACATGGGAGCTGTCGCGAGCGAGGTACATTAAGAAAATCCTTGTTCAACTGAGAGCCAATTCTGCTTGGATTTACGAAGAGTACGCATGCGCGTTTCGGTATCTTGTCAAGTCATTCTTTTCTCGCATGATTCAGGATTACGGGGGAACATTATTTAATATGCTCTGCAGTCTGATGAGTTGAATTATTTTGGTAATCTAACCATACTTGAGAGAGAGAGAGAGAGAGAGAGAGAGAGAGAGAGAGAGAGAGAGAGAGAGAGAGAGAGAGAGAGATCCAGCCAGCAGAGCATGTCGGACCAACGTCGGGCCGACAGCGATACGTGTCTGTCCGGGCCCGACGTTGGCCCCCCTTTTATGCTGGCAGGAGAGAGAGAGAGAGTCTCTGAGAGAGAGAGAGAGAGAGAGAGAGAGAGAGAGAGAGAGAGAGAGAGAGAGAGAGAGAGAGAGAGAGAGAGAGAGAGAGAGAGAGAGAGAGAAATCAAAATGAAAGTTTACAGATACGCGTAAGGAATGCACCATGAACCGAATGAAATGACGACGAGAGAGAGAGATCGAGAGGTCGAGAGAAAGAGAGACCAATCTGTCAGTTAAAAAAAATCAGTAGTTTGCGGACTTTGATTTAGTCGATAAGATTTACTGACGTCATTTAATATGACGTAATTTAATACGATTTCGTCACACCAAACTGTCTACACAGCTGTGTCATGCTTGTGTAAATATACTGTACATTATCGATGTAAATTATAAACAAACATGGTTGAAAGGTGGATTGTTCAGTGAAGAAGATGAGTATGGTACCACAAGACTTGTATTCAACTCGCTTTTCATTCGTTGTTATCAAATACAGGGGAATTATGTGAGTTTCACTTAAAACTTTTTGCCAAACCTGCCATTTTGGAAAGAAAAAATGGTTTTGTACACACGTTTCGACCGGAAGTGGCTAGAAAAAAATGGCACAAAAAATGCTCCCTCGCCGATTTTGGCACAAATTTCAAGGTGAACAGATTAATATATGCCGGAATTGATGATATAGGTGAGAATAATCGCGAGGAATATTATAATAGTTTATTTTTGTTTTCCCCGATGGTACCGACATGGTTGAAAATTCTCCATTTTCAAACCCTTGGTCTGCCCACACCAAAATGCTAATTAAGGTTTTAGTCTTTGTATTGAATACAGCAATATTTATATATATCGCTTTTATCTTTGTCAAAGCTAAAAAATAAACGACAATCACGTAATTTGATGTGAAAATAGTAAGTCGAATGGGGGCATCAAAATCGGAAGTAGTCCCATCGAATCGACGCACGAGAATTTTGTTTTTAAATCTACCTACGCTGGCCACTCTGATGCCCTACTGCTAGAGGATTACCGAATTTATAACATGACGTTGTTACATTCTCAGGCGCGATGTCGTATGTTAAATAGAGGTTAATACATCTTTAGTTTTAAATACGGGAACTATTTTCCTGAGAGACTTGCAATTAAGTAAACAAACGAGAGCGAATGCACGAGTATTTTTATAAGATTTGCAAGGTCCGTGGGAAATATTTCCTGTATTCAAAACTAAAGATGTGTTAATGTTTGTAATACATTTATTAAATCGGCCGTTTTTGGCCTTTCTAACGTCTAAAACTGACTTAATTAGCGCTGTGACGTGACGTAATTTGTCCCGATTTTGGCGCGTCATAGTGCATGATGACGTTCGAAAGGAAATACCCCGCCTGAAAGGAATATTTTCCCTGCAGGAAAATATCATTTTTATTTCCCCCCAAAATTACTTAAAATAGCAGCAAAAATGTGATAAATTACATATAATATGACCACGAGTGGGTATCACATAACGAAAGACTTTCGATCGGATTTTATTTTTGATTTATGATTTTGCCGCCCTTTCAAGATTATTTCACTCGGGCCGATCGTTAATCAGAGGTGGGCAAAACCCGGAGTACCCGGAGAAAAAAACACCTTACCTTCCGTTTCAGAACTTGGCATCACACATGTGAGCCGAGCCAGGCGTGAACCACAGCGGTGAGAGACCTTATCATCACGAAAACACGTCTATAAAATTTTGACCCCCCTTGAACCCAACTTTCATATGATAAAACTGGGGTTTACATGGGTATTATTCTTATTTGTGCTCTAAAAGATACATTATGGGTACTCGTTAGAACCGCCTCGATGAGGCGGTTCTACCGAGTACTCACAATCTGTATTTGGAGCAGAAATAAGAAAAATATAACAATTTTTTCATCTTAAAATTCTAGTGTTTTCGGCGGTTTAGTTTACAACGTAATTGTATAGGAGTGTTTTCGCGATGTGATTGAGAGTCAACGCTCTTATCCACTAGTCCACGGAGGCCCGCTTCAATCGGATTCTATTGCCAAAGACGTTCTAAAAATTTTAACAGAAAATGGCTTGAACACTTTGGGACTAGGATAATAAATTGTATTCTTGACATTGGTCATTTCGGTTCCATTACGAAAACATGCCTATACAAATACAGTGTAAATTTTACTGCCGAAAAAAATACAAGATGAAAAAATGCGCTAATTTTCTTATTCCTGCACAAAACATAGATTGTGGGTACTCGTTAGAACCGCCTCGAGAGGCGGTTCTAACGAGTAGCCACAATCTATGTTTTAGAGTAAAATAAAGAAAATAAGTATTCCCCTGTAAACCCCAGGTTTACTTTATAAAAGTGGGGTTCAAGGGGGTCAATATTATTTAGGTGTTTTTTCGTGATGCGCTCGGGGTTTATCACAGCTGGAGATCATTGGATAAAGTTGTGATATTAAAACACGAGTACATGTATTTTTCATCCTACACCATAACAAAATTACGCCTATACAATACATTGTAAATCTTACCACCTATAAAAAGAAAATTTTAGTTATAAAAATGGCATATTTTTCTTATTACTGCTCAATATATAGATTGTGTGTACACGTTAGAACCGCGATTCTAACGAGTACCAACAATTTATATTTTAGTACAAAAATAAGTAAAATATGGTTAACGCTGAAACGCCCAGTACTACTATACAAAGGTGGGGCTCAAGGGGTCAGATTTATGAAGGCGTGATGCAATAATACTCATATGAATTATTTTGCATTACGATGACAAAGCGTATGTTTTCATATTTCCAAAATAGCTCCTTGTCCGATAAAAAATTGTGACATTGTCTTATTTATACTACAAACATAGGCTGTGGGAGCACGTTAGAACCGCCTCTAACGAGTACCCATAAGCTATATCTTGGAGCAGAAATAAGAAACATAATGTACACCCGTGTAAACTCCAGTTTTCTCTTTATAAAGTGGGGTTTAGGGGATGTTCAATTTACGGACTTGTGTTCGTGATGGAAAGGGCAATTCCAGTGAGTACAAACAAATTGCATTCAACATAGACAACGGCCCCCGCCCACCGGGGCTTGAAGAAATAGATGGGCTGCATGATGCTTCCACCCAGAGCTGAAACTGACCCGCACACGAGTACTGGTAAACCGTTTAGAGGATCTAAGCCTGCCCAGACAAAGCGGTGCGAGTCGGCCCGACATGCTTATAAACCCTATTGGTTTCATTGGGCGACAGGGTTTGAGATGTCATTTCATCTCAATGTCGGGTAAACGTCCCACAAAATTGGAAGCAACGTCTCCAAAATGACATTTACAGTGTTGACGGGGACGTTAACCTTCAAATCAAACAAACAAGAGCATCGAGTTATGAAAAAAAAAAAAAAGTGCTCGAAGCAGCTGAGATAACTGAAACATCGCTCTCTTTGCAATTTACGTTTCACTTCAGTGTGTATATGTCTTGCATATCACTTTTTGTTTTCAATTTACTCATATTCTTCATGATAATTTATTTTAATTTGTGAACCCAGTTATCTCTCGCATGTTTTCTGTTGCCATTACGATAACACACCCGTGCGCTATAGTACATTTTTTCACATCTCCAAAATGGCTACTTTTCTGAGGAAAATCCGTTTTATATTTCTTATAAATACTGCAAACAAAGGTTGTGGGCGCTCGTTAGAACCGCCTCGTTGAGGCGGTTCTAACGAGTACCCACAACCTATGTCTTGAAGCAAAAATAAGAAAAATAATGTTTACCCTCGTAAACCCCAGTTTTCTCTATAAAAAGTGGGGTTTAGGGTGGTGTTAATGTCACGGACTTGTTCACGTGTTGGATGCCAAGACAAAGCATGGCGTAATGCTACGCGATACAAATGGTACTTTGCGAAAAATAGGCAAACCGCAGAAGTCGACATAAACTGAAGATGAATTGACAATAAAACTAAATCTTTTGTAATGTTATTGCATTAAACGCAAGGTTTTGAACATTGTAAGAGTTCTTTACATCACGAAAACACGCCTAAAAATTTCACCCCCTTTAACACCCCCTTTCATGTAGTAAAACTGGGATTTGAAAGGGTGTACACCATTTTCCTTTTTTCTGCTCAAAAACGTATAGATTGTGTGTACTCGTTAGAACCGCCTCGTCGAGGCGGTTCTAACGAGCGCACACTATCTATGTTTTGAAAAGAAAGAAAATATAAATATCAGAATGTTTTATTTAAAAGTTTCAGTTTTTGGTGTTAAAATTGTAAATATAATTGAATAGGCGTGTTTTCGTAATGATAAACGAATATCCACAGTTTATGATTGAGCAAACATTAAGACATCCTGGGACAAAGACCCATCTTAACCCTACTTTACAAGAAAAATGGGGTTTAAGGGGGTATACAGTACCTGCTTTACTTTTGCTCCAAAATATATATTATGGGCACTCGTTAGAACCGCCTCATTGAGGCTATTCTAACGACCATCAATAATCTATTTTGATGGTCGTTAGAAATAAGAAAGCTGTAACATTTTTCACCAAATATTTTTCATTTCTGACACCCTGTTGGACGCCATGGTTTCACATGGATATGTTTCCTATTGAAACTTATAACACCAACTTTCTCTATATGAAGTGGGGTTTCATGGGTATTGGTCATACGGACATGTTCACGTGAAATAATATTTTATTTAAGGAAAATGCGTAATTGCCTTTGAATAATGAAGTAGATCCTGACGCGGTGTAAGTACATGGATTTATAAAACTCTACATTAAATTAACCTGGAAGCCTCCGTGGTGTAGTAGTCACGCTACTCGCCTTGTAAACCAGGGGTCGCAGGATCGATCCCGGGCTTCTCCAGACTTTCGGATGAGTCTTTAAACCGAGGTCCCGTCTCTGTATGACCTTAGCTGTTGGTAGGACGTACAACTCAAACACTCATTCATTAAATTGACCTTCTATAAGCAGATAAGCTTCCTACTCGTTGCAGTTTGTAGATATTTAGGGGATACATATAATCGAATTGTCAATTTTGGTTTTGTGGTCGGAAATTTTGTTTTACGGCGACGCATCAGCGGAGACTTTAAACAAAATTTGCAACCGTAAAACCGACGATTTACCTTCCCAAATGACAATAATCAATACAGTTATCCACCCATTCTGATTCTCTTATTCACTCGTTTTGTCCAAACATTGTTCTGTGTGCACAAAACGACAAGCGCGGTCTTGCGGTCTTACGCTTTCCCCCCCCCCCCCCCCCCACACACACACACACATACACCCTGCAAGGTTAGATTGCAACCCAAAGTCAACCAATGAAAAGCGACACTACGTAATGAGCCTTGTTAAAAATCATTGTGTTTTATTTTTGTACATCTACACCAATCGCCCCCGCCCATAGGGGCCTGAAGAAATTTATGGGCTGCATGATGCTCCACGCAGAGCTGAATCCGACCCGCACACTAGTACCGTTAAACCGCTTAGAGGATCTAAGCCTGTCCAGGAACCGCGGTGCGAGGCGGGACCGCCCATGCTAATAAACCCTATTGGTTTCATTGGGCGACAGGGCTTGTGATGTCATTTCATCTCAATGCCGGGTAAAAGTCCCACAAAATAGGAAGCAACGTCTCCAAAATGACCTTTACAGTGTTGACGGGGACGTTAAACCTCAAATCAAACAAAAACAAAACATCTACACCAAACTATATGTGTTATAGGGCCGGTGCATTTCGGATACGAAAATTGAGCATCATGGCAAAAAGTTCGAATGCGCTGGAGGTGTAATCAGTGATATAAATCATATCAATCCACTGCGTCAGCGTTGAAACAACGTAACTTACGTTTGGAGATGCCAGGGAGTTCATACGGGATAGTATGCATAATGTATTAATTTCATGCGGCGACGGAAGAAACACAAATAAACTTATGCATGTGCAATTATATTAAAATCGCTTTCAGCTTACCTAATGGGGTCGTGGTAGCAGCCACATGGGCATGTGTGGTGATGGCGCCCTGGGCCCCGTGAAGGGCGAAGAACACCACGCACGCTGCAGATAGAATCCGTAACATGACTGAAGTGTTAATGCCCTTGCAGAAAGATAACCGTTTTATATAGCTGCAAAAAGGTTATCATTTTATCTTGTGACACCAGACAAAAGGTAAGGGACTGCGCCATATGTTTTCGCTACATTAGACGGATATACCTATATTATACAATGTTAGCTATTTTGGCTCGTTTAGGTTTGCATTTCATTACGAAAACGCGCCTATACAAATGCATTGTTAATTTTACCGCTGAAAAAAAAAAAAAAACAAGAAAAATTTAAGATGAAACGTTATGATATTTTTCTCATTTCTTCTCAAAATATAGAGTGTGTGTACCCGTTAGAACTGCCTCAATATATATGTTGATTCGCTTCTTCTAAAGAAGCCATTGCCGTCTGATTGCACAAGAATACCGAAAAGTGACTCCTCCAAACAACAGAGCAAAGAAGCTAGAGCCAATTTCCTCTTTCCTGCCTTTGTTTGTTTGTATGTTTAACGGTCCATTCAGCACTATTTTGGGTCATTTTTAGCCGGTCAGTTTACCTATCCGCACTTTTCCTGGCAGCCTCATCACGATAACAAGTCCGTGAAACGAAGACCCCCATAAACCCCACTTTATATAGAGAAAACTGGGGTTTACGGGGGTATACATTATTTTTCTTATTTTTGCTCCAAGACATAGGTTGTGGGTACTCGTTAGAACCGCCTCAATGAGGCGGTTCTAACGAGCACCCACAACCTATGTTTGCAGTATTTATTAGAAAAATATCAAGGATTTTCATTCGGAAAATGGCCATTTTGGAGATGTGAAAAATGCACTATGTCACACGGGTGTGTTATCGTAATGTTATGCGGAAGCGGTTAACCACTACAGTGAACTTTCTTTCGCCAGAAACTGACGACTGCCATTCTTGAATCAGCGGAAGGGTGAAAATGACCGTAGAAAAGATTTCATGATCTGTCTCCACGAAAGAATGTTGCCGAACCCGGCAGGTATCGAACCTGCGTCCTCCTGATCACCAGTCAGGCGCGCATCCGGCTTAGCTACCGAGGCCGGCTTTCGTTCTTTCCTAAGCAATCAGTTTAAACATTGTTCAAGTTTTTTTTCTTTGTTTGTTTGTATGCTTTGAGGTTAATCGTCCCCGTCAACACTGCACATGTCATTTTGGAGATGTTGTTTCCATTTTCGTGGAACTTTTACCCGACACTAAGATGAAATGACAACTCAAGCCCTGTCGCCCAATAAAGCAAATAGGGTTTATAATCATGGATGGTCCGACTCGCATCGCTTTTCCTGGACAGGCATAGATCGTCTAAGCGGTTTACCAGTACTCGTGTTCGGGTCGGTTTCAGCTCCGCGTGGAAGCAACATGCAGACCATCTATTTCCTCAAGCCCCGATGGGCGGGAGCGATTGTTTCTTTGTAATGGAGTTTAAAAAGTGAGTCACTAGAATCCATTTTCAATGAACCTTCATGGGTGTCGACATTTGCAACTACCATTAGAACTTTATCGACCCAACGTTATAAAGAGTAGTAGCTTTTCAGTTCTGAAGGTCACATCACTATCACTTACTTGTCGGAAACGGTTATTTATAGACATTTTAAAGAAAAAAAAATCTTGGGGTCAGAGTTTTACGTGAGGTTATCTATAGAAACACGACTGGAATCATGTGTTCGATTTGGCAAACAGTGTAGACCCAGATCAGACGCCGCAAAACGCGGCGTCTGATCAAGGTCGACACTGTTTGCCTACAGTCCAGGAATGTAAAGGGCAAACGAAACGTTTACAGTCTTGTCACCGTTCAGTCCAGACAATGAAATCAACTAGTACTATCGGTGTTTTGAGTTCATTATTTTCTTGCTTACAGCCTCAGCAAACCCCTTCACATTTATTTCGGCCGTGTCAAAGAAAGAATTCATTTGCAGACATGGGCACTCAGAAGTTCTAAAGATGTCTCATCTCAATGTCGGGTAAAAGTCCCAAAAAATTGGAAGCGACATCTCCAAAACGACTTTTACAGTGTTGACGGTGACGTTAAACCTCAAATCAATCAATTAATCTTCAGAAGGACAAAAACATAAAATTAATATCGACGAGGATGGGATTCGAACCCACGCGGGGAAACCCCAATGGATTAGCAGTCCATCGCCTTAACCACTCGGCCACCTCGTCAGATACGTGTCTCAACATTATCATGGTTTGAATTGACGTGTAAACCTTCACAAAGAGAGACTACTTTAAAAAGTGGCGGGGTCTGAAAGTTTGAGTATTTGTCCGTCCTTCAGCGACTTATAATTTCGTGTCCGCGCCATAACTCTGGTACCGTTTGATTCTGACCGTCTGAGATAATTTCACGAACCAAGCACCACGAACGACATGCAGATCATATGAACCGTAACTCTGAATTTCCTACTTTTCGAGTCAGTGCCCTTTGAAACCTGAACAGAGCCATTTCTTACGTGTACTCGTGTCCGCTTCATAACTCCGTCATTGTTAGAGACATTTTCAATGCAGTAAATGGAAAACTGTTTTCAATATAACTCTTGTTTACTTACTTCTGGAGCTATGTTCCTTTGAACATTGAACTGAATTGTAATCTAAGTCATATATTCATGTCAACTTCATTTAGGGGAAAACTAATGCACCTCCATTTTGAATTCAATATTGACAGTGTTATGGCACTTCTTCGCGAAAACACGGCTATGTAATTCTGACGCCTTTGAACCCCAATTTTATATAGTAAAACTGGGGTTTACAGGGGTAAACCTCATTTTTCTTATTTCTGCTCTATAATATAGATTGTGGGTACTCGTTAGAACGGTTCTAACGTGTACTCACAATCAATATTTTGAGCAGAAATAAGAAAATTATCGTATTTTTTCATCTGAAAATTGTCAATTTTTCGGTGGTAAAATTTACACCGTACAGTAAAATTTCTATATTAAGACCACCTTTAGGACTGTTCAGAAGTGGTCTTTAAGACCACTTCTGAACAGTCCGAAAGGTGGTCTCTTTTTAGGAGACACTGAGTGTAGAAAAATAAAATCTTCTCAATAAGATTTTAAGATCACCGGCCTCGGTAGCTCAGTCGGATGCGCGTCTGATTTGTGATCAGGAGGACGCGGGTTCGATACCTGCTTGGGTCGGCAACATTCTTTCGTGGAGACTGATCATGAAATCTTTTCTACGGTCATTTTTACTCTTTCGTGGAGATTGCTCATGAAATCTCCCTCCTTCCGCTGATTCAAGAAGGGCAACTGTCGGTTTCTGGAGAAAGAATGTGCACTGCACTGGTTAACCGCTTATGTATAAGCCTGCCACGGAAAAGTGTGGATAAGTTCACTGACCGGCTCAAAAATGACCTAAAATAGTGTTGACTGGGCCGTTAAACTAAAATACAAACAAACAAAACAAATTTTAAGAGCATATTTAGTCTTAATTTTAGATGGTCTTAATAGCGGAATTTTACTCTATTTGTATAGGCGTGTTTTTGTATTGTGTGGGGACAATTGCACTTAACCGGGCACTGATTTTCCGTAGGAAAATCCACGTGAGTAGGTATCTAAGGTCCTATTATAAGGACGCGCGTGAGCGCGGCCAAAAAATGGAAATAAGGCAGAAAAATGCAAAATTAACCTCAAAATCGTGTAGATTAGGCATATTTCAGGTTAAAACCAAGGTTTTCAACCGTAGGTTTTAACTAAGTTCTGCAATTTCAAGCTTGTTCTAAGCTGGAGAGGCGAAAGAAACGTTAATTACTTTTTGTTTTGCTTCCACTGAATAACTGCGCGTGCGTAATTTCATTGGTCAAATTTAAAGACCTTATGAATATTAATGAGCTCTGATGTCAACTTTCGATGGCGCAACTTTCGATGACGCAACCAAGCAGTTTGTAAACAAATCCAGTTGCAAAAAAAAAAAGAGAGAAAAATATGGCATTGTTTATGATGTTTTGGCCGAAGTATGCAGAGACAGTGAAAGTATAATAACGTGGCTGGTGATTTATTTTGTCTTTTGACTATGGTAACCTGGTAAGTGCCTTTAAAAATTATCAGTCAACTGGGGGCTGCCGCCCCCACACCCCGGCATTCAAGATAGAAGGATGCCAGGTATAAAATAACAAAGACAGCAAATCGGGATCTTTAGAATCTTATGTAGTGTGCAATTTCCATAAATATTCAAAGCAGTCTCATTTTATCTCATTTGTATATAATTTGGCGCCGTGGTCCAAGTCTGTCGAATCCACGTCGATAGAAAGACTAGCAGATGACAGTGTTACGCTAAAGTACCCACAACTGAGTCCGGGAATTTACGTATTTGTTTATGCTACATTAACTTGCTGCTGCTAAAATACGATAAAAGAAAGCGCAATATCAATATTTGTGCTTTGAAAACGCTTGCATTATTTAAAAACATTGGATAGAAAATGCGTCGTTTCGTCCTTTCAAAACAAAATGGCGGCCGTCTTTACCCGAACGTCATGAATAATTAATGAGGCATAAACAACAAAAGACACCCCGTACAACAAGTTGCGCCTGCGCAGTCTGGATAGAAGACAGTGCCCGGCAAAGTGCAATCTAGCCATTGTGTGTTTTATGTTAGTGCAGTTGCTGGGCATGATGCAGTGCTAGCAGCGCTTTTATTGATGATGACGTAAATTGTGGATGTCCGTCAGAACCGCGGTCCTAACGAAATCAAGGCGGTTGAAATACACTACGAAAACATGCCTATGCAAATACATTGTAAACTTTACCACTGAAAAAACAAAAAAAAAAAAAAAAAAAAAAAAGATGAAAAATTGTGATTTTTTTTTCTTATTTCTGCTCAAAATATAGATTGTTGGTACTCGTTTGAACCGCCTCATCGAGGCGGTTCTAGATGAGGCGGTTCTAACGAGTAACACACTGTATATTTTAGAGCGGAAATAAGAAAAAATAGGTTTACCCCTGCAGACCCCAGTTTTACGATATAAAACTGGGGTTCAAGGGGATCGAATTATATAGGCGTGTTTTCGTGATGAAACAAGGACAGTCTATGTCCGAGTTGAAAGAAAATAATGAAATAATAATAATAGAAAAACGAGACTGAAAAATATCACAAAATTTCAGTTGACAAAAATGTGGCCATTACGATAACACATCCGTATGACAGTGCCGGCCCCCGCCCATCGGGGCTTGACAAAATAGATGGGCTGCATGATGCTTCCACGCACAGCTGAAACCGATCGCACATGGGTGCTGGTAAACCGCTTAGAGGATCTTAGCCTGCCCAGGCAAAGCGATGCGAATTTGACCGTCCGTGCTTATAAACCTTATTGGTTTCATTGGGCGACAGGGCTTGAGACGTTATTTCATAGCAATGTCGGATAAAAGTCCAACATAATTGGAAGCAACGTCTCCAAAATGATCTATATAGTGTTGACGGGGACGTTAAACCTCAAATTGAGCAAACAGAATGACATAGTGCATTTTTTCATATCACCAAAACGGTTATGTTTCAAAATGGCACCATAGGGGCTTGAATCATGAAAATTTTTTTTTTTTTTTTTTTCATTTTTTTCATGATTCAAGCCCCTATGATGGCACCAATCCAGTTCAGCTTTATTTATGTATCACTGCGCTAACAAAACTGTTAACTTGATCTGTAAAGACCAACAGTATCGATAGCATTATTGAAAAATTCAGATGCAAAATGATCCATAAAGTCTGTCAAATTGCATGTAATATACAGTTTATTCATTTCTCCAATTTTAAAAATAGAATATATATACCTCACATCTCAAAAATGGCATTTTTTCTTATGAAAATCTGTGATATATTTCTTATTTATCACAACTGAAAACATAGGTTTGCAAACATAGGTTATTTATCACAACTGCGAACATAGGTTGGGAATGCTCGTTAGAACCGACAACCTATGTCTTGGAGCAGATATAAGAAAATAAATGTATACCCCCGTATGCCCCGGTTTTCTCTATATACGATGTGGAGGTTTTGTGTTTGTGTGTGGGGGTGGGGGGGGGAAGGCTTCATTACACGCACTTGTTAATGTAATGACAAAAAAAGATTGTGCTTAAATGCACAATTTAAAGCAACTGACCCTCTCTCACCGCTGTGGTTTGAGCCTGGCTCGATCACATGTGAGACGTCAAGTTCTGCAGCGGAATGTCAGATGGTTTTTTTCCTGGTACTCCGGTTTTCGCCCACCTCTGATTAACGATCGGTTCGATATGAGTAAAATAATCTGGAAAGGGCCGTAAATCCAAAACATAAAAACTGACCTCTTCGCCTCGTTTTATCTGAAACAGACATCAGAAGTGATCTCCGACGACATTTTGCATGACTGGGGCACTAGTGTCGTTATCCATTGATGCCAAGCTTTCCAAAAAAATGGGGCTTTTGACAAACGGCGCGGACCCGTTTCGGACGCCTCTTCCTGCGGTTTCTAATTTGATTCAAATCAGTTTGTTTCAACGTTTGGGAATACCGTTTTATCATTGCTTGACGCTTATGACCCAAGAGAGGGTTGACGCGTCGTTAAACACGAAATCATCATCATCATCATCATCATCATCAACAGAAGGGTATTTCTTACATGCTTTTCAATGAAATATACAGATTTTTCAGTGAAATCGAAAACGATATTGTCACTGTTTCAAACAGTGACTAATATCAATTTTATTTTTCACTGTTTGGAACTACTTTTTTCCCGAAAACTAATGATGTGGTCAGTTTTTTCATTGTCAGATGATTGAATATTAATGAATTGTAATGAATTGACGCTAAACCCGTTCACACTTCACGATGACGTTAATGGCGTCACGTATTTTGTCTCAGTGAGGCGATTCTAATGTGTACACGCAACAGACCTTTATTTCATAGAAGATCGTAGCGATATTAAAATGATCTCAATCATGCCCCATGACCAGAAACTATGATTAAACCCCAATAGATCGAACTATTCTTATCTCGAACAAATTTTCATGGTCCCAAAGGTGGTCGAGTAATCGAAGTTCGATTTATATGACGGTTAGACAGATGTATTAGGTTAGCAAGTCTGTGAAATTAGCAACCCTCTCATTACGCTAACACACCCGTGCGACATAGTTCATTTTTCACATCTCCAAAATGGCTACTGATCGGAAGAAATTCCATCACTTTTTTTCTTATTTATACTGCAAACATAGGTTGTGGGTGGTCGTTAGAACCGCCTCATTGAGGCGGTTCTAACGAGTACCCACAACCTATGTCTTGGAGTAACAATAAGAAAAAATAATGTTTGCCCCCGTAAACCCCAGTTTTCTCTATACAAAGTGGGGTGTAAGGGGTGTTCATTTCACGGACTTGTTCACCTGATAAAAACCCACTTTATATTGAGAAAACTGTGTTTTGCAGGGGTGTACAATATTCTTGGTTTTTTTCTCAATTTCACATCACGAAAACACGCCTATATAATTTTGATCCCCTCGAACCCCACTTTTATATAGTTAAACTGGGGTTTACAGGGGTGAACCGTATTTATCTTATTTCTGCTCTAAAATATAGATTGTGTGTACTCGTTAGAACTCATTATGAAAACACGCCTATTCAAATTTAATGATTGTGTCCACCTAAAAACTGAAATTGTTCATATAACAAATCTGGTATCTATCACATTTCTGCTCAAAACATAGATTTTGGGAACTTGTTAGAGCCGACGACTTCCCACAATCTATGTTTTTGAGCAGAAATAAGAAAACTAATCTAAACCCAATTATACGGAACCCGGGAAGGGACAATATAGAACCCCAGTTTTACTATTTAAAAATGGGGTTTAATGGCTCAAAATTATAAAGTCGTTTTTACATGATGCATTGTTAATTATCATCAGAAAAAAAAAAAAACAGTTTTAAAGATATCAGACAATACAGTATGTCAGACGTGTCCTTTTTGTCGCGCCTGCTAATAGCATGGCGCGATATAGGCGCCCGGTTTTCCGTCCGTTCGTCCGTCCGTCCGTCCGTCAGTTTGTCAAGGCGTCAACATTTGCGACCACCCTAGCGTTCACCCTAATGGTCAAGTTTATTTCTCAAGAACTATTACAGCTTCATTTATGATAATTGGTACAAACTTGTATCACGGTATGACAACTTACATGCAAGCAACCATATTTGACCTTGTCCTACATTTCATGGATCACTGACTTTGTAAGATATTGCGACCACCATAGCGTTCACCCTAAGGTTCAAGTTTATTTCTCAAGAACTATAAGAGCTTCATTTATGACACTTGGTACAAACTTGTATCACGGGATGCCAACTTACATGCAAGCAAACATATTTGACCTTGACCTACAGTTCATGGGTCACTGACTTAGTAAGATATTGCGACCACCCTAGCGTTCACCCTAAGGTTCAAGTTTATTTCTGAAGAACTATAACAGCTTCATTTATGATACTTGGTACAAACTTGTATCACGGGAAGACAACTTACATGCAAGCAACCATATTTGACCTTCACCTACATTTCATGGGTCACTGACTTCGAAAAATATTGCGACCCCCCCCCCCCCCCCCCTAGTGTTCAACCTAAGGTTCAAGTTTATTTCTCAAGAACTATAAGAGCTTCATTTATTGTCGCGCCTGCTATTAGCATGGCGCGATATAGGCGCCCGGTTTTCCGTACGTTCGTCCGTCCGTCCGTCAGTTTGTCAAGGCGTCAACATTTGCGACCACCCTAGCGTTCACCCTAATGGTCAAGTTTATTTCTCAAGAACTATAAGAGCTTCATTGATGATATCTGGTACAAACTTGAATCTGCGCATGGTTACTTAAATGCAAGCATCTATATTTGACCTTGACCTACATTTTATGGTTCATTGACTTTGTAAAATATTGCGACCACCATAGCGTTCACCCAAATGGTCAAGTTTATTTCTCAAGAACTATTAGAGCTTCATTAATGATATTTGGTACAAACTTGAATCTGCGCATGGCAACTTAACTGCAAGCATCCATATTTGACCTTGACCTAAATTTCTTGGTTCACTGACTTTGAAAAATATAGCGACCACCCTAGCCTTCACCCTAATGGCCAAGTTTATTTCTCAAGAACTATAAGGCCTTCATTAATGGTACTTGATACAAACTTGTATCTGGAGATGGAAACTTAAATGCAAGCACCCATATTTGACCTTGACCTACATTTTATGGTTCACTGACTTTGTTAAATATTGCAATCACCCTAGTGTTCACCCGAATGGTTAAGTTCATTTCTCAAGAATTATTAGCTTCATTAATGATACTTAGTGCAAGCTTGCATTTAAGAATGGCAACTTTTATACAAGCATCTATGTTTGATCTTGGCCCAGATGTCATGGTTTGATGACTTTGCAACCCCACAGGCGCGACATAGCCTTCGGCGGAATTCTTGTTTCCGTTATCCTTCCTGTAACTTTGGGGAATGTTTACTTCAAAATTAAGGGTTATGTTTTTTGTTGTGTGTGTGTGTGTGTGTGTGTGTGTGTGTGTGTGTGTGTGTGTGTGTGTGTGTGTGTGTGTGTGTTTGTTGTTGTTGTTTTTTTGTCATCACGAAAACACGCCTTTATAATTTTACCCCCATTAAGCCCCTCTTTTATATTGTAAATTTTGGGTTTAAAGGGATATACATTATTTTTCTTATTTCTGCTCTAAAACATAGATTGTGGGTACTCGTTTGGAGCAGAAATATGAAAACTATCATTTTTTTTTTTTTTTTATGAAAATATTAATTTTTTTTGGTGATAAATGTTTCCAATATATTCAAATAGGCGTGTTTTCTTAATGTTTTTTTTTTTTGTTACCTGTTTTATTTTGTTTGTTTTGTATACTAGCCAATGATTCATGTAAACCGCAGACCGCTAATCTGTAGACAATTTGTAAGCTCGTACAGTAACCAGACCAGGAATATTCGTTGGACTAGTCAGCTTGATTTGCCTTTCTTATCAGACCAAGCCCATTGCGTTTTACCATGTTTCACAGATACGATTATAAAAAAATAGATCCGGTTCGCATTCTCAACAATGATTTTAGACGGAAGCTTATTATGTCATGCCTTTATTCTAAACTTAATAGTGCTCATTGCCCGTCAATGTAGGGTGAAAATGCCAAATTTGGTTAGTGCTCTACCTAATCAAGTCCACTTTTTATCGGTTTTGAAAGGATAATTCTTTAGAAAATCTCTGCCTTTCATTGGCCGCGGGCCGTGCATAGTTGCAAAAGCTGGCTTTCTGAAGTTATTCAACCACACGTGGCAGATTTACCTACAAAATTATCATACTTCTATCAACTATCAGTTTTCCAACACAGATATAGGAGGTTTTAGGAATTCCGTTTATGACGTCATTTTTGCGCATGCGCAAAGTACTGGCCGTCAATTGAAACGGCCATCGCTATTCAAATGTATTGGCGGAACTTAAAATACTAACAATATTCAGACATTTTGAGAGAAAATATACCCGTTTTCATTGAAATAATGTTTCGAGAAGGAAAGAATGATATTTCGCTTTTATTACCGAAATTCATTTATCCTAAATCCGTTTTTAATTGACGAAAATCTTTTCGTGAATGACCCATGTCAATGGCTTGCGATACCGTTATTCACGAAAGCTATCTATCTATCTATCTATCTTATCTATCTATCTATCTATCTATCTATCTATCTATCTATCTATCTATCTATCTATCTATCTATCTATCTATCTATCTATCTATCTATCTATCTATCTATCTATCTATCTATCTATCTATCTACCTACCTACCTACCTACCTACCTACCTACCTACCTACCTACCTACCTACCTACCTACCTACCTACCTATCTATCTATCTATCTATCTATCTATCTATCTATCTATCTATCTATCTATCTATCTATCTATCTATCTATCTATCTATCTATCTATCTATCTATCTATCTATCTATCTATCTATCTATCTATCTATCTATCTATCTATCTATCTTTAGAAATCTGTCCAACGATCTGTCTACATGTGCCATTTAAATGTCCACACTGACAGTCGAAATAAACTAATGAGTGGACTGACGGAGGGACGTTGAGCCCATGTTGGTTCGACGTCATGCCGTCGACACCACTCCAACTCACTTCAATGTCACGTGATCGTTGAGATAAGAGAGCGGTTTGACTGAGCCCTGTATCCAAGAAGCCCATAACCCTTTTTGTACCAAATGGAATCTTCCTCCTTATATACATCAGGAGTCATTTTCAAAATTTAGGGGTGTCAGGTTGTGTTTTCTTCAAAATTTATTTGGAAAATGGCCGAACTTTTTGCAAACAGAGTAGGCCCAGATCAGACGCCGCGTTCTGCGGCGTCTGATCTGGGCCTGCACTGTGTGTCACTTACCCCTTTTGGGGTTTCCGGTACCAAATGGGTTAATGTAGTAGACCTAAGGGCTGGGCAGGTTGAACCAATCTACAGATCTACCAGATTTTACTATAAAATGTGTTTCATTCTTATGCACTGAAAGGGTGTTCTACGTTTGTTTTGAATTTAATGTTCCAATCCCACTGAGTCTTGATGAATCCGAGCACTGGGCAAATGACATTTTATTAAGCAACGCAGTATTATCGCCAACGCAGCGTTCTGACGTTTCATCGACGTTGCAATGTCAAATTCAATGCATCGCTTTGAAGTTGGTTTGATGTAGACACGACGTTGTTCACACGCTACATGTCGGTTGACGTGGCGTCATTTAACGACAAACTGTAATTTACATTTGCTTGCGCTCGCTAATTGTTGGTGCGCTGAGAGAGAGAGAGAGAGAGAGAGAGAGAGAGAGAGAGAGAGAGAGAGAGAGAGAGAGAGAGAGAGAGAGAGAGAGAGAGAGAGAGAGAGAGAGAGAGAGAGAGAGAGAGAGAGAGCCGTTGGGTCGTATGTACAAAATATCATTTTCGTAATGCGAAATTTCACATCTGGCAGCATATCGTTGTTTCTCCCTTTATCTTACATTAGAATTCGCCAAAAGTTTAAAAGAATTCCACTGTTTTACGCTGTAATTAACACTTTATCTGTCCCACTGCCTTTGAAGCAATACGACAGATGACGGCCAGGGCTTTTCCCGTTCTATTTTTAGAACCGGAAGTACGTCACGAAAAAACCTCCTATACAGAATCCCGTATCACTCTACTCACCGGCCCCCGCCCATCGAGGCTTGAAGAAATATTAGGGCTGCATGATGCTTCCACGCAGAGCTGAATCCGACCCGCACATGGGTACTGGTAAACCGATTAGAGGATCTAAGCCTGCCCAGGCAAAGCGGTGCGAGTCGGCCCGTTCATACTTATAAACCCTATTGGTTTCATTGGGCGGCAGGGCTTGAGAAGTCATTTCATCTCAATGTCGGGTAAAAGTCCCACAAAATCGGAAGCAACGTCCCCAAAATGACCTTTACAGTGTTGTCAGACGGGGACATTAAACATCAAATCAAACAAACAAAACAAATAACCCTACTCACGGTTTCCAGCCTTGCTAGCTCTAAGCACCGACATCAGCTGCGGCGGTAGAAAGAATCCATGTATAACTAGGAACCAGACTATGAAAATAATGACGTCATTTACCCGCAGGATGTAGGCCTAATGTCAACCAAATATCTTGTCCGCACAACTTCCCAAGATCTATGTTGTGCAAACAAGATAATATGTTGTGCGAACAAGATAATATCTTGTGCGCACAAGATATTATGTTGTGCGGACAAGATCATATCTTGTCCGCACAAGATAATATCTTGTCCGCACAAGATAATATGTTGTGCGAACAAGATAATATCTTGTCCGCTTGTTCGCACAACATAATAAAAATAAAAAATCATGTCCCTTCCCGGGTTCCGTACCCGCTTAAAAATGTTTGAAAAAAAAATGACTTAGGTCCATGATAAACAAATTATCGCCATAGTAACTTGATCCGCCTCACAGCATCATGTCTCTTGGATGGTTTCAGATCTTACGCAATACACATGCCACACTCATCACGAAAACACGCCTATATAATTTTGACCCCCTTTAACCCCACTTTTATATAGTTCCACTGGGGTTTCCGGAGATATACCTTATTTTCCTTATTTCTACTCTAAAATATAGATTGTGGGTACTCGTTAAGACCGCCTCGATGGGGCGGTTCTAACGAGTGCCCACAATCTATATTTTGAGCAGAAATAAGAAAATATTTCACAATTTCTCTTCTTAAAATTTTCATTTTTACGGCAATAAAAGTGGCAATGTATTTGTATAGGCGTGTTTGCGTAATGTCAACGCTCCGCGTTTCGTGTGAAAGATTCACACCAAGTTGCATAATGCGGCGTATCAAGTTACTGTAAAAATAACGTGTATTTATAACATACATACTCATAATACTGCTGTCTCCTACCAGATTTCCATCACGAAAACACATATAAATCTGACTTCCTTAAACTCCACTTTTATATACAATGTAGTAAAACTGGGGTTTGCAGGAGTAAACATTATTTTTCTTACATAGATTGTGGGTACTCGTTAGAAACGCCTCGATGGTGTGGTTCTAACGAGTACCCACAATCTGTTTTTGAGCAAAAATAAGAATAATAATAACAAAAAAAAAATCATCTTAAAATTTTCATTTTCAGGCAGTAAAATTTACAATGTGTTTGTATATGCGTGTTTGCATAATGCGACACCATCACGAAAACACGCCTATATAATTTTGACCCCTTGAACCCCACTTTTATATAGTAAAAATGGGGTTTCCGGGGGTATACCTTATTTTTCTTATTTCTGCTCTAAGATATAGATTGTGGGTACTCGTTAGAACCGCCTCGATGAGGCGGTTCTAACGAGTGCCCACAATCTATATTTGCAGCAGTAATAAGTAAAATATCGCAATTTTTCATCATAAAATTTTCATTTTTTCGGCGATAAAGGTGGCAATGTATTTGTATAGGCGTGTTTGCGTAATGCAAAATACAGAATCCTGTATCACCCGACACTCGAATCGCCATCCTCGTTGGCCCTGAGCTCCGGCATTTGTTGCAACGTCTGAAAGCAGCCATGTGTAACGCGGAACCAGGCGTGTGGAATGATGACGTCATATACACGTAGAATCCCAGCAGGCACACGTCGCTAGGGCAACGTCAAATCAACGTGACGTTTTACCGACGTTGAGGTGACGTTGCATAAACGTTATGGTGTTATACCGACGTTGACGACGTCATAGCTGCTTGGATATATTGGTAATATTTTCTAGCTTATTTACGTTTGAAAAAAAAAGACTTCTTAGTAGCAAAACATATTACCACTGAGGTAACTTGTATCGCGTCTCTTAGATGTTTTCAGGTCTTTCGCACCACACTCGACGCTCTGCGTCTGATCTCCGTTTGTTTTATTTGAGGTTTAACGTCCCAGCCAACACTGTAAAGGTCATTTTGGAGACGTTGCTTCCAATTTTCTGGGACTTTTACCCGACATTGATATGAATTGACATCTCAAGCCCTGCCGCCCAATGAAATCAATAGGGTTTATAAGCATGGACGGTCCGACACTCGCACCGCTTTGCCTGGGCAGTCTTAGATACCAGTACTCGTGTGCGGGTCGGTTTCAGCTCTGCGTGAAAGCAGCAAGCAGCCCATCTATTTCTTCAAGTTCCGATGGGCAGGGGCCCTGATCTCCGTTTATCTGGAACATCATTACGATAACACACCCGTGCGACACTGTGCATTTTTTTACATCTCCAAAATGACCATTTTTCTGATGAAAATCCGTGATATTTTTCTTATAAATATTGCTAACATAGTTTGTTGGTGCTCGTTAGAACCGCCTCAGTGAGGCGGTTCTAACGAGTACCCACAACCTACGTCTTGGAGCAAAAATAAATAAAAAATAATGTATACCCCCATAAACCCCAACTTTCTCCATATAAAGTTAGGTATAGTCCATTTCTCGGACTTGTTCACGTGATGTAAAGTTTCTGTAGTAATAATGTGTATTTATCATTTGTTAAAACACGTGTTACTCGTATATATTATAAATTATAAAATGACTTTACCCTACTAAATACATGTAGCAACAACATTTTGAAGAAGCCTCGGTGGTGCAGTGGTTACGCTACTCGCCTTGTAAACCCGGGATCGCATGATCGACCCCGGGCTTCTCCCAACTTTCGGATGAGTCTTTAAACCGAGGTCCCGTCTCCGTATGACCTTAGCTGTTGGTTGGACGTAAAACTCAAACACTCACTCACAACATATTGAGATAAACTAATATAAAAAAGATCGACGAGGATAGGATTAGAACCAAAGGGGGGATACCCCAATGGATTAGCAGTCCATCGCCTAAACCACTCGGCCAACATGCCAGATAACAATTTGCTCTTTCGGTGCCAAATATGCACCATGAGCAGTATTCCAACGTGATTTTTTCAAGATTAGCCGATCGTAAATCAGAGGTTGACGAAAACCGCAGTACTCTGAGAAAAACCACCTGACCATCCGTTGCAGAACTTAGCGTCCTACATGTGACCCGAGCCAGGCTCGAACCTACAGTGGTGAGAGACCTAGTGATTAAGAGTCAGGGCTCGTATTCACTAGGCCACGGAGGCCCGTTTATACTTCGTATTACCAGGCGTAATAGTCTGGAATTCGTAAAAGCACAACTTTTTTTTTAAAAACTCCGTGACAATAGTTATTCGAAACTTGCCTTCCCTAACACTCACTCTTGACTTGTCATTGATTTACTCTTAACCCCTTTTTGTACCAAATGGAATCTTCCTCCTTATGAATAGCAGGAGTCTATTTCAAAATTTAGGGGTGTCAGGTTGTGTTTTCTTAAAAAAATATAATTATATATAAATTATATTCGGAAAATAGCAAAAGAAAATTATTGCAAAGTATGTAGGCTCTGATCAGACGCCGCGTTCTGTGGCGTCTGATCTGGGCCTGCGCTGTTTGCCAACTACCCGTTTCTGGCGTTTCTCCTACTAAATGGGTTAATACATGAAACAACAGCCCATCGGGGCTTGAAGAAATATATGGGCTGCACGATGCTTCCACGCAGAGCACACTAGTACTGGTAAACCCTATTGGTTTCATTGGGCGACAGGGCTTGAGATGTCATTTCATCTCAGTGTCGGGTAAAAGTCCAACAAAATTGGAAGCAACGTCTCCAAAATGACCTTTACAGTGTTGACAGGAATGTTACACCCCAAATCAAACAAACAAACAAAACATGAAACATAAAAAATTTGAGATAAAATAATAAAAAAGAGATCGACGAGGATGGGATTCGAACCCACGCGGGGAAACCCCAATGGATTAGCAGTCCATCGCCTTAACCACTCGGCCACCTCGTCAGGTAACCGAGTACTATTTTCGGTGCCAAATATGTACCATGAGCAGTTTGCCAGTGTGATTTTATTGCAGTGACTATTTTTTCGTTTTAAGGCCGGGCCCTTTCAAGATTATTTCACTCATCGACCCGATCGTTAATCAAAGGTGCGACAAGCGGAGGATCCGGAGAAAAACGACTTGACCAGCCGTTGCAGAACTTGGCGTCTCACATGTGACCCGAGCCAAGCTAGAATCTACAGCGGTGAGAGACCAAGTGATTAAAAGTACTAGGCCACTAAGCCCGTTTATACTTCGTGAGTCCATGCGTAACAGTCTCGAATTCGTATAAGCACCGCATTTTTCAAATCACGTGACAATAGTTATCCGAAACTTGCCTTCCCTAACACTCACTCTTGACATGTCATTGATTTACCCTTAAACCTTTCTTGTACCAAATGAAATCTTCCTCCTTATGTAAAGCAGGAGTCAATTTCAAAATTTAGGGGTGACAGGTTGTTTGTTTGTTTGTTTGATTTGAGGTTTAACGTCCCCGTCAACACTGTAAAGGTCATTTTGGAGACGTTGCTTCCATTTTTGTGGGACTTTTACCCGACATTGAGATGAAATGACATCTCAAGCCCTGTCACCCAATGAAACCAATAGGGTTTATTAGCATGGACTGACCACCTCGCACCGCGGTTCCTGGACAGGCTTAGATCCTCTAAGCGGTTTACCAGTACTAGTGTGCGGGCCGGATTCAGCTCTGCGTGGAAGCATCATGCAGCCCATATATTTCTTCCAGCCCCTATGGGCGGGGGCCCTGGTGTCAGGTTGTGTTTTCTTCAAAAAATATTCGGAAAATAGCGAAAAATGCAAACTGTGTAGGCCCTGATCAGACGCCCCGTTCTGCGGTGTCTGATCTGGACCTGCGCGGTTTGTCAACTACCTGTTTTGGGTTTCTGACACTAAATGGGTAAATACATGAAACAACAACAATTTGAGATAAAATAAGATCGACGAGGATGGGATTCGAACCCACGCGGGGAAACCCCAATGGATTAGCAGTCCATCGCCTTAACCACTCGGCCACCTCGTCAGATGACTATCACACTGGCTTATATGGATTTCACCATGAGCAGTAATCCCGCGTGATTTTTTTTTTGCGGTGACTTTTTTCTGTTTTACGGCCCTTTCACCGTTATTTCACATATTTCGAACAGATCTCGTTAATCGGAGTTGGGCGAAAACCAATTTGTCCGGAGAATAGCCACCTGACCTTTCGTTGCAAAACTTGGGAGATGGGGGTGGGGGTGTAGAACGACAGCGGTTAGAGACATAGCTAATGGTTAAAAGTCATCTCTTTTATGTGTATAGTTCGAACAATTTAAATGAGACTGATGACCTCTATGTTGTAATTCAATACATGTGGGTCAGTAAATGTGTCGCCATTCACGAGATGTCGAAAATTCACGAGAAGTTTACGAAAACCGACCTATTAGGCGATAACACGGACTAATTTATTCTTTGCATAAAGGTCAGTCTCATGTCAAATTGATCCAGCTATACATATACGCATCAGGCCACGGAGGCCCGTCTGCAGTGACTTTAGTTCCTTTTTTTGCTGACTCTGAGTGTAAGTCTCCTAGGCCGAGTTCATCTGGAGCCAATAGCTACCTTGAACCACTTTGGTTGCTGTTCCATTTTCCAATATCACGCCTACAGCAATGGTCAAAGTTAGGCAAATCCATAAACAGCCAATCAAAAACAAAGACAGCTACCTCCATTTTAAAGAGTACCCGTGAGTGCGCATGCGTGGAAAACCGGACTTACCATTCCTCAAGGCACGATATTGGCCGACTTCACATTCAAATGGCAACGACGGTATCAGTTGAACATAGTCTCTGCGCATATCAATTAAACAAATGGTACCGTATCTTGAGGAATGGTTAGTCCGGTTTTCCACGCATGCGCACTCATGACCACTCTTTAAAATGGAGGTAGCAGTTTTCGTGTTTTATTGGTTGTTTATGGATTTGCCTAATTTCGTAGGCGTGATATAGGAAAATGGAACAGCAACCAAAGTAGCCAAAGCTAGCCATTGGCTCCAAGTGAAGTCGGCCATTATTGGCTTTACTGACATGCGCAGATACTGATCATATGACCTGTCAATAGTACCAGCAGTCTATGTTCAACTAATACCGTCGTTGCTTTTTGACGTACTGTGGTTCGAGGTGAAGATACCGCCTATTACGAATGTGCGTAATGAAATATATTTGCGAGAAAGAGACGCTTCCTGGTTTGATTTGAAGTTTAACATCCCCGTCAACACTGTATATGTCATTTTGGAGATGTTTCTTCCAATTTTGTGGAAATTCTACCCGACATTGAGATGCAATGACATCCCAAGCCCTGTCGCCAAATGAAACCAATAGGGCTTATAAGCATTGACGGTCCGACACGCACCGCTCTGCCTGGGCAGGCTTAGATCCTCTAAGCGGTTTACCAGTACTCGTGTGCGGTCGGTTTCAGCTCTGCGTGGAAGCATAATGCAGCCCATCTATTTATTCAAGCCCCGATGGGTGGGGGCCAAGACGCTTCCTGAATATGGTGCATTTTCATTAGTAGTATTGTTTGGGCTGTTTAAACTCCAAACCAAATAGGACATGCATTTAAGGGAAATAATTTGCACCCATGTTTGCTGTAATAGTAGCTGTCTCCGTAAGAAAGATGTCCTTGCTCTGCGTAGTAAGAAAGGAGCCAACGCATGACAAAATCTATGACCAGCAAACATTAAGTTCAGGCTCTCCATCCGCGCAGTCTTATTTGATTCTTCGCCGATCACACGTCCTTTCTGCAGATCTGGACCACGGATTTTATTGTCATAGAAGTTGAAAAGAATTTTGACAGAAAACAAAGAGTTTCCACGGATGAAGTCATGACGCTACGCAGCTTTACATGCGTGGCGATATCATTTTTATGACATAGAGTTTAATTGGTTTATGGTCGATTACGGTGAAATAATTCACAAGTTTCCCTAGGTCCGAGTAAAATCAAAGCACTGCGAGTACTGATAGGGTGGGAGTGCGAATTTTAAACTTAAACATGGCAATACTCACATCACAAAGAGAAAAATGATTTCTCGTGGACATTTGTTGTATTTTATTTTATCTAACTTGACTTATTGAAACTTGCTGAAATCTTCATGATCAGCTGCTTTTTATCATTACATTAACCCACCCGTGCGACAAAGTGCATTTTTCACATCTCCGAAATGACTAGTTTTCTGACGAAAATCCGAGATATTTTCCTTATCAATACTGCAAACATAGGTTGTGGGTGCTCGTTAGAACCGCCTCATTGAGGCGGTTCTAACGAGTACCCACAACCTATGTCTTGGAGCAAAAATAAGAAAAATAATGTATCCCCGTAAACCCGAGTTTTCTCTATATAAAGTGGGGTTTAAGGGGGTGTTCATTTCACGGACTTGTTCACGTGATGTGATGAGTTTGGCTATTTAGGCATATGTTGTCTCAGTCCGGTTTTATTAGGTCGGCGATAATGTAACAGGCAGCGCATTAGTGTATGTTTGATTTGAGGTTTAACGTCCCTGTCAACAGTGTATAGGTCATTTTGGAGACGTTGCTTCCAATTTTGTGGAACATTGAGATGAAATGAGATCTCAAGCTCTGCCGCCCAATTAAACCAACACGTAGCGTTTATATGCATGGACGGTCCAAGTCGCACAATATTTCCTGGGCGTGCTTAGAACCTCTGAATCGTTTACAATTGCGCAAGTGGGGTTGGTTTGAGATCTGCGTGGAAGTATCATATGCATGCAGCCCATCGATTTCATCAATCCCCAATTGGCGGAGGCGGAGTGTATGTTTATGCGGCTTTTTAATAAGTTCAGAGTGGGTGTCGTTGATACTAATTCAGGCAGCGCATTCAATCTATCTACAAGTTTTTACTAAAGCTGTTACTTCTAATCTTTGGTCGAGCTGTGCATTTGGTAGCTCATTTTCAAATATGGTAGTTTGATAAACATCACGAAAACACGCCTATTTAAATCTGACCCTTTGAACCCCACTTTTGTATAATAAAACTGGGGTTTAGAGGGATAAACCAAGTTATCTTATTTCTACTCTATAATATAGATTCTGGGTACTCGTTAGAATGAGGCGGTTCTAACGTGTACCCACAATCTATATTTTGAGCAGAATTAAGGAAAATATTCTCATTTTTATCTAAAAAACTTCATTTTTGGTGGTAAAATATTTCAGATATATTTAATTAGGCGTGTTTTCGCAATGTATCTTGGTATTAATGTCGATGATATTTCTGACCTACGTTTAACGCGCAGGGATACAGCCTTTTTGAGCCTCTTTGAATTAATTTGGAAATAAGGTCACTTAAAACGGTGTAGTAAATTTGAGGGGCTATCGGCCCTCCCCGAAAACGAGTTATCGATAGCGAACAAGTTTTTTTTTACACGAAAGCCTTAGTACACGAGTGATTTATTTCTCTGTGATTAATCAAAACAACAAAATAAACTGTTTATTGCATTTCCATTTATGATTTACCTTTAATTTTCAATTTCAACCATTCTGATTTCGAGCCTATACAGTTCCTGTCAGGTCATGGATTTCAGAAGGCGTGGTTTAGTTTGAAAATCAGTCGCCATCTCGTTTTCATTTCAATGCAAAATTCACCCTGTGTTTGAAATACAGATGGAACAATGTCATGAAAGTGAAACTGTATTATCAAGAAAATCATACTTCATCTTCGTGTTGAAGGTTTTCCTCAAAAACGTAAAATGGACGCGAATATTGAAGTCTGATTTCTATGATTTTATCAGAATTTCTGCCAAACGTCAACTATTGTTATTGGTACAAACGACATCATCAACGTCGCCTAACAATTATGACGTCAAAACGTTGGAAATGAAATAATTCACTCAGCGATAATTCACTGAAAAAACTACTGAAAATGTAATATTTCCGAGATGCAATATTTCCAATTCTCCATCATCATGTGCATTCTAGCAATTCGATTGGTTAAAATAAAAGTTTTATTCGTCGATAAAACCATGAGCAAGAATCTCAATTCTAGCGACAGGTAGTAATATAACGCGACGTCGAAGAGCACGTTTAGTGCTTATGAAACGATGTCAACAGCGTTTGATGAAAAGATGGAAAACTATTGAGAAGACAAATAAACTGAATTTAGAGACTTGATTTGTTTTCGCTTGAGTTTCTTTAAAAGATGACAGCAACCAATTGAATAATCATTCCGCCGTGACCGTTGGTAAGTTCATTCTTACGATTTCGAAATAATTGCCAAAAAAAAAAAAAAAAAATGCCATTTTGGTGGTATTTTTAAAATTTCGATGACAAAGTTTGAATTATAAGGAATGCCATAATCTATGTTTTGAGCAAAAATATGAAAAATATCATAATTGTTTATCTTAGAATGTTCATTTCAGGTGGAAACCTTTTCAATATATTTGAATCGGCGGGTTTTCATGGGCTTCCCGAGGGTTGTAGATGTCTATTTGTACATATGATATCAAAAGGAATAAAATATTTTTTCTTGTATACCAAAACTTGTTCTTTTTGACTTATTAATTAGTGTTTACCACAGTTTATGTGCGGATGTATACACCGTGGTCTAGCAAGAATGCCGCCATTTATATTCTGGAAATATTTATGCCCCATCACGAAAACACGCCTATATAATTCTGACCCCCTTGAACCCCACTTTTATATAGTAAAACTGGGGTTTGCAAGGGTAAACCTTATTTTTCTTATTACTGCTCTAAAATGTAGATTGTGGCTACTCGTTAGAATCGCCTCGATGAGGCGGTTCTAACGAGTGCCCACAATCTATATTTTGAGCAGCAATAAGAAAAATATCACAATTTTTCATCTTAAAATTTTCATTTTTTTTTTCGGCGGTGGCAATGTATTTGTATAGGCGTGTTTGCATAATGCAGTAAAACAAAACTGCATTCGCAGTAATAGATACCATTGAGTACCTCACCATTGAAGTTACGCTAGCTTACATAACTAACTTGCATGTGTTTTAACAATCTTCATCAGTTGTCCATGACTGTGCATTACGATAACACATCCGTGTGACACAGTCCATTTCTTCACGTCTCCAAAATAGCTACTTTTCTGATCAAAATCCGTGATATTTGTCTTGTTTCTACTGCAGATATAGGTTGTTTGTGCTCGTAAGAGCCGTCGCATTTAGGCGGTTCTAACAAGTACCCACAGCCTATGTCTTGGAGCAGAAATAAGAAAAATAATGTATACCCCCGTAAACCCCAGTTTTCTCTCTATGGAATGGCTTTTGCTGGGGTCCCCATTTCACGGACTTGTTGACCGGATGTACTGGTTGCATTCTGTGCAGGAAAAGCTATGCTCTATAAACTGGAAATATGCTGCATTTGAGCGGATAAGGCAAAAGCAAGTTGACATAAAATCAGCAAAAATTTCTTTGAGCTTGCAGATAAATTTTTAAAACATGCATCATTTTAGTCCCTTATACCTATCATTTTCTCACATTGAAATAAAACATGGGATATATATCCAATGATAGCAAGTCTGGTATTTAGAACGCAACTAAAAAGCTCGTTCCCAAAGTGATAAAACCCGGCACCTTCCAGTTTTTAGTGTTATGCTACCTATACCAAACCCTTATTTTCTTTATGATGCATCAAAAGAATTGCCAAATAGAAATTTAGGTCATATGTAATAATTTAGTCATGCATAATAAAAGTTCAGCCACACAGAATCTTTCAAGCTTGCGAAAAAGTTATCGATTTCAGATTCAACAATGAAAGCCGAACAAACCATAGTTTTTGAAAAGTGCAAAAGTTTATCTCTTTCTGGAATGGAACCTAGACACCGGCTTGCATCAGTGGTTCTTCTTCAATGTCTTTGGAACAATTCGATCCCAAAATGCAAAGAATTATGTCTAAATAGCACCAATACTCATTTTTATGGCTATTTTCAACCTACACCCCCTATTTTAAGTAAAAATGGCATTTTGAGGATATTTTGAGGACAAAAATGCCAAGAAATGTTTATAAATGCCTTAATGCCATGAGGAATAGCTGAATACAATAAAATAAAACTTATAACGGATGAGAAAACTTATCCGGATATTGCAGCGGGCTGTTCGGAGAGACAATTTTGAAGTTTTGCTTTGGTTTGAGACATAGTCATGGTGACATGAAACCTTACACTTATATTCCAGATGGAGTATATTCTTTCTTGTGTTTGTGCAAAAACGATTACTGCAAGCCTCCCTTCCAAACACATCAATAAAAAGTGATTTACATGGCTTTAAAGTAACACCCCCCCCCCCACACACACACACTCACTCCCAAGAACATAGGTCAGAGGCAAAAAAAATCATCAAATACATCCAGTTAGACCTAAATTAGCACAACCATCACATTTTGTACAGTATCTATGGCAAAATACATGCCATGAAGATACATTTTATGAAACAGAATTGGATAGAACTTACAAATGTGTGGAAATAGTATGTAATGACTGAAAACAGGACAGTGTTCCTACTTTTGCTATAGGGAGCTTTCCACTAAATGTTTTCCATAGGCGACAATAGTAACCTTTTACCTGCTCCCACAAAAACTAAACATACAAAACTTTTAAAACCTTACTTGTTTGTAGAGCCATCCTAGCCCAACAAGTTAATGAGAAAAAAATCCACATTTTGACCGGCTCATTTTGAAGTTACAGTCAACCATGTTTGTTTACCTGCTAGAACGGAGTAAAATAAAACCAACATTTTTAAAGGAGGGGTGACCATATAAAATCAGCAAACATTTCTTTGGGCTTGCAGATATATTTATAAAACATGCATCATTTTAGTCCCTTATACCTATCATTTTCTCACATTGAAATAAAACATGGGATATATATCCAATGAAAGCAAGTCTGGTATTTAGAACGCAACTAAAAAGCTCGTTCCCAAAGTGATAAAACCCGGCACCTCCCAGTATTTAGTGTAATGCTACCTATCATACCGCTACATGTACGGCTACAGCAACACATGTCAAGTCAGCCATTTGTAATCACATTTAATTTAGATCTAAAGAACTTCTGTTTGGTTTAGATGAAGAATTTTTGTTTGGTTTAGAAGCAAAATAACAATAAAAACAAACCTCTGCGAAAGTAGGTTGTAAGATGATACAGCTTTATTTTTATGCTGGCAATATACGCTGTCATCTATTAATAGCGCGTACAACTTGGGTAGCGAATGGGAACAAGGGTAGACCAATCTATTCCTTAAAATTTCAAGGGTGACTGGGTTTTGACGTTTACAAAATGTCTTAGCAAACAGTATATACCTTGCACAGATGATATATTCTGCGGCAATGGATCTGGGTCTTCGCTGTTTGCAGCTAGAAACCTGAATCAGGCCTCGAGAAAATTGTCGTCGGGTTTGCGCCAGACAAGACCTGCCCAACTTCGCATGCTAGCAATAGTCTTGAAATTTTAGATATAAAAACAGTTTTTTTTTTTTGTTTTTTTTTTTAAATAATTCTATTTTAGTCGCGAACACAAAATGCACGAATGCACGTTATTGATCACAAATGACAAGTTATGGTGTTTTCATGACTTGACTCATGGATTTGAATCGTTCTAGCGTCAATTTTCATGCCATGTTCAACCTATTTGTTTGTTTGTTTGTTTGGTAGTGTGTTGTTGTTTGATTTGAGGTTAAACGTCCCCGTCAACGCTTGAGACGTTGCTTCCGATTGTGTGGCACTTTTATACAATAACATCTAAAGCCCTGTAGCTCGATGATACCTATAGGATTTATATTTTTCCTTGGTGCAAAGTACGTCCGGCTCCAGAGAAGTATAGTCCTCTGTGGGAAATAGTTCCCCTGAGAAATGCAATTTTAAATTTGCGAGATTATATAGGTTATATATTTATCATATGAAGTCGTGACTGAGAGTGTAATAACGCCATGTAATATTTTCGATAATCCACTAGTGGATTAAGTATGCAAATTAGCTAGATACGTCCCGTACGTCGCGTTTACTAACGGCGGAATATTGACATTTTTGTAGACAATCGTGAATAAAATGCGTTTTAAATGTCATATGATCAACAGAATCTTGCATTCGTGCTCATGTCTTATTGAATCTATTAAACTCGTTGAGAAAAAGGGATAAAATAATCGGCAAAGCCTCGCATTTTACCACTTTTCCTCAACTCGTTTAATAAATTCAATAATACATGAACACTCATGTAAGATCCTCTATGTAATGATTCATTGCAGTTTCATCATTGTTTTAATTGTTTTCTCTTTAATAGCCCACAGCAGGGTGGGACAAAGAGGGTAACAGAAACAGAGTGGGATAAGAATTTCTTGCATATCAGATAAGGAAATCCATAGTTTTAGCTTGGGATAGAAATTCTGTTCTTGCACACCAGACAAGGAGATCCATGATTTTACCATGGGATAGAAATTTATGTTCTGACCCTGGTGTTCCGACCCAAAGTCGAATATAATCGCATGTTTGATAAATGCACTGGTTGATTACGACCTCATGTGCGGCGTCGTCATGCGTGACGTCACTAAACATTCCTGTTGTGTCATCACAAAATTGCGGACGTCGGTAACCGAAGTGACAGCAGCATTAAAAATTCGCAATAGAAATGGAAGGTATGCGAGAAACAGAATCCAATATGGGTGTGAAGGGTGGATAGAAAAATCAGTCCCTCGGGATCACTGTCATGCATCACTCGGCAAGCCTCGTGATGCCGGACAGTGTCCCTAGGGACGGATTTTTCAATCCACCCCTCACACCCAATAAGATTCTTATATTCTAACCCTGATGTTCTTACCCCAAATCGAATATTTTCGCGTGTTTGAAAAATGCACTGGTTGAATACGACCTCATATCCGCCGTCGTTAAGGTTGACGTCACAACACGTTGCGTGACGTCGCTAAACATTCCTTTAGTGGCATCACAATATGGCGGATGTCGGTAACCGGAGTGACTGCAAAAGAAATGGAAGGTGTGCAAGACAAAGAATCCTATATGGATGTGAAGGGTGGACAGAAAAATCCGTCCCTCGGGATCACTGTCCGGCATCACTCGGCAAGCCTCGTGATGCCGGACAGTGACCCTTGGGACGGATTATTCCGTCCCTCGGCAAGCCTCGTGATGCCGGACAGTGGCCCTTGGGACGGATTATTCCATCCACCCCTCACAACCATGTAAGATTCTTATTTCCTATACCTTTTGCAAATGTCGGATATACCTATCTGGGGTGCAAGAATATAAGAATCTTATATGGGTGTGAGGGGTGGATGGAAAAATCCGTCCCGAGGGACATTGTCCGGCATCACGAGGCTTGCCGACAGTGACCCCTAGGGACGGATTTTTTTATCCACCCCTCACACCCATATTGGATTCTTTATCTTGCATATACCTTCCATTTCTTAAAGCTGATTTTCAATGCTACAGTCATTTCGGTTACCAATGTCCGCCATAAATTCTTGACACTGCAGGAATGTTTAGTTACGTTGCTCGGTGACGTCAACCTTAACGACGGCGCAAACGAGGTCGTAATCAACCAGTGCATTTATCAAACACCCGATTATATTCGATTTTAGGTCGGAACACCAGGGTCAGAACATAAATTTCTATCCCAGGGTAAAATCACGGATTTCCTTGTCTGTTGTGCAAGAAAATTCATTCTATGCCCTTCTCTGCTTAATTTTCATGAAAAACGGTTTTCTTTTATGTTTATAGTTTCTGTCTATTCCTGTCTGGCTTTCTGAATGAAATAGACGACGTGCTTAAGGTCAGAAAGTATAATACAGAAAATCGGACAAGGTCATTGCAGTTCCGTTAGCCCATTTTGTACTAAACGGAATCTTTCTCATGATTATATAGAGCAGAAGTCTATTTTAAGATTTAGGGACGTCAGATTGTCTTCTTCAAAATTCATTTGAAAAATGGCTGAACGTTTTACAAACATTGTAGGCCCTGATCAGACGCCGCTTAGTACGGCGTCTGATCTGGGCCTGCTCTGTTTGCCAGTTATCCGTTTTGGGGTTTCTGGTACTAAATGGGTTAACTGTCTGCATTTTGGCGGTCTTGGTTTGTCAACCTTCGCTATCTTTGTAAGTCATAGATGGGCCACGTCCTGATTTACGACTGCCATCTGCGAACACTAAAAAGGGTAGATCAACCCGCGCACCCACGCAGTCTGATCAGCACATTGAAAAGTGCAATATTCTTCTAGTTTCTATACCAAAACAAAACAAAAAAAAAACACGCCAATACGATTCCGCGTCTATGTAGCTGAACAGTATTGTATGTGACTTAACTGGTCGCAGCCCCGAATATATGTTTTTCTGGGCCGTGGCTCAGATAAAGCCTCAACAAGAATGTCATTATCTAGTCCTGTTCGAAGACAAGCAGATACATCATGTATGGCCCGTGTGACCCACCGTTCCTTTTCCGATCCCATTCAGAGATCTTCGAAATATACAATGTACAGTTCGATGGCTAGGTGTTACATTGTACAGCTCGACGCCTCGGTGTTACAATATACAGTTCAGTGGCTCGATGTTAAAAGTACAGCCCGATGGCTCGGTGTTACAATATACAATTCGATGGCTCGGTGGTACAATATACATTTCGATGGCTCGGTGTTACAATGGACAATGCGATGGCTCGGTGTTACAATGTACAGTTCGATGACTCGGTGTTACAATGTACAATTCGATGGCTGGGTGTTTCAATGTACAGTTCGAAAACCGAAAACTGGCTCATTTGTTAGTGTTGTTTCGAACACTTTCTTAAGAAAAATTGGCTGCAGATCATTATTTTGGAATGATTCATGGAGATTTTTCTTATCTAATCTTGAAAATGTATTTTGTGTGTACTTATTAGAATCGCCTCGATGATGCTATTCTAATGAGTACACACAACATACCTTTAAAGAACATCGAAAAGATAGCCATATTATGTCAACTGCTTGGTGCTATGATAAAACCCCATTGGCTCGAACGAACTCGAAAAAAATCCTGGTGCCAATGGTTTTTTGAGGCATTGAAGTTCGACTTTACGTATAACACTGTCACAACAAAACTGACAAGAAAACCGGTTCGACTAGCAAGAAGTCTGATCAACCGCCTCCCCCGCCCATCCATTCTTAGTGTAGTCTTCGTTTACCTGGACAACCAGTCAGCATGAGAATCGAAATCAGAATTGTTGCCGGTGGGATATATGTACGTACAATATATACATGTATTATGAGGACCTGTGGAATGAAGAATTAGTCACTAGCTCAACGTAGCATTACGAAAACACGCCTATACAAATACATTGCCACCCTTATCGCCGAAAAAATGAACATTTTATGAAGAAAAATTGGTATATTTTTCTTATTTCTGCTCAAAATATAGATTGTGGGCACTCGTTAGAACCGCCTCATCGAGGCGGTTCTAACGAGTGGGCACTCGTTAGGACCCGATGAGGCGGTTCTAACGAGTACCCACAATCTATATTTTAGAGCAGAAATAAGAAAAATACTGTTAACCCATGTCAACTCCAGTATTATTATATAAAAGTGGGGTTCAAGGGGGTCAAAGTTATATAGGCGTGTTTTCGTGATGTGAAACCGACTGAAAACTTGCGTCCTGGTATTAAAACCGCTAGCTTTTCGAAAACACGCCTATTCAAATATATTGAACATTTTACCAGAAAACAAATGACAATTTTCAAATGAATATTCTGATATTTTTCAAATATTTGCTCAAAACCCGGATGTTCTTCTTTTTTTTTTTTTTAGGTTTTACGACCCTTTAAAGATTATTTCACTCATATGGAGCCGATCGTTAATCAGCGGTGGTCGAAAACCGGAATACCCGCGGAAAAAACACCGGACCTTCCGTTGCAGAACTTGGCGTCCCACATGTGACCCGAGCCAGGCTCGAACCCACAGTGGTGAGAGACCCAATGAATAAGAGTCAGCGCTGAATAAGAGTCAGCGCTCTTATCCACTAGGCCATGGGGGCCCGTAACATAGATGTGGGATCTTGTTAGGACGGGACTGCTCTAACGAGTACCCACAACAGAAATAAGAAATGTAATGTATATCCCTGTAAACTCACGTTTTATATTTAAGAGGAATAGGAACCCCTGGTAGGTTTTTCCGCCATTTTCCAAACTTCCTGTTCGCTTTTCTATAAGCCCTGTCCCGCTGAAAAAGGGATGTACTCTTAAAGGAAATAATTTGCTCCGCAGGAGCAAATACTTTCCTTTAAGAGTTGAGCCATGTTGCCATTAGAGACAAAATTACTTTTGCAGGAGTTGCCTCCCCTGAAGGTGTTCACATTCCCCTTAAACGTTGGATTAAAGGGGATCAAAATTATATAGGCGTGTTTTCATGGCGGGTCTTAGCAGAAGTGAAGGAAATGATCAGGAATCGACACAACTACCCTACACCTCCCATCAGAGACACAAAAATATCGCAAGTTTTCAGGTTAAGATTTTCCATTTTTCGTCGGTAAAGTTTACAATGTATTTGTATTGGCGTATTTTCGTAATGTCATGAACAGATAAAGGCATCGTAGCTCATCATTGCTACATCTCCGAGATCATAGAAATCAACGATGAATGCTGGAACAAAACAAAACCAACAGTTAGACTCCGGTGAGCTCTACCATGGACAGAGTACACAGTACATTCACCAACGAACATTACCTTTTTTTTGAATAAGCCTTCATAGAATCTCAGGCCTGAACCGCCACGTGCAATTAAAAGAGGGAAGCCGCTTGAAAGTTATCAACGGTGATTGTGTGCAGTTTGTCATTAAACATTATATTGTACTCAATCATTTTACATGTATATCGGAGAATATGTACTGAACTCATTGCAAGCATATATTTCTCTGAATTTATATACTAAGTCACCATAAAATTCGGATTCCGATAGGCCCTGTTGCAAAAGATATTTAAGTCCAATATTGAATTTTGAAGGTAAATCGGAATGACGTCTAAAAAACATACAAAAGGCTTTTCGTAGTTTATGATACATGTACCGATAAGGCCTAAAAATAGCCTTGTTTCCGTTAACCCGACCAACCCTGCTTCAGGCCCCACGACTCTACTGTTTTTATCAATTAAAGAACAAAATAAGTTAAAACACCGACCATACCATTTTCAATTTCCGACCCTACCCAGTGTCGTCTTTGCGCTTTCCCATAATAATTTCGCGTTTTAAGTACATTTTTGTTTGTAGTTTTTGGCATTTAGTACCTTCCAAAATACAGAGCTGACATTTTGAGCATGTAAAATTAATTATGATGTACAGAGCAAGTCTCAACATGACAATTGTATTAACAAAAAACATGTACAAAACAAAAACACATACAACTATAGACCCGACCCTGTTTTTTTTTTTCCGAAGAAAAACTAAAATATTAATAAAAGTTTCTCCTACCTACCGACCAAAATTTTTTTTCCGCATGTCAGCGGAAACAGCTATTATTTTACGCCTAACCCTGGTTAAGAAGTTTAGCAGTTAACAGTTTATTACGAGTGTTGAGGTCAGTTACATGACTTACCACTCTGGCAAATCGAATTAATTGCGAAATATAAACAACGTAGGATGTCGCACGAGACACATCCCAATCCAAGAAAGGAAAACAATCTCAAAATCAAAATCCTCGTGATTATCATAAACTTTGCAGAAAACAAACCCATTTACAATGGAAACATGTGAATCCAAAAACGGTGCTTCGGTATCAGAAGAATTTGCTTTATTTAACTGAAGTTCTGGGGGATACATTTGAATGATCAAACCATCGAAGTAGGTATTGTCAATATTTGATTAAGCCTGTCCAGGAAAAGTGGTGCGTGTCGGACTGCTCCTTAAACCGTACCGGTTCCTTTAGGCAGAAGAGCTTGAGATGTCATTTCATCTCAACTTCGTATAAATCACAAAATCGGAAGCAGCGTCTAGAAATTACCTAAATAGTATCGACGGGGAGGGAAAAACCCAAACACTATATTTCTGCACATTCAGCAGAGGGTATAATTGAATCTGGACTCTAATTGTTTGAGGGAAGAATGAACCCTTGTTATTGTCATTCTCGCAAACGGATCTGAAAAGTCAGTGAGTGACGTCTCTCGCCCTTTTCTTGAGAGACACCAATCTTTTTTTTCCTGTATTCCGACCCAAAAACTTCCTAAAGGTTCAATCTTACAGCGAAGATTATGATCAGACTACGCAGTTGCTCAGGCTGATTTTAATGTTTGCTGGTTTCCAAGGATCTCATGTAGGATTTTGGCGGGTTCACTCGGTAACAGGAAGTCACGAAAGTTATATACCTTTTCAAGAAAGGCGGACAATATATAAGGTGTGTCAATTCCCATAAGCTGAACTCTACTAGAAACAACAAAATCTCAAACAAAAATAGAAGATATGAATGACACTCCTTGTAGTCTAACCCTTTTTGTACCAAATGGAATCTTCCTCCTTATATGTACATGTAGCAGGAGTACATTTCAAAATTTAGGGGTGTCAGGTTGTGTTTTCTTCAAAATTTATTCGGGAAATGGCTTAACGTTTTAGAAAGAGTGTAGGTCCTGATCAGACGCCCCATTCTGCGGCGTCTGATCTGGGCCTGCACTGTTTGCCGAGGTACCCGTTTTGGGGTTTCTGGTACTAAATGGGTTAAGATTTACGATTTCCTTGACACTGCAACACAGTGCGGCCAAGTTTTGTTTTATCAGTAAAACCATCGAATGTATACAGTCTATTTCTTATCTTTCATGTCATGACTGTCACTGGGAAAAGGCGTGATACATGTCACGTGATGTGTAGTCTGTGGTCGCCATCATTCATATGGCGCACAGCCAAGTCTCTGCTCAGACTGCGGCAGGTGCAGAGGCTTACCATAGTCTATGATGCGCACGCAGGTCAGAAATCGCAGAGCTATTGGCATTAAAAGCAGTGCCGTTATGGGATCCATTACTCTAAAGGAATAATAACAAAACTTTCGTTTTGACTAGACCAAGATCAGAAGCCTCTTACACTGTTTGTTTTAAGAACATCATTTTTAGCTCACCTGTCATGTAATGACGAGATGAGCTTTTGGGATCACTTTTCGTCCGCCGTCCGGCGTCAGTCCGTGCGTCCGTCCGTGCGTCCGTCCGTAAACAATTTTTTCAAACGACATCTTCTCCTAAACCACTGATCGGATTTTGACCACACTTCACAGGAATGGTCCTTAGGTGGTCCCCTTTCAAAGTTGTTCAAATAGTTCCGGTCCGTTGCACATATAGGTCACAGGAGCCAAAAATAGATTTTTTTCACCGAAAACTTAAAAAATCTTCTTCTCTGAAACCGCAAGGCCCAGGACTTTGATATTTGGTATGAAGCTTCATCTAGTGGACCCCTACCAAGATTGTTCAACTTATAGTGCTTGGGCGAAAAATGCCCCCGCCCCGGGGCCCTTTGATTTTACATGAGCTTATATAGGGAACATCTTTAAAACTCTTCTTCTCTAAAACCGCAAGGCCCAGGTCTTTGATATTTGGTATGAAGGTTCATATAGTGGAGCCCTACCAAGATTGTTCAAATTATAGTGCTGGGGCCAAAACTGCCCCCGCCCCAGGGCCCTTTAATTTTTCATAGACTTATATAGGGAAAATCTTTAAAAATCTTCTTCTCTGAAACTGCAAGGCCCACGTCTTTGCTATTTGGTATGAAGCTTCATCTAGTGGACCCCTACCAAGTTTGTTCAAATCATGGTGCTTGGGCTAAAAATGCCCCCGCCCCTGGCCCCTTTGGTTTTACATGGGCTTATATAGGGACAATCTTTAAAAATCTTCTTCTCTGAAACTGCAAGGCCCAGGTCTTTGATATTTGGTATGAAGGTTCATCTAGTGGACCCCTACCAAGATTGTTCAAATTATAGTGCTGGGGCCAAAAATGCCCCCGCCCCTGGCCCCTTTGGTTTTACATGGGCTTATATAGGGAAAATCTTTAAAAATCTTCTCTGAAACTGCAAGGCCCATGCCATTGATATTTGGCATGAAGCTTCATCTTGTGGACCTCTACCGAGATTGTTCAAATTATAGCCCTGGGGCCAAAAATGCCCCCGCTCCGGGGCCCTTTGGTTTTACATAGACTTATATAGGAAAAAATCTTGAAAAATCTTCTTCTCTGAAACCACAAGGCCTAGGTCTTTGATATATGGTATGAAGCTTCAGCTTGTGGACCTCTACCAAGATTGTTCAAATTATAGCCCTGAGACCTAAAATGCCTCCACCTGGTGGCCCTTTGGTTTTACATAGACATATATAGGGAAAATCTTTAAAAATCTTCTTCTATGAAACCAAAAGGCCTAGGGTTTTGATATTTGGTGTGAAATTTCACCAAGTGGACCGCTATCAAGATTGTTCAAATTATAGCCCTGGGGCATAAAAAGGCCCCCGCCCCGAGATCCTTTGGTTTTACATAGACTTATATAGGGAAATATTTATAAATCTTCTTCTCTGAAACTGTCCCGTCTCCGTATGACCTTAGCTGTTGGTGGGACGTGAAACTAAAACTCACTCACTCTCTGAAACTGCATGGCCCATGTCTTTGATATTTGGTATGGAGCTTCATCTAGTGGACCTCTACCAAGATTGTTCAAATTATAGCCCTTGGGCTACAAATGCCCCCGCTCCGGGCCCCTTGGGTTTTACATAGTCTTATATAGAGATAATCTTTGAAAATCTTCTCTGAAACAGCAAGGCCCAGATCTTTGATATTTGGTGTGAAGCTTCATCCATTGGACCTCTATCAAGATTGTTTAAAGTATAGCCCTGAGGCCAAAACTGCCCCCGCCTCGGGGCCATTTGGTTTTACATAGGCTTATGCAGGGAATATCTTTAAAAAATCTTCTTCTCTGAAAGCGCAAGGCCCAGATCTTTGCTATTTGGTGTGTAGTTTCATCTAGTGGACGTTTGCCAAGATTGTTCAAATTATAGCCTTTGTTGATATTTGGTATGAAGCCTCACCTTTTTAGACCTCCCTGAACATAATGCACATTATAACCCTGGGGTCAATAATGGCCCTCCCCGGGGCCCATTTGTTACTCTATGGATCAGGTGAGCGATCCAGGGCCATCATGGCCCTCTTGTTTGTAAAACTGACCACAATCAGTAACAGTTCGCGCTTCACTCGGCGAGGCGCCAAGTTCTGCAACGGAATGTAACGGGTGTTTTTTTTTCCTCCGGGCACACCGGTTTTCGCCCATCTCTGAAGAAACATCAGCTCGAAATAAGTGAAATAGTATTGAAAGGGCCGTAAACCTAAATAAAAAAAATCATGAATAAAACATGACTACCTTATATTTAGAAATGGATCACTCCAACATATTAGCTGGAAGATTCCATTGTTAATTATAGGTTAAGTACCTATTCTTAGGCCACTCCAGATATGTCAGAAGAAGACACTTACAACGCATACAGTCGAGTTTCAGTGGCTTGAACACCTTTGGGACCATCGATATTTATTCGAGCCAGGGTCAGTTCGAGTCGATGAGGGATGTCAGGAGGCATAATGGGGATACTTTTGGGATATCATTTTGGTGTTTTAACATAAATGTGTATGTTTTGTGCATTCATTAGAATTTTTTTGTTTTGGTTCTACGGCCCTTTCAAGATTATTTCACTCATATCGAGTCGATCGTTAATCAGAGGCGGGCGAAAACCGGACTACCCGGAGAAAAACCACCTGACCTTCCGTTGCAGAACTTGGCGTCTCACATGTGACCCGAGCCAGGCTCGAACCTACAGCGTTGAGAGACTGGCCTAATGATTAAGAGCCAGCGCTCTTATCCACAAGGCCACGGAGGCCCGTGTCATATGAATCGCATCTTTTGTTGTGTATATACTCATATAAGAATTGCCTCACTGAGGCGATTCATAAGCATACACGCATCTACATTTGCAGTATGAAAACATTGCCCTAAACCATTCTTACCAGTTTTTTATCTTGAGGAATATCGTTGCTCGTCCATGACGGTTCATTAAGAAAACACGCCTATTCAAATACATTTCGAAACAATGAAATTGTCAGATAAAAATTGTTATTTTTTATTTATTTATTTCTGCTCAAAATATAGATTGAGTGTACACGTTGGAACTGCCTCATCGAGGCGGTTCTTACGCATACCCACATTCTATATTTTAGTGCAGAAATAAGAAAATAAGGTTTACCCCTGTAAACCTAAGCTTTAACATATAAGAGTGGGATTCAAGGGGGTCAGATTTATATAGGTGTGTTTTGTGATGTAACTTTCATTGTGTATACAGCAATAAGCTGTGGAATCGTGTGTGCGAGCATTGAAGAAGAACTTTCTTGCATACCAGATAAGAAATCTCCAATAATTGCATAGGGTATAGAAATTCGTATCTAACATTTTTTTTTTTTTTTTTATCCTCTTTATCCCACCCTGTTGCTCCCTTTTTGCATAGTGTGTAAGTAAATGATTAACTAAACGGCATGCCGTTTTAGCCAATGGCTAAATCTGGTGATACATTGAATGACAAACCACTAGGCGAAAAAAAAAAACGTGATGAGAAGAGCCGCCGTTTTATGACGTTTGCGACGTCATCGATCGTTTCCCTGACACAAGACGGAGTAACGTCTTTTCACGAATAAAGTACGTTACAAAAACAGGTAACTGCCTGTATTACAGTCAAATATTTTGGCGGGTTTTCTTCAAACAATGGCGGAATGATGATGGTAAATGAAGGAAACAACAGCATTTATCGACATTCAGTGTGTGCTAGAATCATAAATTGATCAGCTTTAGTGCATGTTTTGTTGAGTGATATGTCACACTTTGTCGGTCATTTGTAAGAAGATAAATCATGAGCGCGTAGGTTCATTACAACTGACCTCCAAACAGTGATATATTACTAAAAAAATCACTTATAGAGCTGGGGCCAGTTGTTCAAACTAACGATGTCGTAAGTTAACGAATCGTTAAAATTTTGATCGTTTATTAATGCAAATGTGCTAATAATTTTATTTTACTGAAAAAATGAGAGCAACTTTTGCATTCAAAAGCTGCTCACATTTTGTCAGCAAAAATACCAAAATTTTAAATAATAAACTTGCTAGAACAGTTAACAATTTGACACTAACGAGCTCGTTAAGCTAACGATGCTTTGAACAACTGGCCCCTGGTGTATTTCTTAAATTAAGTTTCTCATAATTATATTAGATATACATTTCTGCACAAAATATATTTTCAGGTGCGGATGGAGAATTTTTTTCACTGAGAAGAATTTTTCCTGTGTTCCTTTTAGTCGGACGTGTTTTTCAACAATCGAAAAAAAACGGGTGAATACAAATATAGCTTACAAAATTTGACTCGTGCAGGTAACTGATTTTCATTCATATACATCACGAAAACACACCTATATAATTCTGACCCCCTAGAACCCCACTTTTATATAGTAAAACTGGGAATTAGAGGGTTAAACCTTATTTTTCTTATTTCGGTTCTAAATATAGATTGTGAGTACTCGTTAGAACCGCCTCGATGAGGCGGTTCTAACGAGTACCCACACTCTATATTTTGAGCAGAAATAAGGTAAATATCAAAAATATTTATCTGAAAATTGTAATTTTTTTCGGCGGTAAAATTTTCAATGCATTTGTAAAGGCGTGTTTGCGTGATGTTTCTCTTGGTCGTCAGCTTAAGTGTGTAGTCCAAATGCAAATCCAGCACATAGGATGCGACCATAGATCTACCCAAGCGGCGAACACCAAATCATGAAGGTTGCTAAAACACATGTTTTGTTTGTTTGTTTGATTTGAGGTTTAACGTACCCATCAACACTTTGTAGGTCATTTTGGAGCCGTTGCTTCCAGTTTTGTGGGACTTTTTCCCGACACTGAGATTAAATTACATCTCAAGCCCTGTCGACCAATGGAACCAAAAGGTTTTATAAGCATGGACGATCTAACTCGCATCGCTTTACCTGGGCAGGCTTAGATCCTCTAAGCGGTTTACCAATACTCGTGTGCGGTCGGTTTCAGCTCTGCGTGGAAGCATCATGCAGCCCATTTATTTCCCCAAGCCCAAATGGGCGGGGGCCGACTAAAACGCATGCAATCACTTCAAAAAGTCATGCAGTTTTGTTTGTTTGGAAAGGTCCGCAGTTTTCATGTGGGATTTGAAGCATTTTTGCTTCAGTGCAGACTTCTCCCAAACTTTTGCTTATTGTAATCACAGTCATACAAATGTATGTAGTGTGTGTATTTGGCGAAACGAACCTAAACGAAAGTTACATTTACAAGTATGAGGTTTTACAAAAAATATTGCCCTGCGCTAGCAAGTGGCACAGCATGTCCGTTGACGAATGTATGCAGTTTCCAAGCTTCCACAACTTGTAAAACCATCTGGGACCACCATTGTGTATGTGTGACCTTGATTTGCAATATATATGAGCTGAGACAAAGCGAACTACTAATAAATATGACCAAAAGTGCGACCAAAAGTGCGACATCAAAGAAAACCGCCCCAAATATTACATACACAGTACAAACGCAACGAAAAGAAAGTAATCAGTTTACTCTTCTCTCACGAGGAAAGGTTATTTATCAGCCTTAGCAGCCAATTTTACTCGAATCGTTGTGGAATACACGCATTTATACTCTGTTGTATCAATACCACAGGATGAAACGAGATGTGCCTAAGTCAAAAACAAAGTTGTCGCTTAACATTTTATTCACAAAATTTCAAGACATGAATGCATACATCTGGAAAACAAATATACATTTGTTTGATAGAGTTGAGGTTTAACGTCCCCGTCAACACTATTTTAGTCATTCTGGAGACGTTGCTTCCAATTTCGTGGGACTTTTACCCGAAATTGAAATGAAATGACATTTCAAGCCCTGCCTCCCAATACAACCAGAAGGCTTATATGCATTGGACGGTCTGACTCACATCACTTTGCCTAGGCAGGCTTATTCCTTCTAAGCGGGTTACAATGTACCAGTACTCATGTGTCATGTGTGGTTAGTGTCAGCTCTGCGTGGAAGCACCATGCAGTCCAATCTATTTCTCCAGGCTCCGATGAGCGGGGGCGACTTAAGGTGTTGTAAGCATAAACATACTATTGTTAGTTACCCATCCTGTTTTGGTGTCCTTGGTAGGTTGATTGTGGATTTTCCTGTGCGTCGATTCCTATAGTTTTTGTTTCTTTAACTTTTCATTGTAAATTTATAATGCCAAACTGGTATTACTCGAAAACGGACAAAGTATAGTTCCAGTTATGTGGTTGCTGCTGACAGAAGACAGTGTCAAAGACTTTGAATGGTAATTGAAAAGTTTTGCTATTCATCGAGTTGATTGCATTTGGGTTTGACATGTCATATTGTACTTTACGTCTGTTAATGATTAGTTACAGTCATGTGACTTCTGCTCTCAAGGCCACAGTGATAGAACTTTTCATGATAATCATGTTACATCATTACGCAAACACGCCTATACAAATACATAGCCACCTTTATCGCCGAAAAAAAAAAAAAATTTTAAGATGAAAAATTGTGTCATTTTTCTTATTTCTGCTCAAAATATAGATTGTAGATACTCGTTAGAACCGCCTCATCGAGGCGGTTCTAACGAGTACCAACAATCTATATTTGAGAGCAGAAATAAGAAAAATAAGGTATACCCCCGGAAACCCCAGGTTTACTATATAAAAGTGGGGTTCAAGTGGGTCAAAATTATGTAGGCGTGTTTTCGTGATGTATTTATGAAAAAAAAATATATATGTCTTTTTATTGTTTGTGGGGGAGGGGGTCTGATATGTTGTATTACTTTACAGCTGACAAAGTATAGAAACAGTGATTTGACTCCTTCTGTCAAGATCACACATTTTGAACTTTGATTGAGATATTCATGTCAAACTAGTACGAAAAGGTCATCCTCAGGAAAGCCCACAATAAAAGAACGCAGCCATCTAAATCACCTTAAGAAAGTAAGTGACATGGAGTCACACACTAAAAAAGGACCAAAGAAGTTCATCGGAGTGTAACTGTTGGTTTTCTTTTGCTCAAACTTTTCAGTGTTTTTTTTTTTGCTGTAGAGTCCTCATCGTTGTTTCACCTCTGTGTTCTCGGAGAAGTTGTAATGATAAGTTAGGAGGCTTTCTTGCGGACTGAACAAATTATTTGGCTGAATCGCGACGGAAGTAAGGGCGGAAAAAATCCCATCGGCTAGCTGACAACTGCCGAAATGGCAGAAGTTCGCTCATTGGCAGCCATGGAAAAGAGCAGTCAACAGCTTATCCAATTTAGCGAACTATGGATAGCCCCAATGTGCTTCTAGCGCCCGGTTACCATAAAAACCAAACCAATCAAGAAAGGGTGAGGATTGTGGCCGCGTAAAATCGATTTAAGCCCTCCTCCCCAGTGGAATTTGTTTCACAGACCGGTCCAATGCGGTTCTTCTGTCGCGGTTAATTTTTGTTATTGTTTGTCTTTGAGTGTGTGTATCGCTTGTATTTTTTTCTTTTGGATAGCCAGTTGGCCATTTTGTGGGGGAAGTAACTGTCCTTTTGGCTATACGCTATTGATGTTTCCATTAGGGTCTAGTTGTTTCATGTTTGAGTTTCTTTCCCTTTGTTGTCTCTTGGGAGTTTTGGGTTAATTGTATCGATTTCTGATCATTGCCTTCACTTCTATTTTGTATAGTGTGTGACTTTCCATTGCATACCTAACCTAAGATTAGGTTTGATATGTTAACATTTATTATGGGTGCAGAAAATAAAGGTCACAAATTTTGAAATTGACATCAAGGCCATTAACCCATTAAGTACCAGAAACCCCTAAACGGGTAGCCTGGCAAACAATGCAGGCCCAGATCAGACGTCGCAGAACGCGGCGTCTGATCAGGGCCTCCACTGTTTGCTTAAAGCCCATTCATTTTCCCAATAAATTTTGATGAAAACAAAACCTGACACCACTAAATTTTGAAATGAACTCCTGCTATATATAAGGAGGAAGATTCCATTTGTTAAAGGGTTAACTTAGAAATTGTTCTGCAATACATGATGGCACTTGTCGACGGTATTCGTGAACCCTTGCTTATTTTGCCATTTCCTACACACATTTTGAGGCCCCATCTCCTACGTTAGGTTTCGTGTATCGTGTTTCTTCTTCTTCTTCTTCTTTAATTGTGGCGTCTTTCATTGGTCCAGAACACAGACGGAAAAAGGTGATGTTTTTTCATCTCTGCGTAAAACATAGATTGTGGTGCTCTTTAGATCCGCCTCAGTGAGGCGGTTCTAACGAATGCCTACAATTTTTATTTAAAAAAAAATAAGTGATGTTTATTTCAACTCCGCGCAAAACTTAAATTGTGGTGCCCGTTAGACCCGCCTCACTGAGACGGTTCTAAGAAGTACCGACAATTTTAATTTTAACAATAATAAGTAAAATAACGCATATCCTTTTTCAAACCCACTTTCTATATACAAAGAGTGAAGATCCAAAGGGAATTCGTCTCAAGAACCTGTTAACGGGGGATATGCAATCGTTGGGCATGTGGGACAATTGTAATCCGCCTATTACCTGTGTCCAATTTATACCGCGCGACAAATTGTATAGAAATTAATAGGGCATGTGAATCTAAGACATGATTGAAAAAATACTAGGCTAGATAGAGAAAATGTGATTGAAAATTATGAAAATTCAATCTTTTATCTTAATTTTGATTAAAATTTTATATTTTTTAAATAAAATTTAAACTGGTCAATTTTGAAATGAAAATAGGACCCTTCGTCTCGTGAACCTCTCGTTTACTTCAATAGAAAATTAGCAAAAACTCACGAGGGTGTCTGTCTTTATACTGTAATAATTAAGTTATAAAATACGTTGTTAAAAATGTGACTTTAAATTCTAGAAGATAAATGATTTTTCTTTCCAACAGTATAAAAAAACTGAAGATCAAATAAAAACAAAGTTGGTCATTTTCAGGTTGTTTTATTGCCATTTTCAGTACTTTCAGCCGTCTCTCCTCATTGTATCTATTTATAGCTATCGGTTCTCATATTACGCGATTTTCGGATTAAATCGGAAATTTCCGGGTTTTAGCTGGTTTAAGACGAATATCGAAGTGAGCTGCTGAAAACATTTTTGTTAATGACATTTAATGCTGAAATAAATTTATTTTTATTTCGTCTTATTTATATATTTACTGTTTTTGATTTGTTGTTTTCTTGTTTAGTATATTTGTTCTGCATGTGACTGATGCGCAATTAACAAACACTTCATATTGTTTACAAAAGAAGAAGAAGAAAGAAAAAAAAACTTTATTTATTGATTTTTTTTTGACTACCGAAAATATATTGATTTCGGTGAAATTTTTTTTTTTTTTTTTATTTTCGGGTTTTTGATTTTTATTAATATTTAATTAAACTGGTCAATTTTGAAATGAAAATAGGACCCTTCGTCTCGTGAACCTCTCGTTTACTTCAATAGAAAATTAGCAAAAACTCACGAGGGTGTCTGTCTTTATACTGTAATAATTAAGTTATAAAATACGTTGTTAAAAATGTGTAAACAATATGAAGTGTTTGTTAATTGCGCATCAGTCACATGCAGAAAAAATATACTAAACAAGAAAACAACAAATCAAAAACAGTAAATATATAAATAAGACGAAATAAAAATAAATTTATTTCAGCTTTAACTCATTTTTGATTTTTATTAATATTCTTCACACACATGCTTAATTGGCAATTGTTGCTAATTACTGCCAATCATGCCGGTTGTGGGAATACTACAGATACTGTACTTTAGGTACTGTTAGGTACTTTTTCTGATCAGGGTCTACGTTGTGCGAAAGATCCAATGCTTCTTCATGCAGCAAGAGAAGTCTAGGATGCGCAAGCTGATGTGATTCTTTGCTGGGCACACGTAAATTGTAGGGAGTGCTGTGCCCTGGTTCAAATATTATTTTCTGGGATAAATTGCATGTAATTACACACAGAAAAATAATCATCACAAAAACACGCTTATATAATTTTGACCCCTTGAACCCCACTTTTATATAATAGAGGTAAACATTGTTTCTTATTTCTACTCTGTATATAGATTGTGGGTACTCGTTACACAATCTATATTTTGTGCAACAGAAAATTTCACAATTTTTCCATCACATGTACAAGTCCGTGAAATGAACACCCACCTAAACCCCACTTTATATAGAGAAAACTGGGGTTTACGGGGGTATACATTATTTTTCTTATTTCTGCTCCAAGACATAGGTTGTGGGTACTAGTTATAGGTTGTGGGTACTCGTTACAACCGCCTCAACGAGGCGGTTCTAACGAGCATCCACAACCTATGTTTTCAGTATAAATAAGAAAAATATCACGGATTTTCATAGGAAAAGTAACCATTTTGGAGATGTGGAAAATGTATTATGCTGCACGTGTGTGTTATCGTAATGCAATTTAAAATTTTATCTTTTTCGGCAATAAAATTTACTGTGTAGTTGTACAGGCATGTTTTGTAATGTGTTGTCAGGGTTTCAAAACAAAAAATATATTTTAATGCTAACCAGAAATCAACAAAAGCTGATTTAACAAGTTCCGATTAATATGCATCAATTAATAAATGCAAAGAATTTAAGAGTTGTCACGCGCTGTGTGTATATTCAAATTAATTGCTTTATGACCCGGAAGCCTTAATTGTTGACATGATATCGACAAACTTATGTTAGGTAATCTTTAGACAAACGTTCTCTGTAGTTAATGGACTCGGTCCAGTTAACGCTTTCCCTTTCACCCCTAAGCTTCTGTTTATTAGAATTTAGCCCACCCCGGCCCCCCCCCCCCCCCCCCCCATCCCCCCAACCCCAAACAAAAAGAAAGAAAAAGGGTTATGCACAATTCAAGTCTTTCAATTATACCAAAATATATCCATATAACGCACAATGAACACTCTGATCAGATTGTGCAGATGCCAGGTTGGTCTGGGGTTTGTCATATAACCTTATTCGCTAGTTATCAAGTATCCTATTTTCTTCTCCAAGATATATCTCTTACAGCGGTCCTAATGAGTACCCACAATTGATGTTTTGGAGCAAGAATTAACACACTCGCGCGTCAACGTGCATTTTTTCATATCTCCAAATAGCTATTTTTCTAATGAAAATCCGTGATAATTTTCTTATTTATACTGCAAACATAGGTTATGGATGTTCGTTAGAACCGCCTCAGTGAGCGCAAAATAGTGTGTACCCCGTAAACCCAAGTTTTCTCCTATACAAAGTGGGGTTTATGGGGTGTTCATTTCACGGACTTGTTCATAAAATTTTTCACTCGTGCCAAAAAAAAAAAAAAAAACTTTTCTAACGAGCGCGTTGAAAACGTCATAGTTTTCACGAGTGTGCAGCATGGGTGATTTTTTTTATTATTTTCAATACACGAGATGAAATATTTTCTGCTTTTTCTTTTCTTTTTTTTTTTTTTTTTTTTTGTTTCGACAAAACAGAAATCTTTTCATTTTATACGCGACTATGCTGTAGTTAAACAGCTGTTTATCACAAGCTTCGCAGTGTGAAAATAATATCCTTATTTGTTTCAGATATGCAGATATTTCACTGCTAATCGTGAGTAACCCAATTCAGACTCGAAACCCCTAAACGGGTACCGTGGCAAACAGTGCAGACCGAGATCGGTCGGCCCAGATCAGACTGATCTGGGTCTACACTGTTTTAAAAAAATCAACCATTTTCCAAATAGGTTTTGAAGAAAACACAACCTGCCACCCCTAAATTTTGAAATGGACTCCTGCAAAAGGAGGAAGATTCCACTTGGTACAAAAAGGGTTAAGTAATGTTAGGCCAGTATGGGTTCAACGGATTAAAAACCGATTAGTTGTCAAATAAAATGATTAAAAATGAAACAGTTTGCTTTCTGTGTACCCCTTTATTGCTTAACGAGGCCAACAGAGCTTTTGTTTGTATTGGAATTTAGCGGTCCAGTCATTAGGTCATTTTTTGAGCCGGTCAGTTTACCTATCCAATCTTTTCCTGGACAGGCTTACACGTAAGCGGTTAACCAGTGCAGTGCACATTCTTTCGCTCCCTAGCGTGCGGCTTTAAATAGCCGTTTTCCATCACGTAAAGCAAGTCCTTGAAGAACCCCTCAAAACACACTCTGTATTAACAGGGGCATTCATTATTTTGCTCTTTCTGGTCCAAGACATAGATTGTGGGTACTCGTTAGAGCAGTCTCAATGATGGGTTTCAAACAAACCAGTGACAGGCACGTGGAAATCAGCAGTGCAAAGCTACTGTACTTAGTAGCGTTTGTCAATCCGTCTCAAAACTATCAAAACTTTAACATTGAGTCAACTGCGTTCTACTTAACACACATTGAGCATCAAGACCAAGTTGTTGAAAGCAGCGTAAGTTGACCCTTTAGGTACCAAATGGAATCTTCCACATTATATACAGCAGGACTCATTTCAAAATTTAGGGGTGTCAGGTTGTGTTTTCATCAAAATCTATTTGCAAAATGACTGAACATTAAGCAAACAGTGCAGGCCCTGATCAGACGCCGCGTTCTGTGGCATCTGATCTGGGCCTGCACTGTTTGCCAAGGTACCCCTTAAGGGGTTTCTGGTATGCTGAATGGGTTAATGAACTCGCTACTGGTCAAAACGTTAACTACTGAATAGGTACCTAATACTCTTGTATTTCTGCTGGAAAATGTGAGGAGCTTTTTGCAAAATTGATGCAAACCCTATTCGCATTGTACAAAATGATAAAAAAATTAACGACTCGTTAACTAACGACTTCGCCAAAAAAATTAAAATAAATAAATAAATAAATAAATAAATAAATAAATAAATAAATAAATAAATAAATAAATAAATAAATAAAATAAAAGTGGCAGTAGGTTATTTTATAAATGCGGAATAAAACAAACACTTTCCCTTAAAATACTATAATATTTGAAAAGCAATTTAATCCGTATTATGTATGGACCAATAAATCATCGTATTTAGTTAAAACAAATATGCCACTGTAATACCCTTAAGCGATTGTCTGTGACAAGGATTAACGGTCACAACCGATAGTCACCGAAAACTGCCGACTATAGCCGAATTGCTTTAAAACAGGTGTCAAGTAGCGTAAATCTGGAAGCTACCTGGAAAAACTGCCAGTACAGGTTTGTTCCCTTGATTTCATATGGCCTAACTTTTCCCGTATGCTTCCTGTTGATGTCGATGGTGGCAGTATTCTTCAACGTTTACCACCCCATTACGGTAACACACCCGTGTGGCACATAGAGGATCTTACATGAGTGTTCATGTATTATTGAATTTACATCACGAAAACACACCTATATAATTATGACCCCCTTGAACCTCACTTTTATATAGTAAAACTGGGGTTTAAGGGGGTAAACCTTATTTTCCTTATTTCTGCTCTAAAAAAAGAAATAAGAGAAATATCACAATTTTTCATCTTAAAATTTTCGTGTAAAGGTTACACTGTATTTGTATAGGCGTTAGTTCGTAATGATTACATGAATAGGTGTACCATTCCTCAGTTCCTCTGAATAACTATATTTCTCTTCAGCTATCTCATCAGTAGATGTTTGGGTCAGCATAGAATAAGCTATGTCCTGTCATGGTGGTCATTACGAAAACACGCCTATACAAATATATTGTACACTTTACCGCCGAAAAAACGAGAATTTTAAGAGGAAAAATTGTAATATTTTTTTTTTTTTTCTGCACAAAATATAGATTGTGGAGGCGGTTCTAACGAGTACCCACAATCTATATTTTAAAGCAGAAATAAGAAAAATAAAGTTTACCCATGTAAACCCCAGTTTTTCTATATGAATGTAGGGTTCAAGGGGGTCAAAATCATATAGGCTTGTTTTCGTGATGTTAAACGACTTGAGGAAAAGGGATTTGCCTCGCATTTTATCCCTTTTCCTCGATGCGTTTAATAAATTCAATTATACATGAGCACGAATGCAAGATTCTATTTATCATATGACATTTAAAACGCATTTTATTCACAAAAAAAATATAACAATATTCCGCCTTAAGTAAACGCGACGTCGTTAAGGACGTCGTACATATAACGTTACGGGACGTATCTAGCTAATTTGCATATTTAATCCACAAGTGGATTATCGAAAATAATACGTGGCATATTACACTCTCAGACGCGACGTCATATGATAAAGTGCATTCTTTCATATCTCCAAAATGCTTACTTTTATGAATAAAAAGTTTGTAATATTTTTCTTATTTAGACTCCAAACATAGATTGTGGGTGCTCGTTAGAACCGCATCATTGAAGCGATTCTAACGAATACACACATCCTACATGTATGTCTTGGAGCAGAAAAAAGAAAAATGATGTCCCCCCCCCCCCCGCTTAAAATCCCGTTATTATACGCCCGTTTGAAACACAGGACGTATTATATTATACCCCCTGGCAGTATAATCCGTCGGTCCGTCTATAAACTTTTTGTTTCCGGTTAACTCCTCCTACAGTTTATATCCGATCAAGCTGAAACTTCATACATAGTTAGACCATATTGTGTGGCACAGCGCATATTGTTTCGGGGCTACAGTCCACCAAATAATAATAGAGTTATCCTCATTAGATTGTTTTTGTAAACTTTTCATTTCCGGATATAGCCTACTAGAGTTTACATCCGAACAAGCTGTAACTTCAATTATAGTTAGATCATGATGTTGCACAGCCCATATTATTTCGAGGTTACGGTCCATCAAATAATAATAGAGTTATGCCCCTTTGAACGTTTTTGTAAACTATTCGTTTCCAGATAACTCCTCCTACAGTTTACATCCGAACAAGCTGAAACTTCATACATACATGAAGTTAGACCATGATGTGGGGGCAGCACATATTGTTTCGAGGTTACGGTCCACCAAATAATAATAGAGTTATGCTCCTTTGATATTATCTGTATACTATTCATTTCCGGATGACTCCTTCATTTAATATCCGATTAAGCTGAAACTTCATATATACAGTAGAACTTCAATGGCTCGAACTCCGATGGCTCGTTTACCATGGATGAGTCAAATCCGTTCTTGAGTCCACAGAGAATTCCTCCAAATACGATATAGGGGTAATTTAGGAAGATTTTCGTCATTTATCTTGCGAATGGATGCTGTGTGTACTCATTAGAATCGCCTCGATCAGGCGATTCTAATGAGTACACACAACATACATTTATAATACACAACACCGAAAAGATATCCACAATTATCTCCATTATGCCTCCTGGTATGGCACTAAAAGTAACCCTTCTAGGCTCGAACTACCGCTGTCTCGAACACATTTTCGTGGTCCCAAAGTGGTTCGAGCCATCGAAGTTCTACTGTAGTAAGACCGGGATGAAGGGCAGCGCATATTGTTTTGAGGATACTGTCCACCAATTAATAATAGAGTTATGCCCCTTTGAAAAATTATGTAAACATTTTGTTTCCGGATAACCTCTCCTACGCTTTACATCCGATGATGCGCAAACGTTACATACAGTGAGACCATGATATGGAACAGTGCATATTATTTTGAGGTTACGGTCCGCCAATTATTACCAGAGTTATACCCCTTTCACAGATTTTTCTAAACGTTCTGTATCCGGATAACTCCTCCTACATTTCACATCTGATGAAACTGAAACTTTACATATAGTAAGACCATGAAGTGGAACAGCGCATATTATTCTGAGGTTACAGTCCGCCAAATGTTGTCAGAGTTATTCCCCTTTCACAGATTTTTCTAAACATATTTTGTTTTCGGACAATGCCTCCTACATTTTACATCTGATGAAGCTGACACTTGATGTATAGTTAGACTATGATGTGGAACAGCGCATATTATTTCAAGATCTACAGTCCACCACTTATTGACAGAGTTATGCCTATATTATTTTGGGGTTATGGTTCACCAAATATTACTGACCATTAAAATTTGTTGAAGACAGGTAGTTTGAGCCACTAAGGGTGATCAATAGAGCCAGGTAAGAATATATGGAGCACATGAAGTTCTTTGGTTACATGCCACAAATTCAAACTGGTATAACAGTCATTATATATATGCTCCATCTTACTAATTGCCCCGGGCGTATAAAGCCCCGCTTGCGGAGCTCCTGTGGGGTTTAGAGGGGTATTTATTACACGGAATTAATTACATGATGTTCTATGCAGCAAACGACAAATTGTTTGTTTGTTTTTTTTTGTCTTGAAGCTTTGTGCACCATTCAGCACTATTTGGGTCCTTTTGGTGGCTTTACTTTCGATTTTGTGGGGGTTTCACCTGACGTTATGAGATCTCTAGCCCTATCGTCCAAAGAAACCGCTAGGGTTTCAGGAGTGGTCCGCCTCTTACATGTACCATGTACATGTTTCCTTGGTAGGCTTAGATGTCATGAGCGGTTTACCAGTACTCAAGTTCAGCTCTGCGCGGAAACACCATGCATCTTAATATATTTCTCCAATGCCCGGACGATAAATTGATACATGTATTTTTGTTCTTATTATACACCTTTTGATATTTCACGCGAGTGTTCCAGTGGTGACAATTTACATAAAGTGTCAAATCGTGTTTAATAAAAAACATATGAAAATTATTTCCAAAATGTCGCCTGCTGCGATAACTTGTTGTACTTACTATGCCAAACGTTGTCACGGCGTCATGACGTCGGATTCCCGACATCATAACGTCGCAACCCTATTTGGCGCCATACACCTGGGACTAGCAGTTCAAAGCATCTCCAGTTTGACGAGCTCGTTAGCGGTCACGGGCCAGCTGTTCAAAACCAACAACTTCGTTAGTCAACACACCACTAAAACCCCGACTTCCTACTATGGCAAACGTGCCAATACTTTTGCTGAAAAAAATGTGAACAGCTTTGCAAAAGCTGCTCACATTTTTTTTTTCAGCAAAAACACCAAAATCCAAAATATCAAACCTGCTAGAAGAGTCAACAATATGACCACCAACGAGCTAGTGAAGCTAACGATGCTTTGAACAACTGGCCCCATACCGTTAGCTGTTCCAACAAGTTCACCAAAAACACCAGCATACCCACCACAACAAATGATCAAAGTTCCAACGATACGAGAACCAACTACTGAACAACTGGCATCTAAACAATAGTGAAAATCTGCTACAATTATCTAACTCTATCACTGATGCCTTACGCCAAAGCGAAAAGCTGGGGCTCTGTCGCGGCTGCTTATCTTTACTGTCTCGCCAGAGCCCCCGCTTTTCGCCCACATATAGAATGGAACAAACTCACAGCCCTGACGCAAACTTAGATCTACACATATTGAAGACTACCCGAGGAACATACCTATGAACCAATAATAAAATTATCAAATAACGAGAACAATATTGCTGACAGCAACACTAATAATAATAAAACTACAATATTAACCCCTTAAGTACCAAAAGGAATATTCCACCCCACACACAGCAGGAGTTCTTCCCGAAATCCAGGGGTGTCAGGTTGCGTTCCCTTCAATTGATTGATTGATTTGAGGTTTAACGTCCCTGTCAACACTATAAAGGTCATGAAGACGTTGCTTCCAACGAGCTCGTTAAGCTGGAGATGTTTTGAACAGCTGGCCCAAGGTGTATGGCGCCAAATAGGGTTGCGATGTTATGATGTCGGAAATCCGACGTCATGACGCCGTGGCACGTTTGGCATAACAAGTACATTCATATGGTGGAAAGAAGAAATTGAAAAATGTGTGATAGCTAAAAGAACAATTCCGTGATAAAGGCTGTCGAAAGCCGAAACGGCGGAGATAGTGGAGAATTAATGCGAAAAATAAATGTAATTAAACTGTTTGTGCGTCAAAGATATTTAAATTAACAGACTGTCTTTAAATAAAACAACTTTCTTAGACCTGTTTAATGCAGCGATCAATATTTGACATTGACCTGCTCTTCATAGTTCAATGACTATGCGAATGTTGCGTCAACGCTAGGGTTCACCCTTATATTCAAGTCCTTTCTCAACATCATGTGAACAAAGTAGATGTAAAACAAAGATCAGGAATCGATACAATTAACTTACTCAACCCATCAAAGACACCAAAGGTAAAGAAACACAAACATGAAGCGACCAGACCATAATGGAAACCTTAACAAAGGAAGGCCATAAGGACAGTTACTTTCCCACAAAATGGCCAAATGGCCATCCGAAATAAAAAGACACAAGTGATACACACAGTAAGTAACAAACAACAACATAAATAAACCGCCAGAGAAGAACCGCCTGGGAACGGTCAGTGGAAAGAATTCCACTGGAGGAGGGGGGAGGGGGGCTTAAATCGATTTTACATGGCCATAATCCTAGCCCTTACCTCTGTCGCGGTATTCACCAATTTTTTTTAGTCTGCATGAAGGCTTCCTAAAAGTCTGTGAAATGAAACCCCCTTAACCCCACTTTATATAGAGAAAACTGGGATTTACGGGGGTATACATTATTTTGCTTATTTCTGCTCCGAGATATAGGTTGTGGGTTCTTGCTATAATTAGGCGGTTCTAACAAGCGTCCACAACCGATGTTTTGAGTATAAATAAGAAAAATATCACACATTTTCATCAGAAAAGTAGCCATTTAAATGAAAGAATGCACTATGTTGTAAGGGTGTGTTACCCATATGAGAACTAAAAGAGCTTCATCTTTGATACTTGGTGCAAATATGTACATGTATCTAGGAATGGCATCTTAAAGTAGAGAAATGTACTGTTGTGGTCCGTTAATTCTTGTTGTGTAGTTTTGTTTTCCGTGTAGTATACTGTTGTGTTTCATGCAGTGTACAGTTGTGACCCGAGTAGTGTACTGTTGAGGTTCGGGTGGTGTCTTCTTGTAAATAGCAACAGATAACATTACGCAAACACGCCTATACAAATATATTGCCACCTTTTTTGCCGAAAAAATGAAAATTTCAAGATGAAAAATTGTGAAATTTTACTTATTTCTGCTCAAAATATAGATTGTGGACACTCGTTAGAACCGCCTCATCGAGGCGGTTCTAACGAATGCCCACAATCTATATTTTAGGGCAGAAATAAGAAAAATAAGCTTTACCCCTGTAAACCTCAGTTTTAATATATAAAAGTGGGGTTCAAGGGGGTCAGAATTATATAGGCATGTTTTCGTGATGGGTCGTTATTTTGTCATAATTGAAGGATAGCTTTTGCCAATTCTCCATGAAAAACCTATGTTGTATGTATTCATTAGAACCGCCTCACCGAGGCGAGGCGGTTCTAATGAGTACCAACAACATAGATTTATATGGAGAAACAAGGAAAACTATCCTTCAGTTATCACAAAATACTTGCCTGATTTGATGCTATCTTGTCCGCGTAGTGTATTGACGTGGTCCTTGAATTCTTGAGTGTACCACTGTGGTCTTGTAGTACGTGTTGCGTGTGACACAGATTCATATGTGATTTTCATGCTTGTATGAATGTGCATGTTTTCTGCACCTTTTCATGGCACGGATAGGCGAGTCACATGTATTTATGTCGTAAATTAAATCACTAGATTGGGTTTCCTTGGCTGGAATTTTGCTGAGTAATAAAACTACTCATCACGTGAACAAGTCCGTGAAATGAAGACCCACCAATACCCCACTTTATATAGAGAAAACTGGGGTCTACGGGGGTATACATTATTTTTCTTATTTCTGCTCCAAGACATAGGTTGTGGGTACTCGTTAGAACCGACTCAATGAGGCGGTTCTAACGAGCACCCACAACATATTTTTTGCAGTATTTTTGAGAAAAATGTCACGAATTTTCACCAGAAAAAGTAGCCATTTTGGAGATGTAAAAAATGCACTATGTCGCACGGACGTGTTATCGTAATGCATCAAAATCTGCTGTAGGAGTGATAGGCATTTGTTTAACATAACGAAAACACGTCTGTTAAAATATATTAAAATTTTACCAAAAAAAAAAACTTTCATATAAAATAATCTGATATTTTAATATTTCTGCGCAAAATATGGATTAGTGGTACTCGTTAGAGCCGCCTCTAGTACCCACAATGTACATGTATATTTTAGCAGAATTAAGAAAAATAATGTATACCCCATATACCCCGTTTGTTACTGTATAAAAGTAGGGTTTAAGTGGTTGATATTATGTAGGCATGTTTTCGTGATGCATAACATTTTTCATTAACCTATGTATGGCAAGTATCCCAAGAATTGGACATTGGCAATTAGTGTAGAACCAGATTCGATCATGTTCGACACTGTTTTTTTGCTGAAATACAAAATAATGCTAACAGATACCTCAAACAAACCAAATCTGACCCTCCTATAATTAGAAATGGACGCTGTCCCAATCTAATGGATAGACTGTATTGGTACCGTGGTAGATGGTAGAAAGGAAAACCAACGCCTTAATGAAATAATAAGTGCACTTTATTATCCCTCATCATGTGTATATGTATACAAATGTTCAACGAAATTACAACAACGAAACGCTCTATCTTATATCTAAAACCAACTGCCAACTTCATTAGAATATACTCCACCTTGTTCTTTCACACTTTTGACACCAGTTTAAACCTAGTCATGGCCACCGTTTGGAACCACTCAAATGCCAGTTAGGAGCCCATGCAGTTACATTTTACAAGAATACGAAATAGAGCAACGAAAAGGCGAAACGAAAGCGAAAATGCTACAGATCCTATTCAATTCTCGCGTGTTAGATAATGAAAATAAAAATGAATAAAATATTTGTTGAGAAAAGTTTTGTTTCGTTGTACATCAATCCCGAGAAGCGAACCTGATGCGTATTTTCAACTACTCGGGTACATAGTTTGGTGGATAATTTAGTATAACGTTTGATGGACAGTTGGGAGTTTGACAACACTTTCCTGCAGCTGGTGGGTCAAGGTGACATGTACTTGGAAGCTGCCAGTTTAGGCATCTGAAAAAGCAGAAAGATACTTATTATTTTATTAACATGATTATGCCAGGGATATGGCTTTTTGTCTGAAGGTTCCTCTTGATTCAATGCTTGTATGAGCGAGCAGCGAAGGTTCTGGCGAGACTGCGCGGATGCGCAGGCTCGCCTGAACCTTCGCTGCTCGCATAGGCGATTATGCCAGATGTTCCTTTATAGACTCATCTTAAATCGGAGGTTCATAACGATAACACACTCGTGTGACATGTGCGTTCTTTACTAAATTTCCAGAATGACTTTTTTACCGAAAGAGATTTGTGTTTATTTTTCTTTCTTATTTATACTCAAAACATAGGTTGTGAGTGTTCGTTAGAACCGGCTCATTTCGGCGGTTCTAACGAGTACGCAAAACAAATGCCTTGGAGCAGAAATAAGAAAAAAATATGTATATCATCCTAAACCCCAGTTTTCTCAAAATAAAGTGTGGTTTAGACGGATATTGGTTTCACGGACTTGTTCACGTATCGTAAAGCAAAAACTGGAGGTTTCATGGTTATTCCTTATACGGTCAAACTTCAGTGACTCGAAGACATTTGAGTCCATGAATCATTCTTCGAGATAGGTGAAGTTCGATCCATTGAGGATACTCATAGCGCAAGAAAATGAGGTGTTACACTGATGACTTAGGAATATCGTTTTGATCTTCAATACAAAATGTCAAGTTTTGTGTATTCAGTACACCCGCCCACCCCCACACTTTGAGTCGATTGTAATGAGTACATACAACATAAGTTTCCCATATAAAATAAGAATATAACAGGCCTGAATTACCTTCATTATATGGGTGACTAGAGATATTGGAAGAATTATCTCATCACGCAAATATGTCTATGTAATTTTGACCCCCTATATAGTAAAAATGGGGTTTACAGGGGTAAAATATGTTCTACAAAACGGTTATCCTTTGGAAGCAAGGAATACACCACAAAACTTGAAAACATGGAGTGTACATTTTTTCTGGGCCAGACTAGCTAGTTTCGGCCAATTAGGCCTCATCAGTGACCCTCAATATATTTTCATAATTCCAAAATGGAATCAATGATCCCGAAGGACAAAAAGATGAAAAACTACACTATGATGTAGGGCAAGAAGACCTTAACGGCCGCGACACATTCCAACACATCAGATGTAGCGACATTAAATAAGTTATCCTTTGGAAGCAAGGAATACACCACAAAACTTGAATATTTGGCGTGTACATGATTTCTGGGTCAGTATAGCTAGTTCCGGCCAATTAGGCCTCCTTGTGACCCTCATATTATTTTCAAAAGTCCACAATGGAATCAATGATCCCAAAGGACAAGAAAATAAAAACTACACTATGATGTAGGGCAGGGAGACTTTTTATGGCCGCCACATATTCCCACACATCAGCTGTAGTGACGTTAAATATGGTCTATAAAATGGTTATCCTTTGAAAGCAAGGAATACACCACAAAACTTGATAATATGGACTGTTCATGTTTTCTGGGCAAGACTGGTTCTGAAATATAGAATGTGGGTACTCGTTAGAACCGCCTCATCGAGGCGGTTCTAACGAGTACCAACAATCTATATTTTGAGCAGAAATAAGAAAAATATCACCTATTGTCATCTTATGTTTTATTTTGTCGGCGATTAAGGTTACAGTGTATTTGTGTAGGCGCGTTTTTCCTAATGACTAGAAAGGACGTAAGTGTAAATTCGGATTAGCCATGGTAAACAAGCAATCGGTGTTCAAGTAATTGAAGATAGACAGTAGTTGTCATGCAACCATAGAAACGGCAGTATACAGGTATATTACATAGATACTGTGTCATTCTCAATGTCTCAAAGACCTACAGTCAAACCTCTGTATACCGATGCTGCCATAAAATATAACGACAAGATCCGTTAAAATAACAGTTTCAATGGAACAAATCATTAGCTGAGGATGGGACGGGTAAACGGACATATTCAAGGAAGACCAATAAACACATTAGTATATTTGCTATAACCGCTTTGGTCTTCCGAAGCTAAGTAATATCCTAATAAACAAAGCAAAAGTGTTGCAGAAATTAGTAAGAATGCCTCCACAGTATTTGTTACTTGTAGTCATTAAGAACACCGCCCTTTTTGGTATTCTTTATGACAGCATATGCTTTCTTACAGTTAAATATTCGAGAAAAATTCTGCCATTATATAACAAGAGTCCTGTGTATATAAGACGGCATGACATAATTTAAAAAAAAAAATGCAAATGAATATATATTTCAACTTGTCCTAAATGCGTAGTCCATATTTTGATAGGTTAACTTGCCACCACATATACTGACCGGAGGATCAAGTATAGGACATATGCATCGCGTCTTGTAATTATGGTATTTAGAAGACTACTCGTTCAAGACATGTACATTAAATAATCCAATATTGCCTACCATCCCTTTTAGATCCCGAGTCTTATAAACTTTGCACTGGCTGTTTAATGTACATAGCTGTTATTTAAAACATTCCTGTATTCCTATAATAATTTAAGATGGGGCTTGCGATGGCAAGGGACAGCCATGACTATACGCAGTTGACGCATGTGCGATCTGATCTAAACTTTCATTGCAAACGGGGAGCAATTCCCGTTTCACTTTAAAACGAAAATGAACGTACAAAGCTGAGCACTGGTATTGGTGTGATTGGCCGTCTGTACAAGTACACTTATATTGGCAGCCATCCTTCCATGTTTCGCCTTGCTGGTAAAGATGATTCTTGTAGAAACAACCAGGCTGGGTTCCTGTTGAACGAAAATGATAATGTATTGAAGTATACGGAAAGCTTTCACAGAAAGAAATTGTATCCTAATCTGTTTTTCTCCTTCTGTGGATAGAGATGAACTATTGAATGGAATAATGTACTGCTGAGGTGCAAACCGCTTCAGTTAAACGTTGCTACCTTTAAAACTAAAAATGATCTGTGTCATTGCAGCAATAAAATATGTTGTTAATGCGCTCCTGTACAGAATTTATCCTGTATCTGATTTTATAACACTTTCTGTATCAATGTGATCCATATAGCTAGTCGTTAACTGCAGTGTACCTGCAGAAAAAAACGGTTTTCAATTATGTAACTCGGCCAACATGCGACCCGAGCGACATACTGATCTGCAGTTCTATCAGACGCTTCAAAGGCACCCGTAAAGAATAAAACGTTGGTTTTTAACATAAAACTCACGTATAGGATTATCTGTAAAATTGCCACTTTGTAATTTTTTGCTGTGCTCCTACAAAACTAGCAAACAAGGATGCTATAAACTTACATCATGAAAACACGCCTATCCAAATATAGTGTAAAAATATCTCCAAAAATAATTGTTTCAGTAAAAAAAAACATGATACTTTTCTTATTTTTGATCAAAATATTGATTGTGTGTAATCTTTAAAACCGCCTCACCAACAAGTACCCACAATTTATATTTTAAAGTAGAATAAGAAAGTTAAGGTTTACCCCCATAAACATCATAGTGTAGTTTATATTTTCTTGTTCTTTGGGATCATTGATCCCATTGTGGAATTTTGAAAATATTTGAGGGTCACTGATGAGGCCTAATTGGCCGAAACTAGCTAGTCTGGCCCAGAAAACATGTACACTTCATATTTTCCAGTTCTGTTGTGTATTCCTTGCTTCCAAAGGATAACCCTTTTATAGAACATATTTAACATCACTACAGCTGGTGTCTGGGAATGTGTGACGGCCGTAAAAGTCTCCCTACTCTACACCATAGTGTAGTTTATATTTTCTTGTCCTTTGGGATCATTGATTCCATTGTGGAATTTTGAAAATATTTGAGGGTCACTGATGAGGCCTAATTGGCCGAAACTAGCTAGTCTGGCCCAGAAAACATGTACACTTCATATTTTCCAGTTCTGTTGTGTATACCTTGCTTCCAAAGGATAACCCTTTTATAGAACTTATATATAATTGCGGCTGAAGGGGGTCAGAATTATATAGGCGTGTTTTCGTGATGTAAGACCAAACCAACCTGTTTGTGTTCCCGTACTTCCAGTTCCTGTGCCCGTACCGGTACCACTAGTACCGGTACCTGAAGTACCAGTACCTGTCCCAGTTCCGGTACCTCCAGTGCCGGTTCCGGTACCTGGAATGTTAAATAATATGCATGTGAGAAATAAGATAGAACCACTGTATTTCTGTATTCCAAGTCACTGTTTCGGTAACAGAACGCCAGGTACCCGGTCCAGTTCCGATAATCTAGTCCCGTCTACTGTACCCGGTCCTGTAGAAGCAAGCCATGTGACAAATTTTCGGTCTAAGGAATGACTTTGTTTTTCTTTATCTTTTTTTTTTAATTTACATTCAATTAATGCAAAGGTAATTTGATGAACTGGCTCTTTACACAGTAAAGACAGAATCGAAACAAAAAGAACTATGTTGCATCGGATAAAGATTTACATTGCATCATTCACCTTATTTGCATTATCTGCTGGTTCTTAGTCTGAAGGTTATCAGTGTTGGAAACACAGGTAACCAGACCCCCTGACCTTGAAAGGTCAACCTGTTTTTTCCAATATTGACAATGTGCAAGCTGGGAGCCAGCAAATAATGCAAATATGGTGAATGGTAACAAGTCGGTGCAATGAAACACCTCCAAACCCATCACCATAAAGAGAAAACTGGGGGTTACATTGGTTAACATTGTTTATCTTATTTGTGCTCCAATATATATGTTGTGGGTCCTCGTTAGAACCGCGTCAAAGAGCCAGCTCTAACGAGCACCCACAACCTATGATTCAAGTATTTATCAGAAAAGTTATCACAAATTTACTTCAGAAAAATGACCCTTTTTGGGGGATAGAAAAACAACAAAACAAAATCGGGATATCTCTTTTTATCATATGACGTCGCGTCTGAGAGTGTAATAACGCCATGTAATATTTTCGATAATCCACTAGTGGATTAAATATGCAAATTTGCTAGATACGTCCCGTAACTTTACATGTACGACGTCCTTAACGACGTCGCGTTTACTAACGGCGGAATATTGACATTTTTGTAAATAATCGTGAATAAAATGCGTTTTAAATGTCATATGATAAATAGAATCTTGCATTCGTGCTCATGTATTATTGAATTTATTAAACTCGTTGAGGAAAAGGGATAAAATGCTCGGCAAAGCCTCGCATTTTATCCCTTTTCCTCAACTCGTTTAATAAATTCAATAATACATGGGCACTCATGTAAGATCCTCTATAAAGCAGCTACGTTATACGAAGTAAGGGAAAGAAGTTTTCCACCTGATATTGATAAGACTGAGATAGAACGGACTTTTTAAGATGAGCCCCGCCAAGCGAATTTGTGTCTTCGAGCATTCCGTCATGACAAATTTTAACTGCGCATGCCCAGCCATTCAGAGGGGCCAGGAGTATGGCTTTCTGTCTGAAGGTTCCTCTTGATTCACTGCTTGTATGAGCGAGCAGCGAAGGTTCTGGCGAGACTGCGCGGATGCGCAGGCTCGCCTGAACCTTCGCTGCTCGCATAGGCGATAAGTACCAAAATCGCTTGACGGGGCCCAGATGAGAATTTTTTGACTGAATGTAAATATTGACGGTAGTCATGAGACATTTCTTCTTTTAAAAAAAGTATTGTGCATCCAGGAGCGGGTATGCACACAAATGAAGAAAACAAACTGAAAATTAAGAGAATCAGTAAACATACGTCTGAACACATATCACTATTGGAAACGTTTGGCAATAGGCATTTTTAGGAGAATTCACTATTTTCAACCGTTTGTCAATAGCCATTTCCGCCTTTTTCTTAATTAATTTACTCAAGCTTGTGGCAAACCAGTGAATATCTGACCCCTTTTTATCCCACAAATCGTAGGATTATACGCCCCCACCCACAGTGAAATTCTTTTCACTGACCTTTTTAAAGCGGTTTATTTTTCTTATGTTTCATCTTTGAGTGTGTGTATCGCTTATATAAATATATTTTTGTTTTGGATACCCAATCGGCCATTTTATGGGAAAGTAATGTCGCTTTGGCTATCTGCTATTGATGTCTCCATTAGGGTCTAGTTATTTCATGTTTGTGTTTCTTTCCCTTTGATGTCTCTGATGGAATGTGTGTTTTTATTTTAACGTCTGGTGGCTTGGCTAACTATCTTTCTGATATACAGATCTGAGATCAGATTAATAGTCAAATGCGGAAGCATATCAGGTCAGTACTAAGGCCGCCTAAAAATAGCCGTGTTTCAACTAACATACCGAAAACGGGTATTGGTCGTTGTTTGTCAAATGTAAAAATGCGAAAAACCGTTAAAACGGCTAAATTGTAACTATATTACATGAAAACATTCAAATAACGCGGTTAAATGCATCAAGGAAGAGAAGAACGGGATTTCAAGAATAAGTTTAGCTGTTTCAACTGTTTTATGATTTTTTTATCAAAAGTGCTTGAAAATCTGGATGGCAATAAAAATGCAAGGTCGGTACAAACTCAGGGCCGGTTGGGTTAGCAGAAACACGGCTATTTTTAGAGCTTAATGATGTAGTGTTAACAGTCGGTACAAATTCAAATTGAAATACAGTCGAACTTCAATGGCTCGAACACCTTTGGGACCTCGAAAATCTGTCCGAGACAGGGGTAGTTCGAAAAATTGATGGCTACTGCCAGGAGGCATAACGAGACGTTTGGACACCTTTTCGGTATTCTATAATGAAAATGTATGCTGTGTGTGAGCGATTCTAATGAGTACACACAGCATACATTCGCAAAATAAAAGACTAAAATATCCTTAATTATCCCCCACAATTTCTAATGTAGAGGATTTCGCTAGGGGCTCAAGAATGGGTTCGACACAACCATGGTAAACGAGCCATCGGTTTTCGAGCCATTGAAGTTCTACTGTAGTCTGAATTATTATTATTTTAGACATGACAGTTATTTTGAATATCTTCTGCCCAGTATGTGCTTGGTGCGCCAAAGCTTAAACATACCTGTTCCGGTGCCACCACCTGTCAGTCCCGAGCAATCTGGTTTAGCACAGCATTCACCTGGGGGTTTCTTCAAAGTACAACCAGCTGGCATAGCCCCATATTGTGGACATCTTGAGAAACAAATACATGGGATTAAATTAAGTAAGCAGCAAGCTACCAAGTATTAGAAGCAGTGCCCGGATAATTGTTTGGCTGCTCAGTAATTAATCATCATTTTCAGATGAAAGATGTAAAATGTGAAATCCATACTCGAGATAAGAAAAAATCAAAGACAATTTCCCTGAAACATATATTTATATGTATTTTTTATTTATTTTTTTATTTATTTATTTTTTTTTTTTTTTTGGAAAACTGATTTTGTATGGGCATTTTTGCTGACTTTTATTTTATCTGGAAAATTTTTTTTTGACTATTATATAGGTTTATTTCCCATAGAAAGTCATCAAATTCATTTCATTTCTGCATCATGACTGTCAATTCAATATTCAGATGCAGGTGTGAAAATATAACCAAAAAAATGCTCCAACAAGTTCACGTTTGTTGTGCATCCTGAAAAAAAAAATGCGTAAATAGTACTCCTTAAAATCAATTTACTGGTGTATTTGCCTTTAAAATATGAATAAAGTACTAACTTGAATACTCCCCTTATCTGGGGCCCGGCTAGAAGTATGATATATATGTTTTTGGACGATTTCTGTTAAATAAAAATGGCTCGACAAATACAAAATCCATATAAACAAAAGTGTGGACCAATGCCATCACGTGAACAAGTCCGTGAAATGAACACCCCACTAAACCCCACTTTATATAGCGAAAACTGGGGTTTACGGGGGTATTCATTATTTTTCTTATTTTTGCCCCAAGACATAGGTTGTGGGTACTCGTTGGAACCGCCTCAATGAGGCGGTTCTAACGAGCACCCACAACCTATGTTTGCAGTATTTGTAAGAAAAAGATCACGGATTTTCATCAGAAAAGTAGCCATTTTGGAGGTGTGAAAAAATGCACTATGTCGCACGGGTGTGTTATCGTAATGCATTACTTGACAGGTGTGCTAGGAACAAATCCGAAGGAACAAACTCTATGACTTCCTATAGCCACCGAAATAAAATAAGGACTTGCTGATAGTTACTAATTTCCTTAAACGTTTCATATAACTTCCTGTGTGATTTAGGGGATATACCACTTTGTTGACCAAACAGCCCATCATAGTCCATCTTTTGTTCCTTGCGAAATTTCATTTAATAAGCGGGCACAACGGGGTCTCATACTATTTTAATGTAGATATACATGTGTGCTGAATTTATATCGTTGTCCAAAAACAAAAAGGCAAACCTTGGTCTGAAAATGATTCGCATTCTTAATCAAAGATTAAATACCTCTCGTTTGGCGGGATTGAAAGGTTTTGTGTACGTGGTTAACCGTACACTTCAGATACATGTAAGCACCAAAATTTACATTTTGAAATATACTATACTGTTCTCTTGTAAACTGGATCTTGACTAAGCACAACGCCATTAGGAAAACATGTCCGTAAGAAATAATGGCGTCCAACGTGGTGTCAGAAAATAATAAATATTAGGTAAAAATGATAACATCTTTATTATTTCTGCTTTCAACATAGATTGTGGGTACTCGTTAGAACCGCCTCAACGAGGCGGTTCTAACGAGTAACCACAATCTATGTTTTAAAGCAAAAATAGGCAGATAATATATACCCCCGTAAACCCCACTTTTCTCTATTTAAAGTGGGGTTTAAGGGGGTCTTCGTTTCACGGACTTGTTATCGTTATGGTAAAATGTTCTAAGATTCCTATTACGATGAGTCGCCCATAGGGGCTTGAGGAAATATATGGGGTGCATGATGCTTCCACGCAGAGCTGAATCCGGCCCGCACACTAGTACAGGTAAACCACTTAGAGGATCTAAGCCTGTCCAGGAACCGCGGTGCGAGGCAGACTATCCATGCTAATAAACCCTATTGGTTTCATTGGGCGACAGGGCTTGAGATGTCATTTCATCTCAATGTCGGGTAAAAGTCCCAAAAATTGGAAGCAACGTCTCCAAAATGACCTTTACAGTGTCGACGAGGACGTTAAACCTCAAATCAAACAAAAAAAAAAAAAAGAAATTATGATGAGTCGCTTTTGACGAATGTACAAGTGCCGACTATTGTACCAGTGTTAAAACTGAGAACTACAAAAGCCCTTACATTTCCATTAAATTGTGTATTTAGGCTACTAGCCCATTTTGTAGCAGAAACCCCAAAACGGGTACCCTGGCAAACAGTGCAGGCCCAGATCAGACGCCGCAGAATCGGCGTCTGATCAGTCCTCCACTGTTTGCTAAAAGTTCAGCCAGTTTCCGAATAAAGTTTTAAGAAAACACAACCTGACACCCCTAAATTTTGAAATGGACTCCTGCCAAATATAAGGAGGAAGATTATATTTGGTACAAAAAGGGTTAACCATGGCTTATATCTTACCTATCAATACATCTATAGGAGCCTGTCTGGCCATTCACACACGTGCAATTATAATCGCATCCGTCCTGCCAGGTAGAACCTGCTGCATAGGGATGCCCTTTGTATACGCAACCACCGCCTATAATAAAAGTGACATATTATGATACATTCGAGCGCTGAAAAAGGCAAGCATGCTTTTAAATTAAATTAAACAGCCTTGACTGGGCCGTAAGACTAAACAAAAAACAACAACAATATATTGCATGCACAAAATAGGAATTCCTTTACAAAAGGCTGAGCGGAACATGCAATTGTATTGAAAAATTAGTCTTCGCTATGCATTTTATAGAAGGCTCATTACATTTTTGGTCGATTGTTCATCAATCGACCCAAACTTACAAAGCATAATAATTGTGCAGTGCTTAAGTCCGCGTGAATATAACCGACTTGTAGGAAATCAAGAAAACATATATACAGAAAATATCCGAGTTAATTTAGTGGCAGTGAGGGTTACATGTTGTGTAATAAGGTTAGCTATAGAATCTGTGCGGGAATCATTGGTTTGGCATAGCAAACAGTCTAGATCCAGATCTGCCTCAGAACGCGGCATCTGATCAAGGTCTACACTGTTCGCTTAACGTACAGAAATTTGAAGATAAGACGCCGCAGAATGCAGAATTTGACCAGGGTCTACATTGTTCACCTACAGAACAGGAACGTAAGGGTAAAAGGTAATTTTAACGTTCTAGCCCCTTGCCGCAGAGAGACAACTGACCCATAGGTAATGTCAGTTATCACGAAAATACGCCTATATAAAATTGACCCCATTGAACCCCGCTTTTATATAGCAAAAATGGGGTTCACAGGGGTGTACCTTACCTTTCTTATTTCTGTTCTAAAATATAAATTGTGAATACTCGTAACGAGTACCCAGGCGTTTCTAACGAGTACCCACAATCTATATATAAATTGTGGGTACTCGTTAGAACCGCCTCATCGAAGCGGTTCTAACGTGTCCCACAATCTATATTTTAAGCAGAAATGAGAAAAATATCACAATTTTTCATTTTTATCTGAAATTTTTCATTTTTACGGCGGTGTAATTGACAATGTATTTGTAGAGGGGTGTTTGCGTGATGACTTTGATGTGTTTCTTTTTGCAGCAAATCCATTACAATGTAACCCTTTCAGGGGAATGGGAACACCTTCAGGGGAGGCAACTCATTCAGAAGTAGTTTGTCTTCCATGTCAATAAGGGTCAACTCTTAAAGGAAAGAAGTTGCTCCTGAGAAGCAACTTCTTTCCTTTAAGAGTAGACCCCTTTTTCAGTAAAAGCGAACAGGAAGACAGGAAGGTTGTCTCCCTTTGTAAAATGGTGTACAAATCTGGCAGGTATTCCTGTTCCCCGTAAACCCTGAAGAACGATATTTTTATCTAAGGAAACTGTCCGTTTGTTTGTTGTAAATTGGAGTCTAATAACCACACCCCTACTTGGATCATGTCAAGCTGATCAGTAGACCTAGCCTTTACGAAAACATGCCTATACCAATACATTGTGCCGAAAAAACGAAAATTTTACGATGAAATATTGTGAAATTTTTCTTATTTCTGCTCAAAATATAGAATGTGGGTACTCGTTATAACCGCCACATCGAGGCGGTTCTGACGAGTAACCAGAATTTATATTTTAGAGCAGAAATAAGATCTTATTTCTGCTCAAAATATAGAATGTGGGTACTCGTTATAACCGCCTCATCGTGGCGGTTCTAACGAGTAACCACAATCTATATTTTAGAGCAGAAATAAGAAAAGGATGAGGCGGTTCTAACGGGTTTCCCACAATCTATATTTTAGAGCAGAAATAAGAAAAATAAGGTTAACCCCTGTAAACCCCAGTTTTATTATATAAAATTGGGGTTCAAAGGGGGTAAAAATTATATAGGCGTGTTCGTGAAGCACACTTATTTTTCTGGGTAGGTTTATACATTTACGTCTACCAGTACAGTGTACATTCTTTTGTCAGAAACTTACACTTGTCCGTCTTGTGTGTGTGTGTGTGTGTGTTTGTGTGTATGTGTGTGTGTGTGTGTGTGTGTGTGTGTGTGTGTGTGTGTGTGTGTGTGTGTGTGTGTGTGTGTGTGTGTGTGTGTGTGTGAATTCGGGTTTAACGTCGCTTTTAACAATTTTTCAGTCATATCACGACGGTGTCTTGTTGCGATAGTTAGCTCAATGCTCACTTTTATAGTGCTGCCTCACTGAAGTATCATGTCCCAGACACATTACATGTTACCGCACCCAGTTACATTATCCTGACACTGGGTCGTTCGTTTGATTTGAGGTTTAACGTCCCCGTCAACACTATTTAGGTCATTTTGGAGACGTTGCTTCCAATTTTGTGGGACTTTTACCCGACATTGAGATGAAATGACATCTCAATTCCTGCCGCCCTAAGACACTGGGTCGACCAGTCCTAGCTCTACCCCGTAAATCTGAGTGCCAAGCGAGGAGCAGCTAGTACCATTTTTAACGACTTTGGTATGTCGCGACCCGGGATCGAACCCGTGACCTCCCGTTCTCCGGAGCGGACACTCTACCAACTGAGCTATCGGGGCCGGTTTTTCCGTCTTGTACAAACACAGTTGCAGATGAGAAGGCTCAAATGTTATGCTTAACTCCCTTGAGCATGTATTTTTCCTGCTCATAAATTCTAAAATGGCAATTGTTGCATTTGAAAATTTATAAGCTGGAAAAAACGGCATTCCTTGCTGAACTGAGCCGAAAATTGACTCATTTGTTTGTAGTTCAATGATTTTGAGTATTTCAAGTCCCATGCTCAAGTGAGTTGCGCACAAAAAATATTTATAATCTCGGGGCCAGGATTGACAGTGTTTTCCATATTGTTCAACATTTTACTACAACTTTGCTACTAAATATGGAGTTTTATCATATGACGTCGCATTGAGAGTTTAATAACGCCATGCAATAAATTATATAATCCACTAGTGGATTAAACATGCAAATAAGATATGTCCGGTAACGTTAGATATACGTCGTCCTTAACGACGTTGCATTTACTAATGGCGAAATATTGTCATTTTTTGTACAACAATCGTGAATAAAATTCATTTTGAATGTCATATGATAAATAGAATCTTGCATTCGTGCTCATGTATTATTGAATTTATTAAATCCCGTTTCCTCATGAAAACTCATGTAAGAACCTTTATGTCTAAATAAAAAGATTGCCTTGTCAATTCAGAAATTATACAGGAATGAAAGGATTAAGGCAGAGTGGAATCTCGGACAAGCTACTCAGATTTGAAAAGACGTTTATGTTTGCAATAGAAAATTATACGCCATTATGAAAACATGCCTATACAAATACAATGTACATTTAACCACCGAAAATTGAAAATTTTCAGTTGAATAATTTCGATAGATTCCTTATTTCTGCCCAAAATATAGATTGTGGATACCCGTTAGAACTGCCTCGACGAGGCGGTTCTTACGAGTACCCGCAATCTATATTTGTGAGCAGAAATAAGAAAAATAATGCATACCCATGCAAACACCAGATTTACTATATAAAAGTGGGGTTTAAGGGGTTCAAAATCATATAGGCATGTTTTCGTGATACCTACTTTTTGACATGTGGGGGTGGCCATAAAAAGGGAGTCATTAAGAAAACACGCCTATACAAATACATTGTCACCTTTATCGCCGGAAAATGAGAATTTTAGGATGAAAAATTGTGATATTTTTCTTATTTCTGCTCAAAATATAGATTGTGGGCACTCGTTAGAACCGCCTCGATGAGGCGGTTCTAACGAGTACCCACACTCTATATTTTAGAGCAGAAATAAGAAAAATAAGGTATACCCCCGGAAACCCCAGTTTTACAATATAAAAGTGGGGTTCAAGGGGGTCAAAATTATATAGGCGTGTTTTCGTGATGTTTTTTTTCATTATAGCACGAGAAACTCGATAATGAAATAACAACAGATTCTTCTTAGCCAAATAATGTCAGTCATAGAGTTATATAGAATCGTCTCTTGGATTTTGTTTGTTTGATTTGAGGTTTAACTTCCCTGTCAACACTGTAAAGGTTATTTTGGAGACGTTGCTTCCAATTTTGTGGGACTTTTACCCAACATTGAGATGAAATGACATCTCAAGCCCTGTCGCCCAATGAAACCAATAGGGTTTATCAGCATGGACGGTCCGCCTCGCACCGCGGTTCCTGGACAGGCTTAGATCCTCTAAGGGGTTTACCAGTACTAGTGTGCGGGCCGGATTCAGCTCTGCGTGGAAGCATCATGCAGCCCATATATTTCTTCAAGGCCCTATGGGCGGGGGCTAAATCGTCTCTTAGAATTCTGAGTGTATCCAAAAGCAACAAAATTCCCTTTACTAGGCAAACATGTCCAGGTTGTATAATTTAATAATGACTGCTCTGAAACTGATACATTTGCATATAAACGTGCAATATATATTTTTCTTTTGTTTACTTACAAATATGAATTGTGTGTCAGTGTGTCCGTTGGAAGCCTCAAAGAGGCGATTCCTAACATTTACCCCCAATCTATATGTAGCTTGAATTAAAAAAATATTGAAATCCTTGTAAAGTCTTTTTTAACCACTTGAATATATAATCAAAAGTCATAAATCCGACAACGAATGGCGAATCAGACTGTTAAGTCCAACGCTTATAGTTTGCAAGGCTACAAATAATTTTTCTTCAACAATTTATGTGTAAGGCAGAAATCAGAATAAATATGATAGTTTTATTTTTACAACTGACAAAAATGTTTTCTATCACATTGTTTTCGTCTGACTGGTGATCAGGCGGACGCGGATTCGATTCCTGCCGGGATCGGCAGGATTCTGACGTGGAGATTGATCATGTAATCTTTTCTACGACCATTCTCTCCTTTCCACTGATTCAAGAAGGGCAGTTGTCAGTTTCTGGTGAAAGAATGTGCACTGTACTGATTAACTGTTTACGTATAAGCTTGCCCAGGAAAATTGTGGATAGGTAAACTGACCAGCTCAATAATGACCTAAAATAGTGTTGACTGGGCCATTAAACTCCAATACAAATAAAAAAAAAAAAAAAAAAAAAAAACAGCACATTGTTGTGTTTTATAAATGGCATGAACTGATCGCTCATATAAGAATTTAGTTTATTTTGAACAGCCACAGTGATTCATAAACATAAGAATTTCTTTTTTAGGTCGGAGAACTTACTAAATCCTGTAAATCCAGTACCAGGCTGTTGTGTGACTATCCCTACACCACCAGTACCGCTACCCGATGTACCATTGCCACTCCCGCTGATGGCTACAATAAGAGTTTAAAATGCACATCACGCAAACACGCCTATATAATTTTGACCCCATTGAACCCCACTATTATATAGTAATACTGTGGTTGACAGGGCTAAGCCCTATTTTTCTTATTTCTGCTCTAATATTTTAGAGCAGGAATAACAAAAATACGTTTAATCCCTGTAAACCCCAGTTTTCCTATATACAAATGGCGTTCAAGGGGATCAAGTTATATAGGAGTGTTTTCGTTATGTTAATTGCATAATGCAAAGCTCTGGTCAATACTAAACTGACAACATTTTATAGTGTGTGTCCTTCTCATAAATTTTAAAATGACATCATCGTTTGATTTTTGGGCGAGTGCTTATGCGTATCCATGCTTATAAGCCCTGTTGGTTTCATTGGGCGGCAGGGCTTGAGATGTCATTTCATCTCAATGTCGGGTAAAAGTTCCACAAAACTGGAAGCAACGTCTCCAAAATGACCTTCACAGTGTTGACGGGGACGTTAAACTTCAAATCAAACAAACAAAAAAAAAACAACAAATAAATATTTATGATTAGGACACGCTACATCTGCTGCCGACTCGTGCATATTCACAGCCTCGTGCTTTGTGGATGAAAACGACCTTACGATTGGATGTTTTAGATAGGAGGGCAGTCCGACTGACTGCATCTACATGTATTTTTGGCTACAATGGTCCAAAGAAGCAGTTTCAGACAAGCTGCTTACCGCGATCTGAGCTGCGCCAAGCAAAAATATATCATCGCGTGAACAAGTCCGTGAAATGAAGACCCACTAAACCCCACTTTATATAGAGAAAACTAGAATTTATGGGGATATACATTATTTTTTATTTCTGCTCCAAGACATAGGTTTTGGGTACTCGTGAGAACTGCCTCACTGAGGCGGTTCTAACGAGCACCCTTAACCTATGTTTTGAGCATTTATAAGAAGAATATCACTGATTTTCATCAGAAAAGTAGCCATTTTTGAGATTCGAAAAATGCACTATGTTGCACGGGTGAGTTATCGTAATGTATTCGTAGATATACACTAATAGAAAATTCCTGACAGTCTGTTTATCCAACCTGTTTCAAAGGCAACTGTTATAGATATTTCACAGTTTCGGGTCGATTCGATTGTTTATCAATCGACCCAAAGTAATTAAGCATAGAAGGAAGGTCACGTGACTATTACTGACTTGTCGGAAAGCCAGGTAATGGTCATTTATAGAAAATAGACGTGTAAGACTAACTATCAACAGAATCTGGACTGGAACCACCCAGTAAGCATTCTACATAAATCTACAGCGGGCCGTTAGCAGCCCGTCAGGGTAGCTGACGGGCCGCTAACGGCCCGCTGTAGATTTATGTAGAATGCTAGCAGGGCATGGGTTGGACTTGCCAAAAAGTGTTGACACAAATCAGACGCCAAAGAACGTTGCGTCTGATCAGGGTCTTCACTTTTTGCTAAAAAAAAATGGAATTAGGGGTATAACCCTCAGTCCAGGACTAATTTCCGAGTCTACACTCGAGATAGACACCATTTAAAGAAGGCGCCATCAGAAAATTTTAACATTTTTTTATTTAAATATTATTTTACATGTCGCTCTTTAATGGCCAAAACAACTTTCAGAGGTTTCATTGTAATAATTTTCTTACAAAATGTAAGTTATTTATCTGAATAGTATTACTTACAGCCGCACAATCCACAAAAGGCTGCACAATTCTTCTTGGCCCAGTCAACATAAGGATCTCTACACGAAGTCTGTGTGTACTCCGGACAGTTGCTCAGGACATCGTGGCATGATGAAGAGCCAGTTCCTAAAAGTATTAGAGTAAAAGTGATTATGCTTTACATCAATTACATCACGAAAACACGCCTATATAATTTTGAACCCCTTCAATCCCACTTTTATATAGAAAAACTTGGGATATAAGAAGAATATCACAATTTTGCATCTTAAAATTATTTCTCAAAATTACAGGGTTATAAACAGCTGTGTAAACCCCAATTCACATTACAATCACGTGAATGAACAAACCCTAAACCCCACTTCATACACAGAAAACTGGACCATATGTGGGTTTTCAATTTTTTTCTTAACTCTGATCCTAAACATAGGTTGTGGGTACATTTGAAAACTGTCTCAATTATTTTTTTATTATTTCTAATCCAAAACATAGGTTGTGGGTACTCGTTAAAACGACCTCAACGAGGCGGATCTTACGCGCAGCCATAACCTATTATTGCAGTATAAATAATAAAAACATCGGAAATGTAGCCATTTTGGAGATTGGAAAAATGCATGATGGTACACGGAGCGATAACACATCCTTGTTTTGTTTATGTAATTAAAGGTTTAACGTCCCCGTCAATACTGTATAGGTCATTTTGGAGAAGTTGCTTCCAATTTTGTGGGACATTTACCCGACATTGAGATGAAATGACATCTCAAGCCTTGTCGCCCAATGAAACCAATAGGGTTTATAAGCATGGACGGTACAACTCGCGCCGCTTTGCCTGAGCCGGTTTAGATCCTCTAAGCGGTTTACCAGTACTCGTGTGCGGTCGGATTCAGCTCTGCGTGGAAGCATCATGCAGCCCTTCTATTTCTTCAAGCCCCGATGGGCGGGGGACATAGTGGATTTTTTCACATCTCCATAATAGCTATTTTTCTATATATAATTTATTTTTATCTAATCTCCATGCATACATTGGTTGTGGATGCTCGCCTCATTCTGGCGGTTCTAACGAGTACATTACGATAACACATCCGTGTGATATAATGCATTTTCATACCTCAAAAAAAGGCATTTTTTCTGATGAAAATTTGTGATTTTTCTTTTCTGTATTCCAAACATAGGCTTTGGGTGCTCGATAGAACCGCCTCATTAAGACAACCTTTGTCTTGGAGAAGAAATAAGGAAAATGATGATTACCCCTGTAAACCCCAGTTTTCGCTATATAAAGTGGGGTTTACGGGGCCTTTATTTCACCTTACTTTTAAGTTGTGTATGCCAGACAAGGCTAATTTTAGGAAACAATTGGACGTTTGGGTATATAATAAAATGGATATAGACTTTATTTTGTGAAATATCGGTACCCTTTTGCTCGTGCAAAATATTTCACAATCCTCGCAATTTGGTGCGTCCTGTCGTGCCGAATATTTCCCTCTATAAAGTCAAAATCCTATAAATATTATGTTTCCAATACTTGCATTATAAACAGATAAATTAATAATTGAAGGGGTCAGTGCAACAAGGGACCTAACTCCACTTTTAGGCAAAATCGACTGCACCATGTGATATATACCATGCAGAAACCCATATTCCTCGTCGTATTGGCTCCCTGCTGCAGACAGTCGAATTAGATAGGCTTTAACGCATTACGAAAACACGCCTATACAAATACATTGCCATTTTTTTGGCCAAAAGTTAGAAATTTTAAGATGAAACATTGTGATATTTTTCTTATTTCTGCTCAAAAACATATATTGTGTGATATTTTTCTTATTTCTGCTCAAAACATAGATAGTGGGGACTCGATATATATGTTTTTGAGCAGAAATAAGAAATATAATGTATACCCCCTTAAACCCAGTTTCACTATATAAAATTGGGATATGAGGGGGTCAAAATAATATAGGCGTGTTCTCGTAATGGAATTACAAAAATGGCCTCACTCTATTTTGGAAGTTTAAGCAACACAGGGACCAACTCCATAAAGTCTTATTCGACTTAATTTCATAGTTTCTTTGTCTACCAATATCAGTTCTCATCCTTTACGCTGAATTGTGCAGTATTTTATACAAACCCAATCATTTCCAGCCCCATTCAGTCATTTCGGTAATTTTAACATGGATTGAATTTTGATGATGGATTTAGGACCTTTATGTAATTAAAAACGATGAAAATCTGCGAAAATTATGTGTTGCATATGTTACATTCCCATTTTAATGCAGTTTTCATAAGAAATCAACTTTGCGCACATAAGCATCTGCTGTACTGTCATACAATTTCTATAAGCAGTTTTCTAATTTATGAAATTTGGAGTTGTGCCCCTTGTTGCACAGACAAAACCGCCGAAATCAATGATTTTTTCCTATTTACTTGTTTAAAAGCAGTGAAATAATCATATCGTCTCCTCAATTCAACGTTTTCCAAAGTATCCTGTCATTGTATGCAATATAAATCTCCTTATTCTGCGTTTCTTAAAAAAATCTTGTTCGTATATTTCTCGAAAAACTGAAAAACGGACTTGTTGCACTGGCACCTTCGAATGTGTGCACTCATACTCCTTTAAGGGGAATGGGAACACCTGGCAGATTTATCCGCCATTTTTTAAAGGGAGACAACTTTCGGGACTTCCTGTTCGCTTTTCTATAAACTTAATCCCACTGAAAAAGGGTCTACTCTTAAAGGAAAGAATTTGCTCCTCCGGAGCAAATTCTTTCCTTTAAGAGTTGACCCCTATTGACAAGGGAGACAAAAATACTTTTGCAGGAGTTGCCTCCCCTGAAGGTGCTCACATTCTCCTTAAACCGCCTCATGTGGTGTTGTTCTAACGATCACGGATGCTCTGTTGACTGGAGTATAAATTATACAACACATCCCATTTTCATCTAAGAAAATATATCTCACATGAGTGTATTTTCCTGAGGTTATGCTTGAAGAAACATGGTGCCTTGAACCTAAACCTTATCAAACCATCACGAGAACACGCCTATATAATGTTGACCCCCTTGAACCCCACTTTTATATAGGAAAACTGGGGTTTACAAGGGTAAACCTTATTTTTCTTATTTCTGCTCTAAAATATAGATTGTGGGTACTCGTTAGAACCGCCTCATCGAGGCGCTTCTAACGAGTACCCGCAATCTATATTTTGAGCAGAAGTTAGGAAAATATCAAAATTTTTCATCCTAAAATTTTCGATTTTTTTGGGGCTAAAAAAATTACACTGTATTAGTATAGGCGTGTTTTCGTAATGAAACTATTTGCAGCATTTTATGTCAACACATCCATGGATATAGAGCATTTTTATCACATCTCCAAGGGGCTATTTTTCTGATGAAATTCCATGATATCCTTCTTATTTATACTACAAATATAGGTTCGCCCCCGCCCATAGGGGCTTAAAGAAATATATGGGCTGCACGATGCTTTCACACAGAGCTGAATCCAGCCCGTACACTAGTACTGGTAAACCGCTAAGAGGATCTAAGCCTGTCCAGGAACTGCGGTGCGAGGCTGACCGTCCATGCTAAAAAACCCTATTGGTTTCATTGGGCGACACGGCTTGAGATGTCATTTCATCTCAATGTCGGGTAAAAGTCCCACAAAATTGGAAGCAACGTCTCCAAAATGACCTTTACAGTGTTAACGGGGACGTTAAACCTCAAATCAAACAAACAAACTACAAATATAGGATATTGCTCCATGAGGCGGTTCCACCCCCAATAAACCCCAGTTTTCTTTATATAAAGTGGGGTTTAGGGGGGCCTTCATTTTACGGACTTGTTCAAGTGATGTACATGTATAAATAATAATAATGGTCCCGGATATTTAGAAGGAATTAAAAGTAGGATTCTCTCTGACACAATTATTATACTCACTGAAGTTTTTGGGCGTTTTTCTAGACATTCTTACATTCTAATTGTGTAGTAAAGAATAAGAAGGCACCATTTTGGCCCCGTCAAGCGATTTTGGTACTTATCGCCTATGCGAACAGCGAAGGTTCAGGCGAGCCTGCGCACCCGCGCAGTCCCGCCAGAACCTTCGCTGCTCGCTCATACAAGCAATTAATAAAGAGGAACCTTCACACAGAAAGCCATATCCCTGGCCCCTCTGAATGGCTGGGCATGCGCAGTTAAAAATTTGTCATGACGGAATGCTCGAAGACACAAATTCGCTTGGCGTGGTTTCATTTTTCCATTGTCCTTACCTGTGAATGTACCTCCTGTTCCAGTTCCAGTACCGCCAGTACCGCCAGTTGCGGTACCACCAGTTCCGGTACCACCGGTTCCTGTCCCGGTTGCACCCGTTGCCGGTACTTGCTGGGTTGCTGGAAAGGAAATCAAACCGAAAATGATGACAGTATATGAGACCAGTTGTATTGGTTTCATATATGTTTGGAAAAACAACCGTATGATCAGTAGGAGAGTTGCTATGTCCGTTGTCAAGATTGTAATTTTTGTAAGCTTCCGAAAAAGGGATTGTTCTTATAGCAAAAATAATTGCGAAATCGGAAGCTATTTCCGGTCATTTTAGCATGCTCAGATAGTCGTAAGAAATGATAAAATTTGCATTCACAAGCAGAAATAAAAACATCAACCCTTTCTTTGACGTTTCATAACTTCAGTTATGGATGTCACTGCGATGGAACGTTTTCGTAGTTTCGTTTATCGGTAACCCATTTTTTAAAAAGAAACTTGGTCAGACAGTACCGGTCAGTTATTTTCGAATAAAAATTGGCATGATTACATTTTGGCCCAAATTTTCCCTACATGTTTGTTATAACTTGATTTATCTTTCAGCTGAGTATCTACACTAAATAGGCACAGTATCGGAAATGTTGACGTCAGAAGTTGGGTCAATATTTGACCTAGTCGCAACGCTTGTACACAAAAGTTCTAACACACATGGCTGTGTAAAGTAAACGGTAGAAAATATATTCAACATCTAAATGCCTTCAGACGGCGTGTTTTGTCAAAACACTTAAGAATCTTGGTTGTCAGACCACAATTAAACTAGCTGCCTCTGGATTGCTTTATTTTTGTCGGTAAGTAATGCATTTTTCATGCTGCTTTCTGACGTGTCACCAGTAACAATTCTGATACTGATACGGCTAGAGCCGTTTGTTAACACGTATCCTAGATCTAACCTGGACGTGTTTTGGTTTTCAACACGCCAATCCATCACGAAAACACGCCTATATAATTTTGACCCCTCGAACCCAACTTTTATATAGTAAAACTGGGGTTTGCAGTGGTGAACCTTATTTTTCTTATTTCAGCTCTAAAATATAGATTGTGAGTACTCGTTAGAACCGCATCAATAAGGCGGTTCTAACGAGTACCCAAAATCAATATTTTGAGCAGAAATAAGAAAAATAACACAAATTTTTATATGAAATTGTTCCCTTTTTTCGGCGTTAAACTTTGCAATGTATATGTATAGGCATGTTTTCGTAATGCACTGCAAAGCCGCATCCCTATTTCGATCACTATCTCTTGCCCTCTCACGCTGTCTCTCTCTCTCTCTCTCTCTCTCCCTCTCATTCTCTCTCTCTCTCTCTCTCTCTCTCTCTCTAATGTATAGATCTGACGGTATTCCATTGGTACCCTGCCCATCTGGGTTTGAAGAAAAATGGATTAGGCTGCATGGAGCTAATATGCAGAGCTGAAACCGACCAAATTTGAGCACTGATAAACCACTTCGGTCTAAGCTTGTCCAAGAAAAGTGGTGCGAAATGGACCGCTTCCGAAACTCTTGCTGTTTCTTTGGGCAGTAGGCTTGAGATATCATTTCATCTCAATGTTGGGTAAAAGTCTCACAGAATCTGAAGCAACGTCTTCAAGATGACCTAAAATAGTGCTGACGGGAACGTTAAACAACAACACAAACAAACAAACTGAAACATGTCACAAATGAGTATATGGGCGAATTTTACAAGAGCCCATAGGCCTTTGTTTTTGTCTCATGCCGTGAACACTGTCAAGAATTTTTTTTCTCATCTATCTTTCTGAGTCTGTCACTTTTTGGCCAATACCTTACTCAGATAACCCTTTCGCCTCAGATTTTCTGCTATGGTCTCGACCATCTTAATTCTTTGATTTTGGCCTTGACCATTGATGTAAATATGGGTTCAAGCACAAGTCTGACATTTACAGAAAATAGTGCACAGGTAGGTCCTGATGTTTGCTACAAAAATAGAATGAGGGCGCTCCACTGCTCATTAGAATGCTCAAACTGTTAAAGTCAGCAAGGCCTGACAGATCAAAATATTTTCCATTTGCCCACTGTGCAGTAAAACAATTTTCCACAGGGCCGCTGTTATACATGTGTGTTGACTGGCCAGGCCAACTTCACTTTGTTCCAAACATAAGAGTACATAAAAATCGGACAGATATTGAACGTGTGACTTGATACGCAGTGAAGTGCACAGCTACCAAAAGGGTTAACCCTGTGGGCTGTTGTCATACAAAAAAGCCAGCATTTTCTCTCTTTTTTTCAGGTCTCAGTGGCAGAAGTGGAATTTCACATATTATGTGGAGCAAATATGATAGAAAATAATATCAAATAAAATAATAAAAAAAAACAACATACTTTTGCCTTAATTTCAGCTGGCCTTTAAGACACAGCTGCAGATAATGAGGATAATGTTGGGATAAATTTTCTTGTTTTTCATATTAAGATAATTCACCTTAATTAATATGCAGTTCTAAAAAGGACCCACAGCAAATATTTCTATTATGAAACAAGTTAAATATCCATAAAATTATGACACAATATATATTATTGATAGATATTTATAAACAAATAAAATGTTGTCATACAAAAAAGCCAGCAGTTTCTCTCTTTTTCAGGTCTCAGTGGCAGAATTGGAATTTCACATATGACGTGGAGCAAATATGATATAAAATATTATCAAATAAAATAATAAAAAAACAAGCTAATTTTGTCTTAACTTCAGCTGGTCTTTAAGACCGAGCTGCAGATTATGAGGATAATTTTGGGATAACGTTTCTTGTTTCCCATATTAAGTTCATTCACTTCAGTTAATATGCAGTTCTAAAAAGGACCCACAGCAAATATTTCTATTATGAAACAAGTTAAATATTCGTTCATTATCCTTGTTATACTTCTTATAAAGCATTGCACGCCTGGTTAATTTCCATTGATATGAGGCTTAACATCCCAGTCCGACATTGAGATGAAATGACATCTCAAGCCCTGTCGCCCAATTAAACCAAAAGGGTTTACAATGTATAAGCATGGACGGTCCGACTCGCACCGCTTGCCTGGGCAGACATATATCCTCTAAGCGGTTTACCAGTACTCGTGTGCTGTTTTTTTTTTTTGTTGTTGTTTTTTTTTTGCTCCAGGATTTCAGTGGTTTCTTGCTGTCGAGTCCTCACCGTTGTTTAATCTCTGTGGTTGTTTGATTATTTGTGTTCACGGAGATGCTGCACTGACGAGTTAGGAGGCCTTCATGCGGACTGAACAAATTATTTGTCTAAATCGCGACGGAAGTAAGGGCGAGGATTGTGGCCACGTAAAATCGATTTGAGCCCCCAGTGGCATTCATTTCCGCTGACCGTTCCAAGGCAGTTCTTCTGTCACGGTTTATTTTTGTTATGGTTTGTCTTTGGGTATTTGTGTCGCTTGTGTAATTTTATTTTGGATAGCCTGTTGGCCATTTTGTGGGAAAGTGACTGTCCTTTTGGCTTTCGACTGTTGGTGTTTCTATTAGGGTCTGATGTTTCATGTGTGTGTGCCTTTCCCTTTGGTGTCTCTGATGGGAGCTGTGGGCTGATTGTATCCATTCCTGATCATTGCTTCCACCAGATACCTGCCTTTCAATTAGGTTTTATAGTATAAACCGATACACCTCTATTTGAAATACAGGTGACACTTTGTTTAACTCATCATATGCCGAGATATTGCTATTTCTAAGGTAGAGATACAAGTACCAGTGTCTGATTTTTGTTTGGTTTTGTTTTTAATTGAGGTTTTTGTCCCCGCCAACACCTTTATACCCGACATTGAGATGAAATGACATCTCAAGCCCTAGCACCCAAGCATACCATTAAGGTATCTGTATATGAAATACATATAAATTATTGCACAACCCTCAGCTGTGTCAGTGGAAGTGACAATTTTTTTAGCTTTTCTTAGCCGAAGTAGAAGTAAAACAAAGATCAGGAATCGATACAATACACTTACTCCACCCATCAAAGACACCAAAGGGAAAGAAACACAAACATGAAGCGACCAGACCATAATGGATACCTAAACAAAAGAAGGCCATAAGGACAGTTACTTTCCCACAAAATTCCCAAATGGCCATCAAAAATGAAAAGACATAAGTGATACACACAAGTGAAGTCTCATAATCGGCTAATAGGATGATTATGCTCTGTCCTCTTTAAATTCTTCTTTCAAAGGGACGATTTCAAAAAATTGTGATAAGGTCCAGGACACAATCTTGGCCATATATAGACGATCGTGCACTTGATGTCACTTAACAGTTCATTACGAAACGCACCTATTCAAATATATTGAAAATTTTACCACAGAAAAATGAAAGTTTTCAAAAGAAAAAAAATCTGATATTGTTTCATATTTCTGCTTTAAACATGAATTGTGGGTAATCAATAGAACGGTCTTGCTAACAAAGGCTCCAACGAGTATCCACAATTTACATTTTATTGTGGGTATTCATACGAAATGCCTTGACAAGGTAGTTCTAACGAGTACCCACACAATGATATTGAACAGAAATAAGAAAAACAATGTACCTTCACTGTGAACCCGAGTTTACTGTATAATAGTGGGGTTTCAGGGGTAAAAATTATATAGCCGCGTTTTCGTGATGAATGTATGGAATGAGCATGTGTGCGATTTCATAAATATCATGTGAAATGACCACAAATGTAAGATTGTATTTTATCAATTGCTGAAGAAGTTCAAAAGAAATTCAATATTTTATTACAGATGATCAATCATTTGTGGGTCAACTGATAAATTCCGACAAATAGTTATTGATGCCCGTAAGCTTTCCGTCTGCAATTGAACCTGTGCTACTGTTAAATGATATGTTTTACGGCCCAGTCAACACATAAGATCATGTTGGGATGGTCAGTTACCATCACTGTCCCTGGACAGGTTGAGATACAAGCGATTTTCCAGTTTCTATTGGAACAATTGTAACACCCCAACGTCAGTAGCAGGCAACAGCGTGTGAGTCAATGGCTGAGTCCTCAAGCAACATCCATGTTAATAAAAAGTCTCCTTAGAGATGGGACATTAGTTAAAGGACTGATGGCGTTGAAAAAAAAAACATAATAAACAGGGCACACCTGCTGCAAGCACACCAGGCTATTGTGGTACTGGGCAGTAGGGCTTGAGATGTCATGTCATCTAAATATCGTGTAAAAGTTCCAAGAAATCGGAATCAAGGTCTCCAAAATGACCTAAATGATGGGGATGTTGATGAGGATGTAAAATCTCAATTCAAACAAACAAATCAAACACCCTGTCACTGTATTCTACACGGCACCGCGTCCCACATCTGACACTGTGACTATAGTTGACCATGTAGAAACTCCATTTAACACTTTTTTTTAGCCATGCTATTAGTAAAACATGGAGTGTGGTCATATGCTTAGAGACTGGCAAAAAGTGTAGACCCAGCGGCAAAGCATGTCGGGCCAACGTCGGACCGAATAAAAGCTAGGGCTGGCTAATCGGAGCTGAAGAGATAATCGATTATCGGTCCTGTCAATGCGATCGGTAACCGATTAGTAATCGCTAAGTTTTTTTGTCATTATTTTACTTGTCTGGCTTTCTGTCTGAGCATGACTCTTACCATATGTTGCACATAACCATATGTATATTTGAACAGACAGGCCTGAGCAAACAGTGAAGACCCAGATGAGACGCCGCATAACGCGGCGTCTCATCAGGGTCTGCACTGTTTGCCACTCATCCAGCTATTTTATGCATAATTTTGGGTGGTAAATTGTACCTATCAAGTAATCGATTAAAAGCAACTCAGAAATGATAATCATTTTTGTGGAGATTATCGATCGATTAATCGGTTATACGATTAATCGTGTCAGCCTTAATTAAAGCGATATAACGTCGTATCGCTGTCGGCCGGATGTTGGCCCGATATTTGGTGCTAGCTGGGGAACCTAATCAGACACCAAAAATACAGCATCTGATCAGGATCTACATAATGCTGGTCAAATCTGGCTATTGACTAATTGAAACTGAGGATGCGCTTGAACTGGCAATTAGCAGAGCAAGTGCTAATTCTGTCTACAAAAGTGGTTGATCTTGATTGTTTAATAGATGGGTAAATAAGGTTATATTGTTTTTTTCGTATATGACGTCCCTCAAACTAAAGATAGACGTCACAAATAGATATAATGATTCATTGTTTTGGTTGTTGTTGACGGACTATGTGTTTTGGCAGACTCTTAGAGGCTGTTTTTGAAACCAATGGAATAATAAATTAAATTATAGAACATATTGTGTTCAAGAGGATTCAGATTTGCCCTTGAAACCTGATGAACTGCAAACGGGGGAAATAAATCAGTAGCTGAAATGTCTGTGTGTCTCCTTATTTTCCAGTGTTTACAGCCATGGATGGTTTTTGTTCGTGTTCAACGACCGCAAGTATTTCATCTTTATGGGAATGAAAAAAAACGGTAAGAAATAGAAATTTAACCTACTTGCAGATTATTCAATTTCCGATTAAATGATTATGGAGAAAAAAATCCAGTTTATCGCTAAATATATAAATTTTCGTCTTTTCTGAAACCACTGAAACGACCACGATTATTACCAAGTTTATCACGTTCGTATGCACACTGTTTGCTAAGAAGTGTGTTTGTTTTGTTTTTCATTGTAACGAAATGCATTAAACGTTTCTTACATTACGATAACAAATCCGTGTGATATAGTGCATTTTTCAAACCTCAAAAAAGATATTTTTTCTGATGATAATTTATGATATTTTTCTTATTTATACTCCAAACAAAGGTTTTGGGTGCTCGTTAGAACCGCCTCATTGAGGCGGTTCTAACGAGTACCCACAACCTATGTCTTGGAGCAGAAATAAGGAAAATGGTTTTACCCCCGTAAACCCCAGTTTTCTCTATATAAAGTGGGGTTTAGGGGGTCTTTATTTCACGGACTTGTTCACGTGATGTCTATCTATTTTTCATAGATTGATTAAATGAGACAGGCTAAGTCGAAAGCTAGACATTTCGACTGTACAGACATTTTCATCTTTGAATAATAGTCCCATCGAAATTTTTCACGAGAAAAATGTTTTTAAATCTACCTACGCCGGCCTCTGAGATTCGCTACTGGATATTAAACTGTTTTCATTATCAAAACAACCTACCTGACGTCATTTTTTTACCTTTTAATAAAGGAAAAGTACAAAAACAGTTGAGGATTATGCAAATTTGCTCGACCAAGTGAGAACTGCGATACGTGATAAAACGCCGAGTTAAACTCCCCAAAGGGATTCTACTCCAACAGTCCACACTTGCAAAATTGCAATGGATGCTGTGAGCGGGAAGCGGTACGAGCTAATATCGCACCACTCCTATTCTCAGAACTTAGCTCCTAGTGACTTTTTCCTATTCCCAAACTTGAAAAAGGATATCCGTGGGCGTCTTTTCCGGTCCAGCGAAGAAGTCGGGGCGGCAGTTGAGGAGAAGGGTCGAAGACAAGGACCCATTCTTCTTCAGTTCCGGGCGGATGGCTCCGGGACAGCGCTGATCCAAGTGTATCATTCTACAGGGCAGTTACATCGAAAAGGAAAAGATCGATCTCACCCAGAAATAAGTAAGGCTGGTGTTTTATTGACTCGCTCTCGTACATGCCTATATAATTTTGACCCCCTCCCATAAACCCCACTTTTATATAGGTTTGCCGGTGGGTCAGGCCTCAGATTCTATGACGGTTCCAACGTAAAGGCCTATTGAGAATTAGAGAGATCTAATTCAAGGTAATGTTGGTTGGTGCCTGATGCTCTGTCTCTGGTCGGGCCCATCGGAGTCTAACTGTTGGTTTTCTTTTGCTCCAGCATTTCAGTGGTTTCTTGCTGTCGAGCCCTCACCGTTGTCTCACCTCTTTGGTTTTTTGATTATTTGTGTTCACGGAGATGTTGCACCGATGAGTTAGGAGGCCTTCATGCGGACTGAACAAATTATTTGTCTAAATTGCGACGGAAGTAAGGGCGAGGATTGTGGCCACGTAAAATCGATTTAAGCCCCCCAATGGAAATCTTTCCACTGACCGTTCCAAGGCGGTTCTTCTATGGCGATTTATTTATGTTGTTGTATGTTACTTACTGTGTGTATCACTTGTGTCTTTTTATTTTGGATGGCCATATGGCCATTTTGTGGGAAAGTAACTGTCCTTATGGCCTTCCTTTGTTTAGGTTTCCATTATGGTCTGTTGTTTCATGTGTGTGTGTCTTTCCCTTTGGTGTCTTTGATGGGTGGAGTAATTTAATTGTATCGATTCCTGATCTTTATTTCACTTCTACTTTACAGCAGTATTCATTATTTCTGCTCAAAACAAAGATTGTGTGTACTAGTTTGAACGGCCTTGTCGAGGCGGTTCTAACGAGTACCCACAATCTATGTTTTTGAGCCGAAATAAGAAAAAAAATTAATACTTTCCATTTGAAAATTTCATATTTTGCTGGTAAAATTTTCTAAATATTTGAATAGGCGTGATTTAGTAATCATGATGTTTTCTTCTGACAACGACTTGCCAAGGTGATACAGCTATGATGTTATCTTTAGAAAGAAACAGCAGTGCACGGGCATTTAAAAAGAAGCAAATTTGATTTTGCTAAGACCTCTGGAAAGTAGCATTAAATGGGTGTTTATTTCATGGACATTATCAAATTTGAATTGTCAATACTTACAGCACAAGTTGCAGTATAGTGGACAGTTAGCTTTTGCCCAACCCACGTATGATCCAGTACACGCTTGCTGACCATAACGGTCACAGTTTGGAATAGCATCTCGACAAGGCCCCGTTGAAGCGGGCGTTGAGACTGGACCTGTGTCTAAAAGGACAAAAAAGAGGGGAAATAAGCCTGTGCTAAGGAAATTCTACTGAGTACACAGCGATTCTACTGAGTACACACAGCATACATTTCTACTGAGTACACACAGCATACATATCATAAAACATCGAAAAGAAGTCGCAAAATTATCCTTGTTATGTCTCCTGGTAGAAGCCCTCAGTGGCCCAAACTACCCTTGTCTGGAAAGTCTTTAGTGGTCCCAAAGGAGTTTGAGCCATTGCAGGTCGACTGTAGTAGTTTTTGTAAATATAAGAAATATTTCCTAAGAACTCAAGAACGAGTTCAAAGGAGCTGTGGTAAACGACCCACCGTGTGCGAGTCATTAAAGTTTCACTGTCCATCATCTAGGCCCCCGCCCTTCGAGGCTTGAAGAAATAAATGGGCTGCATGATGCTTCTACGCAGAGCTGAAGCCGACCGCACACGAGTACTGGTAAACTGCTTAGATGATCTAAGCCTGGCAAGGCAAAGCGGCGCGAGTTGGGCCAGCTTATAAACACTATTGGTTTCATTGGGCGACTGGGCTTGAGGTGTCATTTCATCTCAATGTCGGGTAAAAGTCCCATGAAATTTGAAGTAACATCTCCAAAATGACCTATACAGTGTTGAAGGGGACGTTAAACCTCAAATCAAACAAACAAACAAACAAAACTGTCTATCAGCTTTATCTCACATGAGTACTCTTAATGGAGTCAGATATAAATAAATGTAGTCTACTCACTATTGCCACAATATCCACAGTACTTGGCACAGTTCTGCGTTGCCCAGTCCTTGTAGTTATCCTCACAGACATAAGCCCCGAAGGTCTGCTGGCAGTTGACCAAATCTCTACAGGCGTTCTGTGGTGCGCATGTTAGTTTCTGACAACACTGGTCGTTGGGATCAATAGTAAAATGACAACCAGAAGGAACAGAGGCAATTCTTGGACATCTAGAAATACATTAAAGCTATAACGATTGGAACTGAAAACACAGAACCCATTTCAGTAAAAATAAGAAATGCTTTGGTTGACAAGTATACTTTGTTTTGTCTGATTTGAGGTTAAACGTCCCTGTCAAAATAAGTTAGGCCCTTTTTGGAGACGCTGATTCCAATTGTGTGGGACTTTTAATGATACTGAGATAAAACTATAATTGTAGTTTGTAAAACACTATGCCCCCGGCTATATGTTTGCCCTAAATGACAAAATTTTCGAAATGCCTTAATTTAATTAAATCAGATTATTTTTCAAAATTTGATCAGTTCATCTATTCATCATTATATATCAACCTGTCACGATTCAAGCTTTTTTTCTGTGCCAAAATGCCTGATAAAGAGTAATAAATTTTGGTCAAATTTTGATAAAATCATACCAATATTTAATCATTTGATTCGAAACTGCCTGGCAAGTTTTAGGAGTCTAGTCTATGCAGTTCTTGAAATATTTTGCACGCAAAAATTTTCCTTTTTTCCTGTGTTTAAATGCCTATATATTATAAGTCCAAAAAGGGGAAATATTTGGTCACATATTCATTAAATCATATCAAAATTTTACCAGATCATCTTCACATGGGTCCCAAATAGCCTGCATAATTTCAAGGGCCTAATCAAGTCTGTTCTTGAGATATCAGCTTACAAGCTTTTCCTCTGCCAAAATACCCAAGTCCACAAAGGGACACAATTTGGTCAAAATACCAAAGAGATGAAACAACGGCGAGGACCCGACAGCAAGAAACCACTAAAATGCTGGAGCAAAAGAAACCAACAGTAAGAGTCGACAAAGGGGCATAATTTGTCAATTTGTCATAAATTTTCACAAAAATTTTATCAGTTTATCCTCACATTAGGTCCAAACAGCCTGCAAAGTATCAAGAGCCTAGCCCAAGCGGTTCTTGAGATATTTTGCTCAAAAGCTTTTTTATGCCAAAATGCCCAAGTCCACAAAGGGGCATACTTTGGTCAATTGTTTCATGAAATTATATCGGCAAAATTTAATCAGATCAACTTCACATGGTTCCAAACAGCCTGCAAAATTTCAAGAACTTGCCCAAGTGTTTCTTGAGATATTTTGCTTTTCAACTTTTCCCATGCCAAAAAGACTAAGTCTGTAAATGTGCATAATTTCGTCATTTGTTATTATAAAACTATACTAAAATCTAATTAGATCATTTTCACATTGGTTCCAAAGAGCCTGCAACATTTCAAAGCCTAGTCCTAACGGTTCGTGAATTAATTTGCTTTCAAGCTTTTCCTATGCCAAAATGCCTAAGTATATAAAGGGTCATAACTCTGCAATCAGATGCCTGACTAAAATGTTAAAAAATACGGATCTGTCAATCCACATATGAAATTTCAGAACCCTAGCATATATAGTTCCTAAGATATGATACATCATATGGGCCCCGTCAAGCGATTTTGGTACTTATCGCCTAAGCGAGCAGCGAAGGTTCAGGCGAGACTGCGCATCCGCGCAGTCTCATCAGAACCTTCGCTGCTCGCTCATACAAGCAGTGAATCAAGAGGAACCTTCAGACAGAAAGCCATATCCCTAGCCCCTCTGAATGGCTGAGCATGCGCAGTTAAAATTTGTCATGACGGAATGCTCGAAGACACAAATTCGCTTGGCAGGGCTCATATAGTGCGAGGCGGACCGACGAAAAGATGGACGAACGAACAAAGCAAAAGCAATATGCCCCCACCAACTTCGAATAATGAAATTTCAATCCCTGCCGCCCAGTGAAACCAAAAGGGCTTATATGAATAGACGGTCCGACTCGCACCACATTGCCTGGGCAGGCTTATTGCCTCCACTTCTATTTTAGACATTCTTAGCGGTTTACAAGTACTCATGTGCAGTCGGTTTCAGCTCTGCACGGAAGCATCATGCAGCCCAATCTATTTCGCCAAGCCCTGAAGAGCGGGAGCCTGCAAGTATACCTAAAGCCTCTAAGCGCACTTTAACAAAACTGTTTTCATAATATGAAATGGGTTTAATGATCCAAGTAGAAGGTGAAACATAAATTGTACAGTTCTAACACCACAGTGCTGAGCAAATCTCTAGCGACAATCCAATGCAATAAAGCTTTACAAAAAGTGCACATACTGGGACTCTTCACAAGCAGACGTGAAGGTAAAGCCAAACAGAAATTAAGGTTCATTACGCAAACACGCCTATACAAATACATTGCCATCTTTATCGCCGAAAAAATGAAAATTTTATGATGAAAAATTGTGATATTTTTCTAATTTCTGTTCCAAATATAGATTGTGTGCACTCGTTAGAACCGCCTCATCGAGGCGGTTCTAACGAGTACCCACAATCTATATTTTAGAGCAGAAATAAGAAAAATAAGGTAAACCCCGGAAACCCCAGTTTTATTATATAAAAGTGGGGTTCAAGGGCGTCAAAATTCTATAGGTGTTTTTTCATGATGACTCCGGAAAGCAACAAACAATCACAGAAATCTGACTGCTAACTTTCTTTAGTGTAAAGTAGAAGTAAAATGATACAATTAACTTACTCCACCCATAAAAGACACCAAAGGGAAAGAAATACAAACATTAAGCGACCAGACCATAATGGAAACCTAAACACTGTTCTAATGATAAAGTGAGTTAAGTAGAAGTAAAACAAAGATCAGGAATTGATACAATTAACTTACTCCATCCATAAAAGACACCAAAGGGAAAGAAATACAAACATTAAGCGACCAGACCATAATGGAAACCTAAACAAAGGAAGGCCATATGGACAGTTACTTTCCCACAAAATGGCCATATGGCCATCCAAAATAAAAAGACACAAGTGATACACACAGTAAGTAACAAACAACAACATAAATAAATCGCCACAGAAGAGCCGCCTTGGAACGGTCAGTGGAAGATTTCCACTGGGGGGCTTAAATCGATTTTACGTGGCTACAATCCTCGCCCTTACTTCCGTCGCGATTTAGACAAATAATTTGTTCAGTCCGCATGAAGGCCTCCTAACTCATCAGTGCAACATCTCCGTGAACATAGAAATCAAAGAACCACAGAGGTGAGACAACGGTGAGGACTCGACAGCAAGAAACCACTGAAATGCTGGAGCAAAAGAAAACCAACAGTTAGACTCCGATGAGCCCGACCAGAGACAGAGCATCAGGCCCCAACCAACATTATCTCTTTAATTTTCAATAAACCTTTACGTTGGAGCCGTCATAGAATCTGAGGCCTGACCCACCGGCGTGCAATTAAAGAGGGAAGCAAAGTTGCCAACCGTGATTGGGTTAACTACCATGCATGCAGTCTGTCGTATAATATCCATGTTGTACCCAATCTTTTTATATCGAAGAATGATTTTACGAAATTGGGTGCTGAAGTCATTGCGGTTATATATTTTTCTGAATTTATATAATAAGTCACCATAAAATTCGGGTTCCGATAGACCTTGTTGCAGAAGAGATTTAAGTCCAATATTGAATTTTGAAATTAAATCAGAATGGCGTCTATAAAATTTTGAAAAGGCTTTGCGTAGTTTATGGTACCGATAACCCTGATTAAGGAGTTTAGCCGTTAATAATTTATTACGAGTGTTGAAGTCAGTTACATGACTACACACTCTAGCAAATCGAATTAATTGGGAAATATAAACGCCATAGGATGGCGCTAAATACCTTAGGCTGTATGCCTTCTTTTTTTAGATAACGCGGTGGATTATTGTTCTTAACTCTACCCGAACTGAGGCTTTCCAAAGAGTTCCCATTCCACAGGTGCAGATGACGTCTGTACATATTTGTCAAACAAGAGGGCCAACTGGCCCTGTAGTGCTCACCTGTGTACCAGACAATCATGTTTAGAAATACCCACCGGGACTTGAAGAAATAGATTGGGCTACATGGTGCTTCCATGCAGAGTTTGAACCGAACGCAGATGAGTAGTGGTAAACAGCTTAGGGGTTCTAAGCCTGCCCACGAAAAGTGGTGCCAGTTGAACCGTCTATGCATTTAAACCCTATTGGTTTCATTGGGAAGCAGAGCTTAAGATGTCATTTCATCTCAATGTAGGGTAGAAGTCCCACAAATCTGGAAGCAAAGTCTCCAAAATGACCTACACAGTGTTGACGGGGGTGTTAAACCTCAAATCAATCAAAAACGGGGCCCTGTGGTTTCAGAAAAGAAGATTTTTCAAGTTGATCCATTATAAGTCTATTGGAATTAAGGAGCGCTGGCGAATGGCCAATTCAGACTCTAACGGGCCTCCATGGCTTAGTGGTTAAGAGCGCTGACTCTTGAACTTTAGGTCTCTCACTGCTGTGGTTCGAGCCCCGCTCGGGTCACATTTGAGACGCCAAGTTCTGCATCGGAAGGGCAGGTGGTTTTTCTCCGGGTACTCCGTTTTTCACCTGCCTATGATTAATGATCGGCTCAATATGAGTGAAATAATCTTGAAAGGCCCGTCAAACCAAAACCAAAACCAATTCAGACTCAAGTGGCATGGTTGGCAGGATTTATGTAGGAGACCACTTGACATTGCTACATACTAAATATCTAAGCTCTGGGCTTGATGGTTTCGGAGAAGAAGATTTTTGAAGTTTTTCCAGTATGTCTATAGGTGCTAATGAGCCCTGGGGCATGACAACTTTTGACCCAAAGGGTGACCATTTTATGTTGCTATATACTAAATATCTAAGGTTTGTACTTCATGGTTTCAGAAAAGAAAATTTTCAAAGCTTATTTTCCATTATTCCACTATTAGTTTATTGTAGTTACGGGCAACAAGATTTGGCCAATTTAGACTCTAGGGGCATGATTGGCAGGATTCATGTAGGCGATCACTCGACGTTGCTACATGCTAAATACCTTAGCTCTCGGCCTTATGTTTTCAGAGAAGAAGATTTTTGAAGTTTGTTTTTCATTTTAAGCTGTACATTTCAAGTCTATGGTAGGTAATGTGCCCATGGGCGTGACCAATTTTGACCCAAGTGGCATTTTTGGCAGGATTTATTAAGGTGACCATTTCATGTGCCTACAGACTAAAGATCTAACCTTTTGGACTTATGGTTTCAGAGGAGAAGATTTTTGAAGTTTTTTTCCATTATAAGTCTATGGGAGCTAATGAGCCCATGGGCGTCGCCAATTTTGACCCCAAGAGCATGGTTGGCAGGATTTATGTAGGTGACCACTTGGCGTTGCTACATGCTATATATTTAAGCTCTGAGCCCTGTGGTTTCAAAGAAGAAGATTTTTTTAGTTTTTTTCAATTGTAAGTCTATGGGAGCTAAAGAGCCCTGGAGTGTGGCCAATTTAGATCCCAGGGCCATAATTGGCAGGATTTATGTTGGTGACCACTTGACCTTGCTACAAACTAAATATCTAAGCTCTGGGCCTTATGGTTTCATAGAAGAAGATTTTTGAAGTTTCTTCCATTATAAGTCTATAGGAGCTGATGAGCATGGGTGTGGCCAATTTTTACCCCAGGGGCAGGGTTAGCAGGATTTATGTAGGTGGCTATTTCATGTTGCTAGATACTAAATATCTAAGTTCTGTGCTTCACAGTTTCAGAGAAGAAGATTTTGAAGATTTTTACCATTATGAGTCTATTGGAGCTAAAGGACCCAGGGACGTGGCCCATTTGGATCCCAGGGACATGATTGGCAGGATTTATGTAGGTAACCACTTGCCATTGCTAAATATATAAGCTCTGGGCCCTGTGGTTTCAGAGAAGAAGATGTTTGAAGTTTTTTCCATTATGGGTTTATGGGAGCTAAGGGCCCCGGGTTGGGGGCCCATTTGGACCTCAGGGGCATGATTGGCAGGATTTATGTAGGTGACCATTTGCCGTTGCTACATACTAAATATCTAAGATCTGGGCCCTGTGGTTTCAAAGAAGAAGAGTTTTTAAGTTTTTTTTCAATATGCATCTATGGGAGCTAAGGGGCCCAGGAGAGTCACTCAGTGGCCCAATTGGAACCCAGGGGCATGATTGGCAGGATTTATTTAGGTGACCACTTGTCTTTGCTACATGCTAAATATCTAAGCGCTGGGCCCTGTGGTTTCTGAGCAGACGATTTTTGAATCTTTTTTTTTTCATTATAAGTCTATATGAGCTAAGGGGCCCCAGGGTGTGGCCAATTTTGATCCCAGGGACATGATTGGCAGGATTTATGTAGGTGACCACTTGTTATTGCCACATGCTAAATATCTAAGCTCTGGGACCTGTGGTTTCAGAGAAGAAGATTTTTTAAGCTTTTTTTTCATTATAAGTCTATGGGAGCTAAGGGGCCCCAGGGTGTGGCCAATTTTGATCCAAGGGGCATGATTGGCAGGATTTATGTAGGTGACCACTTGCCATTGCTACATACTAAATATCTAAGCTCTGGGACCTGTGGTTTCAGAGAAGAAGATTTTTGCAGCTTTTTTCCATTATGAGTCTACAGGAGCTAAGGGGAGACCGTCCATGCTAATAAACCCTATTGGTTTCATTGGGCGACAGGGCTTGAGTTGTCATTTCATCTCAATGTCGGGTAAAAGTCCCACAAAATTGGAAGCAACGTCTCCAAAATGACCTTTACAGTGTTGACGGGGACGTTAAACCTCAAATCAAACAAACAAACAAACAAACAGGAGCTAAGGGGCCCCATGGCGTGGCCCGTTTGGACCCCAGGGGCATGATTGGCAGGAACGATGTAGGTGACCACTTGCGTTGCTACATGCTAAATATCTAAGTTCTGGGCCCTGTGGTTTCAGAGAAGAAGTTTTTTAAGCTTTTTTTTCCATTATGAGTCTATGGGAACAAAGGGGCCCGGGGCATGGCACATTTGGAACCCAGGGGCATGATTGGCAGGAATAATTTAGGTGACCACTTGCCGTTGCTACATGCTAAATATCTAAGCTCTGGGCCCTGTGGTTTCAGAGAAGAAGATTTTTGAAAAGTAGAAGTAAAACAAAGATCAGGAATCGATACAATTAACTTACTCAACCCATCAAAGACACCAAAGGGAAAGAAACACAAACAGGAAGGGACCAGACCATAATGGAAACCTATACAAAGGAAGGCCATAAGGACAGTTACTTTCCCACAACATGGCCATATGGCCATCCAAAATAAAAAGACACAAGTGATACACACAGTAAGTAACAAACAACAACATAAATTTTTTTTTTCCATTATGAGTCTATGGGAGCTAAGGGGCCGCGGGGCGTGGACCCCAGGGGTATGATTGGCAGGAATGACGTAGGTGACCACTTGCCGTTGCTACATGCTAAAAATCTAAGCTCTGGGCCCTGTGGTTTCAGAGAAGAAGCTTTTTGAAGCTTTTTTTCCATTATGAGTCTAAAGGAGATAAGGGGCCCCGGGGCGTGGCCCGTTTGGACCCCAGGGGCATGATTGGCAGGTATTATGTAGGTGACCACTTGCCATTGCTACATTCTAAATATCTAAGCTCTGGGCCCTATGGTTTCAGAGAAGAAGATTTTTGAAGCTTTTTTCCATTATGAGTCTATGGAAGCAAAGGGGCCGGGCGGGGCCCATTTGGAACCCAGGGACATGATTGGCAGGAATTATGTAGGTGACCACTTGCCGTTGCTACATGCTAAATATCTAAGCTCTGGGCCCTGTGATTTCAGGTAAAAAGATTTTTGAAGCTTTTTTCCATTATGTGTCAATAGGAGATAAGGGGCCCCGGGGTGTTGCCAATTTGGACCCAAGGGGCATGATTGGCACGATTGCCAGGATTTATGTAGGTGACCACTTAACATTGTTACAAGCTAAATATCTAAGATCTGGGCCCTGTAGTTTCCGAAAAGAAGATTTTTAAAAATTTTCCCATTATAAGTCTTTGGGAGCTATATGTTGCCATGGCAACCAGAATTCCAATTTGATCAGCCCAAAAACCTCATGCAGCCTTTCCCCCTACCTGATGATGCTTCACATAAAATTTGATCAAGATTGGCCTTGGGTTTTAGAGATATACTTATTTGAAAATAAGTACGGACGACGGACAAAATGTGATCACAAAAGCTCACCTTGTCATTACATGACAGGTGAGCTAAAGAATACAATGATATTTACTGACTCGAACACAGATGGCCCATTTACAGGGAATTTTTCCCATAACGCATTAGGAAAACACGCCTATACAAATACATTGCCTCCTTTATCGCCAAAAAAATGATGATTTTTTAAGATGAAAAATTACATATTTTTCTTATTTCTGCTCAAAATATAGAATGTGGGTACTCGTTAGAACCGCCACATCGAGGCGGTCCTAACGAGTACCTACAATCTATATTTTAGAGCAGAAATAAGAAAAAATAAGTTTTACGCCTGCAAACCCTAGTTTTACTATATAAAAGTGGGGTTTGAGGGGGTCAAAATGATATAGGCGTGTTTTCGTGAAGGAAACACACCCGTGTGACACGAATCATTCTATCATACCTCCAAAATGGTCATTTTGCTTATGAAAATTTGTGATATTTTTGTATTATACCTCCAAACATAGGTTGCTGTCTTGGAGCAAGCATTAGAAAAAATAATGAATACCCTCGTAAATCCCATTTTCCCTGTGCAAAGTGGGGTGTACAGGGGACATGTTAATCCGATGATGTTATAGCTCCAGATAAGAAGCCTTAATTTGTCGGGTCGATTGTATGACGGTTACTGGGTCGATTGTTTGTCAAAGGACCCAAAGTTACTAAGCAGAGAAACTCTTGAATGCTTCAGTCCTCCTGACTTTCATCCTATTGTAGGGAATTCACGCAATGGACTTTTATAGAAAATAACTATGTAATTCCTATTTCTATGAAGGCAGAGTGTTATATAAGAGGTTTTCTGAAGAGTCTGGACTGGGATAATTGGCTATGCTTGGCAAACAGTGTAGAACCACAAAACGCAGCACCTGATCAGGCTCTACACCTTTTCTTCAAAAGCTGGAATTTAAGGGTTAAACGAAACAGTTTAAGTCTCAGTCCAAGGTTATTTTCCCAGCCTACACTCAGAGACAATCGACCCAACAGTACCCTCAGTTATTTGATTTTTTTCTTGAAAAGACAACGTGGCTGTCTTTGAAAAGTCATTGAAAATTATACCAAAATAATTCAGCTCATGCCACATGTCCTGTAATTATGAGTAACCCTCATATATCTGAACTGTTCTTATGTTGGACGCAGTTTTATGTTCCCACATGCGTTCGAACCATTGAAGATTGAATGTATATGTATAAAACAAAAGCAAGAGCCTATGCTAAACAAAAGATACATGCGCATGCTTTTATAACTGCTTAGGAACCTCGAGTCTACAGAATGTTTCAGACCATTATCAGTACCTCAAATTAATATTTGTTTATTTGAATTGAGGTTTAATGTTCCAATCAACACTATTTAGATCATTTTTGAGACGTTGCTTCCCATTTTGTGGGACTTTTATCCGACATCTCAAGCCTCGCCACCCAATAAAACCAAAAGGCTCATATGCATTAAGCGATCAGCCTCACGCCGTTTTTCCTAGGCAGGCTTAGTCCTTCTAAGCGGGTTCCTAAGCAGTTCTTCTGTCGCGGTTTATTTTTGTTATGGTTTGTCTTTGGGTATTTGTGTCGCTTATATTATTTTATTTTCGATAGCCTGTTGGCCATTTTGTGGGAAAGTAAATGTCCTTTTGTCTTACCGCTGTTGATGTTTCCATTGGGGTCTGTTTTTTCATGTTTGTGTTTCATTCCCTTTGGTGTCTCTGATGGGAGCTGCGGGTTAATTGTATCGATTCCTGATCATTGCCTTTATTTTTATTTTACCAATACCCATGTGTGGTTACTTTCAGCTCTGCGTGGAAGCCCCATGCAGTACATAACAGTATAGATGGGTATGATATTGTAACCATACTCTTATAAATAGCTGATGGGAGAGGAAGTTTGTCTATGTGTTTTTGAGTCTTTGTTCTTATTGTGTGCATGTACATTCCATATTGCCTTATCTTGGTTTCATTCTTGATATAAGATTGTGTTGTCAGCAGGTTTACTTCCAAATTACGGATGTTTATATTATATATAAAGAGGTTCAACCTCGTTCGATCTATCCACCTCTAGTTTGCTGTTCATAATATGCTTTACCTCTCATTACAAGTGTACATCCCTTTACTGGCATCTGTACATTGACACTTGTACTGACACTCGTCGTCCCAGCTTTGGCCTTGATTGTAAATTTGTCCCTTGTACAGACACTTATCTGAAAAGTTAAACTGACTTTTTTTACCAGGCCCAGATGTTCAAAACTAACGACCTCGTTAGTTATATATGTGGCAAATATGCTAATATTTTTACTGAAAAAATGAGAGCATCTTTTGCCAATGCAAAAGCTGCTCTTATGTGTTCAGTAGAAATACCACATTTTTTTATATTGTACTTGCTAGAACAGTTAACAATATGACTACTGACAACTTGTTTAGCTTATGATGCTTTGAACAACTGGACTCAAGTCTAGAGATACAGTCAACCATCTTTATACCAACTTTTAATAGAAAGACAACACTTGTGACATTATAAAAAACGAATCCTTAGCTCAAGATTAACCCTTATCCTGCTGAATATTCAAATATGCCACACCCACTACTGATTATCATCCAATCAGATTACTTGATACAAATTATTGCAATAAATTCACAATTCGAATGGCAAACAATGTAGATCCTGATCAGATGGCTTCTGAAGAAGCCATCTGATCTGGATCTTCATTGTTTGAAATTAAGGCATGTCCGGGCTCAGCAGGACAAGGGTTAAGTGGATTAAATGAGAAACAAATGTGTTAAAGATTATTGTAATTATACAACGCTCCAAGAAACTAATGTTTTGAGTTTTGTAAGAACCGCCTCGTCGAGGCAATTCTGACAGATTTCCACAATATTTGTATCTTCATCACGAAACCACGCCTATATAATTTTGACCCCCTCGAACCCCATTTTTATATAGTGAAACTTGGTTTTACAGGGTTAAATATTATTTTTCTTATTTCTGCTCTAAAATCAGCAGAAATAAGAAAAAATTAACACAATTTTTCATCCGAAAATTTTCGTGTTTTTTTCGGCGGAAAGTTTACAATGTATTTGTATAAGCGTGTTTTCGTAATGTGGAGTAATTAAGGGAAACGTTCTTTGATTACCTGTTATGTAATGTTATGTAATGTTACTCCTCATTCGAAATTTTATACAGTCGAACCTCGATGGCTCTAACACCTTAGGGACCTCGAAAATTTTGTTCGAGAAAGGGGGTTGTTCGAGCTTCTGAGGATTACTGCCAATAGGCATAACGAGATAATTTTGGACATCTTTTCGTTATTCTATAACGCAAATGTATGTTGTGTATACTTATTAGAATCGCCTCATTGAGACGATTCTAATGAGTACCAACAGCATACATTTGAAACATAAAAGACAAAAATCTCAAAAATTATCCCCGTTATCTCTTATTTATTACGAAAACATGCCTAGGCAAATACATTCAATTTGGTAAAATTTTACCAACAAAAAAAGAAACTTTTCAGATAAATATTCCTGATATTTTTCATATTACTGCTCTAAACATAGATTGTGGGTACGCATAGGAACCACCGCAAAGTTCTCATCTAAAAGAGGCGGTTCTAACAAGTACCCACAATCCATGTTTATTTAGAAGAAAAAGGAAAAAAAATATATACCCCTGAAAACCCCCGTTTTACTGTATAAAAGATGAGTTTACAGGGATCAAAATTCTGTAGGTGTGTTTGCCTGATGTATAGGATTTCTCAGCACGAAAACACACCTATATAGTTTTGACCCCCTTGAACCCCACTTTTACATAGTAAAACTTGGGTTAACAGGGGTAAACCTTATGTTTCTTATTTCTTCTCGAACGAGTTCCCACAATCTATATTTTGAGCAGAAATAAGAAAAAAATCGCAAATTTTCAGCTGAAAATGTTCGTTTTTTTTGGCGGTTAAGATTCCAATGTATTTGTATAGGCGTGTTTTAGTAATGTCTAGTGGCTGAAGAATGTGGTTCCACTGTTAAACTGCAAATTCGCTATTGCAGCAAATTGTTAGGGCACACATACTGTCGTTATAGTGAGGGCCTTCTGTATTGGCCAATCAGAATCTGAATCAGAATTGTTACTGGTGACACGTCAAATGACATTCATACACCAGGACCTGTGATGTGGGAAGTTAGTCCATAGCTCTAACCAAAGAGGTAAATTTAGCTACACAATCATCAGCACCTTCAGCTGTTGAAATAATCGAATCGGGAAGGGCATTCCAATCTCTTATGGTTCTGGGGAAGAACGACTCTTTATAAATGTCAGTTTTTGCGCTAAGGGTCTGTAACGCAAACGAATGGTGATTTTTACAGTGTCTAGCTGGGGGAACAAGGTCATCTGTTGGAATGCTGGCAGCACCCTTTAGACCTTTGTATAAAAGGATTAGCCTACTGTCTTTTCTCCTTTTCTTGAGAGACTCCCATTTTAATTTTCCAAATATTCCAGTCATGCTCCCAGTTTCAAAGCAATTGCCTGTTACAAATCTAGCAGCTCTATCCAATGCTTTACCCTAAAACTCTAAGTTTCTGAAATGGAATATTCCAATTAGTGGATTTAGTTTATTATTATTAAAATAGATGGACAGCATTGTAGATCCTGCTTATTATGATCAAGCTCACCTTGGTCAACACTGTACATATGTATATGATGAAAAGTAATTGCATAAGTATATGAATCTATCTACAGAGTGTAAAATTTTGAAAATTGTGGTTGTGGTTCTTTTGTAGTTTATTATTGTCAATGTTTGTGTTTGCATAAAATAAGTGAAAGAAATAATCAGTTATTGATACATGTACAGTGAAATTCCACTATCAAGACCACCTAAAATTAAGACAAATTCTGCTTCTAAAAGCTTATTTAGAAGGTTGCATTTATTGTTTCGTTGTGTTTTCTGTAACAGTGTTCTCTGGCCATGGACCACCTTTGGGACTGTTCAAAAGTGGTCTTAAAGACCACTTTTGAACAGTCCCAAAGGTGGTCTTAATATAGGAATTTTACTGTACCTTACACCTCCCAAGCAAGACAGCAAACATGCACACATGTCTGTCCTGCCGGTATCTTTTATCATCATATTAAGACGTCTGTGAAATGGTCACCCCTCTAAACCCCACCTTATATAGAGAAAGCTGGGATTTCACCGGGTTATACATTATTTTACTTATTTCCGCTCCATGACATAGGTTGTGGGTACTCATAAGAACCGCCCCCACAAACTACTGTTTGCATTATCAATAAGAGAAATATCACGGATTTTCTTTGGAAAAGTAGCCATTTTGAAGATATGAAAAATGCATTATGTCGCACGGGTGTGTTATCGTAATGTTTAGAGAGCCTTTTGGCCAGCTATCAATTTGACTTTGTACTTATTGTGTTCAAATTATGTATAGGATACATAGGATGCTGTTGCTTTTATAATTGTTCTTCTTTCCATGTGGTGTCTTTCCCTGTTCACGGTAATGTTCCCTAATCACATCATGAAAACAAGCCTATATAATTTTGACCCCCTTAAAACCCACTTTTATATAGTAAAACTGGGGTTTACAGGGGTAAACCTTATTTTTCTTATTTTTGCTCTAAAGCATAGACTGCCGGTACTGGTTAGAACCGCCTAAATGAGGCGGTTCTAATGAGCACCACAATCTATATTTATATAGATTGCGGGTACTTGTTAGAATCGCCTCAATGAGGCGGTTCTAACGAGCACCCGAAATCTATATTTGGAGCAGAAATAAGAAAAGGATCACAATTTTTCATCTCAAAACTTTCATTTTTTCTGCGATAAAGGTTACCATGTATTAGTATAGGCGTGTTTTCGTAATGATAACATTCACTTCTGTTTGACACTTTGAAGACTAACAGTTTTCAAATAGATATATCTTATTCTAATGCACATACGTATGGAACGCGATGTTTGATTGGACAACATCCATTACGCAAACACGCCTATACAAATACATTACCACCTTTATCGCCGAAAAAATGAAAATTTTATGGTGAAAAATTGTAATATTTTTCTTATTTCTGCTCCAAATATAGATTGTGGGCACTCGTTAGAACCGCCTCATCGAGGCGGTTCTAACGAGTACCCACAATCTATATTTTAGAGCAGAAATAAGAAAAATAAGGTATACCCCCGGACACCCCAGTTTTACTATATAAAAGTGGGGTTCAAGGGGGTCAAAATTATATAGGCCTGTTTTCGTGATGAAAAATTGTGGCAGCATATCTTTTAGAAACCCGCAACGTCGCTTTTCATTGGCTGATATTTGGTTTTATGCAGTTCAAAGAGCCTGCAACTTGCGCAAATATAGCACAATTTTAACAAAACATCCGAATAAATGCATTATAATAATGGAGATAACTATATTTAAAATTGTCATTTAGGCGGTTAAGTTGTCGGTTTTACGCTTTCAGTGTCTGGCTGAGGCCTCGCCGTGAAACGATAATTCCAACTGTAAACCCGCTGATTTACATCCCCAAATTCATATTTCGATACACTTATCCCCTCAATTTAAAAGAACTATGTTTCATTTCCTCTAGGCTCGAAAGTATTGTTGAAATGTTCGGTTAAATGGGTCGATGCTTGATAAAACTTGCAAAACGTAAAGTTAAGCCAGTGAAGATATATTCCTGTCTGAGCAGCGATTTACTGTTGGCATCAACTTTCTACACTCAGTAAAACTGAATTTTGACTCGTGTCGAACAACTAGCAGGCTGACTATCCATTTTGATAACACATCTGTTCGACACAGTGCATTTTTTCACAACTCCAAAATGGCAACTTTTCTGATGAAAGTCCTTATTTTTTTTTCTTTTTAATACTGCAAACATAGTTTGTGGGTGCTCGTCAGAACGGCCTAATGAGTACCCATAACCTATGTCTTGAAGCAAAAATAAGAAAAAAATGTATACCTCCGTAAACCCCAGTTTTCTATAAATTAGTGGGTTTAAGGGGGTGTTCATTTCACGGACTTGTTCACATGATGGCCATATACAGTCAAAGTGCACATGGCAATAATTTTCCCGGACTGTGTAGTATATTTTCTGTTGCAAAATATTCGTTCCATAAATCTCGTCAGATCTGGAGCCAATGAGAAACATTCCCTGTTATAAATAAAATAACTACGTACTCTGATATCCTGTCGTGGAAAGAGAACTTGGGTCAATGTTAGGTGGCCGACCATATCCTGTGAAAGACCCGGTGAATGACTGGGGAGCAACACCACCTGTCCCCGAGGTGGTCCCCTGGCAAGATGGGACTCGACAGCATGTGCGGTCTTTTGGATCAGGAACAAACGTGCATGCCACTGGAACGTTGGAGTACTTTGGACATCTGAAATTTGTAACATGCATCAGCAATTTGCAACATGTCCATGAGGTCTTCAAACATAGCACCTATTTAGGCAATGGAAGGGAAATGTGATTTATTCTGCAACAAGGTTGTAGATTTTTTGATCTTACATCTCGTGAATAAGTCCGTTAAATGAACATCCCCAAAACCATGCTTTATACAGAGAAGACTGGGGTTGACGGGGGTATACATTAGGTTTTTCTTATTTCCGCGTCAAGATATAGGTTGTAGGTACTCGTTAACCTATGTTTGCAGCATAAATATAAGAAATTTCACGGATTTTCATCAGAAAAGTAGCCATTTTAGAGCTGTGAAAATGCATTACAGTCGAACTTCAATGGCTCAACCACCTTTGGGACCTCGAAAATCTGTTCGACACAGGGGTAGTTCGAGCCACTGAGGTTACTGTCAGGCGGCATAACGAGATACTTTAAGACATCTTTTCGGTGTTCTATAATGAAAATGTATGCTGTGTGTACTCATTAGAATGATTCTAATGAGTACACACAGCATATTTTTGCAAGATAAAAGACTAAAATCTCCTGAATTTACCCCCACTATTTCTTATGTAGAGGATTTCGCTAGGGGCTCAAGAATAGGTTCGACACATCCATGGAAAACGAGCCATCGGTGTTCGAGCCATCGAAGTTCTACTGTATGTCGCACGGATGTGTTATCGTAATGCTTGCCTTCAATTTTGTTTTGTGAATTGTTACATGTAGAACCGCGGCCCCCGGAACTGCGGTGCGAGGCGGACCGTCCATGCTAATAAACCCTATTGGTTTCATTGGGCGATATGGCTTGAGATGTCATTTCATCTCAATGTCGGGTAAAAGTCCCATAAAATTGGAAGCAACATCTCCAAAATCACCCTTACAGTGTTGACGGGGACGTTAAACCTCAAATCAACCAACCAACCAAGGCCCCCGCCAAAAGGGGCTTGAAGAAATAGATGGGACTGCATGATGCTCCCATGCAGAGCTGAAACTGCATATAAAACCTATTGGCTCCATTGGGCGACAGGGCTTGAGATGTCATTCCGTCTCAATGTCGTGTAAAAGTCCCACAAAATTGGAAGCAATGTCTCCAAAATGACCTATACAGTGTTGACGGGGACGTTATTCCTTAAATGAAACATACACAGGAACCGGGTTAAAGAAGCGGTGCTAACATGTATGCTTAAATAGTCTAACCTGCATATTAACCAATATATGACAACAGATTCTCCCACCTAATACGTTGTTGGGTGGTCCATGCACAATTATAGGCATTACGAAAACCCACCTATTCAAATATACTGGTAAAATTTTACCACAAAAAAATGAAAAGTTTGAGACAAAAATGTTTTTCATATTTCTTCACAAAATAAAGAGTGTGGTATTCGTTAGAACTGACTCTGTGAGGCAGTTCAAACGCATAGCCACAATCTATATTTTTTAACAGAGATGAGAAAAATAATACATGCCCCTGTAAACGCCACCTATTGGCCATTTTGTGGGAAAGTAACTGTCCTTTTGGCTTTCTGCTATTGATGTTTCCATTGGGGTCTGTTGTTTCATGTTTGTATTTCTTTCCCTTTGGTGTCTCTGATGGGCGCTGTGGGTTAATTGTATCGATTCCTGATCATTGCCTCCACTTCTACTTTACTATATCAAGGAGGGGTTTAGTTGGTCAAATTATATAAGCGTGCATGCTTGTTTGCATTTGCTTGTTGCAAATTTTACAAACATGAATGTTCTTAAAGCAATTAGTATAGACCCAGATCAGTCGCCGCGTTCATTTGGGAGACTTGCTCCCGATTTTGTAGGACTTTAAGCATCTTAAGCCCTGTCGGCAAAACGAACCAACAAATCAAAAGTGTTTATATGCAGGGACGGTCCGACTCGCGCCACTTTGCATGGGCAGAATTAGAGCTTCTAAGCAGTTTACCAGTACCCATGTGCAGTCGGCGGTTTCAGGTCTGCGTGGAAGCATCATGTCGCCCAGTCTATTTATCCCACCCGCGATGGGCCTGGCCCTGTCTTGTTAAGTTGTATTAAATAACTGTGATATGTGTGAACTGAGCCTCGTTTGAGAAACCATGTCTTCAAGCACAAGCTACCACAGCTTGAAGTGGGTATTTTCAAGCACAAACTACCATAACCACATATATGGTGGGTATTTTATGATTACTGAAATATAGTTTTTACTTATCTATCCCATAAAGCTATGTTGTGTGTATTCATTAGAACCGCCTCGCCGAGGCGGTTGTAATGAATTCCCACAACATAGGTTTTTATAGAGAATTGACAAAAATTATCCTTCAATTTTCACAAAAATACGAACCTTATCTGTTGCTATGCGGCTAAACTGACTCACACATATTTTATTAATCATGCATTGAACATTAAGGTGGTGATCTGTCCGTGCGGATGCCACGGCTGATCTGCATCTTTGATGTTCGCAAGTGACAAATGAGCCCCGCCAAGCGAATTTGTGTCTTCGAGCATTCCGTCATGACAAATTTTAACTGCGCATGCCAAGCCATTCAGAGGGGCCAGGGATATGGCTTTCTGTCTGAAGGTTCCTCTTGATTCACTGCTTGTATGAGCGAGCAGCGGAGGTTCTGGCGAGACAGCGCGGATGCGCAGGCTAGCCTGAACCTTCGCTGCTCGCATAGGCGATAAGTACCAAAATCGCTTGACGGGGCCCAAATGAAAGATTTCTCATGTCACAAAAATAATTCCTATATAATTTTTACCCCCTTCAACCCCATTTTTATATAAAAATTAGGTTTACAATTATATACATTATTTTTCTTATTTCTGTTCAAAACATAGATTGTAGGTACTCATTAGAACTGCATCGCCGAAACGGATCTAAAAGTCCCAACAATCTATGTTTTGAGCAGAAATGTAAAAATATTTGTTTCATCTGAAAATGTTCATGCTTTTGTGGTACAATTTTCAGTAAACTTAAATTGGCGTGCTTGTGCCATATTCACAGCTGTTTTACCTGTCTGTACACTGATAGTACTGATGAGCAGCATCCTCACATCGACATTTCAGACCACAGCCATCATTCCATGTATCATTCTGGGGATGGTAATAGCCCTGATACTCGCAATAGGCTACAACATACAAGAAATATGCAGACGTAAACATATCTCTCACGAGCGACCATTCGTATAGCATAAAGATATCAAAAATATGTTCTATTTAAGGGTTATCCTTTGGAAGCAATGAATATACCACGGAACTGGAAAATATGAAGCGTACATTTTTTCTGGGCCAGACTATCTGGTTTCGGCTAATTAGGCCTCATCAGTGACCCTCAAATATTTTCAAAATTCCACAATGGAAGCAATGATCCCAAAGGACAAGAAAATATAAACTATACTATAATGTAGTACAGGGAGACTTGTTACGGCCGCCACACATTCCCAGACACCAGCTGTAGTGTCGTTAAATATGTTCTATTAAAGGGTTATCCTTTGGAAGCAAGGAGTGTACCACAGAACTGGAAATTATGAAGTGTACATGTGTTCTGGGCCAGACTAACTGGTTTCGGCCAATTAGGCCTCATCAGTGACCCTCAAATATTTTAAAAATTCCACATTGGAATCAATGATCAACAGAGGACAAAAAATATAAACTACACTATGATGTAGGGCAGGGAGACTTTTACGGCCGCCACATATTCCCAGACACCAGCGGTAGTGACGTCTGGGAGTACTGGTGTGTCGACTGTCTCTGAGTCTACGTTTTGAAAACAGTCCAGGACTGAGAATTCCAATTTTAAACACAACCTTTCGACCTGATTAGGCGCCAGTTTTGTTTTGCGGCATCTGACTTTTAAGTTACTGTACTGTAAACAAACACGAGACCCTTATCAGACGCGACGTCTGCAGCGTCTGCCCTCTGTCTACACTGTTTGCCAAGCCGAACCCATGAATTTTGCCCAAATTTTATAGATAAATCCTTTGCACAACACAATGACTTCACTGATGAGTTAGGAGGCCTTCATGCGGACTGAACAAATTATTTGTCTAAATCGTGACGGACCTAAGGGCGAGGATTGTGGCCACGTAAAATCGATTTAAGCCCCCCAGTGGAAATCTTTCCACTAACGGTTCCAAGGCGGTTCTTCTGTGGCGGTTTATTTATGATGTTGTTTGTTACTTACTGTGTGTATCACTTGTGTCTTTTTATTTAGGATGGTCATATGGCCAGTTTGTGGGAAAGTAACTGTCCTTATGGCCTTCCTTTATTTAGGTTTCCATTATGGTCTGGTCGCTTCATGTTTGTGTTTCTTTCCCTTTGAAGTCTTTGATGGATGGAGTAAGCTAATTGTATCGATTCCTGATCTTTGTTTTACTTCTACTTCACTGCAATAGCATTATCGTTATTTTTTTCTATAAATAACCTTGACTTCATACAGATCATTCGAATAACACTAAGAGTTTCTTATCGATTGATAAACAATAGGCCCATTACCACCCTGCCAATCGGGGCTTGAAGAAATAGATGGGCTCCATGATGCTTCCACACAGAGCTGAAACCTACCACACACAAGAACTTGTAAAAGGATTAGATAATCTAAGCCTGCCCAGACAATGCGGTGCGAGTCGGACCGCCAGAACTTAAAAACCCTATTGGTTTCGTTGGGCGGCAGGGCTTGAGATGCCATTTCATCTCAATATCGGGTAAAAGTCCCACAAAATTGGAAGCAATGCCTCCAAAATGACATTTACAATGTTCACGTGGACGTTAAACCTCAAATCAAACAAACATACAAAACAAACAATAGGCCTAAAATGTGTCTGCGAACATACGCACTCAGTGAAGACTCATATCAGCCTGCGTCATTACGATAACACAACCGTCCGATAAAGTGCATTATCACATACTTGTTAAAGCAGTGGAACATACCCAAGGTTATAGGCACTGTCCCTGATAACCAGTATATGCCTGCCCGGGCAGACAATCGGAAGAAAAGGTTATCTTGCCCGGTTAATATACTTCCAGACTGTGCCACGACCTTTAAACGTAAAAATCGATTTACCTACTTTAAAAATCATCAGTGACACGTCATTGCTAACTACTAGGTCATTACTTACAACTACGTCAACACGTTATGTAAACATTCTAGCGTAGTCTGTCAAATTGATCGACACATCAACCTCTGTATGTCATTTTGTGTCGTCTCCCAGAGAAAAAGGGAACGTGTAGAAGGGAAGGTAGAGGAGATGAAAATGAGGAACACGAGAGACAGAGGAAAACAAATGGGCCCCGTCAAGCGATTTTGGTACTTATCGCCTATGCGAGCAGCGAAGGTTCAGGCGAGCCTGCGCATCCGCGCAGTCTCGCCAGAACCTTCGCCGCTCGCTCATGCAAGCAGTGCATCAAGAGGAACCTTCAGACAGAAAGCCATATTCCTGGCCCCTCTGAATGGCTGGGCATGCGCAGTTAAAATTTGTCATGACGGAATGCTCGAAGACACAAAGTCGCTTGGCGGGGCTCAAATGGAAATGTAGAAATAGAAGAAACAACAACACCCCCCTCTACCTTTACCTGTTGCTAGTAGGCTACAACAGGCTTTGCTCATCTGTAAGCCAATATCAGTAGGACTCCCAAGTAACGTAAGATCAACTGCATCAACGAACCCCGAAATGAACGCTCATCAACAAAGCCAGTTGAACAGATGTTAGAATTACTATCAGAATGTAAGATCCAGACATTACACATGTACTCGTTTCATAAAAAATAAGCTCCACCCTGGTATCATTCTGTATGAAACGAGTGAAAAGCCATGTTCAAAGATAGAGAAAGACGTTTTAGAGAGGTTTCAATGGAGCAAACACACACATTTGTTGAGGACAAGAAACGTTGTGAACACCAAAAGAGATACGACTGGGGATGTCAAAAATCTTCAAAACTGCGGGCCCTTTTTGTGGCGTTGGCTACGGATAAAATAGTACCAGAATTTTTTGGATTTACATCTATCTATTGTAGATGGGTTTGTTTCGTGCAAAATATATGATAAACGCGATGACTTTGATTTTGAGATTGTAAATTTTCCTTTTTTGGATGGTGATGTTCCTCGTGCGCCATCCTATGGCGTTTATATTACGCATTTAATTCGATTTGCTAGAGTGTGTAGTCATGTAACTGACTTCAATACTCGTAATAAATTATTAACGGCTAAACTCCTTAATCAGGGTTATCGGTACCATAAACTACGCATAGCATTTTCAAAATTTTATAGACGCCATTCTGATTTAATTTCAAATTTCAATATTGGACTTAAATCTCTTCTGCAACAAGGTCTATCGGAACCCGAATTTTATGGTGACTTAGTATATAAATTCAGAAAAATATATAACCGCAATGACTTCAGCACCCAATTTCGTAAAATCATTCTTCAATATAAAAAGATTGGGTACAACATGGATGTTATACGACAGACTGCATGCATGGTAGTTAACCCAATCACGGTTGGCAACTTTGCTTCCCTCTTTAATTGCACGCCGGTGGGTCAGGCCTCAGATTCTATGACGGCTCCAACGTAAAGGCTTTTTGAGAATTAGAGAGATTTAATTCAAGGTAATGTTGGTTGGTGCCTGATGCTCTGTCTCTGGTCGGGCCCATCGGAGTCTAACTGTTGGTTTTCTTTTGCTCCAGCATTTCAGTGGTTTCTTGCTGTCGAGTCCTCACCGTTGTCTCACCTCTGTGGTTCTTTGATTTTTTGTGTTCACGGAGATGTTGCACTGATGAGTTAGGTGGCCTTCATGCGGACAGAACAAATTATTTGTCTAAATCGCGACGGAAGTAAGGGCGAGGATTGTGGTCACGTAAAATCGATTTAAGCCCCCCAGTGGAAATCTTTCCACTGACCGTTCCAAGGCGGTTCTTCTGTGGCGGTTTATTTATGGTGTTGTTTGTTACTTACTGTGTGTATCACTTGTGTCTTTTTATTTTGGATGGCCATATGGCCATTTTGTGGGAAAGTAACTGTCCTTATGGCCTTCCTTTGTTTAGGTTTCCATTATGGTCTGGTCGCTTAATGTTTGTGTTTCTTTCCCTTTGGTGTCTTTGATGGGTGGAGTAAGTTAATTGTATCGATTCCTGATCTTTGTTTTACTTCTACTTTTCATAAAGCAACAATATCAATAATGAAATAGATTTATAGTGATCTGCCGTCAAAATATAGAAACGAGATGTGAAAAACATATTATAGCACGGGGTTTAGGTTATCTCTAATTCTTTCATATACCCCTCAAAATTATTATTCTGGAGATAAACATGTGTTATTTTTCTTATTTTTACTCCAAACATAGGTTTTGAGTGCTGGTTAGAACTGCCACCATTATAAGAGTGGCTTTTACAACACTGTTCATTGCATGTCCGTAAAATGAAATAAGTTCTGAAGTTAGATCCTTTGGAAGCAAGGAATACACCAAATGAACGAAAAGAGCAGACTCGGTTTTATTGAGTCTGTTCATGACCAGTACTGAAATGTGCAACACCGGCCACGCCCTCTAGCACCGGCTTAAGCAGACTCTATTTTCAAAATGATACCAAATGAACTCAAATATCCCAAAGGACCAGAAAATATAATCTTCACTATGATGATGTACGGGGAGACGTTTTACGGCGGCCACACGGCACAACACCAGCCATTCTCGTATTTTATATCAGTTTTGCTCTAATATATACAGTGTGCAACTCAGTACTCGTTTATACCTGAGTGAGGCGCGATTCTTATAAGTACCCACAATCTATGCTTGGCGCACAGAATATCTCAAATGGTGGGCAGAAAAAAATGCAATGTTAGAGACATTAAATATGTTATTATCTCTAATGAGGATGTTATCGTAACGTTCCTTACCTGATCCCGTAGGTGGTGTAGATAGGAAAACAGGCGGTTGTGTGACCGGCCCTAGACCACCACATGAAATAATCTTGCAACAGGCGTCCTGTGGATCTGGTTTTAGAACACACTGGGATGGTATGTTCTGGTATGATGGGCACCTGCAATCGAAATTGCTTTTGTCTTAAGGGAATACATACACCTTCTGGGGAGGTAATTCTTAACTCTTTATGTACCAGAAAATTCGCAAACAGTGCAGGCCCAGATCAGACGCCGCGTCTGATCAGGACACACTGTTTGCAAAAAGTGCAGACATTTTACAAATTAATTCCAAAGAAAACATAACCTGACACAATAAATTTTGAAATAGACTCCTGCTAAATATAAGGTGGTACAAAATGGGTTAAAGTATGTTTGCCTTTCTTGTTCAGAAGGTTTACTCCTAAAGAAAATAGCAAATTCTTTTCCTTAAGTGTGGATCTTCACTTTTGGCGGGAATTTATATAGGAAGTCACAAAAGTTATTTCCCTTGTTGAAAGGGCGGGAATTATGGCATTACACATAAGTACGTCATGGATAAATGCTCGAATGATGCCATTTGATAAGATGAATATTTAATTTTGAACATATGGCAAAGCAGCCTGAGTAAAAGTATATACATTCGTTAAGGTATCCATCACTTTTGAACATGGTTGAATATAACTTACATTAGTTTTATTGTTTATGAACCTAGCTTGACCACTCGACTACTTGACACAACGATTCTGGCAAACAACAATTACCAATATCCACTTTTATCATATGACGTCGCGTTTGAGAGTGCAGTAACGCCATGTAATATTTTCGATAATCCACTAGTGGATTAAATATGCAAATAAGCTAGATACGCCCCGTAACGTTACATGTACGACGTGCTTAACGACGTCGCGTTTACTAATGGCGGAATATTGATATTTTTGTAAACAATCGCAAATAAAATACGTTTTAAATGTCATATGATAAATAGAATCTTGCATTCGTATTCCTGTATTATTGAATTTATTAAACTCGTTGAGGAAAAGGGATAAAATGCTCGGCACAGCCTCGCATTTTATCCCTTTTCCTCAACTCGTTTAATAAATTCAATAATACATGAACACTCATGTAAGATCCTCCATGTCCACCAATATATAAAAGCAACCGAATTTGCCCTTGATGTAAACTGGGTCAAGGCTAAAACAAAGTCATCAGTTGAATAAACTATGACGGGCCCGAGACCCAAATGCTGCATTCCAAGTCTCAATGAAATCGCCCAGCTGGCTCAGGAGATGAAGGTTTTTGAAGTGTTTTAGACACATATGGGCATGGTACCATATCGATCATGTGACCAAACTTATGCTAATAACTTTTCATGTCGTGTGTCTGAAAGCTTTCATATGAAATTTGGTTGCAAACAGTCAATATAGATTCATATCTGAATGTCCTTGGGATAAGGTCCAGGAATGACATTGGCCCTGAAACGCCTGTATTTTCAATTACTCATTTAGCTTTACCACGTATGCCAATTTTCAGATCACATGCTGAACTAGGTTCTAAAAAAATAAAAGGATATTGAATTTTCCCATATAAACGTCTAGGCGACCAAATTTGTCATTGGCATAAAACGGATCAAAGTCATCAAGGGCCATTATTTTAACAAACTTGGATTGGCATAAGTCCTGTTTCATACCAAGTTTCGTGACAATTGGCCGATCTCATCAATTTTCAAACTCGTTCGAGCAACCATTTTCAAAGATCTTGGTTGCGGAGAAGTGGATGTCTGACGTTTTATTTTATTTACCTTATATGGGCATGTCGGTATTATTGGTCATGTGACCAAACCCTTACTAATCATTTTCCGTTTCCTGTTCTTAAAGGCTTTCATATGAAATTTGATTACAAATTTTCTTGTGGTTTCTAGGAAAAATAAGTATTAAGTTTCATATCTGAATGACCCTGGCCAAAGGTCAAGGACTGATCCTGACCTTGAAAACTAATGTAGTCAAGCTTACTACATCTGCCAATTTTCAGATCAGACTCTGTTATAGTTTCTGAAAAATACAAGGTTTTGGGCGGCCCCGCTCGTTGGGGCTTGCAGAAATGATGGGCTGCATGTTGCTTCAACGCAGAACTGAATCCGACCGCACTCGAGTACTGGTAAATCGCTTAGAGGATCTAAGTAGAAGTAAAACAAAGATCAGGAATTGGTACAATTAACTTACTCCATCCATAAAAGACACCAAAGGGAAAGAAATACAAACATTACGCGACCAGACCATAATGAAAACCTAAACAAAGGAAGGCCATATGGACAGTTACTTTCCCACAAAATGGCCATATGGCCATCCAAAATTAAAAGACACAAGTGATACACACAGTAAGTAACAAACAACAACATAAATAAATCGCCACAGAAGAGCCGCCTTGGAACGGTCAGTGGAAGATTTCCACTGGGGGGCTTAAATCGATTTTACGTGGCCACAATCCTCGCCCTTACTTCCGTCGCGATTTAGACAAATAATTTGTTCTGTCCGCATGAAGGCCTCCTAACTCATCAGTGCAACATCTCCGTGAACACAGAAATCAAAGAACCACAGAGTTGAGACAACGGTGAGGACTCGACAGCAAGAAACCACTGAAATGCTGGAGCAAAAGAAAACCAACAGTTAGACTCCGATGAGCCCGACCAGAGACAGAGCATCAGGCACCAACCAACATTATCTCTTTAATTTTTAATAAGCCTTTACGTTGGAGCCGTCATAGAATCTGAGGCCTGACCCACCGGCGTGCAATTAAAGAGGGAAGCAAAGTTGCCAACCGTGATTGGGTTAACTACCATGCATGCAGTCTGTCGTATAATATCCATGTTGTACCCAATCTTTTTATATCGAAGAATGATTTTACGAAATTGGGTGCTGAAGTCATTGCGGTTATATATTTTTCTGAATTTATATACTAAGTCACCATAAAATTCGGGTTCCGATAGACCTTGTTCCAGAAGAGATTTAAGTCCAATATTGAATTTTGAAATTAAATCAGAATGGCGTCTATAAAATTTTGAAAAGGCTTTGCGTAGTTTATGGTACCGATAACCCTGATTAAGGAGTTTAGCCGTTAATAATTTATTACGAGTGTTGAAGTCAGTTACATGACTACACACTCTAGCAAATCGATTTAATTGCGAAATATAAACGCCATAGGATGGCGCACGAGGAACATCACCATCCAAAAAAGGAAAATTTACAATCTCAAAATCAAAGTCATCGCGTTTATCATAAATTTTGCACGAAACAAATCCATCTACAATAGATAGATGTAAATCCAAAAACGGGGCCTCGGTATCAGAAGAATTTGCTTTATTTAACTGAAGTTCTAGGGGGTAAATCTGACTGATCAAACCATCAAAATAGGTATTATCAATATTTAATAAATCATCTAAATATCTAGAAGTAGAGCTAAAAGCTTCAATAATTTCAGATTGGTTATCAATGGAAAGCGACAAAATGAAGTCTCTTTCATAACAATACAAGAACAGATCAGCCACAAGAGGTGCGCAATTAGTACCCATCGGAATACCCACAATTTGTCTAAATAACTTAGTACCGAATCTAATATAAATATTGTCAAGTAGAAAGGTGAGGGCATCACACACTTTCTGACATGACCAAAGTGTATAATTCTTATGCTCTTTAGAAGTGAAAAATGCATTTCTGACATTACATGCAAGATAGAGAGAATCTTCTCTGTGAAAAGCCTGCCCAGGCAAAGCGGTACGAGTCAGACCGTCCATGGTTATACACACTATTTGTTTCATTGGGCGACAGGGCTTGATATGTCATTTCATCTCAGTGTTGGTTAAAAGAAGCACAAAATTGGGAGCCATGTCTCCAAAATGACCTATACAGTGTTGACTGGGAGGCTTAACATCAAATCAACAACAAGGTTTGACTTTTTTCCACAACCAAATTTGACCTTAGAGTAAAATAGGTTAAGGTCATCTAGCCATCATATTAACAAACTCTGATTGGCTCGAGAACCAAATGCTACATATCAAGTTTCGTGACAATCGGCCAACTGGTTCTGTGGAAGAAGATTTTCGAAGGGTTTCTAACTTATATGGGCATGGTGACCAGCTTGGTAACACGACTCGGACCTCTAGAACAAACTTTCTTTCCCGCATTCCGCTTATGCTCCGTTTAAAAATTGGCTTTGATTGGCCCTTTAAGTCTGGAGAAGATCTTTGAAAATGGTGGATGGACGGACGCACGGGCGACGGACATGGCTATACTATAAGCTCGCATATGAGCCTAAAGCCTCAGGTGAGCTAAAAAGCTGTCCCGGCATCATCAGGCTTGCCGATTGGTGCCAGGCAATGATCCTGAGGACGGATATTTCTATCTCCCCTCACACCCACGATTAGTTTTCTTGCATACCTTTCATTTCTGAGATTGGATTTTTTATAATGTAGTCACTTCGATTGTCAGTGTATGTGCAGTGGCGTCAAGCTAAACGACGGCATGCGTGACGTCCTATCCAACCAACGCACATCAAACACGTGAAAATTGTTGATTTTTATCTTATCCCTGGGATAGGACAAACTGGGAAGTATAAGAATTTCTATCCCAGGAGAAAGTCAAATATTTCTTATCTGATGTGCAAGAATGACACGTATTACACAAAGACACTTATTTATTCAGTGGATGACTTCATGTCATCAAATGACATATGTCATCAAATGACATGAACACAAGGTAACTGGCGAGTAACCTCAAGACCCTGTTTTTTGTTTGTTTTCTTTCGTCGGTGGTAGAATTCGATTAACAATCGTAATATGATAAAAAAAAGAATATAACACTCGAAGTCAATTTATATAAAATTCAATAAACAAGTCTCATGCGAGTTTCATTAAAATTTCAATTGTAATAGCCCCTCCTATAAGATGCGCATATGTACAGGCTGATCATAATATTGTCGTTCTAACATTGCAAATTGCAAAATATATTTTTCATGTCGTGGTACATAAATTCTCTATTAAGACCACTTTCCAAACGAGATGACTTTTGAACAGACCAACAAGATATTGTATTATCATATGACGTCGCGTCTGAGGGTGTAATAACGCCATGTAATATTTTCGATAATCCACTAGTGGATTGAATATGCAAATTAGCTAGATACGTCCCGCAACGTTACATTTACGAAGACGCCGCGTTTATTTATTGCGGAATATTGACATTTTTGTTAACAAATCATGAATAAAATGCGTTTTCAATGTCATATGATAAATAGAATCTTGCATTCGTGCTCATGTATTATTGAATTTATTAAACTCGTTGAGGAAAAGGGATAAAATGCGAGGCAAAGCCGAGCATTTTATCCCTTTTCCTCAACTTGTTTAATAAATTCAATAATACATGAGCACTCATGTAAGATCCTCTATTTAGCGACATTAGCTACATTCCATTGTACTCATAAGTTATATTAACTCCAGTAACATGTTTGTGATGTACCTGTCTGTGCATCTGTACTGTCCAGTTTGACCATCCGTGCATTCACATTTATACTGGCAGCCATCCTCCCATGTGTCTCCTTGAGTATACACCAGGGTCTTATACACACAGCCATCTATAAAAAGAATATATGAGCTGTAGGGTGTGGTTCTTAAATACACAATCACCTTAACATCAATCATATGATTCTTATACACTGAGCCACCTTAATAATCATCAAAAATGAGCTGTGTCATGCGGCTCTTATACACATCTACCTTAAAAATCAATGACTTTGGTGTGCAATGTTGCTCTTATAATCAACTCATTAGCTGAACCATGTCAGCAGAAAAACATCACACGAACATTCTATACTGACCGGAAATAGAAACTATACACTTTTATATTGTTTTTAAATTGTCTCGCCTGACAAAACAAGTGGATAATTCAGTTAAAAATTACTGATTAAGGATTTGACTAACTATCGACATGAATCCTGTAACAATTTAAAGAACTCTGGTGTTCAAAATAACTGTTTTGGGGGGAAATGTAGAAAAGTGCATTTTTCACAAAATCTGTTTGTAATCGAATTTTGACTTCAACATTTTTGCGTGTAGGTAACAAGTGAAAAGCAAGAAATAAAAAAATAACATAACATCTAAAAATTATCGAAGAGCAAACATTCTATTGAAATCCCAGAAATTGCTTTTTTCCGCGAAATTTTCAAAATAACGTTTCAAGCCAAAAATCGACCAAAAAGTGCCTTCAATCGTCTTCAGCTGTGTCTTAAATATTGATAAAAACAAAAACCGCACTCAGAAATGCCATACTTTTCGCTCACTTCCGGTGGTTTGACCAATATTTAAACGTCGATAACATTTCAGCCATTGTGAAAATGTTCATTTTGTTAACAATATTTCCAACGTGAGATGATGCGTAATATCTGGTAAAAATGGGAATCACATTCGCGACACAAAATGTTTGACTCAACGGAAACTTTAACGGCAAAATTTGGACCCTTGCTTTGTACCTGTGGCTCTACCCGATAAATCGTACTTATCATTATAATCTTATTCGATAAATCAGACATGCCAGTGATGATACGTTATATAATTGAAATTCAAAGTTCATTAAAATGTTTCGCCAGTGACAACTCAAAATTGAGTGTATAGTTTCTATTTTCGGTGAGTATATATAATTTTGATCCCCTTGGACCCCACTTTTACATTGTAAACCTTATTTTTCTTATTTCTGCTCTACAATACTCGTAAAACCGCTTAGATCAGACGGTTCTAATGTGTACCCTCAATCTACCTATGTTTTGAGCAAAAATAGCTGCATATATAGTGGCTGACATGTTTAAACAGACATTCACTCTTATAACAACACATCCATGTGGCAAAACGCAGCATTCATCACGAAAACACGCTTATAAAATTTTGAACCCATTAAACTAAACACATTTTATATATGATAAAATTGGAGTTTATATGAATATTCATCATTTTCTCTTATTTCTATTTATAAAACATGGATTTCGGGTACTCATTAGAACCACCTCATCAAACGGTTCTAACGAGTACCCACAATCTATGTTTTAAGCAGCAAAATCAAAATTATCAGAATATTTCCATTTTTGGTGTGAAAATTTTCATATAGTTTAATAGGTGTATTTTCATAATGAAAACTGACATTTTTCGAATGCGGTTCTGCAACATTTTATTTTATTTATGTTACCTACATAGATACTGAGAGCTTGTTAAAAATCCCTAGCACAACCTCACTAAGATAAGATAGTTCTTCCAAGCATACGCGATCTTTTTAGCAAAAATAAGGAAACTATTGCATACCGATGTAAACCCGTCCCCTTTCCTCTATATACCTCGTATGACGTCGCGTCTGAGATGTATTAAGTTTGGTCATCCACCACTAGATTAAGTAGGCAAATTAGTTAGATACACCCACGTAACGTTACACGTACGACGTCTTTAACGTTGAGTCTACTTATGGCCAAACATTAACATTTGGGCAAAGAAAATCGTGAATTAAATGCTTTTAAATGTCATAAGATCATGGCATTTTGAGTTGGTGCTCATTTATTATTTAACTAATTAATCTCGTTGAGACAAATAATAAAATGCTCGGCGAAGCCTCGCATTTTATCCCTTTCTCGATTCGTTCAATAAATTCAATAATATTTGAACACTCACGTTAGATCCTCTATATACAATGGAGCTTATAAGAGTACTTGTTAATGTGTGAGATGTAGTCTATACGTACTTCCTGATCCACTGATGCCTGTTGGGTGTGGAATATTTGGGTTTACAGTAAACGTCCCGCTTCCACTGCCAGATCCTGTCCCTATTGTTGGTGTCTTGGGAAGACCGTAACCAGTAAAGCCTTGCCCATATGATGGAACTGGAACAACAGACAGGGTGCCGTTAGCGCTAGGCACACAAGCAGGCTGTTGGCAGCATGGGTCCTTGGGATCGTCTTGCATATGGCATTCTGGTGGAAGGTTGTTAAAAACAGGGCATCTGTGAAGTAAAAGTAGCAAATGAACCATTCTACAAACATTAAGCTTACAGGCACCTCCATGGCCAGAGAAACGAGTTTCTAATTCTGGCTGCCTGATCCGGTTCTACGTGATGTTGGACCATTCGACTCAGCAACATATCAATCAAGATCAATGCCACCCGTTTCAAGGCGCACACTTTGTTTACGCCGGGGTATCTGAATCTTCCTAAAACCATTTTCACTAGAATTCCTATAATAAGACCACCTTAGGGACTGTTCCAAAAGTGATCTTTAAAATCACTTTTGAACAGTCCAGAAGGTGGAATCTTGTAAGGAGACACTTGGTGTATAAAATACAAAGAAAGAATAACTGAAACCTTCCCAATAAGCGTTTAATAGCAGAATTAGTCTACATTTTAAGTGGTCTTTATAGCAGAATTGTACTGAATACAAACCGTTTGATTTCTCTGATGAGAATATACATATATATGGTTGAACTGCAATGACTTGTTCATCCCTTGCTCAATTACCAATGCTGAGCCATATTTTCTTGAGCTCCTTGGTAAGGTTGACACGATTAATCGGATAATCGACTAATCGATCGATAAGTTCCAAAAAAATTATTATTATTACTGATTTCCTTGTCGATTTTTTTATAAGAACAATTTACTACCCAAAGTTGTGCCAAGAATAGCTGAATGAGTGGCAAACAGTGCAGACTTAGATGAGATGCCGCGTTCTGAGTCTGCACTGTTTGCACAGGCATGTCTGTTTAAATACATATGGTAAAGTACAAGATATGATGAGTCATGCTCAGAAAGCCAGACAGGTAAAATTACGACCAAATTTTCACTGATTACTAATTGATTATCGATCTCAATGACATGACTGATAATCGATTATCTTTTCAGCTCCGATTAGCCAGCCCTACTCCTTGGGTATTGTTCTCATGTAACCAGATAAAAGTTACTTGTATTAACCCTTATCTTGCTGAATATTCATTTAAGCCACACCCATTTCTGTCTATCAACCAATCAAATTACTTGGTGTAATTTATTGCTACAAATTCATAAACTGAATGCCAAACAGTGTAGATCCCGATCAGATGGCTTCTTCAGAAGTCATCTGATCTTGATCTACACTGTTTCCAAAGACAGGGGTTGTTGTGAACAGCAAGATAAGGGTTAAAGCAATATTTTGTATTTTAGCGTAAATTCGTTTATTTTACATTTCTTTTAATAATCTATTTATGGAATTGACATTAAGAAGTAGACACATCATACCTTCTTATAGGGAAAAGAAAAGATGGGACCTGTTTCTGAATTATCATATTTTTACCTCCATCCCTGTCGCTACGAGGACCTTCATTAGCTAGAGCTACTCCAGACTAAAGTAAATATTCGTAGTCACAAAGGTTTGCAATCAATTGCAGTTATTGCAGTTTTCATAAGGTCAAAACATTCGTCAAGTTTTGTTGTTGTTGTTTTTTCTTTTATTTGGAATAATACCCCAGTCAACACTATTTCTGTTTCTTCGAAGTTGTAAGTTTACCTAACCACTCTCTTCCGAAATGGGCTTATACATTAGCGGTTACCGGTACAGTACACATTCTTTTGCCAGAAACTGACAACCGACCTTCTTGAGTCAGCGGAACGAAGATAATGACTGTGGAAAAGATTTAATGGTCAATCTTTAGGACAGAATGCTGCAGACCGGGGAGGTATAGAACCAGCGAGAACATGAACACTGGTCGTTTTGGAATCCTACTGAGCTACTGACGCCACAATGCTCATTTCAAAGCTCTTGTAAATTTGCGAAAGTGTTCTTAATCAGTCTTTTTCAGATGTAGCGTTTGGGTACATCTTAAACCTGTCAAACCAAGTAGGTTTTGTAAAGCATCAGCTGTCATTATCTATGTTGCTGAAGAAAGTGACGTCACTCTATCAGCCGATATCACTTAACTTTTGCTTGGCGTGTCTAGAAATTATTCAGTTGGTCTTAAAGGACACTCATTTACGACTTTAATTTATCTTGTACTTCTTACTTCTGTGTGCATCTGTACTGTCCAGTTTTGCCGTCCACACAGATGCATGTGTAATCACAGCCTTCACTCCATCTCATACCGCTGGGATGGAGAACGCCCTTGTAAAGACAACCCTCTGAAATAGATGATTACATAAGGATAACACATACACACCATCACTAAAGCAATTCTTTATATTTTAATCCTCCTTAAAGCCCGGTTTTATAAAGTAACACTGTGGTTTACAGGTGTAATTATTATTTTTATCATTTTTGCTCCTGAACTGTTTAAGAAAAGATTGAATACTTTGAGGCGCTGGACAGCATTCTGTTTTGCCACAATGATTAAAATTCGGGATTGATCGGTGTATTTCCTTAAGTTTATCGCACGCATTCGGGCTCTCATTTTATAAGGTTGACCTACAACATCATCACGTGAACATGTCCGTGAAATGAACACCCCCCTAAACCCCACATTATATAGGGAAAACTGGGGTTTAGGGGGTATTCGGTATTTTTCTTATTTCTGACCCAAGACGTAGGTTGTGGGTACTCGTTAGAACCGCCTCAATGAGGCGGTTCTAACGAGCACACACAACCTATGTTTGCAGTATTTATAAGAAAAATATCACTGTTTTTCATCAGAAAAATGGCCATTTTGGAGATGTGAAAACATGCACTATGTCACACGGGTTTGTTATCGTAATGATATAAACATGGGTAAATTCTCAATTGAAATCTGTGGCTGCTATAGACTTCCAGATTTATTGGCACAGAACTACACCATACACAAGAAGAAAATGTCACTTTATGACTACACAAATAAATGTACAGACCAGCTACGGGTAATAACCCATTTTTTTTTTCTCCGCGGTAACAGGCTTTTTTATCTCGGAGAACAAGCGAGATATTTCTCCGAGAAGAAAAAAAAATTCGCGTTTCAAAGCGGTTAATTTTCTCCGCGAAACGCCGCGAAATTTTCCGCGAACATCGCTTTTTTTCGGAGAAAGCCAGTTAGTACAGGTGAAGTCGTTCACGGTATTTCTCCGCGAAATCTGCCTATACCTACATGTATATTTGTTCATGTGTATGTATTTTTTCATGCATTAAAATTTGGTTCACAAAGTTTGAAGCATATGACGAAAAGCATGTTCTTTGTACAAAGATCGACAACTCTAGCGATCGTAAAGTTTGATTTTGATCTGGTTGGAATCATAATGATTTGCATCTTATGCACTTTACAACGCAGTATGAACATGATGAATGTTTTCTGTTTTCCTTTTATTACTGTTGTGAAAACGCTTCATAAATTGAAAACTGTTGATTTTCTATCGGTTCACCATATTTGGAGTATTTTATTTTTTTCTCAAGTAAATACTTGAGAAAAATCAAACTCAATGTATATAATAACAGGGATCCTGCTTGTACATGTATGTGTGGGCGCTGATCTCACTCTACATTTTGGTTTATCTTTCTTTTACACTGCGAGTAATTAAACATCACTGATGCTTACACTTAAGCTCACATGTAGCCCGAGTGAGAGATCTAATGTTTTAGAGTAGGCCACGGAGGCCCGCTTGTGTTTCTTGACTTCACAATTCAATTTTGCTCATGCATGTACATTAACCAATTTCAGACTGGAAACCCCTAAACAGGTACCGTGGCAAACAGTGCAGACCCAGATCAGACGCCGCAGAACGCGTCGTCTGATCAGGGCCTACACTGTTTGCAAAAAGTTCGGCCATTTCCTAATAAATTTTGAAGAAAACACAACCTGAAACCCCTAAATTTTGAAATGGACTCATGCTATATATAAGGAGGAAGATTCCATTGGTACAAAAAGGGTTAATATGGGGAAATTGCGCGGCAAGCATTCCAAGGCTGCATATAAGTCTGATCTCTAACTTGGAGCAGAACTAGAAAATTCTCCAAGATAATCAGCGAAGTTTGTACAGACATGCAACCTGGGTATCTTGTTTAGTCTACTGTACGACCCGAAGGTAACTGGCCCCCGTGTCCTAATAGGTAAGAGCGCTGACTCTTAACCCATTCAGTACCAGAAACCCCTAAAGGGGTACCTTGGCAAACAGTGCAGGCCCAGATCAGACAACACGGAACAAGCTGAGCTTTTGTTAAATGTCACACATCATTATGGTGTTAATAAACTACATGTACGGCTCTTTATGAGAACTCTTCTATTCAAATATATAATATTGTAAAATGTTACCACTAAAAACGGAAAATTTTCTGATAAAAATTCTGACATTTATTCATATTTCTGCTCAAGATTTTTGGTACACTTTAAAACAACTCGGCGAGGCGGTTCTAACGAGTACCCACAATCTATGTGAGCAGAAATTAGATAAACAATATATACCTCTGTAAACCCCAGTTTAAAGTGGGGTAAAAGCAGGTAACAAATAAATAGGCATATTTTCGTGATGTGAATGAAAGTTGTCATGAGACTTTTAAAAGGGATTATACAAAGAAGAAATAAATTACTAAACAGAAACTGTGTAACATGAAAGAATATTTGTTTATGATTTAACAATGACTACCATTTGCCTTCGTTTACAAAAACAACGCTAAACAAACGAAGAAATAATGTGAGCCGAAAATTTCACGTAAGCCCAGTTGTACTTTTCTCTCCGCGAAACGCGGGTAATTTCATTTTCAATGAAAGCGATCGGTCAAATTTTCGCCGAGAATCTCCGAGAATTTTCTCCGCGAAACCGATAGAAATTTCAGCGAGAAATTTCTCGCTCATTTTATCTTTTCTCGCTGTTTTGCGGAGAAAATAGCCGATAGCGCGTTAGGTGGTTTCTCCGCGAAACAAAAACAAAATGGGTTATTACCGGTAGCCTGGTCTGTATGCCAGGCATAGACTCAAGGTTTTCTTGAGTCAGCGGAACGAAGATAATGACTGTGGAAAAGATTTTATGGTCAATCTTTAGGACAGAATGCTGCAGACAGGGGAGGTATAGAACCAGCAAGCACATGAACATTGGTCGTTTTGGAATCCTACGGAGCTACTGACGCCACAATGCTCATTTCAAAGCTCTTGTAAATTTGCATACAGCTTATACTTGTTGCTTAATTAGAACCGCACCAAGGTCAACAGATATCTCAATAAGGGTATCTGTGCAATAACTGTATATATATAGCTATACGTGTTATGATCCATATTAGTTGTTTGCATTCTAAAAGGTGTTTGGAAATCTAAGCAGCCAATGCAGAATAATACAACTGTAATATACAGAAGCATCCACGCAGGCCTAAATGATCTAGTAAGTACATGTAATTGGACTCATGCGCTCTTTTCCTTCGCATATATTTGCATCGGTCTATCTATTGGAGTCACGCCAAGTTCAAACATTTATAATTTTGAACAGGTAAATACACACATAGTTTCCAATCTGTCGGAACAAACACTTAATCTGAATACAACCTTCTATGAGTGAAGTTCTGGACCAATGATAATCTTTATAGCGCAGAAAGAAGACTATTTACGAAAACACGTCTATTATATATATAATATGTTGAAAGTTTTACCACCAAAAACTGCAAATTCTGCCCAAAACAAAAATTGTGGTTACTTGTCAGAACCGCCTCGGCGAGACGGTTCTAACGAGTAGCCACAATCTATGTTTAAAAAAAATAATAGTACCACTGGAAGTACCACTGAATGGTACCACTGGGGTTTAAGGGAGCCAAAATTATTAAGGCATGTTTTTGTGATGTGTGTGCAGTCTGGTCATAATCTTCGCTGAGTGCACATGCTCAAACCCTTTTTGTTTGTATCTGACCATTTCTAGATATACATATCAGGTATCGCAATTTGCTATTGCCCTTACCCAGAGTATGGCTACCAACATTTGGTGCCACAGTCGGATGAGGCCCGGGACCGACCGTCAGACCAGCACCGGGTGTTGGAGCCGCTGTAGGATGGGGTTGTGGAACAGGGTATCCACCAATGGTTCCCGGTTGTGTCTGTGAGCCCTGGAACGTTCCTGTCTGTCCATTACTGCACACGATCTTTGCACAACAGTCACCTGCGTTTTTCACTTGACTGCAGCCTAGAGGTAGGTTAGTTATATCAGCACATCTGTAAATATAGCAGATAAGAAAGATATTTTGAATATGTCCTGTAAGTATTTCCTGATTTTGTAAAAGAAAACATAATATGACCTACTTCTTGAGCAAATCAGAAGCCTCTGTGGTGTAGTGGTTAAGCTACTCGCCGTATTATCTAGGGGCCGTGGTTTTGATCCTGGGCTTCTCCAGACTTGCGGACAAGTCTGTTAACAACGTTTTCGTCTCCGTATGACCTTACCTGTTGGTGAGACAAAAAACGAAACACACACCCACACACACACATTCTCGGGAAAATCTTTTACATGCTGTTAAGGGTAGTAGTGATGCGAGAAAAAGGGTTGATACGTAGTCTTCATCCATCACGAAAACACGCCTATATAATTTTGACCCCCTTGAACCCCACTTGTATATAGTAAAACTGGGGTTTCCGGGGATATACCTTAATTTTCTTATTTCTGCTCTAAAATATAGATTGTGGGTACCCGTTAGAACCGCCTCGATGAGGCGGTTCTAACGAGTGCCCACAATCTATATTTTGAGCAGAAATAAAAAAAATATCACAATTTTTCATCATAAAATTTTTATTTTTTCGGCGATAAAGGTGGCGTGTTTTCGTAATGATAGTGTCAGTTATTTTTTCCAGTCTTTTGGGATCATTGATTTAGAATTTAGAAAATCTGAGGGTCACCGATGATGCCTAATTGGTCAAAACTAGCTAGTCTGGCCCAGAAAAATCTTGTGCACTCCATAGTTTTCAGGTCCGTGCTGTATTCCTTGCTTTCAAAGGATTACCCCTTTTCAGAACATTTAAAATATTGCGGGGGTCATTGATGATACCTTCTTTGTCAAAAGTAGCTAGTTTTTTATTTATTATTGAATTGTTTATTCTTCTTTGTGTTATTTGTTTCAAATGTCAATAGCTTTATCCAAATGGAGTTTATTAATCATCATTACGAAAACGCGCCTATACAAATACCTTGTAAACTTTACTGCCGAAAAAACTAAAAGATTAAGATGAATAATTGTGACATTTTTCTTATTTCTGCTCAAAATATAGATTGTGGGTACTCGTTAGAACCGCCTAATCGAGGCGGTTCTAACGAGTACCCACAGTCTATATTTTTTGGGAACAGAAATAAGAAAAATAAGGTATACCCCTGTAAACCCCAATTTTACTGTATAAAAGTGGGGTTCAAGGGGATAAAATTATATAGACATGTTTTCGTGATGTAGACGACTTTCCTGAAAAACTTGCTATACCAAAAAGACACAATGAAACTTATATATTAAACCGTCGACGTGGCAGCCTAGCTCATGCGTTGTCATGGTATCGATCATCAATTAATTTGGTCCAAGAAAACTATTATTTCATTGATTCAAAATGTTACAAAACTTTAAAATTTTTGGCAAGCTGAGCTGAGAATAGAATAAAAACATTTATAACATCGTTTCCTGGACTGGAAACGACATACAGTAGAATCCCACTATTAAGGGGAACGGGAACACCTTCAGGGAGGCAACTCCTGCAAAAGTATTTTTGTCTCCCATGCCAATAGGGGTTAACCCTTAAAGGAAAGAATTTGCTCCTGAGGAGCAAATTCTTTCTTTTAAGAGTAGACCCCTTTTTCAGTTGGACTGAGCCTACATAAAAGCGTACAGGAAATCCCGAAAGTTGTCTCCCTTTGAAAAAAATGGCGGAAAAATCTGACAGGTGTTCCCATTCCCCTTAAGAACAGGTAAACTTCAGACAAGTTCTGCCTTAAAATCGTATTTAAATGATTTTAGCTATTCTCTCACAGACAGTCCTCTACAATTAGACCACCTATGGTACTGTTAAAAATTTGTCTGAAAGGCCACTTTTGAGCAGTGCAAAAGGAAGTCTTTGTATGGGAATTTTATTGTTCTTACTTCTTATTACATCTGTAGAAGCCGTACGCAGCATTTTCACAGACGCATTCAAGATCACACCCGTCATCCCACTTCTGGCCCTGACTGTATGCTATTCCATTGTATACGCAACGATCTGGGAAAAGAACAATATTCAATGCCAGACATATGTGATTAAAAACATATCAAACAACATGTGATTCAAAATAGTCATTCCAGATTTATGGTTGAAACAGAAATAATATTCTTGCACACCAGACAAGGAAATCCATGATTTCACCCTGGGGTAGAAATTTATGTTCTGACCCTGGTGTTCCGACCCCAAATCGAATATAATCGCGTGTTTGATAAAAGCACTGGTTGATTACAACCTCATGCGCGGCGTCGTCATGCGTGACGTCACTAAACATTCCTGTTGTGTCATCACAAAATGGCGGACCTCGGTAACCGAAGTGACAGCAGCATTAAAAATTCGCAATAGAAATGGAAGGTATGCAAGAAAAAGAATCCAATATGGGTGTGAGGGGTGGATAGAAAAATCCGTCCCTCGGGATCACTGCCCGGCATCACGAGGCAAGCCAAGCCTCGTGATGCCGGACAGTATCCCTCGGGACGGATTTTTCAATCCACCCCTAGCACCCATATAAGATTCTTATAATGTATACCCTTGTTACCCCCATTATTCTGTATATATTGGGGTTCGCAAAGGTATCTGTTCAACGGATTTTCCCTCTTCAGGGAATGGATTTCAGGAATACAGTTGAACTTCGATGGCTCGAACACCGATAGCTCGTTACCATGGCTGAGTTGAACCCATGTTTGAGCCCCTGGAGAAATCCTGTACATAAGAAATAGTGGGGATAATTTAAGAGATTTTCGCCTTTTTACTTGCAAATTAATGCTGTGTGTACTCATTAGAATCGCCTCGATGAGGCGATTCTAATGAGTGCACACAGCATACATTTGCATTATATAACACCGAAAAGATGTCCAAAAGTATATCGTATACTTCCTGGCAGTATCCCTCAGTGGCTCGAACAACCCCTGTCTCGAACAGATTTTCGAGGTCCCAAAGGTGTTCGAGCCATTGAAGTTCGACTGTAGATGCATTTGAAAATAAGAAAACTACATACATATGAACATATTAAAATCTTGTAACTTATTCGATTTCATTAAAAATCTTTCCAGACATTACTCTGGTATACGCATCAGTTTTTTCCGAGAGCATCCTAGTTTTGAAATAACTAGAGACAGCTAAATTATATAAACGTACAACTGAGGAAACTATTTTCATTTTTGGAGGTATGGTGTTGGTTTTAAATCATAGCAAATTTTGTTTATTTGCTATTGATCGGTGAATTTGTATACAGTGCGAAAAGCGCCCTTTTTCGACTGGAAACCGACGATTTCCACTTCACGAAGGTACAGTTTATCACTGAGATGTTAGTATCACAGTTCTAATTCACTTTTCCTTGGATGTGTTTAGACATAAAACAGTCGAGATTATGTCAGTCAAAGAAAATCGATGGTAACTGTCTAGTTTTCGAAGGCATAGTCCAACCCTCCTTATACCCACATCGATATAAGCAACCAAAACGAACCCTCAGTTCAAGATGATATGGATGTACGGAAGCATTCAAAAATAGTGTATTAAATACTCAAACAGCATATGATGTGGATATTCGTAAGCCGATTCTTCTAAATGTCAACAAAACTTGTTTCTTGGTGTAGTTCAGAAAAAACTTCTGTCACCTGTAATAACACTTCTTGTTAAAATTCTTAATTACAGCAAATGCTGTATGGGAAGACATGTTGTCTTTATAACGATGGACATCTGTGCATTGCACATGGCATTTCCAATTAGGCGTCAAGTGACATTCCACACGTGCTAAGAAATGTGTTTTGTAACACTATATTCAGTAAAATTCCTATATTAAGACCACCTTTGGGACTGTTCAAAAGTGGTATTAAAGACCACTTTTGAACAGTCCCAAAGGTGGTACCTGTCCAGAGGACCTTGTAGGCAGAAAAGACAAAGAAAAATTAAGTGTAGCCTTCCAAATAAGCTTTAAGTAACAGAATTAGTCCTAATTTAAGGTGGTCTTAATAGCGGAATGTCACTGTATTTAAGGTTGCACTTACCATTCGGATTTGGGGTAGTCGTTAAATCTGAAATTTAATAAGGGAAATTATGTGAGTCATGTCAGGTATAATTTCGTTTTATAAGAGCCGGGACACACGAAAATTAAAATTGACAAATGGCACTAGCAAATAAAAATCAAAAATGAGTTCCTTTAAGAGCAATGAAAATATTCATAAGACAGAAGAGGGGTCATACTACGTAGTTTCGGCTAATAAAGCCTCATCAGTGACCCTGTAATGACCCGGCAACGAAAGCCAGAGGAAGCATACTGCAATTTTGCGAATTTCGAATAGGCAGTCAATTCAAAGACTGATATAAATCAAAATGAGGTCCAAATAATTAAAAACCTGTCTAGAATTTGAGTCTAAACTAATTATTTATTTCTGATTTCTCAGAATATTCACGCTGGTCTCAAAGGACCAAAAGTAAAATATAAACTGCACTATGATTGATGTACGGGGAGACGTTTTACGGCCGCCACACGGCACAACACCAGCTGCAGTGAAGGCAAATAAAAATCAAAAATGAATAAGTTTGTACCATTTCAGTGGCTTAAAGCCTTGTCCTTTTTGAGACGCCAATAGTCGTTCATGGAGATTGATCATGAAATCTTTTCTGCGGTCATTCTATCCCTTCCGCTGATTCAAGAAGGACAGTGGTAAGTTTCCGGTAAAATAATGTGCACTGAACTGGTAAACAGCTTATGCATAATCAAGTCCAGGAAGTGTTGCAATATATACTGACAGGATCGGTATGGCCAAATTAGTGTTTACTTCGCAGTTATTACGAAAACACGCCTATATAAATACATTGAAAATTTTCCGCTGAAAACCCCCCATAATAAGATGAAAAATGTGGTATTTTTTCTTATTTCTGCTCAAATTATAGATTGTGGGCCCACGTTAGAACCGCCTCATCCAGGCGGTTCTTACGAGTGCCCACAATCTATATTTTAGAGCAGAAATAATAAAAATAAGGTTTACCACTGCAAACCCCAGTTTTGATATGAAAAAGTGGGGTTCAAGGGGGCCAGACTTATATAGGAGTGTTTTCGTGATGGTTAACTTCCAAAGCAAACAAGTTAAAGCTTTACGTCAGAGACCAGAAATTGCTCTTTCAACTAACAAAAACTTAGTTGGTGCCGTAGGCTACTTTTTCTTAATTTCTATTTAAACATTACGATAACATACCCGTGCGATATAGTGCAATTTTTACATCTCCAAAATGGCTACTTTTCTGATGAAAATTCATGATATTTTTCTTATTAATGCTCAAAACATAGGTTGTGGGTGCTCGTTAGAACCGCCTCATTGAGGCGGTTCTAACGAGTACCCACAACCTATCTCTTGGAACAGAAATTAGAAAAATAATGTGTACCCCCCTAAACCCCAGTTTTCTCTATATAAAGTGAGGTTTAGGGGGTCTTCATTTCACGGATTTGTTCACGTGATGATTCCTATTTAAAGTCTCTGACTTGTGATATATAATACAATGCATTTCCCGTGTTATTTGCATTGCGTTTATGCCAGGTAAACATACTTGTGATATATAATACAATGCATTTCCCGTGTTATTTGCATTGTGTTTATGCCAGGTAAACATACTTGTGATATATAATATCAATGCATTTCCCGTGTTATTTGCATTGCGTTTATGCCAGGTAAACATACTTGTGATATATAATAACAATGCATTTCCCGTGTTATTTGCATTGCGTTTATGCCAGGTAAACATACTTGACTGATACCTCCAAAAATAGAAACATGGCCATGCATAACATCAACAAGTTTCATGTAATTGCTTTGTGCATGTCATTAATCCAACTTTGCCCTTGTCATCTGAAATTTCATTCAAACAGTAATGTGTATAATAATTCAGTACATTTTTAAATCATTACGATAACACATCCGTGTCGGCCCCCACCCATCGGGGCTTGAAGAAATATATAGGCTGCATGATGCTTCCACGCAGAGCTGAATCCGACCTGCAAACGTGTACTGGTAAACCACTTAGAGGATCTAAGCCTGTCCAGGCAAAGCGGTGCGCACGAGTCGGACCATTCATTCTTATAAACCCTATTGGTTTCATTGGGCGACAGGGCTTGAGATGTCATTTCACCTCACAGTCGGGTAAAAGTCCAACAAAATTGGAAGCAACGTCTCCAAAATGACCTTTACAGTGTTGATGGGGACGTTAAACCTCAAATCAAACAAACAAACACATCAGTGTGGCACAGTGCATTCTGTCATTTCGCAAAAACTGTCCAACTTTGTGATATTTTACTTATTTAGACATCATGAAAACACGCCAATATAATTCTGACCCCCCTTGAATCCCGATTTTATATATGAATACTGGGGTGTACAGGGGTAAATCATATTTTTCTTATTTCTTCTGTAAAATTTAGATTGTGGGTACTAGTTAGAAAACGTGTATCCACAATCTAAATTTTGAGCAGAAATAAGTAAAAAAAAATATCACAATTTTGCGTCTAAACTTTTCGTTTGTTTAGGTGGTAAAATGTACAATGTATTTGTATAGACTTGTTTTAGTAATGAATCCAAATAAAGATCGGTGGTGCTCGTTAAAGCCACCTATTTATGGCGATTCTAACGCGTATCCACAACCTATGCCTTTTAGCAGAAATACGAAAGATAATGTGTACCCCCTAAAACCCCATTTTTCTCTCCATATAGTACGGCTTATGCGGTGTTCATTTCATGTACTTGTCAACATGATGGATTCTCATTTACATTCAGACAGGCTCGCGTTTCATGTGTATAGTCATTGGACTTTATTGACAAAGAGAAAATACCAAACGAGTCACCTGCTTTCCAGTAATATATCTAGGAAGTTTTAATAAGCAGGGCGCAAACAAAAACTCAGGTAGGTGAATGTAACCAGCATATGGACCCGCTGGTCCTAATTAGTGTCGTCGTGTTATCATTCCTTATCCTCTAGGCTAGCCAACTTGCAGCAGAAAAGTATTCTGGCCAGTTTTGTTGGAAGGCTATCGCAAGGGTCATTTCAATGGCGCTTAGAATGAGTTACTTACTGCACTTTCCACAATATGCTCTGCAATTAACCTGTGCCCATTGTAAGTACAAGGGACTAGTGCATGTGTCCTTCTGGTAGCGGTTGCAGTTTTGATCTACATCAACACATGGTAGAGGGGTAGTCAATCCGGTGGCACCTGATATAGAAATGATGTGACTTTGTCACAGCAAATATCCTAGGTAAACATTCCAAACCAATGATAGCTTTGATGATAAGAAAGACCGTGTATATTTAGTATTTATCTGTACCAGCATCACAAAAACACCTATATAATCCCGACCAACTTGAACCCACTCTTTGATACTCATTAGAACCGCCTCATCGAGGAGGTTCTAATGTGTACCAACAATCTATATGTTTAACAGAATTAAGATATAATAAGAAAATTATAACAATTTTTCATCTTGAAATTTTTATTTTGTTCGCTGTAAATTTTTAAATACACTTGCATAGGCGTGTTTTCTTAATGGACTAGTACGTTTAATAGTTGCATTCATCACGAAAACACGCCTATATAATTTTGACCCCCTCGAACCCCACTTTTATATAGTAAAACTGGGGTTTGTAGTATGACAACCTTATTTTCCTTATTTCTACTCTAAGATATACATTGTGGGTACTCGTTAGAACCGCCTCTAACAAGTACCTACAATCTATATTTTGGGCTGAAATAAGAAAAATATCACAATTTTTCATTTCAAAATTTTCATTTTTTCGGCGATAAAGGTTACAATGGTTTGGTATAGGCGTGTTTTCGCTATGAACAACTGATAATTCGATCGTGGTCCGTACCAGATTCGTACTACCACTGTAAAGACAAATCTTAACCATACCAGCCTCCTAAGTATATATAATATTTTATAATTTTCTGTGTATGTTATCAAAACGGCTATTGTGTAGCTTTCTATGTTACCGCTTAAACATATTTTTTGCTTCAGTTTTGTTTTGTTTGTATTGGAGTTTAATGACCCAGTCAACACTTTTTAGGTAATTTTTGAGCCGGTCAGTTTACCTATCCATACTTGTCCTGGGCAGGCTTCCACGTTAGGGTTAGCCAGTACAGTGCACAGTCTTTCACCAGACAAAGACAACTGACAACTGGTCTTCTTAAATCAGCGGAAGGGAGAGACTGACACAGAAAAGATTCCATGATCAATCTCTATGAAAGAATGTTGCCGACCCCATCAGGTATCCAACCCGCGTCCTTCTAATTACCAGTCATACGCGCATCCGACTGCGCTACCGAGGCCGGCTGTTTCAGTTTTAGATCGCATACAAGTTTACATAAAAGAGTGTTCAGAAATAATTTTTGTTTGAGTTTAGCGTTGCTGTCAACATCATTTAGGTCTTTTTGGAGACGTTGCTTCGCCTTTGTCGGACTTTTACCCGACACTGACATGAAATAACATCTCAAGCCCTGCCGCCCAATGAAACCAAAAGGCTTATATGCATTGAACGGTCTTAATCATACCACTTTGCCTGGGAAGGCTTATTCCTTCTATAGAGGATCTTACATGAGTGCTCATGTATTATTGAATTTATTAAACGAGTTGAGGAAAAGGGATAAAATGCGAGGCTTTGCCGAGCATTTTATCCCTTTTTCTCAACGAGTTTAATAAATTGAATAATACATGAGCACGAATGCAAGATTCTATTTATCATATGGCATTAAAAGCGTAATTTATTCACGATTGTTTACAAAAATGTCAACATTCCGCCGTTAGTAAACGCGACGTCATTAAGGACGTCGTACATGTAACGTTACGGGACGTATCTAGCTAATTTGCATATTTAATCCACTAGTGGATTATCGAAAATAATACATGACGTTATTACATTCTCAGACGCGACGTCATATGATAAAACTGGTTTACCAGTGCTCATATGTGATCAGTTTCAGCTCTTCGTGAAAGCACCATGCAGTCCATCTATTTCTCCAAGCGCTGATGGATGGGGCGAATCATAAATAAAATAAATATATAACAAATGATTATTATTTTGCTTTTATTATCGCAACATGAACACCCAGTCTTGTTCATAATCCGACAAACCACGAACAATTGTTTATTATTATTACTACTATTATTATTATTATTATTATTAACGACAACTTTAGCTAGCCGTTCCTTTTGGGCCGCGTCAATGATCCCAAAGGACTAGAAATATAATTCTCTTACCCTAGAGTTTCTACTGAAAATCGTTTGATCTTCTTCGCCAATAAAGACATTAATAGTTATATGGGCCCCGCCAAGCGATTTTGGTACTTATCGCCTATGCGAGCAGCGAAGGTTCAGGCGAGCCTGTGCATCCGCGCAGTCTCGCCAGAACCTTCGCTGCTCGCTCATACAAGCAGTGAATCAAAAGGAACCTTCAGACAGAAAGCCATATCCCTGGCCCCTCTGAATGGCTGGGCATGCGCAGTTAAAATTTGTCATGACGGAATGCTCGAAGACCCAAATTCGCTTGGCGGGGCTCATATGATATACACCTTACATTACTGGGCATGTTCATACAACTCGTGGCCAATCATGTAAGACCATCTGTATATGCAACATATGTAGTAAACTCTCCACTAGATTTGCCGATACGTACCGCCTCCTTTTCCGCTAGTAGTGCCCGACCCTGTGAAATGCCCAAACTGTTTGCTGAAGTCACACACTGGTTCAGCGCAGCACTTGCCAGCTGACTTTTCTAAATGACATTCTGGTGGTAGTGTGCCATATGTACCACAGCTGTAAGAAAATACATCACGTGAACAAGTCCGTGAAATGAAGACCCCCCTATACCCCACTTTATATAGAGAAAACTGGGGTTTACGGGGGTATACATTATTTTCTTATTTTTGCTCCAAGACATAGGTTGTGGGTACTCGTTAGAACCGCCTCAATGAGGCGGTTCTAACGAGCACCCGCAACCTATGTTTGCAGTCTTTATAAGAAAAATATCACTAATTTTCATGAGACAAATGGCCATTTTGGTGGTGTGAAAAAATGCACTATGTCGCACGGGTGTGTTATCGTAATGAATGCCAACCAGTACCAGATCTCAGTGCTCAATGTTCCTAAAGGGGACAGGCAACACCTTCGGAGGAGGCAATTCCTGCAAAAGTATTTTTTCTCCCATGTCGACAGGGGCCTACTCTTGAAGGAAAGAATTTACTCTTGAGTGCTCCAATATATGTAGTACTGACTGTATAACTGTTGGTTTTCTTTTGCTCCAGCATTTCACTGGTTTCTTGATATCGAGTACTTATCGTTGTTTCATTTCTGTGGTTGTTTGATTTTTGCGTTCTCGGAGATTTAGCACTGATGAGTTAGGAGGCCTTCATGCAGACTGAACAAATTATCTGTCTAAAATGCAGCTGCGTAAAATCGACTTAAGCCCCCCCCCCCCCCACCTCCCAGTGGTTTTCGTTTCACTGACTGTTCCAAGACCGTTCTTCTGTCACGTTATTTTTATTTTGTTTTTGTTATGGCTTGTCTTCGAGTGTGTGTTTCGCTTACCCTATTTTGTTTTGTATACGAGGACTGTTCAAATATGAATGCAAGTAGAACTTTTTCTCATGCACTAATGCGAAAATCACCTGGAAATAACATCACAGCGTAGAAATACATTTTACCTATACATTGATACCAAACCTGTTAAAATCCGTCCACTTTAGCCATGTATATCGTTCGATAAACACTGTCTACTCTTGTATACTAATACAAAACATGGTTGGAAGAAGGTCAAAGTACGCCGTTGAAATACGGTCCTATATTAAGAATCGTTGTATTCTTGGTATACGGTGCAAAGACATTTTTGATGAAATATGTTCGGTTTATGGGCATAATGAAATGTCTTTTCCGACAGTTTTTCGTTGGTGTAAGAAAATCAGCTGTGGGCTAGGCTCAACAGAAGATGCACCACATGATCGTCGGCCGAAAAGAGCAACATCTGCCAAGATGGTTGCTAGAGTGAAAGAAATAGTTGCTACCGATGCACGATACACCACTAGGCAAATAGCTAGTATGGTTGGCATCTCATTAGGAGCAGCTCATACAATTCTGAAACGGGATTTGAAAATGAGAACGATCTATGCTAGATGGATTCCCCATCTGTTGACAGATGAGAAGAAAAAGACACGCCTTCAGGGCGCCAAGAAGTTGCTTAAAAAGTTTCCAAATTACAATGCACTGTCTTTCGCTAATGTCGTCACAGGTGAGGAGACATGGGTTCACTTTTTTGAGCCAGAACGAAAGACTCAGAACAAAATATGGGCAACAAAGTATTGCAAAAGACCATGCATTGCAAAGCGGACCATGAGCGTCAAGAAGGTAATGAATGTCATATTCTTTTCAAATCAGGGCCCTGCTATTCAGGTTGCAGTGCCTAAAGGCAAATCTGTAAATGCGAAGTTTTACAAGAATAAAGTTCTTCGAAAATTGAAGAAATATTTCAAAGCATGAAGACCAGCAACTGGTTTGGCCAATGTCAGATTCCTACATGACAATGCGTCATCGCACAAGGCGTTCATTGTGCAAGACTATCTGAAGCAGGAAAAGGTTGTTGAACTCCTTCACACCCCGTATTCCCCTGACCTTGCCCCGTGTGACTTTTTTTTGTTCCCGCGGCTGAAAAAATACCTTTCTGGTCGATAATTTGTACAGCGCAAACACCTCGGTTCTGCAATATTCCAGTGCCTTCATAGTATACCTCGAAAAGACTATCAAAATGCATTCAATGATTGGATCAGAAGACTGAAAGTTTTAGATCTGTTACAGGGGAATGCTTTGAGGGGACAAACTAAATTTTTCATCGAAAGCTATCACGGAATCATTTTTATGTGCTTAGTTGCATCCATATTTGAACAGTCCTTGTAGCCAGTTGGCCATTTTGTGGGAAAGAAACTGTCATTTTGGCTTTCCGCTATTTATGTTTCTATTATGGTCTACTTATTTCATTCCCGTTGGTGTCACTGCTGGGAGCTGTGAGTTAATTGTATCGATTCTTGATCATTGCTTTCATTTCTATTTTGAGTAGCTTCATGAAAAAAAAAATAATTGTGGGAATATTAAACTTGAACTCACGTAGAAGTACAAGTCCATAAACCAATCGAACCGTCCTGACAATAACAGTTTTTGTCACACCCATCTTGCCATGTCTGTCCCTGATAATAGGGATGTCCCTTGTACATACAAACATCTGAAATAAATATATACGTCAGTATTGCACCTTTGTTCACGTTTTGGTTAAAATATTTCAGCTATAACAATATAACATTTGTGCAACATGCAGACTCCAGTTAGCCTGCCTGTTTTGATCTGTCTAATTAGATTCCCCACTATGACAAGACACGTCTGCATCCTTTTTGCTATCCGAAGGGAGAATCCTGAATATTATTTTATATAATGCAAATGACGTAGGGTGCTGACAATACAGGTATAACAATGTTTCGTGTCTTGCCACTTTTTGTTTAGCGCTCGAACCGACCGAGGAAATGCTGAAATTGAGAAAAAAGCTCGTATCTGGGGCCATTTTAGCGGACAACGTACATGTATTGATGCATTTTCGTTTTTGTTTTTTGTTTTAGAGTATTGCCACCCAATCCATCACAAAAACACGCCTATCCAAATGCATTGTAACCTTTACCGCCGAAAAACGAAATTTTTAAGATGAAAAAGAGTGATATTTTACTTATTTCTGCTCAAAATATAGATTGTGGGTACTCGTTAGAACCGCCTCATCGACTCATCGAGGCGGTTCTAACGAGTACCCACAATCTATATTTTAGAGCAGAAATAAGAAAAATAAGGTTTACCCCTGTAAACCCCAGTTTTTCTATATAAAAGTGGGGTTCAAGGGGGTTAATATTATATAGGCGTGTTTTCGTGATGAATATTATTTAGGTTATATCGGTGGTCAGGTCAGTTTCAAGTTTCTTCGCAAGCAAGTGACAATGATGTTCAAAAGTCCCCAGTGGAATTCGTTTCACTGACCGTTCCAATGCGGTTCTTCTTTCGCGGCTTACTTTTGTTATAGTTTTTTCTTTGAGTGGGTTTATCGACCTTTTCTTAATTGTTTGTTTTTGATCACTATTTGACCATTGTGTTGGAAAGTGACTGTGCTTTTGGCATTCCGCCATTGGTGTTTCCATTATGGTCTAGTTATTTCATGTTTGTGTTTCTTTCGCTTTGGTGTCTCTGGTGGGAGCCTTGGTTTAATTATATCGATTTCTCATTATCGCATTCACTTCTAGTTTTCATAAATCAACAGGAAACTTTGTTGTAAACACCATCATAAGTCTTTGTGATGAATAGCCCGTGTAGACACCACTTGATATACATAAGTGTCTGGTTTACAGGAGAATACATCATTTTTTCTCTTTCCTGCTCTAAAATAAAGATGTTGATATACGTGAGAAGCGCATATATGATGCAATTCTTACACGCATGCACAGTATATGTGTGAAGCAGAGAAATAAAGGATCTTACATGAGAGTTCATGTATTATTGAATTTATTAAATGAGTTTAGGAAAAGGGATAAAATGCGAGGCTTTGCCGAGCATTTTATCTCTTTTCCTCAACGAGTTTAATAAATTCAATAGCACATGAACACGAATGCAAGATTCTATTTATCATATGACATTTAAATGCATTTTATTCACGATTGTTTAACAAAAAATGTCAATATTCCGCGATTAGTAAACTCGACGTCGTTAAGGACGTCATACATGTAACGTTACGGAACGTATCTAGCTAATTTGCATATTTAATCGCCTAGTGGATTATCGAAAACAATACATGGCGTTATTACACTCTCAGACGCGACGTCATATGATAAAAGAAAGATCTTTCTAAAATGCTAGGTTTGCAGATATAAAATAAGCCATTGACCTTTATGGCATTATCGTAATGGTCCTTCCAACTATATAAAACACATTTAAATATTCAATCTCTATCGTATCTTTGTAAAATTATCTCTGCCTTATGGTTTTCCTTTTGTTATTTTGCCTGTAACAGCTTATCAATTCCCAAAATTATATTTGAAACGCAAGCAGATATTGCTATTTAGCAATAAATGATCCCTTTTCAAGTCCCATGGTCCTCTAAATAAAGAAGACCAACCTGGTTATTTGCAATTTATCATATCACGTCGCGTCTGAGAATGTAATAACGCCTTGTAATATTTTCGATAATCCACTAGTGGATAAAATATGCAAATTAATTAGATACGCCCCGTAACGTTACATGTACGACGTCCTTAACGACGTCGCCTTTACTAATGGCAGAATATTGACATTTTTGTAAACAAATCGTGAATAAAAAGTGTTTTAAATTTCATATGATAAATAGAATCTTGCATTCGTGCTCATGTATTATTGAATTTATTAAACTCGTTGAAGAAAAGGGATAAAATGCTTGGCAAAGCCTCGCATTTTATCCCTTTCCCTCAACTCTTTTAACCCTTTACCACTCAGGTATTTTGTGAATTTCGCCGATTTTCACAGTGTTGCACCTGACAGCAACTTCAACTAGCCTTTGTTTCATAATGGATGGTCTGTTTTACACCAAACTCGGTATGAATTTTCATTGGGCAGTAGCCTTTCAAATGCAACCTTTCGTGACTTGATCATTGTTACCATGGTAAAGAGGGGGCATCTCAAATTTGGCAAAAAGTGTGTTTTCACATGAATTTTTGAGCACATTTTAATCTTCACTAAGCTGTCAAGGCTACAATTAAGGTGTTTGGCACTGGCCATTTTCACTGTTTGCAGCATGTTTTATCAGCATCAATTTTCAGGGTTTTTTTTACCCCAGCCACCCTCAGATATAAATTTTAGCGGCAGGTTGGACCATGCACCCAAAATTCTTGGGGATATGAGGCCCCACCCTCCTTCCATCCCCGCCAGAATATTTTTAGTGGGGAGGCGCGCGAAAAAACAGGTCCCTTTTTTGCCCAACAAATCCTAAAGCAAACATAACTATCCAGGGGTAGAAATGCAGATTTTAGGTGCTTCTGGGGCTTAAAATGGGGGTGGGGGTGCAGACACGTAAAAACACGTATCTGAGCGGGAAAGGGTTAACTGAAATCTGGGACATACTGAATTTTAGTTTAAAATGCATTAATTATATCTGAAATATTGTTTCTTGCAATAAAATGATGAAAAAAACATTATTTTGGTCAGTTGGGATTTTCTTCATTAACCCTTTACCACACAGGGATTTTGAGAATTTCGCCGATTTTCACAGTGTTGCACCTGCCAGCAACTTCAACTAGCTATTGTTTCATAATGGATGGTCTGTTTTACACCAAAATCGGTATGAATGTTCAGTGGGCAGTAGCCTTTCAAATGCAACCTTTCGTGACTTGATCAGTGTCGTCATGGTAAAGAGGGGGCATCTCAAAGTTGGCAAAACGTGTGTTTTCACATGAATTTTTGAGCGCATTTTAATCTTCACACAGCTGTCAAGTCAACAATTAAGGTGTTTGGCACTGGCCATTTTCACTGTTTGCAGCATGTTTTATCAGCATCAATTTTCAGGCACTTTTGACCCCAGACACCCTCAGATATAAATTTTAGCGGCCGATTGGGTGTATTCCCAAACTTTTTCGGGATGTGAGGGGGCGTTGCCCCCTCTCCCCTTCAATCCCCCCAGAATATTTTTAGTGGGGTGGCGCGCGAAAAAACAGGTCCCTTTTTTGCCCAACAAATCCTAAAGCAGACATAACTATTCAGGGGTAGAAATGCAGATTGTAGGTGCTTCTGGGGCTTAAAATGGGGGGGGGGGGGGTTCAGACACGTTAAAACACGTATCTGAGCGTGAAAGGGTTAATAAATTCAATAATACATGAACACTAATGTAAGATCCTCTATATTTATAGACATGTTGATACAATTACTTACACATACATATGTACTAAAATAAGAACTAGAAAACAAGGGATTCAATCTCGTAAGATTTCTCAGTACCCAGGGGCCTGTTGTTCAAAATGAGAGAATTCGTTTGATAAAGTACCATTAAAACTTTATCATCTAATGTGGCAAATATGCTAATATTTTTGCTACAAGTTGTGATAAGATTTTTTCAGTTGCAAAGGCTGCTCGAACTTTTCCAGAAAAGTATAAAAGTATTAGATATTGTACTTACTAAATTAGTTAACAATTTGACCAATCACTAGCTCGTTAAGCTAACAATCGGTTCATTACATAAATATGTGATCGTGCATGAAATGTAAGCATGTAGCTCAGATTCAATATTTTTATACTTACTGACACCGTTTAGTTTTCCTATAGTTTGTCCGTTTGACGTTGAGTAGTTGCCTTTGAAATCACAAACAGGTTCTAGACAACAACCATTTCCTTTTTTAACCAGCACGCATTGTGGAGGTAGATTATAATACATTGGACACCTTAAATATATCGAATGAAGTGTAATTAGGGCATATATTTTACAGTTTTAAGGACAAAGGACAGAACGGATGTACAGCCATTAAGACAATATGGTTGTTTTTGGAGACAGAAACACATATCAGTGAAAATGGGATCAATCGGGTGCTACTGAGGCCTTCCATAAGCATTACGGTAACGTTAGTGGCGGCTGTGATAAGTATTCAAATTGTACAACGGATTATGTATATGATCAGAAATCAAAAATTATGCATACAGTTTCACATGCTTTTTATGTATATAAAAGCAACTACTGCCTGTTTACTCATTATATGTCCCTTCCAACGTGACGATGTCCTTACATCCAAACGCATGAACAACCATCGTCGCCGATGTTTACAGAAGATAATGTATTTTCTTAACACGATAAAGACAGCACCATTACGATAATAAATTTATCATATGACGTCGCGTCTGAGAGTGTAATAATGCCATGTAATATTTTCGATAATCCACTAGTGGATTAAATATGCAAATTAGCTAGATACGTCCCGTAACGTTACATGTATGACGTCCTTAACGACGTCGCGTTTACTAACGGCGGAATAGTGGTTTTTTTTTTCAAACAATCGTGAATAAAACGCGTTTTAAAATGTCATATGATAAATAGAATCTTACATTCGTGCTCATGTATTATTGAATTTATTAAACTCGTTGCGGAAAAAGGATAAAATGATCGGCAAAGCCTCGCATTTTATCCCTTTTCCTCAACTCGTTTAATAAATTCAATAATACATGCGGAAAAAGGATAAAATGCTCGGCAGAGCCTCGCATTTTATCCCTTTTCCTCAACTCGTTTAATAAATTCAATAATACATGAGCACTCATGTAAGATCCTCTATATATACTATCACACCATGACCAAGAAAATATAAGTACGTAATAATATAATCTAAGATTTCGAAGGGGATTGAGGGTTCTCGTTATGTCTACACCTGGCGTGAAGTGAATCTGTGGCGACCATAAACGTCTCAAATCACCTAATCGTAATATGGATAATAATTTCCTGTCCTTTGGGAACACTGATTCCATTGTGGAACTTTGAAAACATTTTAGGGTAACTGATGAGGCCATATTGACTGCAACCCAGTCAAAGTGTTTTTTATGTTTATTCGCTTTGTGCTGTTAGTTCATGTTTCATGTGAGGTTTTCTTGCGTGTGCCTCCATGTCGCTTACTTTCTTTAGATGACTTGAGATGGTTGCGTTCTTTGATTGTGACCGTTCCTTAGTGACATTTTCTTAATAGTTTGTAAACTACATACTTTCCTTCTCGGTTGGGTATATATTCCATGCTTCCAAAGGATAGCCCCTATCTGGGACCATCTTTAACGTCACTAAAGCTGTGTTAAAGGAATATAAGAAGCCGTAAAAAGTCCCCCCGACCTTCATCGTACTTCAGTCATCTTGGGATCACAAATTCCGCTGTGGAACTTTTAAATTATTCAAGGGTCGCTGGTGAGACCTTACAAGCTACAACACCTTTGTGTCGCACAGAACAATTGGTACACTCAATACGTTTTAGTTCCATGGTGTATTCATTTCCAGAGTGCATCTAGCATAACACGGTGCTTCTGTTAGTTGTCTATACAGTAAAATATCAATGGCTCGAGTACAAACGCCTTTTTCAGGGCTGAGTCGAACCCGTTATTGAGTCCATAGGGAGTTCTACCCATATCTCAAGATAAAAAATTGAAACGGATAACCATTAGTGTTTTCCTTCTCCTAACCCGAAACTCATTACGAAAATACGCCTATACAAATACACAGTCTATTTTTTCGTCATAAAAATAAAAAATAAGATGAAAACTTGTGGTAATTTTCTTATTTCTGCTCAAAATATAGATTTTGGGTTCATGTTAGAATCGCCTCATTGAGGCGGTTCTAACGAGCACCCACAATCTATATTTTAGAGCAGAAATAAAAATATAAGGTAAACCCCTGAAAACCCCAGTTTTACTATATTAAAGTGGGGTTCGAAGGGGTCAAAATTATAAAGGCGTGTTTTCATGATGTGTATGTTGTGGGTTCTTATTGTAATCGCATTTTGAGCTCATTTCAATGAGTGCACAGAGTGCATATTTGTTTTATAGACCATTGAAAATATGTATCTTTATTTTTCCATTTTGTTTATTCCTTACCTTGAGCCACGAGCAGCTCTCAATAGGCTGAACTACCGCTATCACGATCAAAGACATTTGATTGATAAACGCTGGACAAAGTATAATGTAATACATGTATTACAGTGGCCCCGCTCCATCTGGGCTTGGCGAAAGAGGTTTGGTTGCATGGTGCTTTCACGCAGCGCTGAAACTGACCGCATATGAGTACTTGTAAACCGTTTAGAAGGACTAAGCCTGCCCAGGCAAAGTGGTGCGATCGGACAGTCCAATGCATATAAACCCTTTTGGTTTGATTGGGCGGCAGGGATTGAGATGTCATTTTATCTTAATGTCGGGTAAAAGTCCCACAGAATTGGAAGCAACGTCTCCAAAATGACCTAAATAGTGTTGACAGGGACGTTAAATCTCAATTCAAACAAACAAAAATGTATTACGGTCTTAAAATACTCTTAACAAAACATCATACTTGTTATAGCAGCTGTATCGACCATGAGAAGCATCGTCACATGTACATTCATAAGAACATCCATCATCCCAAGTCTGACCTTGCGTATACTGTCTACCCTGATAAAAGCAGGTCCCGTCTGAATGAGCAAAAACATAAAGCGAATTAAACCTTCACCAAACTAGATATGTCTATCTACTATTCCACTCCACGGCTTTCAGTCATATATGTCGCATACTTTTAACCATGGATTCAAAGGAAAGACAAACAGTATAGATATTGACCAGCCGGCTTTCTTGTTGAATATTTTGATTTTTAGTACTGGCGCTTAGGGATCACTGAAACCGTTATAAAAGCATGGAAGCGGACGTAATACATTAAGGTACAAGCTGCCGCAAGACCAAACCTGCAACAAGACCTGTACGGCCAGGGAAGAGTTATAGGAGTCCTCGCTGATCGCACGAGCATTCTACAGTCTCCTTTCTATCCAAAGCGAGATACGCGAAAACTCAAGTTTTTTCTTTGATTACATATAGGCTGATCTGCGTCATTGCTAGTCACACCATCTTCTGGTGGATTTCATCAAGTGAACAAATAAGTTCTGAAAGTGAAATCCTTTGGAAGGTTGTGGGTTCCCGTTAGAACCGCCTTAATGAGGCGGTTCTAACGAGCAACAACAACCTATGTTTAGTTTATACTAATTTATTTTAGTTCGATTGCGATGAAAGCTTTAAGCTTATTGAATCGCTCTCGAACACTCATTCCGGGTGTTTTCACGCGCGCGCGAGAGAGAGGCAGTGGCTTTTACACCACTGCTACCCATTTACACCTGGGTGGAGTGGGGCAGTGTCATTACGTGTCTTGCCCAAGGACACACCTCGATACCGGTGGCGGATTCGAACGCACAACCTCTCGATCATGAGTCGAACGCGCTAACCACTGCGCTATCGAGGCTGACAAACCTATGTTTGTAGTATAAATACAAATTATCTCGAATTCTCGTCAAAAAATTAGGCATTTAGAATTTGTGAAAAATGCACATGGCGCACGGGTGAGTTATTGTAATGTTGGCGTTATTATTATCATATGTTTCGTAAAAGAGAGCAAAAATACATATCTTTGCAGACGGCACTATATACTTCCCATATTTTAATAAATTACACGGATCCGTTGAAGGTACCAGCGATTATTTTGTGTCGAAAAAATGATGTTGGGTCCTATTTTGAAAAACGCTAAAACTGAAACTGCATTTTATTATTTACCCCCTATATAAATTGCGCTGTAAAGCATTGACCTGATAAAGATATGCTATCTCAGGACAAGTGAGCATTATCACGTAAACGTGATATTGCACTTTTATGAATGAACCGGAGAACTGGAAAATGACAAAAAAATATTATTGTAAATGGGAAAAATGGCAAAATTACTTGAAAAAATAATATCATAGGAAAAACATGGTCAGCTGATACTAAATATATCGATCGCCAGAATTCTTGGACACATGAAGGACCATCAATTACTGACCGTAAATTGCCAAATTTAAGAGTATACATGGTGATAAACTGAGAAATAGAATACCAGATTCGTGTCATTTGATATCAAGTTTATCAGGCTCGGCTTCGAGAATGCTTGTAGAATAGTTCGGCAAACCTCCGAGTCTGCAAGCGTTCTCGAAACCTTGTCTGATATAATTGATATCAAAAGACACCAACCTGGTATTTTCTATTTATTTACAAATGTGGCATGTGTCTATAGTAACCTAGCAGGTTCGTGTGACGAACATCCGTGCAAATCCTATTCATCATATTGACTTGGAGTCTGAGAATGAAATAGCGCCTCGTATTAAATTCGGTAACTCATTGGTGTATAAAATATTAAAATTAGTTAGTTACGCCCCGTAAGTCACTCGTACGGAGCCCTTAACATTACGAAAACACGCCTATACATATACATTGTAAACTTTACCGAACTTTAAAACGAAGATTTTAAGATGAAAAAATCGTAATATTTTTTTTCTTATTTCTGCTCAGAATATAGAGTGTTGGTACTTGTTAGAACCGTTTCATCGATCGGTTGTTACGTGTATCCACAATCCATATTTTAGAGCAGAAATTAGAAAAAATAAGGTTTACCCCTGCAAACCCCAGTTTTACTATATAAAAGTGGGATTCAAGGGGGTCAAAATTATATAGGCGCGTTTTCGTGATGACAACGTGGCATTACCGATGGTGAACTATTGACATTTTTGTTAAGAAACATTTGGGTATAATGTTTTTTTTTAAATGTTATATGATAAATAGAATCTTACATTCGTTTTTGTTTGTACTATTTGTATTGGAGTTTAACGGCCTAGTCAACACTATTTTAGGTCATTTTTGAGCCGGCCATATTAACAAATTAAATTATTGGTTTATACTTATATTCTAGACAGGTTTTTAATTGTTTGGACCCCATATTGATTTATATCAGTCTTTGAATCGACTGCCTATTCGAAATTCGCAAAATTGCAGTATGTTTCCTCTGGCTTTCTTTGCCGGATCATAACAGGGTCACTGATGAGGCTTTATTAGCCGAAACTACGTAGTATGACCCATGTTCTTTCTTATGACTGTTTTCATTGCTCTTAAAGGAACTCATTTTTGATTTTTATTTGCCTTCACTGCAGCTGGTGTTGTGCCGTGTGGCGGCCGTAAAACGTCTCCCCGTACATCAACCATAGTGCAGTTTATACTTTACGTTTGGTCCTTTGAGATTAGCGTGAATATTCTGAGAAATCGGAAATAAATTATTGGTTTAGACTCATATTCTAGACAGGTTTTTAATTATTTGGACCCCATATTGATTTATATCAGTCTTTGAATCGACTGCCTATTCGAAATTCGCAAAATTGCAGTATGTTTCCTCTGGCTTTCTTTGCCGGATCATTACAGGGTCACTGATGAGGCTTTATTAGCCGAAACTATGTAGTATGACCCATCTTCTTTCTTATAAATGTTTTCATTGCTCTTAAAGGAACTCATTTTTGATTTTTATTTGCCTTCACTGCAGCTGGTGTTGTGCCGTGTGGCGGCCGTAAAACGTCTGCCCGTACATCAACCCTAGTGCAGTTTATATTTTACTTTTGGTCCTTTGAGATAAGCGTGAATATTCTGAGAAATCGGAAATAAATTATTGGTTTAGACTCATATTCTAGACAGGTTTGTAATTATTTGGCCCCATATTGATTTATATCAGTCTTTGATTGACTGCCTATTAAGACTTTCGGATGAGTCTTTAAACCGAGGTCCCGTCTCCGTATGACCTTAGCTGTTGGTGGGACGTAAAACTGAAACACTCACTCACTCGACTGCCTATTCGAAATTCGCAAAATTGCAGTTTGTTTCCTCTGGCTTTCTTTGCCGGATCATTACAGTGTCACTGATGAGGCTTTATTAGCCGAAACTACGTAGTATGACCCATCTTCTTTCTTATGAATGTTTTCATTGCTCTTAAAGGAACTCATTTTTGATTTTTATTATACGTAAGCTGTTAACCAGTACAGTACACCTTCTTTTGCCAGAAACTGACAACTGCTCTCCTTGAATCAGCAGAGGGAGAGAATGACCTTAGAACGATTTCCTGATCAATCTCCCCGAAAGAATGTTGCAGCCCCGGCAGGTATCGAACCCGTTTCCTCCTGATCACTTGCTCATGTATTATTAAATTTATTAAACTCGTTGAGGAACAGGCATAAAATGCTCGGCGTAGTCTCGCATTTTATCCCATTTCTTCATTTTAATAAATCTCATAATACATAAACACTCATGTAATATTCTCTATTTTAATATTCTGTTAGACAAAAGTCCGTTCTACAAGGCTATTAAACTTCACTTAGCTGACAATGAACGCTGGCGGCAAACTGGCGCTTTAGTTTGATAAATGTATTGAAGGAACATTCCAAGGCATTGCAATGCTATGTCTGAACGAAATAATCTGCGACATACTGTCGAAAATTCGGCCGAACAATGAACTGTAGTAATTAAGTTTTACTCTGCTGACAGCGCTTGCAGATTTGACCAAACAAGATATATTTCAAACAAATCAAATGATATTGCATCTACTGTTAAGGCCTTACTGCAGAATACATGTATGCATCTCAAGGGATCTAGAAAGAGCGAACAAGAGGTAAATAAAGTTCTTGACGCTATAAAACATACACAGGAACGCTGTTTCATTTCTGTAGATTCGCCTACAAGTCGACGCCTAAATTACATGTTGACGCCTGTTAAGCAGCCGCTCAGCTAACACTCCAAAACTGGCTCTTTTAAATGAGACGGTTTTTCGGTTGATAGAAACGTCTTATCCGATACATTGTCTGATATAGATCTACGAAAATTAGATGAACCAGATCATCACGAATGTACGCTAAGAAAAACAAGTTGGCTGCTTTCAAAAAGCATCCAATAGGTTTGGTCTTGTCAGTCTACATTCTGATTTGAGCCAGCTGATATCATTATCCCACTTAGTGCATTTTTGAATACAAAAAATAAACTTTAATACAAAACGTGTATATAAAATTTCGAAGTCTGTGACCTTGGTATCAGGAGGGGTAGGTAGTGATGAGTATTCTGTGGTAAATTGTTTAACGCCATGACAAGTATAAACTAAATGTAACTTGCATATGGTTTGCACATGTATAGCACAAAACTTAACCAAACGAAAATGTAAACCGAATTTTTCAAAGGGTCATAACTCTGTTAATATTTGGTGGCATATCTTCACATCTTAGCCTTACTACATACACATTTTAGGCTTGATCGGATGAAAACTGTATAGTAGGATTTATACGGAAACGAAAAAAGGTTTACGAACGGACGGACGGACGGACACCAACCCCGTATTTTAATACGACCGTTTTTTTTTTTTTTTTTTTTTTTTTTTTTGTTATTGTTGTTTTTCAAACGGGCATATTAAAAGATTTTTCCTAAGTCATCAGGCCTTCTGTAGGGCCTTGGTTATCTATTTCATTTGTTGTTAACGTCCCTGTAAACACTGTATGGGTCTTTTTGAGACATTGCTTCAAATGTTGTGGGACTTTTACTCAGTACTGAGATAAAACGGGCAGATAAAACTCCTTCTCAAGCCCTGTCACCCAATGAAACTAAATGGTTGAAATGCATGAACGGTCCGACTCGAGCCACTTTTCCTGGGCAGGCTTAGACTTTCTAGGCGATTTAACACTACTCATGTGCGGCCGGTATCAGCTCTGCGTGGAAGCATCATGCAGCCCAATCTATTTCTTCAATCCTTGATGGACGGGGGCCGATCAGACCTTGGGGCAATATATTGGACTGCATGAGCTGAAACCGACCGAACTTTGAAGTATTGCTGAACCGCCTAGGAAGATCTAAGCCTGCCCAGACAAAGTGCTGCGAATCAGACTGTATCTTAAACCTCGGCAGTTTCTTTGAGCGGTACCTCCGCAAAAACCTGAAATTTGCTATCCTTTTGTATATCTTTCTGGATCACAATTTAATTTTATAAAAGAAACTGATTAGTAAAACGTCAAGTATTGAGTGGAAATAAAGAACACCACTCTCGGCTTATCAGATACAATAGCTCCCATCGAATGCGCCAAAAAGTCTTTTAACAACTCAGTCTGTAACTGGTGGCAGGTCACTTAGTAGTCATGAAGTTTTTGAAAAGAAACTATTGCTATCTGTGCTGGGCTCAAGAACAATAAACAGCGACCCATCAACGTTATGACTTTGTTTCGCTCCCTAAATATTTTATATATTTGGAAGAGTTAGAACCTTCGACCTTGGCACTGACGTTAATTCTAGTAGCAAATACATGAAATTGTTTTTACACACCCAGCGATCTTTTTATGTTTGGTTTTACGATCCGTTCAAGATTATTTCACTCACATCAAGCCGATCGTTAATCGGAGGTGAGTGAAAACTACAGTACCCGATGAAAAACCTCCTGACCTTCCGTTGCAGAACTTCTCATTATGTGACCTGAGCCATGCTCAAACATACACCGTTGAGAGACCTAATGATTAAGAGTCAGCACTCTTATCCACTAGGCCACGGAGGCCCGTTACACCCAGCGATCTTTATAAATGAGGAAAAATAACGTTCTCTGTCTTTCCAACATTTACATATACTTATTATTAGAGCGTACCGAAAGATGTTCAGAATATATAAATCTGTTCCTATCTGTGTGAAGTAAACTTTGCAAGTTTTGTTTATTTGTATTTAACGGCCCAGTCAACACTGATTTGGGTCTTTTTTTGAGCATGTCAGTGTACCTATCCACGCTTTTCCTGAGCAGGCTTATCCGTAAGCGGTTTACCAGTTCAGTGCACATTCTGTCGCCAAAAACTGACCCCTGCCCTTCCTGAATCAGCGGAAGGGAGAGGATGACCATAGAAAAGATTTCATAATCTCCACGAAAGAATGTTGCCGACCCCGGTAGGTATCGAACCCGAGTCTTCCTTATCGCCAGTCAGACTGCATCCGACTGAGCTACCACAGCCAGCCACACTTTGTGAGTAGAAGTAGTTATGTTCTGTTGTTTTTCGTTTCCATGGCCCCATGGACTTACGCCATAATGTCATTGCAAGACGTAAAATTTGCGAAAATGACTGCTACTCCTGCAAAAGTACTTTCTCTTTGGATATGTCTAAAGGGTGTACTCTTAAAGGAAAGAATTTGCTCCTGGGGAGCAAATTCTCCCCTTTTAGAGTAGACCCCTTGAGAAGCAAATTCTTCCCCTTTTAGAGTAGACCCCTTTTTCAGTTGGACAGAGCCAACAGAGTAGCAACCATAAGGTCCTTAAAATTGTATTTCCATAACGAAATCATGCCTATAGAATTGTGATCCCCTTTAATATGTTCTATAAAAGGGTTATCCTTTGGAAGCAAAGAATACACCACAGAACTGAAAAATATGGTGTGCACATGTTTTCTGAGCCAGACTAGCTAGTTTCGGCCAATTAGGCCTCATCAGTGACCCTAAGATATTTTCCAAATTCCACAATGGAATCAATAATCCCAAAGGACTAGAAAATATAATCTACACTATGATGTAGGGCAGGGAGACGTTTTACCGCCGCCACACATTCCCACACACCAGTTGTAGTGAAGTTAAATACGGTGGGTGACCAATTAATTGGAACACCCTAGCAGTTCGAATTTGTGGCTGAAAACTTTCTCATTTAATTCGAACTCCCAAATTTTTCAGAAATCAGAATTTTTAATACTTCGAACACACAAAAATAATGCCGAAAAATGCATCCAGAACAAGCATTTCGGACCGTTCCCGAGTTTATCATTACAACATCGTACTGGTCGTATATGATCTAGCGCACGAAAAAAAGAAAACTTAGCATGAAATGTGTGCGACTTCCAAAGACTCGGATTAACATGCACTCTGTAAGGCAAATGGTTTTCGCTTCTCTCACTTTGGATAGCCCTGTGGTAGTGGAAGGTTCATACCCTCACCGAATACTGATTAGACTGCGAGAAACGCAGGCTGCAAGTGCTTAGATCAATCTTGATGAGCCACAGGAGTTTCGCTTATTTATGTTGTGAAAATCCCATCGTCTGCATCAGGCTCATGCGATCAGCGAAGACTCTAATCGGATTGCATGAATGAGTATGCTAAGATGTGTCTTCGCTGGTTTCTCAACGACCTGCAAACACTGAACATGCGCACCCACAACCGGTATGCAAGGCAAAGGGTTTCACCTAGCCTTGTGACTTCGTAAGATTTAAGGGTTCAGTAAAGACTGATCACATTGCATCGATGTTCAGGCTGATCCTAGTCGGTGATGTAGCATTGTGGCCTAAATGAATTATTAGTTTAGACTCAAATTCTACACAGGATTTTAATTAATTGGACCTCATTTCGATTTACATCAGTCTTTGAATCGACTGCCTATTCGAAATTCGCAAAATTGCAGTATGCTTCCTCTGGCTTTCGTTGCCGGGTCATTACAGGGTCACTGATGAGGCTTTATTAGCCGAAACTACGTAGTATGACCCATTTTCTTTCTTATGAATATTTTCATTGCTCTTAAAGGAACTCATTTTTGATTTTTATTGGATCACCATGCATATGCAAGTGTTTTCGCTTTGCTCTCAGACTTGGAGCGTAGCTTCAGCTTTTATTATTATTTGTGTGACAGTGTTACCCTTTTTGGAGCGTAGCTGTTGCAGCGTAGCTCCAGTGAGATGAGAAGTGATTTCTGCACTACTTTCGGTGTTACTGCATATGACCCAATCACCATTGAAAGCATAGTACCCCGTGTTAACATAGTAGATTATTACACCATGCGGTATCTTCTTATATATAGACTGCTTCACAGACCACCTATTTCAAACGGAATAGATGAATATTTTTAATAGATGAACTGTGTAGCAGTCTAATCTTTTTATAGTTCAGTTCATATAACCCAGTTTACAGCCCATTTATACCATAAAAGCCCAAACCTGGCAACTTGCAAACAGGACAAACCCAGATCAGATACCACTGAACGCGGAGTCTCATTATGACGTGCACTGCATACTTACAAAAAGGTTCAGCCATTTTTGCCAAATATTTCGTGGAAGCCACAACCTGACATCCCTGATTTTAAAATGAACTCATTCCATACTGATATAAGGCGTTGAGGATTCCATTCGTTTAAAATGGGTTAAAAGTACGCAGTGTGGGTCGATAATGTAAATACCAAAATAAGGCAGTTGGAATGAGTCTGGACAGGTGCACGTCAAGGTTTAAATTTTGCAGTTTAGACACAGATGAGACGCCACTTATTGTAGCGTCTGATCTGGGCCTGCTATGTTTGTCCCTAAAAAGGCTGCTAGACATATACTCAGAGTATGGGTTAATGTGTGTGTGTGTGTGTGGGGGGGGGGTTGGGTTGGGGGGGGGCATTGTTACTTTTTTAAAGCGACCTGTCTGCGTCCTAGGCATGTGACCATAAATTAAGCAAATTATCAGCTCAGACGCAAGTTCGATACCTGCCGGGTTCGGCAACATTCTTTCCAGGAGATTGATCGTGAAACCTGTTCCACTGTGATTCTATCCCTTTCGCTGATCCAAGAAGGGCAGTTGTTGGTTTCTAGTAAAAGACTGTGCACTGTGCTGTATTGACAATATCTAACCAAAGAAATTGCCTTAATGCCAGATCATTCCATAACTGGCCTCGTTGAGGCAATTTATTTTTATATAATAATAATGGAGTATAATGTCTAAACCTCTTCAAATATCCCTATGGATTGATATTGACAATAACTAACCCAAGAAAGTGTCGTATGCAAGATCACTTCATAAATGGCCTCACCGATGCAATATATATTTAGAAAAAAAGTTAACAGAGTATAATGTTCAAACCTCTCTGAATATTTCGATCGTTTTTGGCATTCAGATTGATATTGACAATACCTAACCCATGAGGCTGTTTTATGCAAGATTACTTTATGAATGGCCTCGCCGAGGCAAAATAATATAAAAATGAATACGGAGTATAACATCTAAACCCGGCTTTGATCATTTTCGGCATACAGGTTGATATTGACAATACATAACCCGCAAGATTGCCTTATGCCAAATTACTTTATAAACGGCCTCGCCTAGGCAAACTGAAAAATCATTTCGAAGTGTAACTTCTAATCTACTTGGAATATTTTTGACAACTGTTAGCATACAAATAGATAATGTACAGATCTAACCAACGAGATTCCTGAATGCCCAGTTTCTTTATTTTAGCCTCGGCAATGTAAAAATTCACCCACTGACACGGTCGTATAACTTTTAAACCGACGGGTATATTTTTTTTAATGTTTTGCATGCAGATGTAAATTGACAAGATCAAGCTAATGATACTGTCTAATGCCAGATAGCTTTATAAACAGCCTCACCGAGGTAATTTTTAAAGACTGATTACGGACGTATAACTTATAAACTGCTGGGAAAATTATGCTAATTTTTCACATGAAGATAAACATCATCAAGACGTAACCAAGGAGAATGTCTAATGCAAGATAAATAACCTTCCCAAGGTAATTTTTCAAAAACTTATTACATAAAATAACTTTAAAGTCGCCAAACAATTTCGCAAGGCGCAGTTATTGCACGAACTATAGCTCAGCAGAAATCTTCGAGTAAACTGTAGAACTGCATGGTTGCTGTATTGCTCAAAAACATTGATTGTGGGTACTTGATAAAAACTGCCTCGTCAGGGCGGTTCAATCAAGTCCCCGCAATCAATGTTTTGAGCAGAGATAAGAAAATATCACAATTTTGTATCTTAAAATTTCCTCTTTTTTTCCCCGAAAAATTGACAATGTATTTGTACAGGCGTGTTTTCGTGATGGTTGTTGCGGGGCCTACACCCTAGCGTGAGTTAATTTCAATATAGGGCTTGTTGCTTTAACACGACTTCTGGCCCAGAATAGCTTCAAACAGCTATGTTCATTGGATCAATATGAGCCTGAATTAAAATATCAATCAGACGCTAAATCAAATTATCAAAGCTACGCTCCATCAGCACTCTCTGTGCTTTGATTCCATGTGCTGGGGCATTGATTCAATGCCTCTTTGATAGCAGAAGCGCCCCTTTAATATTAATTGAGAGTTTCCCGCCTTTTTCCACAGAACGTCTTTTAGCACGTGCGAGTGAAATTCATGTTTGTTGCATGCAAAAAGGTAGTTTAATTCAGGTTACCTGGTTGAGCTACCCTGGTTTTCTGAGGAGCAAGTGAAGATGCCCATTTATTTCACGGTGACAAGGTTTTATTGGAGTAATTTCGGGGAACATGATTAAGAAAATAAGTCATATTCGGTGTGGTGGGAAGACTCAGGTCAGCCTGCACATTCATGCAGTCTGAATAGTCTTCGTTGTTCGTATGTGCCTACCATGGCCTCTGTGCTAATCAAAGAACAACAGGTGAAAAATTATGGCCACATTGGCTAGATGCGCAGGCTAATCTGGTCCTTCGTTTGAAACCTTTTTTATCGCCGTGCGCCGGCTTAAAACGACGGCGTGTACATTTGATCGGCCCAATCTGCTTGCGACGTTACAAACACATTCTAAGGTACCAAGTGCAAGGATCAGTCTGTTCAGATCTCCTATCTCGAGTAAAATACGTATTGCGCATGTGCGTACAGAAAAGACTGATAAGTCTGCACAGTTGTGCAATCGGGATTGTGTCTTCAATGTTCAAGTGGTTTGAAATGTTTCATCGCGCATAAAGTGAAGATCAAATTTGTGTATGATGTCCGCATTTTCTTTTTCTTGTTACTTGCCTATCTAAATAACATGATGGTTTTGCATCCGCACAGTCTAATCAGCCTTCACCGGACTACTTCGATGGGCATTGAATTGCTACATGCCCCCGGCTCACGCTGATTTGAGACTGCTTATTAGTAAACAGAGAACACACAAACAAGGCTGCGCAGTATCGCCTGAGGCTTCACTATGCGCTTAAACAATATAGGTGGGTGTGTGTGTGTGTGGGGGGGGGGTGAAGTATCTATGCGCCTAGCTCCACTGGGTAGCTGCACGTGCAGGTTTCAACATCCCATCCCATATATACATGTAGCTGGACTTTGTCTGCTGCGGTGTAGCCGGAACAAAAAAAAAATATTACAGACTATAAGGAAATTCTTGGAAAAATCCTCTTTTTCCTAGATATGGGCTACTCTTAAGAAAAGAATTTGCTCCAAACAAATCAATTTCTGTTATTCCTGAGATCACAAATTGACTCGCCCATTTTAAAGGGAATAGTGATAGTTCAATAGGTGTAAATGTCATTAATGACAATGTTTATCGCATTCAAAGACCCCCTGCACACACTGACTTATTTATAGATCAAACTTTTCTGCACTGCATAAGTGATATTTATAACTTCTAATCACGTGCGGATTGACAGGGCCACGGGAAAAAAAAACGTAGTTGTATAAAATATTGAACACAGCCTGATCCAATGTATGGAATTCTTTCAGATCAAACAGTTCTAACACTGATAAATTTCCAATCTGATATTTTCTAATAATTCCAACACCCGGATCAGTATTTATTTTTTTTACTGTTCGAATTAATTGGCCATTTACAGTATGTGTTCTATAAAAGGGTTATCCTTTGGAAGCAAGGAATACACCACAGAACTGAAAAATATGGAGTGTACATGTTTTCTGGGCAAGACTAGCTAGTTTCGGCCAATTAGGCCTCATCAGTTACCCTCAGATATTGTCAAAATTCCACAATGGAATCAATGATCCCAAAGGACAAGAAAATATAATCTACACTTTTATATAGTAAAGCTCGGGTTTGCAGGGGTATACATTGATTTCCGTATTCATGCTCTGAGACACTGGATTGTGGGTACTCGATAGAATCGCCTCGTCGAGGCGTTTCTGTCGACTCCCCGCAATTTATGTTTTGAGCAAAAAAGACAAATATTCCAATTTTTCTTTTTAAAATTTCTTTTTCTTTGGCCAAAAATGGCAATGTATTTGAATAGGTGTGTTTCGAAATACGGTAAAACTGGTAGACTAACTGCCACTCCTGCCAGGTGTATCCATTTTCCTTAAGATATTTTTATTGTTGGAGTTGAAACGCTTGCTTTTCGGTCTGTTTCGCTATTCAGACAGGCTGTTTCCTGTAATTGCAGTATAGTATTGCATCATCGTTTAAGCTGATTGGTTGATCGCGTCACGTGCCCCTCCATGGAACAGCTACAATCTGGTCATTATACCCGGTTTGCCCGCCTCATGGCGACCAAACCAATAACTTGTTTTTGCTCATTAGACACTTCTCTATCATTCTTGTTGTCTTTTCACCGAGTTACATTTTATAAATCGCGCTATCGAAATGGTCATTTAATCAATACACACGCAAATTTTATATTTAACTGTTAGTGATTACATTACCTCGGATCATTGCAACAGATAACGTAAATATTGTATGATAATTGAAGGGTAGCATTTGTCAGTTCTTTATTTTTATGGGGAAATTAGGAAAGCTCTCCTTCAACTATCACAAAATACTTACCTTACTTGTTAATTTGCCTCGGATTGTTTAAAAAGGGCCATTTAGACTTAGTAAAGTGAATGTCATTTATTAATTGACTAGCCTGTATTTGCGGAGATCATCCGTATTTAACATGGAGGTCAAAAATCAATAATCATGTTTTAATGGGGTCAATTAATAAAATTGTCATTAATGAAGTAATTCCGTATTGGCCAATACAGCTGACCGAGGACCTGTAACTGGGCCAATATGAAATTACTTGACTAATTACATTATAGTAATACTTACAATATCCTGTTAATACTTGATTTGGTGATTTCAAATCTGAAATATTGAAATATACAATTAATAACATAACGTGACATAAAATATCTAAAACTTCATATGACCGCACGTATTATAACACATGGTTACTGGTGTGTAACATCGTGTCGCCCCAACCACCTATGGCAACTACATGTTTTATTTTTAACGTCTTCAACAATAACATCCAATTGCAAATCGTTACATGATAAACAGACTCTTACGCCCATGGTCAATTCATATGAAATATGTTCTATAAAAAGGAAATCCTTTAGAGGCAAGGGCTACAGAACGGAACTGAAAACTTGTTGGAGCTCGTTTCATAAATCTGATATAAAGTGACCCTTCGTGTAAGATCCTTCATATTTATCTGAATAGCAGATTAGCTTGTGCATCTGTGTGCTAAATGGATAGCCAATGGCCCAAAGCGTCAACATACCGAAGTTAAAATATTTTCGTACAGGCTGGTTTAAGCGGAATGGGTACAACTGGCAGATTTCTCACTATTTTACCGGGTGATATCTATCGGAACTACATGTTCGTTTTCTACAAAATGTTCCATGAAAAAAGAGTCTACTCTTAAAGGAAAGAATTTGGTCCACAGCAGTAATTTCTTTCCTCTATGTTATCGGAACAGAGCTGAAATCAGATGGAGATTTCTACAATTTAAAGATTATGCGAAAGCTTCTGTTTCCACAAGACCCCCTTGACGGCGTGGTTTGTCGATTTGTCGCCTGTTCAATTGTGGACTGCATGATAGATATGTGGGTCATTCAAATAATCAACGTGCTTATAATATGCAGATTCAAATGTGCAACTAAAAGTTGCAACTAAAAGTCGCAATTGGGTAGTCACAATAAGGGCGTAGGATCTGTATTGTCTGAAATAAGGGTTTGATGACTAAAGGTAGTTAATGGTTTTGCCCGTCTAAACTCTATTGCTTTGTACAACGTCCCTCAACTGGATGCTTCGTTTGCTGCACGGAATTTATCCATATACAGATATCGGTTTAAATAGCTAGCCATTTGTTAACATTTAGAAAGTAAGAGTGACAGAATTGGACTTAGTTTTTAACGAAACATTCAACATGGAAGTGAAGGCAATGATCAGGAATCGATACAATTAACCCACAGCGACCATCAGAAACACCAAAGGGAAAGAAGCACAGACATTAAATAACTAGACCCTAGTGGAAACACCAATAGCGGAAAGACAAAAGGACAGTTACTTTCCCACAAAATGGCCAATTAGCTATCCAAACAAAAAATACAAGCGATGCACACACCCAAAGACAAACCATAACAAAAATAAAGCGCGACAGATGACTGTAAAAAGCCCATCTGATTAGAGCAAAAAGTATACAATTCTGGAGGCTGACTCTTTACGAGAATTTGGCGGAGCTTCTACTCAACAAGTTTCACGTTGGTTATGTTTATTATATGGGCCCCGTCAAGCGATTTTGGTACTTATCGCCTATGCGAGCAGCGAAGGTTCAGGCGAGCCCGCGCATCCGCGCAGTCTCGCCAGAACCTTCGCTGCTCGCTCATACAAGCAAAGAATCAAGAGGAACCTTCAGACAGAAAGCCATATCCCTGGCCCCTCTGAATGGCTGGGCATACGCGGTTAAAATTTGTCATGACGGAATGCTCGAAGACACAGATTCGCTTGGCGGGGCTCATAAATCAAAACTAAAAGCAAATATTGCCGAAAAACGCTGCAAAAAGGATAAAAATTGACTTAAGTTACGAGAAAACAATAGCTGGTTCATACGTTTGTGTAATTTATTTAAGGAGTATGTTTCACGTTTTGCCTCAAAACTGTAGATAGTACGGCCTCGTAAGAACCGCCTAAATGAGGCATTACTAACGGGCACTCAGAATCGGATTGTTGTTGAATAAGAACTGACATTTACATGGAAAAGTCCCATTTTCAGACATCAAAAAGGATGTGTGACAGTGTTATTCTTGTGTTCATATGGGTCTCATAATATGCATTTTTGTTTGGGCAAGGTCACTCACCATTAAGAAATAAATCAGCTCTTAGAATGATTAAGTGTGTAATACTGCATTTTTTGATGAGCAGCTGTAACGCAAAATAAATCAGAGCTGACTGAACTCGTCGAAAACACTGACGCGTTCGAAAAGTCTCCTACCTTTCTATCCGTGTTTGACGAAATTCCGCCAGTATGCATAAATGTAAACTAGAAGTGAAGGCACTTATCAAGAATCGATACAATTAATCCACAGCTCCCATCAGAGATACCAAATAGAAAGAAACACAAGCATGAAATAACTAGACCCTAACGGACACATCAATAGCGGAAAGGCAAACGGACAGTCACTTACCCACAAGATGGCCAATTGGCTATCCAAAATAAAACATATAAGCAATATACACACTTAAAGACAAACCATAGCAAAAACAAACCTCGACAGAAGAACCGCATTGGAACGGTTAGTGAAACGAATTCCATTGGGGGCTTAACTCGATTATACGCGGCCGCAGTTCTCGCCCTTACTTCCGTCGCGATTAAGACAAATAATTTGTTCAGTCCGCATGAAGGCCTATAGAGCCAATAAATGCAACATCTCTGAGAACACACAACCCAAACAACCACAGAGATGAAACGACGGTGAGCAATCGACAGCAAGAAACCACTGAAATTCTGGAGCAATCGAAAACCAGGTTAGACTTAGATGGTCCCGACCACAGAAAGAGCATCAGGCACCAACAAACATTACATAAAATTAAATTCTCTCTTATTCTAAGTAGAAGTAAAACAAAGATCTGGAATCGATACAATTAACTTATTCCACCCACCAAAGACACCAAAGGGAAAGAAACACAAATATGAAGCGACCAGACCATAATGGAAACCCAAACAAAGGAGGGCCATAAGGACAGTTACTTTCCCACAAAATGGCCATATGGCCATCCAAAATAAAAAGACACAAGTGATACACACAGTAAGTAACAAACAACAACATAAATAAATCGCCACAGAAGAACCGCCTTGGAACGGTCAGGGGAAAGAAATCCGTCGCGATTTAGACAAATAATTTGTTCAGTCCGCATGAATTCCTCCTAACTCATCAGTGCAACATCTCCGTGAACACAAATAATCAAAGAACCACAAAGGTGAGACAACGGTGAGGACTCGACAGCAAGAAACCACTCAACTGCTGGAGCTAAAAAAAACAACAGTAAGACTAAACCTTTACGCTGGAGCCGTCTTAGAATCTGAGGCCTGGCCCACCGGCGTGCAATTAAAGAGGGAAGCAAAATTGTCAACCATGATTTGGTTAACAACCATGCATGCAGTCTGTCGTGTAACATTTATGTTGATCCCAATCTATTTATATCGAGGAATGATTTTACGAAATTGGGTGCTGAAGTCATTGCAATTATATATTTTTCTGAGTGAGTGAGTAAGTGTTTGAGTTTTACATCCCAGCAATAGCCAAGATCATACGGAGACAGGGCCTCGGTTTCAAGACACATCCGAAAGTCTGGAGAAGCCCGGGATCGATCCTGCGATCCCTGGTTTACTAGGCGAGAAGCGTAACCACTGCACCATGGAGGCTTCATATTTTTTTAATGTATATACTGAGTCACCATAGAATTCGGGTTCCGATAGACCTTTTTGCAGAAGAGATTTAAGTTGAAATCTGTTAGTCTCGAATCTTAAAGTTTGTAAGAATGTAGCCCTGTGAACCAAGAAAACAATATCACACTGTCCAGAGTCAAGAACAGTTTGAAGTATCGTCAATTTCGTGATTAAACGGCAATCTTTGCGGCAAAGTCTGTCTCCAAGTGAAATGTCGCATAATACTATAAATTCACTTATGTTTTCTTCATTGACTATATAGGTACGTTGTGTTTCAATTTGATTTAAAAAATAAAAGTACAGACAATGATCATGAATCGATACAATTAACCCACAGCGCCCATCAGAGACACTTAATGGAAAGGAACACAAACATGAAGCAACAGACCCCAACGAAAACACCAACAGCGGAAAGCCAAAAGGACAGTTACTTTCCCACAAAATGGCCAAAAGGCTATCTAAAATAAAATAATATAAGCGACACAAACACCCAAAGACAAACCATAACAAAAATAAACCGCGCCAGAAGAACCGCCTTGGAACAGTCAGCGGAAACGAATTCCACCGGGGGGAGGGGGACTTAAATCGATTTTAGGTGGCCACAATCCCCGCCCTTACTTCCGTCGTGATTAAGACAAATAATTTGTTCAGTCCGAATGAAGGCTCCTTACTCATCAGTGCAACATCTCCGTGAACACAAAAATCAAACAACCATAGAGATGAAACAACGATGAGGACTCGACAGCAAGAAACAACAGAAATGCCGGAGCAAAAGAAAACCAACAGTTAGACTCCAATGGGCCCGACCAGAGACAGAGCATGAGGTACCAACCAACATAAGCCTTTACGTTGGAACCGTGATAGAAACTGAGGCCCGACCCACCGGCGTGCAATTAAAGTCTGAATGCAATTCATTTTAAAGTTATGGATTCCCCTTCCAATCGTTGTCTAATCGCAAAGGCGGGGCGGGGGAGCATGTCGAATTCTATGTTATATTGAAATGATTTCTTATGTCAAACTCCAATGGACCGCAACATTTAGTTTGAGACAACAGCAATTTAGGACAAAAGACATTTAATTAATAATATAATAAATGTAAAACTAACTAAACCAATGCCAGCTTGCTTAGACTGGCTTTAAGTGAGCCTGTGTTTACAACATATAATTTTATGGGTCTCAGCCAATGCGACTCTCAGCAGCCCAAGACGTAACTACTCACCGCAGTAACCACAATATTTCCTACAGTTATCATGAGCCCATCCTCTGAAGTTTCCAGTGCAGGATGACAGGTCATAAGAAGAACAGTCGCTGATGCGATCCACACAAGGTGGTGGCGCCGTCGTTTGAGTTACTGTAAGATAAGTTTGTAAATTGAAGCAATAGTTCATAAAATAATGTATCTTTGGGTTTTATAATACGCGAGATCCCAACTAGCAAGCGTAGCTGTTCAGTACAGACAGAGTGCCAGCTCGTTGTTATGATCTTAATCAAGATCCATACTATATATCGTTAAGGTAGATAATCCCCCCCCCCTTTCACACAGCCCGACTTAACCCATGTATGCCTAGAGGCCCTTTTTGGGACTTTGGCAAATAGTGCAGACCAGATCAGACGTCGCAAAACGCTGAAAGTACATACACTTTTGCAAAACTTACCGCTAACAAGACAAACTTGGCATCCCTATAATTGGAAATGGACCACTCCAAACTTATAAGGTGGGAGATCTGTTTGTCATATATGGGTTAATGATCATCATGAAGAATGATGGCACCCCAAACAGTTTTATGATTTAAACTATATGATAATGGGTTTCGAAAGTAAAATATATTTAGCCGCGTCATTTTATAGCTCATATAGTGTTTTTCGAAAACAAATTTTTACAGGTTGCCTTAATTGTGTAAAATGATAAAGCATCGAAAACCAATTCTATGCTAGTTTGTATTGCATTAAAGTACATCCTTTCTTTTTAAAGATATCGAAGACGAACTGGTGTTACGGGCAGATAGACAGAAGAACGGACAAATAGAAATACAAAAAGGAATTGTAACAAACACTTACCATTGCAGAAATTACAACTTTTCTGGCAATTATCTCTGGCCCAGGCTGCGTAATCATTACAAACTTTCGGAATTTCATAACTTCTGCAATCTGAGTTCTGATCCGGGCACGGGTCTGGTGTTGTGACGGGAATCAGAGAAGGTATGAATGGTGCCGGAGACGGTGGTATAGCTGCAAGAATAATCAAAATTAAAATCAGGGTTTGCCCTGTTCAAATGTTTACAACTGCCTCAAAGAAGCCTTATTTGCAAACTATATGACACAAAATATGTCGGCGCCTGATCATAGTTTACACAGTTTGCATAAATTACATGATTTGTAACAACATTTTCACCCCTTAACTAGGCAATAGACTTGCAGAAGCTATTTAGTAGACACATTCTGTGTGTAATGTATTGTTTTAAGCCTGGTGAGTGATGATGTGTTATAGACTATGTTTTCTGTCTCATTACGAAAACACACCTATACAAATACATTGTAAACTTTACCGCTGAAACTACGAACATTTTAAGATGAAAAATTGTGATATTTTTCTTATTTCTGCTCAAAATACAGATTTCTGTTCAATCTATTTTTTGGACAGAAAAAAGAAAAAATAAGGCTTACCCCAGTTTTGCTATATAAAGGTGGGGTCGACGGGTGTCATAATTATATAGACGTGTTTTCGTGATGGACTAAAGGTGAACACACATCATGTATATTTGCTTGTTAAATTATAACATGCATCGGTTGCGGCTCTACTCAAAAATAAAACATCAAATTTCAGTTTTTGTTCACATCATCCTTTCACACTGAATGTTTTTAGCGAATGCTTCCATTTTTTAAATTCGGATTAAACAAATTTCTAAATTCAAAGCTAAGGCCAACTCTGACTGACAATATTACAGATTTGGATGGGGCGGATCATTATCGGACTTCTTGGCAGCAATTGGCCGCTAATTTCTACGTTTTTGTAATCGTTATTTTGGATCATTTGTATTGCTCTTCCGTTCTGTGTCAGTGCAAATTAGAAATGAAGGCAATGATCAGGAATCGATACAATTGCCTCATGCCTCCCATCCAAGTCACCAAAGGGAAGTCTGTAACATCGACTGTTAGGTTTTTTTAGTTTCCTTTTCATTTGTGTAAAAACAAACTAACCACGTACCGTTACAAGCTTGATTATTCAGGGTGGCTGTAATCTGGCTAAGTTGCTGGAAATTCTGTACTGTAAGAACGTGAGAGCTATCAGGATCTGTTGCTATGCCGTTCAGTTCAGTCATGTCAACTCCGGAACCTACTCCTACAGCGAACACCTGTGTAATGACAGCGAGTATTTTTAATTCGGGCCCCTGTGTCCATTTAACGACGTCGTTAGTTAACACTTCGTTAAAACTTTTATCATCCATATGACATAAAAACTAATATTGTTGACGAAAAATATGCTAGTAGCTTTTGGAAATGCAAAAAGCTACTCCATTTTATTTTCTTTATCAAATACCAGAGGCCGGTTCTTCAAAGCATCGTTGCCTTAACGAGCTCGTTAGTGGTAATATCGTCAAGTGCTCTAGCAAGTACAATTTTTAAAATTTTGCTATTTTTGCTGGAAAAATGTGAAGGCTGCTCCCATTTTTTTTTCAGCAAAAATATTAACATATTTGCCATATTAAATGATCAAAGATTTAACGATACGTTAACTAACGACGTCGTTAGTTTTGAACAACTGGCCCAAGAGCATTAGATATTGTTCTTGCTAAAACAGTTACCTTTTTGCACTAACGAGCTTGTAAAGCTTATAATGCTTTGAAGAACCGAAATTTGATCTAAGGCTGTTTAAAAGATCGGAGACCTGAATCCGATCTGCAATTCGGATTCTGACGAGCTATCAAGTATTCAGAGATTAAAGCATACACATTACATTGATACCAACTGAAACGTAGGTTTGATTGTTTGTTTGATTTGAGGTTTAACGTCCCCGTCAACACTGTAAAGGTCATTTTGGAGACGTTGCTTCCAATTTTGTGGGACTTTTTACCCGACATTGAGATGAAATGACATCTCAAGCCCTATCGCTTAATGAAACCAATAGGGTTTATCAGCATGGACGGTCCGCCTCGCACCGCGGTTCCTGGACAGGCTTAGATCCACTAAGCGGTTTACCAGTACTAGTGTGCGGGCCGTACTTAGCTCTTCGTGGAAGCATCATGCAGCCCATATATTCCTTCAAGCCCCTATGGCTGAACAGTAGGTTTGTCAAGCCAAGTGTTCAAATTGTGTTTTACGGGTCTTTATTTGATAACTATTTAGCACCCTATACTTTTTGGTTTCCTTTGATACTTGGTACAAATATGTACGTCGCCGGACCGCCTGCTGTCAGTCTCGAACATGGTAATGAGTACGTGTAAATATTTTCCACTTAAAATTGGCCGATGTATTTTGACAGCACTATCATGATAAAGGGGTTATGGACGTCCGACAATATTTATGTTTGAAGCATTAGTGTAGCAAAATATCACAAGTCTAGATACATGTAGAAGTTCTATTATATTCAAGGCTTTTTGGGTCGATTGTTTACACATTACTAATTTACTAAATTGCAAAATCCGAAATCATGTTGTTGTCCAATTGACCATCACTGATTTGGAAAAACCAACATAACGGTTACTAATAGAAAAAGACTCGCTATTTATATCGATGTTTCATGCAGGTCAGAGCTATTTATAGAGTCTGGACAGGAATCGTGTGCTGGGTTTGGCAAACACCGAATACCCAGATCAGACGCCGCGGAATGTGGAGTCTACACTGTTTGCTTAAACAGTGGCATTTATGCGTTAAATGAAATAGTATAAGAAAGCCAGGCTGCTCACATTATGAAAGGAAAACCATAACACTATCTTAATATCAATTATTCAGAGATTAAAGCACACACATTGCATTGATACCAACTGAAACGTGGGTTTGTCATGCCAAGTGTTCAAAATGTGTTTTACGGTTTAATATGGCAAAGCATTATTAGCTTTACAAGCTCGTTAGTGCAAAAAGGTAACTAGTTTAACAAGAACAATATCTAATGCTCTGGGGCCAGTTGTTAAAAACTAACGACGTCGTTATTTAACGTATGGTTAAATCTTTGATCATTTAATATGGCAAATATGAAAGAAAACCCATAACACTATCTTAATATCTTAATCTAGACCACGCTTTAACGTGACGGCTTTCGGAACATTCAATTCATAAAACTGTTAGATAGAGTCGATTGTACAACATTTTGCACTTCTGCTAAGAACTTAAATTTGTTTAAGAGCAAAAAAAAAGCAGCCCAGACTTTTAAAGGTGGTATCGTTATTAGACATACAGCGTAGACCCACATCGGATAGACAGTACATTCATTCTGATCAGGGCCGGAACTATTCGCCATATATATACAGCAAGTTTTGAACATGATTCAGGTCGTACGCAGACTCTGAAAAAGGTGGGTGGGTACGAATGTTAGGTATTTTGCAGAGGGTGAAAAGCTGCCTGAGTTTGAGCATTTTCAAAAAAATGGTGGGGTGGCGGCATTCGCACCCTCCCAGCCCCGTGTACGGGCCTGCATCAACAGGTAGAAGTTTGTGTAAAACATATCGCTGAAGGGGCTCTGTTTCTGATCACTTTTATTCAGGACCTGGGATGCAGTGGTGGGACTGAGCGAGGAGAAGAGAAAGAGTTGAAACTATGACAAACGCTGTAGCCATCGATGGACCTACTCTGCAGCTGGTCAAAATGCTATACATTTAATTATTTTTCCAGCACAGATTGTGTAGCATATGAGGTTAAGCATTATAAATGAAATATTGTAAAATCAGAAGGATGAATCTGTTGTGCTTGTTGAATATACGTGTATACAGACAGGAAATAATTAAACACATTATCAAGTGACAAGTAAATAATTTGAAAAAAACTTTGAGGGAAAATGCTACCATAGTTTTTCAGACAAAATTGTACTGAATACTTTTCTCATATTAAATGAAGTGTTTTAAAAAGTACCCACAGTCTACATTATAAAGCTTGCTATTGTCCATGAGACTATCACTGACCATCCGACTGCCGCCGACTCTGAACAAAATCTTGTTTATAGCGCCTATAGTCGCCTCTCTAAGACGTCAGAGCGCTGCTTAAAAAGTAAATTCTGAACTTTGGTCGTGCACTTGGACACTTACACACAGTATATACCTAATAATACGCCACATATCTGTCTGATCAGCGCTACTGTGCTTGCCTAAAATACTGGAATTTAAGGGTTAAACGAACAGTACGATTCTCAGTTCAGGGCTGTTTTCCCAACCCACACTCAGAGACAATCGACCCACCAGCACTCTCAGTGCTTTGATTTTTACATGTGGCTTTGTCGGATTTTCCGATGAGGCTCTTCATGTTCAATGTGCTTATGGTTGTGTATTATTATTATTGCTATTATTTAATTTTCAGTAATTGTGCCTGCTGTTTGGGGAAGAGGCAGTCGATTGATGTAACGTTTGTGATTCGTGTATTTTTTTTCTCTTTTCTTTTTTGTTTTCCTCTATGTTAGTTACTCTTCCTGTTGCTTCCATTGGTATCTGTTATCTCAGTTGTGGCTTTTTCTGGGCATCTATTTCCATATTTTCCAGTCATTACGAAAACACGCCTATACAAATACATTGCGACCTTTATCGCCGAAAAAAATGAAAAATTTAAGATGAAAAACTGTGATATTTTTCTAATATCTGCTCAAAATATAGATGAGGCATTTCTAACGAGTACCCACAATCTATATTCTAGAGCAGAAATAATGTAAATAAGGTTCACCCCTGCAAACCCCAGTTTTACTATATAAAAGTGGGGTTCGAGGGGTCAGAATGATATAGGCGTGTTTTCGTGATGGACATTCGCTTGGTGTTTTTAATTTATAGAAAAATGTTATGAGTGTAACTTTCAATATACTGATCCATGCATTTTGTACAAATTTCGGAATCAAAACCTCAGTGCAATATGCACACCAACCTCGATGAAAGAGCAGTATGCTAAGGGAGGTGTCCAAAATGTAAGCTTATGCTTGATTTCGGTTCTAGAGAAGAGGATTTTCAATTTTAGACTCATGGTTTTAGAGAAGAAAACTTCGAAAATTTTGGCGTACAGCAATGGGTAGCTTATAACGTGCACTACAGAAATAAACAGTTACATCACTCTACCTGAATGCCATGATTTCTTAGCTTTGTTGCTTCAGACAGCGTGTTAGGTCTGTTGGTTGATTGTCCATCCGTGACAACAATAGCAATATTTGGAACACCCGGCCTGTCTCCGTTAGCCGTAGTAAACATTTTGATGTAAGAATCCTAAAAAACATGTTCAGTTTGAAAATTATGCAGCGAAAGAGTATCACATTACTAAAACACAAAGTCATGGAATTTTGATAAAGACGTACAGTTAATTTGTACGGCAGTGTTAATCACTTTCCTTAAAACTGGAAATAACACGTTTCTATAGTTCCAAAGATGTTGCCAGATCATACGTTGCTGGTTCGCGGAGACTGCGAGAAAAAAGTCTTTTTTAGGTGAGTAGTAAAATATCATTCAAGCCTGTGTACTCGCTGTCTTGAAAAGCCTTTGTTGCTCGCAGCAATACAGACGTGAGATCATGACAGCATTATGCAAACCAGCATGCGTCTTTTCCTATTGATAGTCTGCACAGGCGCAATTGAAGACCATAAATGAAAAAAGGCAGAGGATCTTTTTTTTCATATTAACATACATGTATATAGTTAAAGAGAAGTGGAGGCAATGATCAGAGATAGATACAATTAACCCACAGCTCCTATCAGAGACACCAAAGGGAAAGAAACACAAACATTAAACAACAGACCCTAATGGAAACATCAATAGCGGACAGTTACTTTCCCACAAAATGGCCAATAACCTATCCAAAATAAAATAATATAAGCGACACAAGAACCAAGCCCAAATTAATTTGATATACTCCAAACTGGTCTCTATCATTTTAAATAAGGACTTCAATATAACAGAAGTGAAGGCAATGACCAGAAATCAATACAATTACCTCACGCCTCCAACCTAAGACACCAAAGGAAAACAAACACGAACATCAAATGACTAAATCACAAGCGGAAAGCCAAGGGGACAGTTACTTTCCCACAAAATGACCAAACGGCTACACTAAATAAAAAGATATTAGCAAAACATGCATGCAAAGACGAACTACAAAATAATAAAGTGCGACAGAAAAACCGCCCCGGAACGGGCAGTAACAAGTATTTAACTCGGGTGGGGGTGGGGTTGGGCTTAAATCGATTTAACCTGGCCACAATCCTCGCCCTTGGTTCTGTTGTGATTGAGACGAAAAATATTTCGTCCGCATGAAGGTTTTCTAACTCATCAGTGTAACATCTCCGAGAACATAAAGATCAAACAACCACAGATATGAAACAACGATGAGGCATTGACAGCATGAAATAACTGAAATTCTGGAACAAAAGAAAACCAACAGTTAGACTCCGGTGCGCCCGATCAGAGACAGAGCAACAGGCACCAAATGACATTACCAAATAAAGTATGTACCTTTAGAGCTTGTCCAGTATTCGTAGTTCCTCTCTTGTAAGGGATGTTCCCGATAGCCTGTTGTACGGCTGTTTTTGTCTGATATTTATTCAAATTAAACTGTAAGTATGTTCTGTCGCTGAAGATTTCTGCTGCGACTTGAATCTTGTTAGGTCCAATGTCAAAGTTATTAACAAGATCTTTAACAAATTTCAACATCGTGTCGTAGTTGCTCTGGCCAATACTGCCGGAAGAGTCAAGAATGAAGAGAATGTCAGCCTTGGCTGTGCAAACCTTGACAGTCTGGTTTTGTGGTTTAGAAACTGAAACAGATAGGGGATCGTATTCAAAGGCTTTTAACCCTTTTCCTGTCGAATAATTAATTAACCAAAACCCATGTCTGAATAATGCCAATTCTCCATCATTATGTATATTTCAGGCGATGGTTGAAATAAAAGTTTTGTACTTCAATAAATTTCATGTGCAAGAATATCCTATCTGCTTCATACAGCGACAGGTAGCAATATAATGTGATGACAAAGAGCACAAATAGAACCCGCGCGTTACGTCATTGTATGAGCCCCGCCAAGCGAATTTGTGTCTTCGAGCATTCCGTTACGACAAATTTTAACTGCGCATGCCTAGCCATTCAGAGGGGCCACGGATATGGCTTTCTGTCTGAAGGTTCCTCTTGATTCACTGCTTGTATGAGCGAGCAGCGAAGGTTCTGGCGAGCCTGCGCGGATGCGCAGGCTCGCCTGAACCTTCGCTGCTCGCATAGGCGATAAGTACCAAAATCGCTTGACGGGGCCCGTATATAAACGACGTCAACAGCGTTCGATTAAAAGATGGAAAACTATTGAAAACGTAATGTTAGAAGACAAACAAACTGAGTTTATATACATGATGTTTTTTGGGTTTTTTTTTTTTCGTTTTTTTTTCCGCTTGGGTTTCTTTCAAAGATGGCAGCTTCTAACTGACTAATCATTCCGCCGTTGGTAAGTTTATCCTTGTACATTGGAAAGAACCCCTACAATTTACCATTCTGTTGTTTTTAAACATTTCGATGACTATGTTGGAATTATAAGGAATCAATTATCATTTTTATGGATTTTATCGATGTGTAAACTCCGGCGTACCACTCTTAAACACGCTTCATGCAGTTTGTGGGGTGATTAGCTGGAGTATACACATTGATAAAATCCACCAAACCGAAATTCATGCCTATACTATCAGCCAATTAGAGAACAAGATTAGTGTTTTCAGTCAAATCCACAAACTGGATGATAAGCAGTGTAGGTCCTGATCAGATGGCTTGGAGTATAAATAAGAAAAATATTACAATTTTTCATCTGAAAGCCGTTTTGGCGAAATGGATGAATGTACTTTGTCATACGGTAGTGCTGCCGTAATGTGTAGGACACCTGTCTCTGCCAGTGTGAAATGAGAATAATGTTAATACAGAGACATTATGTATGGAGACATTATGCATATGCTTCTTCTTCTTCTTTGTTTGTAATGGGTAAGCATCAGCATTTTTGCTCAGCTAACCCTTTGATAATATTTGAAATTAAACATAATGACGATGGCAAATTTTAGCAATTTTTGTCGACATTAACAAAGAGGCTCTGTTGCTCAACATTTGCTCAACATGATCTACAATTTAAAAAAAAGAATAAGATTTAACAAATAAGTTCTTAAGGCGCATTACTAAATACACGCATATCAGAAAGAATTCATTTTGTTTTTCTATTTTAGCATACATTTTTAACAGAAGCCATGCTGATACGGCGATCACGTTAAAACTGTTAAGTTTCTTTGTATTTTAATGGCAGTCAGTCATTCATCAAGCGCCAGTTTGTTAATCTCCTCAGTAGAAAAAACCTAATCAGTGTCGTAACAAGCGGAAATAGAAATTACAACATTCTGTGTGCACAAAACTTTAATATTTGAGCCTCGCCAAGCGAATTTGTGTCTTCGAGCATTCCGTTATGACAAATTTTATCTGCGCATGCCCATTCAGAGGGGCCAGTGATATAGCTTTCTGTCTGAAGGTTCCTCTTGATTCACTGCTTGTATGAGCGAGCAGCGAAGGTTCTGGCGAGACTGCGCGGATACGCAGGCTCGCCTGAACCTTCGCTGCTCGCATAGGCGATAAGTACTAAAATCGCTTGACGGGGCCCATTTAAAACACATACCTTCACAAGCTTTGTTGGACAAAAGAGCTTGCAATGACGACAAAGCATCAAAGTTATCAGCTGTGTAAACATGAGAATTATCAGGATCAGTTGCCATCTCATTCAGCTCGGATTTTCTGATACCATGACCAACACCGAGGGCCAGTATGGTGATACCCTTGGCTCGAGCCTTCTTGGCCTCGGCAGCTGTCAGAATAGGGTTGTTGGACTGACCGTCCGTGACTATGATAGCTACGTTAGGTACATTTGGTCTGTCACCTGAAATGAAACTTGCAGCTTTTGAAAACCACAATATCCTTAATACAATTTAAAACAGTTAGATAAGGTTTGTTTTGCTCGAGTATGTAGAGTGGTGCATATTTCTGTCAGAATGATAACAAGACCGGTGCAAGTTAGTAGATGACTGCCTACGCAAACGCAATATTTGTGAATACATAATACATGTGCTTAAACTAACTGTTTGTCCTTAAAGCTTGTGTTATGGCAAATAAATAATTTGAACATGAACATTTTCAATATGTTGCTTTCTCTAACGAAAGGCAATGGTTCAAATTTGTGAGCTGCAGACAGCAACGAATCACTTCAGTATGGATGCATGTTTTGATACTGAATGGATTAACCCATTATATACCAATGGACTCTTCCATTGCTATACATTGGACAAGTCCATTTGTTATGTAAGGGGTGTCAGACCTATTTTGTCATTTTATTCTATTTTTCACGGAAAATTCTGTTAGCAAATAGAGCAGACCCTTCACTGTTTGCCAAGGTACCTTTTTTTAGGTTTCCCGCATGCAATGGATTAATTAAGGTTTCACTTTACGATCATGTCATAATTTGCATAATTGGGCCCTGTCAAGCGATTTTGGTACTTATCACCTATGCGAGCAGCAAAGGTTAAGGCGAGCCTGCGCATCCGCGCAGTCTCAACAGAACCTTCGCTGCTCGCTCATACAAGCAGTGAATCAAGAGGAGCCTTCAGACAGAAAGCCATATCCATTGCCCCTCTGGATGGCTAGGCATGCGCAGTTAAAATTTGTCATGACGGAATGCTCGAAGACACAAATTCGCTTGGCGGGGCTCATATGATATTTCTTAAAGCCTAATAATTCCCAGCCAGGATTAACAGACAACATTTGCAAAGTATATTCCTTTTTCTTTGTGAGCGTACGATTCAGATAAATGTCAAGCGTTCTTATCTGAAAAGTAAGAAGAAAAGTACATTGATGTCTGCTTTAAAAAATTTGGCAACGATTCAATCACTATTTATATTTTGAAATCATGTAAAACTGTGGGATAACTGTATTCCAAACTGTAATTTGGGACGTAAATTGGCGGTTTTACTGACGGAAATTTCTTTTTTACGACGACGCGTTAGCAGAGCCGTAAAACGGAATTCTATTCACAACCGTACGATCGACTTTTGTGGATTTACGATGGGAAATTTCCCTTTCGGCGTCGCGTTAGCGTAGCCGTTAAACGGGCTTTGCCACCGTAAAACCGACGATTTACCTCCCCCATATTACAAGTTTCAATAACGTTATCCCCATTCCAATGTAGTTATTCAGTTGTTTTGTTAAAACTATACTATTTTGCTCAAAGCAGAAAGATTTGTGAGCTGCGTAAAACCAAACGTTACACAATGAAACGTGACGTCACATGTTGACGTCGGGTTTGCGACAATATATCGCAGGATATACTGTCGCAAACTCTTTACGTAATGCAATGAATTATTGCATGACATATAAACGTGCATTAGAATGCATATTTCTTGAAGAAAATAAGCATACCATGGGCTGCTGAGAAACTGTCGTTTGCCAAAAACTGTATGGCTTCTCCGGTATGCGTCAACCCTTGGGTATATTTTATGTTGTTGATAGCAGCAAGCATTGGTTGTTTGGTGGTATGTGTGTTAAGGTAAAACTCGGCTTTGTGGGTTGTTTGGAATGTGTCGACGCCTATCTGGACGTCCTTTGGGCCAATGTTGAAACTGTTGGCAACATTTCTGACAAACCCTAACATCTTCTGGAAATTTGCGGAACCAACAGATCCGGATGAGTCCAATAAAAACACGATGTCTGCTTGTGCATTGCATTCTAAAACAAATGTACAATATAGCAGAATTTTGTGTCATATGTAGAATATCAGGTAATGGTGATTTGTCGATATGAATGCATAACAGAACATAACAAAATAAATAAACCGTTTAGATTATTCTGAAAAAAAAAAAAAAAAAAAACATATTCTTGCACACAAGACATGGAAATCCGCGATTTTACCCTGGGATAGAAATTTATGTTCTGACCCTGGTGTTCCGACCCCAAATCGAATATAATCGCATGTTTGATAAATGCACTGGTTGATTACGACCTTGTGTGCGCCGTCGTTAAGGCTGACGTCATGCACGATCCGTGACGTCACTTTACATTCCTGCAGTGTCAACACAATATGGCGGACGTTGGTAACCGAAGTGACTGCAGCATTGAAATTCCGCACTAAGAAATGGAAGGTATGCAAGAAAAAGAATCCAATATGGATGTGAGGGGTGGATAGAAAAATCCGTCCCTCGGGATCACTGTCGGGCATCACTCGGCAAGCCTCGTGATGCCGGACAGTGACCCTTTAGACGGATTTTTCTATCCACACCTCACACCCAGATAAGATTCTTATAATCTTATTCGATTGTTTTGCAATCGACCCCATTACGATAACACACCCGTGTGCTATACTGCAATCTTGCATATCGCCAAAACAATTACTTATGTGATAAAAAAAATTCTTATATTTTTTCTTATATATATTCCAATTATAGACCCGCCTCATGTGGGGTAAAGGGGCTTACATTGTACGGATTGTTTACGTGTTGCAAAACTAATAATACAGCAGCGCTAATCATGTGTGGCTTGAGATGTCAGTTAATATCAGTGTCAGGTGAAAGTCACACAAAATCGGAAGTTTGTTTGTATGTTTAATTTGAGGTTCAGCGTCCCCGTCAACACTATATAGGTCATTTTGGAGACGTTGCATCCAATTTTGTAACACTGAGATGAAATGACTTCCCAAGCCCTGTCGCCCAATGAGACCAATAGGATTTATAAGCATGAATGGGCAGAGTTGATGCCGACCGCACATTAGTACTGGTAATCTGCTTAGGTCTAAGCTTGCCCAGGAACACTGCTGCGAGTCGGCCCGTCCATGCGTATAAACCCTATTGGTTTAATTGGGCGGCAGGGATTGAGATGTCATTCCATCTCAATGTCGGGTAAAAGTCCCACAAAATTGGAAGCGACGTCTCCAAAATGACCTAAATAGTGTTGACGGGGACGTTAAACATCAAATCAAACAAACAAATAAGCATGAACGGTCTGACTAGCATCGCTTTGCCTGGGCAAGCTTAGATCCTCTAAGCGGTTTAGTAGTACTCGTGTGCGGGTCGGTTTTAGCTCTGCGTGGAAGCATCATGCAGCCCATTTATTTCTTCAAGCCCCGATGGGCTGGGGCCGTGACGAGGAGGTAGAACCTCAATTAAAACAAAACCCATACATCCTAGGATCCAAATCACGGAGCCTATCAGTGTAGATAGGGAAACAGTGTAGATCATGATCTGACACTGTAGAACGCATTTGCTTAAAATACATACATTTAGCGGTTAAACGAAACGGTACAGGTTCGGTTTCAGAACTATATCCTACGCTCAGGTACAACAGACTCAACAGTTCTGGTAGTACTTTGATAGTGTTTTATATGTAGTGGGTTCAGTGAAATGTCCATGAAATAAATACCCCGCTCAACCCCCATTTGGATAGAAAAATTGAGGGTTACAGGGGTATACGTTTTTTTTTTTGTTGTTTTTTTTGTTTTTGTTTTTTTCTCCACTACATAGATTGTGGGTGCTCGTTAGAACCGCCTCATTGAGGCGGTTCTAACGAGCACCCATAATCTATGTTTAGATAATATGGAAAATATATTTTTATAAAGCATATGAAAAATGCTATTTAACAGATATGAAAGACGCAGTTGAAGTACACAAAAGTGTTATCGTGATGTTCTCATACAAAGACCACCTTTAGAACTGCTCAAAAGTGGCCTTTAAGACCAGTTCTCTAACAAACCCAAAGATGATATATTACTAGAAGAAATTGGGTTTAGAAGGCACAAAATGTTTGATAGAAGAATTCATTCGTCTTTATTTTACTTGCTGTTGTATTTTGGATTAGATTTTACGGCCCTTTAAAAATTATTTCACATATTTCCAGCCGTCGTTAATCCGATGAGGGCGAAAATTGGAGTACCAGGAGAAAACCTGACTGACATTCCGTTTTAGAACTTGGCGTCTCAGATGTGACCGCAGCCTCGAACCACTGAGGTGAGACACCTAATGACTAAGAGTCAGCGCTCTTACCCGTTAGGCCACGGAGGCCCGTATTTAAGTTGATTGGAATTTTCCCAAAGTTAAACATTTGTTAAACGGGCTTGTGTCTATAAAAGGAGATGAGAATTTGCGTGTGCGACTACCGAAGAACCTGGTTAGCCTACGCGTTTGCGCAGTCTTATCAGTACGATTGCGAGTAAAATATTAAGACCTCTGTGGACTATAACCGGCTCCGGTAACACAGTCAGATGCGCGTCTGACTGGTGTCAAAATATCGCGGGCTCGATGCCTGCCGGTAAAGAAGCCTTCGTTGTGTAATGAATCATTACACGCCTCATAAGCCAAGGGTCGTGGTTTCGATTCCGGGCTTCTCGAGTCTTGCGGATGCGTCTTTATACCTATGTCCCCTCTTCGTGTGACCTTAGCTGTTGGTGGAACGTAAACACGGGCCTGTGTCTATAAAAAAGATGAGAATTGCATGTGCGACTAACGAAGAACCCGGCTAGCCTATGCGTTTGCGCAGTCTTATCAGAGCGATAGCGAGAAAAATATTAAACCCTCTGTGGACTATAACCGGCTTTGGTAACTCAGTCAGATGCGCGTCTGACTGGTGTCAGAATATCGCGGGTTCGATGCATGTCGGTATAGAAGCTCCGTGGTGTAGTTGATAAGCTACTCGCCTCATAAACCAGAGATCGTGGGTTCTATCCCCGGCTTCTCGAGACTTGCTGATGAGTCTTTAAACCTATGTCCCGCCTCCGTATGACCTTAGCTGTTGGTGGGATGTAAAAGTCAAACACAGCCACTCACTCGATCCCTGTCGGGTGGGTAAAATTCTTCGTGGAAATTCAGAACGAAATCTTTTCTACACTCATTACTGCATTCTGCAGTCAAAAAGGACAGTTGTCATTTTCTCTCGACAGAATGTACACTATACTGGTTTATCGCTTATGTATAACTTCATAGGAAAGGTAAATAAGGGGAATGGGAACGCCTGGACAAATTTTCTGCCATTGTAAAAGGGAGACAACTTTCGGGACATCCTGTACGCTTTTCCGTAAGCCCTGTCCCGCTGAAAAAAGGGGTCTACTCTTAAAGGAAAGAATTTGCTCCTGAGGAGCAAATTATTTCCTTTAAGAGTTGATCCCTATTGACATGGGAGACAATCATGCTTTTGCAGGAGTTGCTTCCCTTGAATGTGTTCCCATTCCCCGTTAAATGATCGGTCCGATATGACCTAACCAGTGTTGACTGGGCCGTTAAACTCCAAACAAATAAGTCGCACATCCCCAGAGTGAATCATAAAAATGCTGATACTATTGCATAGAACGAAAGACTGATTTCAATCTATGTAAGTTTGATACACAAAATTTCCGTTTTAAAAAAAAATCATGTTTTGCTTGCTTACGTGGGGTTGTGGTGGGCGTGGTCATAGTTGTTGTCGTAGTGGTGGTGGTGGTGGAAGTAGTAGTAGAAGTAGTAGTTGTTGTCGTGGTGGTCGTTGTTTGTGTGGTAATTGCTGAAATAAAAAAAACTAACCCTTTCATCCCTGAGTTTAAGATTTTTTTCATCTTTCAATCTGAGCATTCTTGCACACAGGGATATAGTCAGGATGACCAGCAGTGTTAATACTGATAATACGGCTCATTATGCATCGCAAAAACACGCCGCTACAATTTTGAATCCCTTAATGGGAACGGGAACACCTGGCAGATTTTTCTGCCATTTTTCAAAGAGAGCCCACTTTCGGGACTTCCTGTGCGCTTTTCTGTTTACTCTGTCCCACTGAAATAAGGGTCAACTCTTAAAGGAAAGAATTTGCTCCCCAGGAGCAAATTATTTCCTTTAAGAGTTTACCCCTATTGACATGGGAGACCAAAATATTTTTTGAAGGCTATGCTTCCCCTGAAAGTGTTCCCATTCAACGACACTTTTATATACGGAAACTGGAGTTTACACAGTTATACATTTTTTTTATTTCTGCTAAAAAATGAGTCTAAAGAATTCCTACAATCAGTACATTGAACAGAAATATGAAAAATATCAGATATTTTATCAGATTGTTTTTTTGTTTTTTTTTTTTTTTTTCTATCATTTTTTTGTTTCAATACATTTGAATCGGTGCCGTCTCCCCTGGATCTACAATGTTTGCAAATCTATCTGTACCGATCTGTAGGTTTGAACTGGTTAAGAGAAATGCTATTTCTTGCACGCCATCATATGAACAAGCCCGTGAAATGAATACCCCTTTAAACCCCACTTTATATAGAGAAAACTGGGGATTACGGGGGTAAATATTATTTTCCTTATTTCTGTTTCAATACATAGGTTTTTTATTTATTTATTTTTTTATTTTGGGGTTTTTTGGTTTTACAGCCCATTCAAGATTATTTCACTCATATCGAGCCGATCATTAATCAGAGGTGGGCGAAAACCGGAGTACCCGGAGAAAAAAACACCTGACCTTCCGTTGCAGAACTTGGCGTCTCACATGTGACCCGAGCGAGGCTCGAGCCACAGCGGTGAGAGACCTAATGATCAAGAGTCAGCGCTCTTAACTACTAGGCCACGGAGGCCCGTATACATAGGTTGTGGGTACTCGTTAGAACCGCCTCGATGAGGCGGTTATAACGAGCAGGTTGTGGGTACTCGTTAGAACCGCCTCGATGAGGCGGTTCTAACGAGCACCCACAACCTATGTTTGCATTAAAACCATGTAAAATACCACGTATGTTCGTCAGAAAAGTAGCCATTTTGGGTATGGGAAAAAATGCACCATATCGCACGGACGTGTTATCGTAATGGCCAGATAAGGAAATCCTGTACTTAACCCTGTGATAGAAATTCTTGTCCTACCAAGGTTATCTTATACCCCAGTTACACAGATGGTCGGTCCCCAATCGGTCATTTTATATTGAATTTTTCGCTGGTTTGATCGGTTGTCTTGCGTGATTTTATTTCTGGTTTTCTGTGTAAACGGACATTGGTGATGGACAAGTGTTCAATTCGGTTAACCAATCATTTCATGGGTTGCTGGTAGGTGACCGAAAGCAACTCAAACGGGGTTGGGTCGGTGATAAGGATGTTTTCATCGATTAAATACTGAAATACTGTCCTTTTTTTATCGTTTGTATATCGGAGCAAAATCGGGCGTATCGCTGAGTAATCGGTATTTGATAGCTACTCATCGGTAGTTAAACACTTTCCGTCAGATATGGTCGGTGATAGATATTTGGTTATCTTTGTCCGATCGGCGATATTGGTGATTAAGAGCTTGCATATCTCGTGCTATAGGTTGCTGTCGGTCCTTTTATTCAAACAATGTTAAAACCTACCGATGACATGATGGCGGCAACCGATTAGTCACGGATTGGGTCCCTATTAACCACCGATCAAAACCGACGAACTCACACGTTTTAATTCTCATCTTTTTTCTATCGGTAGTAAGTATTAGTTGATCGGTTGTTTATCGGTGGCCCATCGGTGATATCGGTTGTAGACAGCTTGTCTATCGGTTATTTCAAAAGTGCTTCTGTTTCTCCTATCTATAGAGGCCAACTCTTAAAAGAATTAATTTGCAGAGCAAATCCTTTCCTTTCAGAGGAGGCCCCATTTACAGAAAGGATACGTTCAGAAGAGATCGGGTATATGAAAATGTCCAGAGCGTCCAAAAAGCAATCAAACAGGCAGGACATACTGTTCAAGACATTTCAGTACCCTGCATTTAAACACACACATCATGTTGGTCAAATACAAGCATTAAAGCAGTTCAAACATTTGAACTACATCAGTTTTGTTTTTGTTTGTTTGATTTCAGGTTTAACGTCCCCGTCAGCACTGTAAAGGTCATTTTGGAGACGTTGCTTCCAATTTTGTGGGACTTTTACCCGATATTGAGATGAAATGACATCTTAATCCCTGCCGCCCAATGAAAACAATACGGTTTATAAGCATGAACGGGCCGACTCGCACCGCTTTGCCTGGGCAGGCTTAGAACCTACCAGTACTCGTGTGCGGGTCGGTTTCAGCTCTGCGTGGAAGCATCAAGCAGCCCATCTATTTCTTCAAGCCCCGATGGGCGGGGGCGGGTCAACTACATCAGTATCTAATAATTAAACCATGACATGTTTTTCTTAACCCTTTTTGTACCGGCAACCCCCAAACCGGTAATTGAAAAACAGTGCAGGCCCAGATCAGACGCCGCCGAAGGGCCTACACTGTTTGCAAAAAGTTCAGATATTTTCCAAATAAATTTTAATGAAAACACAACCTGAAACCCCTAAATTTTGAAATGTCTTTTTGCTATATATAAGGAGGAAGGTTCCATACGGTACTAAACGGGTTAACCCTTATATCTCTGAGTTTCCGAAGTGGACACTTCCATCTGTGAATTCGGATACATCCATTCTGGTAAGTAGTAGGGGGAGTGGGGTAGGTCATTAGCCATGTGGGACAATTGTAATCCGCCTATTACCTGTGTCCGATGAGTAAGTAGTAGAGGGGTAGGGGGGGGGTGAGGTAGGTCAAAACCATTAGCCTGAGGATGGCAAACAGTGTTAATCCTGGGAAACTGTGCGTTATGAGCACTCTCATCTGGATCTCAATATACTTGTTATCTGTAACGCCTTTGGGTTTTAATGTTGTTTGACATTTGCGAACTATTATTTGCCATTTGTGTATGTAAATCTCTCTCTCTCTCTCTCTCTCTCTCTCTCTCTCTCTCTCTCTCTCTCTCTCTCTCTCTCTCTCTCTCTCTCTCTCTCGATCCCGGGCTTCTCCAGACTTTCGGATGAGTCTTTAAACCAAAGTCCCGTCTCTGTATGGCCTCAGCTGTTGGTGCGACGAAAAACTCAAACTCTCTCTCTCTCTCTCTCTCTCTCTCTCTCTCTCTCTCTCTCTCTCTCTCTCTCTCTCTCTCTGCATTTCCAGTATTCACACGGTTGCCTGAAACGTTAAGGCGTTTGTTTCTTCAATATGAATCAGCCCAGCCTTCCTCTGCATATGCAGTATATACACGCTCTTCTGAAACTTCTAACACGAAGCAGCCCTAGATATTAACCCTTACATTACGATAACTCGCCCGTACGACATAGTGCATTTTTCACATCCAAAATGGCTACTTTTCTGATGAAAATCCTTTATATTTTTCTTATAAATGCTCAAAACATAGGATGTGGGTGCTCGTTAGAACCGCCTCATTGAGGCGGTGCTAACGAGTACCCACAACCTATTTCTTGGAGCAGAAATAAGAAAAATAATGAATACCCCCGTAAACCCCAGTTTTCTCTATATAAAGTAGGTTTAAGGGGGTCTTCATTTCACGGACTTGTTCACGTGATGTCTTGCTGTTCACGACAACCCCTATCTTTGCAAACAGTGTAGATCCAGATCAGATGGCTTCTGATCAGGATCTACACTGTTTGGCGTTCAGTTTATGAATTTGTAGCAATAAATTACATCAAGTAATTTGATTGGTTGATAGACAGAAATGGGTGTGGCTTAAATGACTAATCAGCAAGAGAAGGGTTAACATGTGCTAGAAGTCAGCAATCTTTATGAAAAGGAGGAAGGAAAAAGATAATATGCTTACAATCGCATGTTCTCTGTTGTAGAGTTGCTTTGATTCTGTCCAAAGCGCTAAAGTTTGTCACAGTGAATACGTGAGACTTATAAGGGCCAGTTGCCATGCCGTTTAGTTCAGATGTCCTGGGACCAGATCCAACACCAATAGAGAAAACGGTGACTCCCTGTCGGCGCAGCTTGCCAGCCTCCTTTACTGTGTCGGTTTCACTAGTTGATTGACCTGTCAAAAAAGACAGTTAAAAAGTAATTCAACAGTCCGTGTAATGAACAACCCTCTGAGCCACCCATTATACGGAGACAAAAGAGGTTACAGAGGTATATACATGTATTTGGTTGGTTGGTTGATTTGAGGTTTAACGTCCCCGTCAACACTGTAAAGGTCATTTTGGAGACGTTGCTTCCAATTTTGTGGGACTTTTACCCGACATTGAGATGAAATGACATCTCAAGGCCTGTCGCCCAATGAAACCAATAGGGTTTATTAGCATGGACGGTCCGCCTCGCACCGCGGTTCCTGGACAGGCTTAGTTCCTCTAAGCGGTTTACCAGTACTAGTGTGCGGGCCGGATTCAGCTCTGCGTGGAAGCATCATGCAGCCCATATATTTCTTCATGCCCCTATATACATGTATTATTTTTTCTTACTTATGTTCCGAAACATGGGTTTTGAGTATTCTTCGGAACCGCCTCACTAAAGAGCACCCACAGTCAAATGTTTGGAGATTAAATTAGGTAACTTTCAAAATTTTCACAAGCAAATATATCCGGTTTTGAGATATAAAAGAACGTTGTTTGTTTATTTATTTATTCTTTCATCTCTTAATGTTAATCTGGCGATAGAGGATATAGTACTGATCGTTTGAAATATAAAATGGTAATTTGTAACTGCATGCCTCTGAAGTACTTTAATGAACATGAAATAAATACATGTTTTTTGTTCAATTATTGCTTGATGAACTTAATCTCGTTTGAGTGCCGAAACTGAAACAAGAAAACTCCAGCAGCGTCACAACAAAAACTGTCAAATCGTATTTGAGAAACCCACGATTTATTTTGATTACAGTTAATGCATGATCTAAATAGTGTTGACGGGAATGTAAAACCTCAACAAAAAATTATTTGATTTGATGTTTAACGTCACCGTCAACACTGTAAATGTCATTTTGGAGACGTTGCTTGCAATTTTGTGGGGCTTTTACCCGACATTGAGATGAAATGACATCTCAAGCCCTGTCACCCAATGAAACCAATAGGGTTTATTAGCATGGACGGTCCGCCTCGCACTGCGGTTCCTGGCTTAGATCCTCTAAGCGGTTTACCAGTACTAGTGTGCGGGCCGGATTCAGCTCTGTGTGGAAGCATCATGCAGCCCATATATTTCTTCAAGCCCGTAAGGCGGGGGCTGCACCTCAACAAAAAGCAACAAACAATCTTAATGCGTGAGCAATCATTACGAAAACACGCCTATACAAATACATTGCAAATTTAACCGCCGAAAAAACGACAATTTTCAGATGAATAATTGTAATATTTTACTTATTTCTGCTCAAAATATACATTGTGGGTACACGTTAGAACCGCCTCATCGAGGCGGTTCTAACAAGTACCCATAATCTATATTTTAGAGCAGAAATAAGAAAAATAAGATTTACCCCTGCAAACCCCAGTTTTACTTTATAAAAGTGGGGTTCAAGGGGTCAAAGTTGTATAGGCATGTTTTCGTGATGGTTTTCATTTGTTGTAAACAGAACTGCGTCCCAATAATTTACTGTAGTTGTTTTCAGTAAATGAACTGAAAAAGTAAATATTTTTATAGTGAAAACCGCATCACAGACGTCACAATGCAACTGTATTCATGATTCATGTGCATTCTGTCCTTAAATTAGTCCCGATGATTGTCAAGCAATGCAATACTCTGTGATGTCAGTATATATAGTAAAATTCCTACAATTAAATGGGATGAAAATTAAGAATACTTTTGAACAGACACAAAGGTGGTCTCTTACTAGTCTAAGATACTGGATGTAGAAAACACAAACAAACAAAAACCGAAACTTAAATTGAAGTATGTTTTGAAAGAAGAAATCGTCTTAATTCATTAGAAAGTCTTAATTTATTAGGAAAAAAAGCCTTTTCTGATACACTGAAAATTTTACCATCAAGAAATGAGCCCCGCCAAGCGAATTTGTGTCTTCGAGCATTCCGTCATGACAAATTTTAACTGCGCATGCCCAGCCATTCAGAGGGTCCAGGGATATGGCTTTCTGTCTGAAGGTTCCCGCTCTTGATTCACTGCTTGTATGAGCGAGCAGCGAAGGTTCTGGCGAGACTGCACGGATGCGCAGGCTCGCCTGAACCTTCGTTGCTCGCATAGGCGATAAGTACCAAAATCGCTTGACAGGGCCCAAATGAAAATATTAAGATAAAAACTTCCGATATTATTTTTATTTCTGCTGAAAACATGGAATATGGGTACTCGTTAGAACCGCCCCAATGAGGCGCTTCTAACAAGTACCACAATCTATGTTTTTATCTTGGGCACGTATTAGAACCGTCTCAACGAGGCAGTTCTTACGAGTACATACAATCAGCTTTTATCGTTGATACACGTTACAACCGCCTCGATGAGGTGTTCTAACGTGCGCCCACCAACTATGTTATCGCAGAAAAAAAGAAAAATAATGTGAACCCTGAAACCCCAGTTTCACTATGAAAAAGTTGGGTTTAAGGGGATCAAAATTATATAGGCGTGTTTACGTGATGATCTCAGGTCTCAATAGCGGAATGTCACTGTATGTGCATTCACTTCGTGTGTTCGCTATTTGAGCAATACTTGTACCTACCGTCTGTTATGATAATGGCTATATGCGCAGCATTCTTTCGCATTCCATGTTTTGCTTGGAACATATTTTCTCGTGCAAATCTTAAAGCTGATGAAGTCGTTGTTCCACCACCCGTATATCTATAAATGAATAGGTCATGGGATTATTAAAATGCGCAAGTCAGTAATATTGATTAATAGGCAAATACAAACCGCTGAGGCATCGCTCTATCGAGGTCCAAAAGTCGGTGTGACAGTGCTTCAAGTGTCTTTTCTGCGGCCTGTGGAAGCTTGTGAAACACGAGCTAAATATTGTATTTCTATAGCAACAGAGTGAAGCGGTGTCAATACTTTAAGGCAGTGCAAGTGTCTTTTCTGCGGCCATTTTGAAGCTTGTGGAACACGAGCTAAATATTGTATTTCTATAGCAACAGAGTGAAGCGGTGCCAATAATTTAAGGCAGTGTAAGAAAAGACAACATATTATATGGATGTTCGGCACAGTCACGTGACTGCGCCATCAAAATAGTGAAAAATGAGTTAGTATTGAAAGTTTCTAATGTGATTTTCCTATGTATTCTATAGAAAGCACTACGAAAACACGCCTATACAAATACATTGTAACCTTTATCGCAGAAAAAATGAAAATTTTAAGATGAAAAATTGTGATATTTTTCTTATTTCTGCTCTAAAATATAGATTGTAGGTACTCGTTAGAACCGCCTCGATGAGGCGGTTCTAACGAGTACCTACAATCTATATTTTAGAGCAGAAATAAGAAAAAATAAGGTTTACCCCTGTAAACCCAAGTTTTACTATATAAAAGTGGGGTTTAAGGGGGTCAAAATTATATTTTTTTTGTGTGGTATATAATAAACACCTTTATAAAACCCAGCTTCATATGGCGATAGACGCACGCACGTGTTTCCGTACTTTTATGTTTATCCGAAGACATAGACTCCGTTGTACTTGGCTTTTCAAACGACCACAAGCAACAATTGCTAAGAAAATAATAAGAAAAAACATCTTCATTTTCATCTGTAATACTTAATGGGAAGTTACTGTACTCCACCGTACCACATAGTGCATTTTTCACATCTCCAAAATGGCTACTTTTCTGAAGAAAATCCTTCATATTGTTCTTATAAATGCTCAAAACATAGGATGTGGGTGCTCGTTAGAACCGCCTCATTGAGGCGGTTCTAACGAGTACCCACAAACTATGTCTTGGAGCAGAAATAAGAAAAATAACAAATACCCCCGTAAACCCAAGTTTTCTCCATATAAAGCGGGGCTTAGTGGGGGGTCTTCTTTCCACGGACTTGTTCACGTGATGTCACGCATGCGTGTGTATTTCGAATGATCGACTTAGGTCTGTTATGTGGCATAAACTATTTACCTTGTGCCCAAAACTGCTTTTGTAACAGATGGCTTGTCGTTATATCGGTTAAGCTGGAATTGCAGGTAGGGCTTGTCGTCAAAGGTCTCTAGTCCAATTCTCGTCTCAGTTTGACTTATGGTAAAACCTGACAACACTCGCTTAACAAATGAAAGCATTTTCTGGAAGTTTGTAGATGACACGCTTCCAGAGGCATCCAGAATGAAGACAATATCAGCTGGTTCAGTCCCATTACAAACTGTAACATGGAAAAACAGTCGAACTTCAATAACTCGAACAGCTTTGGGACCAAGAAAAATTTTTCGAGACAGGGGTAGTTCGAGCCACTGAGGGTTACTTATAGGAGGTATAACGGGGGAAATTTTTGGACTTCATTCCGGTGCTCAATAATATAAAAATATGCTGTGTGTACTCATTAGAACCGCCGTTGTTGTGTGTACTCATTAGAGTCGCCTCATTGAGGCGATTCTAATGAGTACGCACAGCATACATTTGTAAAAGAAAAGACGAACATATTCTGAATATTCCCACACTATTTCTTATGTAGAGACATTCCCTACGGACTCAAGAACGTGTTCAACTCAGCCATGGTAAACGAGCCATCGGTGTTCGAGCCACCGAAGTTCTACTGTAAATGAGTATGATCATAAGAAAACGGTATTTTTCTCCAAGACGACAACCAAATGCGCAACCCCACTAGAGTTTTACTTGTTGCAGACATATAGATACTTTAACCCTTATCTTGCTGAATATTCATTTAAGCCAGACCCATTTCTGTCTATCAGCCAATCAAATTGCTTGATGTAATTTATTGCTACAAATTCATAAACTGAATGCCAAACAGTGTAGATCTGATCAGATGGCTTCTTCAGGAGCCATCTGATCTGGATCTACACTGTTTGCAAAGATAGGGGTTGTCGTGAACAGCAAGATAAGGGTTAAAGGAGCTTCAAAGAGACCCCGCCCATAGGGGCTTGAAATAGATGGGCTGCATGATGCTTCATCGCAGAGCTGAAACCGGCCATGCACGTGTACTGGTAAACCGTTTAGAGGATCTAAGCCTGCCCAGGCAAAGCGGTGCGAGTCCGATCGATATCGTCCATGCTTATAAACCCTATTGGTTTTATTTGGCGACAGGCATTGGAATGTCATTTCATGTCAATGTGGGGTCAAAGTCCCACAAAATTGGAAGCAGCGTCTCCAAAATTGCCTATACAGTGTTGATGGGGAAGTTAAACCTCAAATCAAACAAAAACAAACAAAAACAATGGAGTCTCAAGATGGCATGTGTCAGGTTACATTGTACAGGCCTCATATTTTTCGGGCATTTGCAGGATTTCAGGCTTTTAGAGCTTGTTTTTTTTTCCTGATTTCAGTCTTTTAGATTTTTATTCTTGTGCCTGTAGTCTGTTTAAAAAAACTATTTAACCGTTATCCTGCTAAATAAATGTATTAACCTACACCCTTTTCTGACTGTAAGTCAACCAAAATACAATCGAACTTCAATGGCTCGAACACCTTTGGGACCTCGAAAATCTGTTCGAGACTGGGGTAGTTCGAGCCACTGAGGTTACTGTCAGGAGGCATAACGAGATACTTTTATACATCTTTTCGATGTTCTATAATGAAAATGTATGCTGTGTGTACTCATTAGAATCGCCTCATCGAGGCGATTCTAATGAGTACACACAGCATACATTTGCAAGATAAAAGACTAAAATCGCCTTAATTATCTCCCACTATTTCTTATGTAGAGGATTTCGCTAGGGGCTCAAGAATGGGTTCGACGCATCCATAGTAAACGAGTCATCGGTGTTCGAGCCATCGAAGTTCTACTGTACTATATATTTTCATAAACTACATTACAAACATTGTAGATCCTGATCTGGATCTACACTGTTTGCAAAGGTAACAGTTGTGTCTTGTTCAGCAGAATAATGGTTGAAGCTGCCAAATCGGGGCTTTCAGGCATGGAAAAGCGTGGTCAGTTCGAGGCCTGATTGTAACATGTATGCGTAATGCATACCCCTCTAAGCCCCACTTTCAATTCATTTTTTCCTTATTTTTGCTCAGAAACATTCGTTAGAACCGCCTTGTTGTGGCGATTCTATCGAGCACCAACAATCTACATATATACCAGAGATAAGAAACCTGTATTAAATAGTTTCTTCAAAAAAAGACAGTTCTAGACTCATCCAGTGACCTTTTTTAAGCTAAATTACAGTAGAACTTCGATGGCTCGAACACCGATGGCTCGTTTACTATGGATGCGTCAAACCCATTCTTGAGCCCCTAGCGAAATCCTCTACATAAGAAATAGTGGGGGGATAATTAAGGAGATTTTAGTCTTTTATCTTGAACATGTATGCTGTGTGTAATCATTAGAATCGCCTCGATGAGGCGATTCTAATGAGTACACACAGCATACATTTTCATTATAGAACACCGAAAAGATGTATAAAAGTATCTCGTTATGCCTCCTGACATATCAATGACACTAACCTCAGTGGCTCGAACTACCCCAGTCTCGAACAGATTTTCGATGTCCCAAAGGTGTTCGAGCCATTGAAGTTCGACTGTATAAATTAAGACACCCACCAACAGAGGTAATGGCCAAATATGACCGGCAGAATGATTAAAACAGTCTAACCTGGGCCAGACTATTGTCCATTTCGCGGCTGCCAGTCCGACACTCTTTTCGGTTCACTCATGTTTTTTTTTTTCCAAAGTTTGTTACCGACTGACAAAATGTGCTTGACATCCGCCATTGCCTTGCTGAAAATCAAGTGCGCGACTGTCATTATGAGTATCAACAATCTATATTTCATCACGAAAACACGGCAATTCAAATATTTGAAAATTTTCTATCAAAAACTAAAAATTTTCAGATAAAAAATTCTGATATTTTTCATATTTCTACCCAAAACATAGATTATGGGTACGCGTTAGAACCGCCTCGCTGACCTCAGCGAGGCGGTTCTAACGAGTATCCACAATCTATGTTTTAAGCTGAAATAAGAAAAAAACAATGTATACCCCTGTAAACCCCAGTTTAACTATATAAGGGGGGGGGTCAAAATTATATAGGCATGTTTTCGTGATGCAAACAAAAAATGAAAATTATGAAATATTCGTAAACCCCACGTTTCTGATATATAAAGTGGGGTTTACATGGATTTTAATTACACGGGCATGTATTTATTTGACAGCCACTGAAGTTCCATCTTGTAGATATTGTGGTTTATTATTATTAGTCTTACCTTTCTGAGTTGTTGTGGGTGTTGTCGGGCAGGGCATTGTGTTACAGGTACCAGTCTCTTCAGGCAAACCTGGGCAGGGCAGTCCTCCTCTCGATGGTGGAGGATGGTCACAAGTTCTGTTTCGTTTGTGGGTTCCGCCACCACACGTAGCCGGGCAGGGTGTGTATGGGCTCCATGGACCCCAAGCACCATTAACTGAAATAGGCATTACTGCATGATCGGTATGCACTTTCTTTTATTACATGTTACTACGCCTTAAGAAAGCCTATTTTTGGGTATAAAGGTATAAAGGACAAAACCTCTATTAGTGCTGGAGTCCACGTGATTATCACAGATTTGTAGAAATCCACGAAGATTATTTATAGAATTTTATCGCAGTGAGGTCAGCGTGTTTACGTAAAAGGTTAACCTTAAAATCTGGGCTGGAATCATGGGTTGGGCTAGGCAAACAGTGTAGACCCAGATCAGACGCCGCAGAACGCTGCGTCTGATCAGGGTCTTCACTGTTTGCTTAGAGTATAGGAATTTAAGGGTCAGGCGCCGAAAAAATGCAGCGTCTGATAATGGTCTACACGGTTTGCTTTCAGTAAAGGAGTTTAAGGGTTAAACGAAACAGTCCACGCTCAGGCCCATTTTTCCTAACTACACCCAGAGACAATCGACCCACCAGTACTCTCAGTGCTTTGATTGTCCTTTGCGAACAACACATTACGATAATATACCCGTGCGGCATAGTGCTTTTTTCACATTTCAAAAATGGCCGCTAATTTTCTGCTAATGTCAGCGATATTTTTCTGATTTAAACTGCAAACATAGGTTGTGGGTACCCGTAAGAACCGCCTGAGCGTCGGAACAGTTTGATCATTGTCCTAGGGCTTGTTTTTTTTTTTTTTTAAACTAACGGCCTCGTAAGTAATTCGTTTCACTGACCTTTCCAAGGCGGTTCTTCTGTCGTGGTTTATATTTTGGTTTGGTTTGTCTTTGAGTGCGTGTATCGCTTATATATTTTTTGGCCAATTTGGACAGCCAATTCGCCGCCATTTTGTGGGAAATAACTGTTCTTTTGGCTCTCCGCTATTGATGTTTTCATTAGGGTCGAGTCATCACAAACGTACCAGCCCCGAAAGCTCAGTTGGTAGAGTGCCCGCTCCGGGGAACGGGAGGTCACGGGTTAGATCCCGGGCCGCGACATACCAAAGTCGTTAAAAATGGTACTAGCTGCCCCTCGCTTGGCACTCAGATTTACGGGGTAGAGCTAGGACTGGTCGACCCAGTGTCAGGATAATGTGACTGGGTGTGGTATCATGTAATGTGTCTGGGACATGATACTTCAGTGAGGCAGCACTATTAAAGTGAGCATTGAGCTCCCTGTCGCAACCAGACACCGTCGTGATATGACTGAAAAATTGTTGAAGGCGACGTTAAACCCGAATTCACACACGCACTAGTCATCACAAAAACACGCCTCTACAAATTTCCTCCACTTTTATATAGTAAAACTGGGGTTTACAGGAGTGAGCCTAATTTTTCTTATTTCTGCTCAAAAATATAGATTGTGGGTTCTCGTAAGAACCGCCTCTATGAGGCGGTTCTAACGAGTACCCACAATCTATATTTTGAAGAGAAATGAGAAAAATATAAAAAAAAAATTGATCTAAAAAGTTTAGTGTTTTCGACGTTAAAGTTTACAATGTATTTGTATAGGCGTGTTTTTGTAATGTTTACCTCTGTTTCTCGTTGTACGTATCGCATCCCGTGAACACATCCTTGAAATGAAGACCCCCATCAACCCTTCATATTTTTCTTATTTCTGCCCCAAGACATAGGTTGTTGGTACTCGTTAGAACCGCCTCAAGGAGGCGGTTCTAACGAGCACCCGCATCCTATGTTTAGAGCATTTATAAGAAAAATATGAAGGATTTTCATCAGAAAAGTAGTCATTTGGGAGATGTTAAAATGCACTATGTCGCAAGGGTGAGTTATCATACCGTATAGAAGGTCTAAGCCTGCCCAGACAAATTGGTGTAAGTCCATGCATTCTCCTTTATTGGTTTCACTGCGATTGCTTTCATCGAGATGTCATTTCATCTCAATGTCGGGTTAAGGTCCCCCAAAATGACCTAAATAGGTTGACAATAATTATAAACTTCAATTCAAACAAACAAAAAAAAAAAAAACACCTTATATTATTAAATTTCATTTTTTTTATCATCACCCTCATCATCATCATCATCATAATCATCAACCTTATCATTATTGTTCTTCATTTTCGTCTTCTTCTTCTTACTATTATTATCATTAGAAGTAGTAGTAGTAGGAGAAGTAATAGTATTGTCGTCGTCGTTGTAATAAGAACCTGAGTTGCACGAGTATGGGTGGCCCCCTTAATCTCTGTACAGTAAAAACAAAACGCCCCCGCCCATAGGGGCTTGAAGGAATACATGGGCTGCATGAATGCTTCCACGCAGAGCTGAATCCGGTCCGCACACTTGTACTGGTAAACCGCTTAGAAGATCTAAGCCTGTCCAGGAACCACGGTGCGAGGCTGACCGTCCATGCTAATAAACCATATTGGTTTCATTGGGCTTGAGATGTCAATTCATCTCAATGTCGGGTTAGAGTCCCACAAAATTGGAAGCAACGTCTCCAAAATGACCTTAACAGTGTTGACAGGGACGTTAAACCTCAAATCAAACAAACAAAAACAATTGCCTGCCAAATTGCGATAACACACTCGTGTGACATAGTGCATTTTTACATCTCCGAAATGGCTACTTTTCTGATGAAACGCTTTGATATTTTTCTTATGAATAATAAAAACATAGGTTGGGGGTGCTCGTTAGAACCGCCTCACTGAGGCGGTTCTAACGAGTACCCACAACCTATGTCTTGGAGTAGAAATAAGAAAAATAATGTATATCCCCGTAAACCCCAGTTTTCTCTATATAAAATGGTCAAAATCTAAAAACCATAATAAATATTGCAAAATTATAATTGCATATTCAATCTCCACGAAAGACTTGCCGTACCGGCAGGTATCTACATGTACCTCGCAACCTTCTTATAGGGAATGGGAATACCTTCAGGGGAGGCAACTATTGCAAAAGTATTTTTGTCTCCCATGTCAAGTGGGGTCAACTCTTAAAGGAAAGAATTTGCTCCTGAGGAGCAAATTCTTTCCTTTAAGAGTAGACCCCTTTTTCTGTGGGACAGGGATTATAGAAAAGCGAACAGGAAGTCCCGAAAATTGTCTCCCTTTGAGAAATGGCGGAAAAATCTGCCAGGTGTTCCCATTCCCCTTAAGTCTGGTGTTTCCATAACTCATAAGGGGAATTTGTACACCTTCAGGGGAGGTCACTCTTGCAAAAGTATTTTTGTCTCCCATGTCAAGTGGGGTCAACTCTTAAAGGAAAGAATTTGCTCCTGAGGAGCAAATTCTTTCCTTTAAGAATAGACCCCTTTTTCAATGGGACAGTGCTTATAGAAAAGCGAAGCGGAAGTCCCGAAAGCTGTCTCCCTTTGAAAAATGGCGAAAAATCTGCCAGGTGTTCCCATTCCCCTTAAGTCTGGTGTTTCCATAACTCTTAAGGGGAATAGGTACACCTTCAGGGGAGGCAACTCTTGCAAAAGTATTTTTGGCTACCATGTCAATAGGGGTCAACTCTTAAAGGAAAGAATTTGCTCCTTAGGAGCAAATTCTTTCCTTTAAGAATAGACCCCTTTTTCAGTGGGACAGGGCTTATAGAAAAGCGAACAGGAAGTCCAGAAAATTGTCTCCCTTTGAAAACATGGCCGAAAAATCTGCTCTTAAGATGCAAAATCAACTTACTTGGGGGTGGTGTTGTTGTTGTGGTTGTAGTGGTTGTAGTGGTTGTGGTTGTAGGAGTGGTGGCAGCTGAAATATACAACATAATTCATAAAAATACATAAACGTGTAACAAAAATATAACAAAATTGCTACAATTACCAACATAACATACATTGTTTTTGAATACCAAATGTTAACTTGGCCGGTAACTTCATGATTATGCTGCATAGCTGTAAGACATCAAACGTCATTAATAAGCTTAGCCAGTATTTGTGAGTGGGTGAGTGTTTTAGCTTTACTTCTGATCAACAGCTAAGGTCATACGGAGACGATTTGAAATCAAAGCACTGAGAGTGCTGATGGAGCGTAGCTTTGATAATTTGATTTAGCGTCTGATTGGTATTTTAATTTAGGCTCATATTGATCCAATTAACATAGCTGTTTGAAGCTATTCTGGGCCAGAAGTCGTGTTAAAGTAACAAGACCTATATTGAAATTAACTCACGCTAAGGTGTAGACCCCGCAACAACCATCACGAAAACACGCCTGTACAAATACATTGTCAATTTTTTGGCAAAAAAAATGGAAATTTTAAGATACAAAATTGTGATATTTTCTTATCTCTGCTCAAAACATTGATTGCGGGACTTGATTGAACCGCCTTGACGACAAGTAACCATGCATATCTACAGTTTACTTGGAAGATTTCTGCTGAGCTATAGTTCGTGCAATAACTGCGGCTTGCGCAATTGTTTGGCGGCTTTAAAGTTATTTATGTAATCAGTTTTTGAAAAATTACCTTGGGGAGGTTGTTTATCTTGCATTAGACATTCTTCTTGGTTACGTCTTGATGATGTTTATCATCATGTGAAAAATTATCATACATTTCCCAGCAGTTTATAAGTTATACATCCGTAATCAGTGTTTAAAAACTGCCTCGGTGAGGCTGTTTATAAAGCTATCTGGCATTAGACAATACCATTAGCTTGATCTTGTCAATTTACATCTGCATGCAAAACATTATAAAAATATACCCGTCGGGTTGAAAGTTATACGACCGTGTCAGTGGATGAATTTTTTACCTCGCTGAGGCTAAAATAAAGAAATTGGGCATTCAGGAATCGCGTTGGTTAGATCTGTACATTATCTATCTGTATGCTAACAGTTGTCAAAAATATTCCAAGTAGATTAGAAGTTACACTTCGAAATAATTTTTCAGTTTGCCTAGGCGAGGCCGTTTGTAAAGTAATTTGGCATAAGACAATTTTGCGGGTTATGTATTGTCAATATCAACCTGTATGCCGAAAATGATCAAAGCCGGATTTAGATGTTATACTCCGTATTCATTTTTTATATTATTTTGCCTCGGCGAGGCCATTCATAAAGTAGTCTTGCATAAAACAGCCTCATGGGTTAGGTATTTTCAATATCAATCCGAATGCCAAAAATGATCGGAATATTCAGAGAGGTTTGAACATTATACTCTGTTAACATTTTTCTAAATATATATTGCATCGGTGAGGCCATTTATGAAGTGATCTTGCATACGACAGTTTTTTGGGTTAGTTATTGTCAATATCAATCCATAGGAATATTTGAAGAGGTTTAGACTTTATACTCCGTTATAATTATATAAAAATAATTTGCCTCGACGAGGCCATTTATGAAATGATCTGGCATTAAGGCAATTTCTTTGGTTGGATATTGTCAATACAGCACAGTCCACAGTCTTTTACCGGAAACCAACAACTGCCCTTCTTGAATCAGCGACAGGGATAGAATCACCGTGGAACAGATTTCACGATCAATCCCCTGGAAAGAATGTTGCCGAACCCGGCAGGTATCGAACTTGCGTCTGAGCTGATAATTTGCTTTATTTATGGTCATATGCCTAGGACGCAGACAGGTCGCTTTAATAAAGTAACATTGCCCTCAACACACACACACACACACACACACACACACACACACACACACACACACACACACACACACACACACACACACACACATTAACCCATACTCTGAGTATATGTCTAGCAGCCTTTTTAGGGACAAACATAGCAGACCCAGATCAGACGCTACAACAAGTGGCGTCTCATCTGTGTCTAACCAGCAAAATTTACTCCTTACAATATAAGCCTTTACGTGCACCTGTCCAAACTCATTCCAACTGTCTTATTTTGGTAATTCATTATCGACCCACACTGCGTACTTTTAACCCATTTTAAACGAATGGAATCCTCAATACCTTATATCAATATGGAATGAGTTCATTTTAAAATCAGTGATGTCAGGTTGTGGCTTCCACGAAATATTTGGCAAAAATGGCTGAACCTTTTTGTAAGTATGCAGTGAAGGGCATAATGAGACTCCGCGTTCTGTGGTATCTGATCTGGGTTTGTCCTGTTTGCAAGTTGCAAGGTTTGGGATTTAATGGTACAAATGGGCTGTAAACTGGGTTATATGAACTGAACTATATAACGATTAGACTGCTACACAGTTCATCTATTAATCAAAGTACTGAAAGTACTATTAGAAGGTGATGGTAGAAAACTGTTAGTTTTTACATTGGGCCATTTCATTTCATTACATTTTTCTTTTAATTTTTAAAACAGTCAGTGGTTTTGTAAGATTGTAGTAACGCGAGGAGCAGACAAATGGAATGTCAAAAACAAAATTGAGGATCGAACGCTACATGTTGTGAATCCCTTCTTGTGTCAATGAGAATAATTCTGGAGACAATTACATACATAGACCCCAGCAAACAAGATAATTTACTCAACACTCTGTACGTGCTAGCAAATGGCTTTCTAACACCAATATTCCGGGACACTGGCTGGTTTTTATCTGAGGCTTCGATCACAAGTATAAAAGTTTGTTGGTTGCTATGTTTTGTCAAGTGTTTGAAAGACGTCCGTCGACCCAGTGAAACTTTGATTGAACAAAAGGACCATAATGGCCCTGGAACGCTCACCTAATCCTTATTGTACAGATGAAGTGGTAGGTAACAGAATGTGGAGTGGGTGGTTTGAGCCATTTTGGTTGAGAGTGACCAAAGGAACATTTCTGTGAAATTATTTCAAAATCAGTCTACCTATTTAGAAGTACATCGCGTGAACAAGTTTGTGAAATAAAGACCCCTCTAAACCCCACTTCATATAGAGCAAAGTGGGGTTACGGGGTGTGTGTGGGGGGGGGGGGGTGGTATACATTTATACATTATTTTTCATATTTGTGCTCAAAGACATAGGTTGTGGGTACTCGTTAGAACCGCCTCATTAAGGCGGTTCTAACGAGCACCCACAACCTATGTTTTGATCATTGTTAAGAAAAATATCACGGATTTTCATCAGAAAAGTAGCCATTTTGGGTATGTTAAAAATGCACTATTTCGCATGGATGTGTTATCGTAATGAGAAGTCTATTGTTTCGTTTGGTGGCTTTTATGTTCAGTGGAGCGAAACTATTTTGAGCAACTTTGTCAGAGGGTCACCCATGGAACATTCCTTCCAAATTATTTTCTTTCTGCATGAGGATGAAGTCTTTTCAAAGTTCCCTTCTAAAGAGCTGACTTATATGTTACTATCTGGACATTTTCCGGACATTGAGTGTCATGTCCTAGTGCATGGAGATGAGTTTGCTCAGCATCACGTGAACAAGTCCGTAAAATGACCCCCCTTTGAAGGGAGAAAACTGGGATTTACGAGGGTATACATTGTTTTTCTTATTTCTGCTCAAAGACATAGGTTGTGGGTACTCGTTAGAACCGCCTTGGTGAGGCGGTTCTAACGAGTACCCTCAACCTATGTTTTGAACATTTATATAAAAAATATCAAGGCTTTTCATCAGAAAACTAGCCATTTTGGAGATGTGAAAAATGCTGTATGTCACACGGGTGAGTTATCGTAATGGTCTAACTTACAATGTCTCGCTGTGACAATTGGCGGAGGTGGGGGCGTGGGGACAAGAATTGTCATTAAATGACAGTCATTGGTTCCGTTTGACAATAGCTAATTTGTATGTCACTATCTGGACATATTGTGGACATTGAAAGTCAGGTCCTAGTGCAACAGAAGGAAGTGAAGAATTAGTTTTACTAATACTGTCACATGGTAACAAAGGGAGGATGTTTATGTGTCAGTGGTTCCCTTTGACAATACAGAGCTGACTTGTATGTCACTGTCTAGGCACCTTGTGGACATTGAGGGTCAGGTCTTAGTGCAGCAGAAGGAGATGAACCGGCTCAGCCTTAACCCTATATAAAACCAGTGGGCTCCAGGTAGGTCAAGTTTTGACCCGCTGGGGTTATAGTTTGGACAATCTTGGCAGAGGGCAACTAGAGGAAGTTTCATTCCAAATATCAAAGACTTGGACCTCCTGGTTTCAGACGAGAAGGTATTTAAAGGTTTTCAGTACGTAAGTCTATGTGAAACCAGTGGTCTCCAGGGCTTTCATTTGAATAATCTTGGTAGAGGTAATCCGCATGAGACTTCTAGCAAAATATCAAAGACCTGGGCCTTGGGTTTTTTAGACGAACATTTTGAAGGTTTTCCATATATGGCTATGTAAAACCGCTGGGGCCTGAGTCGGGGCAACCTTTGGTCCCAGGGCTATAATTTCACAGCATAGTAGAGGACAACCAGATGAAGCATCATACCAAATATCAAAGACCTGTTCTTCTGGTTTCAGGTAAGAAGGATGGGAAGGGGGGGGGGGGGGGTGCAATTTTGGCACAAGTACTATAATTTGAAAAATCTTGATATAGGTTCACAAGACGAAGCTACATACAAATATCAATTATCTGAGATCTGAGGCTTATAGTTTCAGACAAGAAGATTTTTGAAGATTTTCCCGCGAGATGTCTATGTAAAACCAGTGGGCTACAGGGCGGGGGCATTTTTGGTCACAGGGCTATAATTCTAACAATCTTGATAGGGGTCAACTAAACGCAGCTTCATATCACATATCAAACACCTCAGCCTCCTGGTTTCTGACAAGAAGATTTTCAAAGGGCTTCACTATATAAGTCAGTGGAAAACCAAAGGGCACCGGGGCGGGGGCATTTTGGCCCCAGGGCTATGATTTGAAGTCGGAAATTCCATTGGTCTCACTCATAGTGTGGCAAGGCTTTAAATGCCATTTTATCACAATGTTAGGTAAGAGTCCAACGAAATTCGAAGCACGTCTATACAGTTTGTTTATTTGTTTGATTTGAGGATTAACGCCCCGTCAACACTTTATAGGTCATTTTGGAGACGCGCTTCCAATTTTGTCGGACTTTTACCCGACATTGAGATGAAATGGCAACTCAGCCTCTGCCGCACAATGCAACCAATAGAGTTTATATGCATGGATGGTCCGACTCGCACCACTTTTCCTGGGCAGCCTTAGAATCGGAACCTTTAAGCTGTCTCCTAGTACTCATGTTCGGTCGATTTCAGCTCTGCGTGGAAGCATCATGCAGCCCAATCTGTTTCCTCAAGCCCCGGTGGGCGGTGCCGTTATACAGTCTTGACGTGGACGTTAAACGTCAAATCAAACAAATCAAATACACCTCAGTAAAAAAGGGAAATATTCAGATACAGAAGAAGAAAATAAAAAAAAAATCATGTCCCTTCCCGGTTCCGAAAGAGGAAACAAAATCTTATATTTTCTGACCTCGGCTCAAAAAAAAAAAAAAACAAGCACCCACCGCCCGGAATAAATATGTATTATCCCGTACCATAAACGTTAAGATTAAGGAGTTTTTAAGTTATAAAGTTATATTTTCCTGATGTTTCACAGAAATAAATCCATGCAACAGTGAATCGGTCCCCTCCCATCGGGGCTTGAAGAAATATATGGACTGCATGATGCTTCCACAAAAGGCTGGACCAGACCCACACACGAGTACTTGTAAACCGCTTAGAGGATCTAAGCCTGCCCAGGCAAAGCGGTGTGCACGAGTCGGACCGTCCATGCTTATAAACCCTATTGGTTTCATTGGGCGAAAGGCCTGGAGATGTCATTTCATCTCAAAGTCGGGTAAAAGTCCCACAAAATTGGAAGCAACGTCTCCAAAATGACCTTTACAGTGTTGACGGGGACTTTAAACCTCAAATCAAACAAATGCAACAGTGAAGTTAACTTCGCTCTATCCGCCCCCGCCCATTGGGGCTTGAAGAAATATATGGGCTGCATGATGCTTCCAAGCAGAGCTGAATCCAGCCCGCACACTAGTACTGGTAAACCGCTTAGAGGATCTAAGCCTGTCCAGGAACCGCGGTGCGAGGCAGACCCTCCATGCTAATAAACCCTATTGGTTTCATTGGGCGAGAGGGCTTGAGAAGTCATTTCATCTCAATGTCGGGTAAAAGTCCTACAAAATTGGAAGCAACCTCTCCAAAATGACCTTTACAGTGTTGACGGGGACGTTAAACCTCAAATCAAATCAAACAAACAAACAAACAAACAAAACTTTGCTCTATCTGTTACAGTCGTATAGCAAGTCGTAGTATTCCATTCATACTGTCAACTCATTCATTAAATTATTAATCCGCAATCTAGATTTTGAGCGAGTTCAGTTGACGTACTAGAGTTAACAAGAGTTGACTTGCTCCAAAACGCGCAATGTAGGAATATTGCGACTGCTAGAGTTAGCTTGGTATGAGAGGTGGAAGCCTTGCCTAGTAACAACGAATACTATCTATCTATCTATCTTCTGATACTGCGTCGGTCAAATTTGACAATTACCGCAGGTGTATATGACATACACTCCAGGTTTTGCAGGATGAAAGCCTACACAGTGATCATGTAATTACGGTAGGGATCTTTAACCTGCACAGGGGATGGTTCTCCCTGCACAGGGGGCATCCAGTTAACGTCCCGATCCGAAGGACGGTGCACTTTATGACATTCATCCCTGCAAATGATGCCAATGGAGCGTGTTCGGACACCGAAATTTTATCGCCGCTGCCGGGGATCGAACCCGAGACCTCTAGCATCAGAGGCAAGTGCACTAACCACTGAGCTAACCACTGAGAATACGGTGGAAGGTGGAAAATTGTAAGTTAAATGCAATCCGAAAATCGATTATTTCCAACTCTTTGAAATTTTGGCCACGTGTTGTAAAAATCACGTCCAACTTGAAAACATTTTTATACTTTCGATTTACTCGAGGGCAAACGATGACATTTTCTTGACGTCAGTAGAGTTCTGAATCTGAATCGTTACTGGTGACGCATCAAATGACATTTGATGCTTCCTGTCGCTTCTAATTGTGGGATCGTGAAGTGGGGGGGGGGGGGAGGGGGGGGGGAGGGATAAAATCATTGTACAACTTTGTACAAGAGTAAGCCTACTGTCTCCCCTACTTTTCTTGAGTTAACTTTAGTTGGTCAACTGAACTCGCTCAAAGCAAACTAGGTCATGACAAAGCTGCGAATCGGGACCAATTTGAACCACAGTGTTAATTTTATGGCATTTTACTCTGAAGTTAGTTGTTTGATGTAATTGGCTTCCTCGGTTTGACAATCAGCAAATCATTTTCACTTATCAAATGATTCATGCGCGTCTATTGATAAATATATGGAGACTTATTTTTCTTGAGGCATAGGAGTTATTCGTCATCGAGGGGGCTCCAGTGTCGATTGACATAAGAAGGTGAGACCTGAAAGGTCATCACCTTCTAATAAGTTTATATTATTTCTTAATTAACCTACGATTATCCCCCTGCCGTCGTGTTTTTGTTCTTGCTAGACAGAACTCCCAACTCCCAAAGCAAGCTTGATTGAACTCAAGTTAACTCTAGTAGTGCAGCACGAGCCATAACCCGCGTGTTTTGGTGTAACTATAGTTAACTCTAGAACGTCAACCGAACTCGCTCTTAATAACTAGGCCAGGTCAGCTGCGAAACGAGACCAATTTCAAATCTAGATCAATTTTATGACATTTAACTCCGAAGTTCATTATTTGTGTATTTTGCATCCACAGTTTTTTTCAATCGGCATATTATTTTCACATATCAAATGATACAGGCGCATCTCTTCGCTGATTTATGAGGACCTATTTTTCTTGAAACAGAGGAGTGATGCGGTATCAAGGGAATTCTCTGAGTGTTGCCATAAGAAGGTGAGACCTGAAAGGTCATCACCTTCTAAAAATATTCATCTATTCCGTTTGAAATACGTGGTCTGTGAAGCAGTCTATAAGAAGATACCGCATGGCGTAATAATCTACTACGTTAACACGGGGTACTATGTTCTCACTGGTGATTGGGTCATATGCAGTAACACCGAAAGTAGTGCCGAAATCACTTCTCATCTCACTGGAGCTACGCTGCAACAGCTACGCTCCAAAAAAATGATAGGCACCACATCAAAACAATTGCAACAGAACCCTCCTTGATCATTACAATAACCCGTGCGACATAGTGCATTTTTTCAAATCTCCAAAATGGCTACTTTTCGGATAAAAATCCATATTTTTCTTATTTATACTGCAAACATAGGTTATGGGTGCTCGTTAGAACCGCCTCATTGAGGCGGTTCTAACGAGTACCCACAACCTATGTCTTGGAGTAAAAAAAAACAACAGAAAAATAATGGTTACCCCCATAAACCCCAGTTTTCTCTATACACAGTGGGATGTGAGGGGGTGTTCATTTCACGGACTTGTTCAAGTGATGTGTAGTGAATAAGCTTCTTGCCTCGCAACTAGGGGAGATTTTAATCCGAGATCCCATCTCCATATAAATTGTTGGCGGGACACACACACACACACACACACACACACACACACACACACACACCATACCGAACGCACGCATGCACGCACAAACACACACACACACACACACACACACACACACATACATACATACATACATACATACACACACACGCACGACTGTAACAAATAAAAAAGGTTTATTTTTGTCTGCTTCTGTGTTTTAAGAAAAGCTTTGCAAAACAATATAGTTGTTGACATTTCAATATTATCGACTACATTGAAAACATTAACAACCTTTACCCATATATGCCTAGGGGCCAATTTTTGGGACATTGGCAAACAGTCAAAACCTAGATCAGACGCCACAGAACGTGGCATCTGATCTGAGTCTGCAATGTTTGCTTAAAGTACATACATTTTTGTAAAACTTACCGCAACACAAAACAAACCTGAAACCCCTATAATTGGAAATGGGCCACTTTAAGCTCGTCAGGCGGAATATTCCACTGTTACGGTCATATAAACTGGTTACGACAAGTCATATCTCAGCCCCGCCAAGCAAATTTGTGTCTTCGAGCATTCCGTCATGACAAATTTTAACTGTGCATGCCCAGCCATTCAGAGGGGCCAGGGATATGGCTTTCTGTCTGAAGGTCCCTCTTGATACACTGCTTGTATGAGCGAGCAGCGTAGGTTCTGGCGAGACTGCGCGGATGCGCAGGCTCGCCTGAACCTTCGCTGCTCGCATAGGCAATAAGTACCAAAATCGCTTGACGGGGCCCATACCTCAGTTATAGTTATGATCCCAAGTAATGGGACAGACATGCCAAAGCAAACAGTGCAGACACAGGGTGATCAGGGTCTACACTGTTTGGCATTCTGTCTGCACCCGACCCCCGCCCATCGGGGTTGAAGAAATAGATCGGCTGCATGTAACTTCCACGCAGAGTTGAAACCGACCGCCCACAAGTACTGGTAAACCGCTTAGAGGATCTAAGCCTGTCCAGGCAAAGCGGTGCGAGTCGGACCATCCATGCTTATAAACCCTATCGGTTTCATTGGGCGACAGGGCTTGAGATGGCATGTCATCTCAGTGTCGGGAAAAAGTCACACGAAATTGGAAGCAACGTCTCCAAAATTACTTATAAAGTGTTGACGGAGACTTTAAAATTCCAATCAAACAAACAAATCTATATTCACCTTTTGAACTCCTTCCTGGATCATGAAACAAATTTGTTAAAAGTTTAGGAGCATTTAGTTTATACTAATTTAATTTAGTTCTATTGCGATAGAAGCTTCAAGCTTATTTAATCGCTCTCGAACACTCATTACCGATGTTTTCACGCGCACGCGAGAGAGGCAGTGACTATTACACCACTGCTACCCATTTACACCAAGGTGGAGTGAGCCAGTGTCTTTACGTGTCTTGCCCAAGGACACACAACGATACCGGGTGCCAGATTCTAACGCACAACCTCTCGATCGTGAGTCGAACGCGTTAACCACTGCGCTATCGAGGCTGACAGAAGCATTTATCCCCCAAGGTGTCCCAATTTCAAAGATTTTAGGGAACATAGATTTTGGCAACAGCTATATAGACATCACTAACATTTAAAGGATGGTAATGGGTATTTATTACACGTGTATTACACGTAAAAAGCGTACCTTCACATGTTCTCCTTTGTAAAGTAGCTTTAATCCTATTTAAAGCGGCGAAGTTTGTCACAGTGAACACGTGAGACTTATAAGGGCTAGTTGCCATGCCGTTCAATTCAGACGATCTTGGACCACTTCCAACACCGATGGAGAAAACGGTGACACCTTGGCTCCTTAATTTGGCAGCTTCTTTTACAGTGTCCGTCTCGCTGGTTGACTGCCCTGTCAAATAAATGTTTGAAGGGAAAACTGTATTCATTACTAAAAAAAAAATGCCTATTCTAATGCATTGTAAATTTTACCGCCGAAAAAAAAAACCCGAAAAATTTCAGATGAAAAATTGTGATATTTTATTTATGTAATGCAAGTTGTTCATTTAGGGACGTAAATATGCGGTTTTACGGTCAGAAATTTCGTTTTACGGCGACGCGCCAGCGGAGCCCTACAACGGAATTTGCGACCGTAAAACCGATGATTTATCCCCTCCCTAATATTCTATACAGTTACCCTCATTATAATACATTTAATCTTTTCTATAAAATATGTTTTCACTGTTAGGACTTATTTATTAAACAGGAACAACACGTGTCACTTTATCTTTTAAAATATGCAGAGTAGCAAGTAACTTGTGCGAGTTAATGATACATCGATAGCAAAAGTCAAAATTGTTATATTATTGCCAAAGGGTTTTTTCTACTTCTAATTAATGTTCACGAGATCCGGGTTTTTTTTCCTTATTTGTGCCTTTAATTCCATTTCATAATGCAGTCACTGAAATGTTTCACTCATGACGAATATCAGCCTATACTACATGTACATGCAATACGTTGTAAATTTTACCATTACGCAAACACGCCTATAGAAATACATTGCCCCCTTTATCGCCGATAAAAATGAAACTTTTATGATGAAAAATTGATTGCGGGGAGCCGATAGAACCGCCTCGACGAGGCGGTTCTATCGAGTACCCACAATCTATGTTTTTGAGCAGAAATAAGAAAAATAATCTGTACCCCCTTAAACTCCAGTTTTACTATATAAAAGTGGGGTATGAGGGGGTCAAAATTATATAGGCGTGTTCTCGTAATGCATTGTAAATTTTACCGCCGAAAAACGCACATTTTCAGATGAAAATTGTGATATTTTTGCTCGAAATATAGATTGTGCGTACATGTTAGAATCGCCTCTATGAGGCGGTTCTAACGAGTACCCACAATCTTTAATTTAGAGCAGAAATTAGAAAAATAAAGTCCCCAGTTTTACTATATAAAAGTGGGGTTCAATCGAGGTCCGAATTATATAGGCGTGTTTACGTGATGACTTCCGTGATGACTTATTTTCAATCATTACGATAACACACCCGTGCGACATAGTGCATATTTCACATCTCCAAAATGGCTACTTTTCCTATGAAAATCCTTGATATTTTTGTTATAAATGTTCAAAACATAGATTGAGGGTGCTCACTAGAACCGCCTCAATGAGGCGGTTCTAACGAGTACCCACAACCTATGTCATGGAGCAGAAATAAGAAAAATAATGTTTATCCCCGTAAACCCAAGTTTTCTCCATATAAAGTGGGGTTTAGTGGGGTCTTCATTTCACGGACTTGTTCACGTAATGGGCCGTTTCGAACTTGACTCTGTATGGACTTTTTTCCAGTTGCAGGTAACACAAAGCTAGGATAATTAAGAGCTTTTTTGTTTTCATATTTTTGTTTTCATATTTTATTTTATCAATGTTATATTCTGTGTACTCATTAGAATCGCCCTATCAAGGCGATTCTAATGAGAACAACGCCGCCCCCGCCCATAGGAGCTTGAAAAAATATATGGGCTGCACGAGGCTTCCACGCAGAGCTGAATCCGGCCCGCACACTAGTACTGGTTAACCGCTTAGAGGCTCTAAGCCTGTCCAGGAACCGCGGTGCGAGGCGGACCGTCCATGCTAATAAACCCTATTGGTTTCTTTGGGTAACAGGGCTTGAGATGTCATTTAATCTCAATGTCGGGTAAAAGTCTCACAAAATTGGAAGCAACGTCTCCAAATTGACCTTTACAGTGTTGACGGGGACGTTATACCTCAAATCAAACAAAACAAATATTCTGTGTACTCATTAGAATCGCCCCATCAAGGCGATTCTAATGAGAACAAATAACAAACCTTTTTTGATATAACCAAGATCTCCCCATATTTATAGCTTTTTCATAGTGCTCATTACATGACACTAGGAATGGCCCAAAATTGCTAGAATGACCCCTATCTATAGAAAATTGTCAAGACAAACACACCACGAAAACATGTGTATACAATTTTGACATCCTTGAACCCCATTTTTACATGGTAAAATTGGGGTTTAAAGGACGTAACCTTATTTTTCGTCTTTCTGCTCTAAAATATAGATTGTAGGTACTCGTTAGAACCGCCTCGATGAGGAGGTTCTCTAAATATAGATTGTAGGTACTCGTTAGAACCGCCTCGATCAGGCGGTTCTAACGTGTACTCACAAACTATATTTTGAGCAGAAATAAGAAAATATCATAATTATTTCATCTTAAGTGTTTCAGTTTAACGGCGGTAAAGTTTTTTTGTTTTTTGTTTTTTGTATAAGCGCGTTTTCATAATGTTCTCATTAATTCCATTATGAATGGCAAAGACAACACGAAAACATGCCTATATACACTTTTGACCCCCTTAAAACCCATTTTTATATGATCAAACTGGGTTTTACATTGGTATTTTTCTTTTTTCAGCTCAAAACCATAGTGTGTACTCGTTAGAACCGCCTAGAGAGGCGGTTATAACGAGCATCCACAATCTATGTTTGGAGCAGAAATATGAAAAATATCATTTTTTTTTTTTTATCTGAGTATTTCCATATTTTCCAATATATTTTTTAATAAGCTATCATAATGAAATGAGCCGGCGCACAGCATCTCCTACAATTTACTTATGCGCCCAACGAAGACCAACGATCTTTAGTCTTTAGAAATAGCTAAACTCTCAGACCTGATTATACTTACCGTCAGTGATGATGATCGCAATCGGAGCAGCAACACCCTTCCGGAACCCATGTTTTCTAATAAACATTTGCTCTCTTGCATATCTGAGGGCTGATGAGGTCGTTGTGCCACCTCCAGTGTATCTGCAAAACACCTTAACATTAGTATAACGTACCTTTATTGTATATTATCATTTACGTCGCTGTGGAATATGTGAATCTTTGACATTCAGTAAGCATTAAATTCGTTAAGCCTCGTTTCTGATAAATCACAAATATCATATAAAACAAGGAAAAAGGGTTTTCGAGCATGTGTGCCAGCATATACTTAGATCAGCGTAAACCCCGACTCCCCCACCCCCAACACATACGGCCTGATCAGCTTTTTTCCCTTTCTCTATATATGGCTTGCTTTGGACACAAAGCTCCCTCGTTCAGTCAAATGTTGACTAAGATTGTGTATAGACTGAATTAAGTCTTCTCAAAGCGTAAATCTTTGAAAACACCTTTTCTCTAGTTCCAACGCATGTAAGTATTATAATCATTGTCCATTTAACCCTTGACCTGCTGAATATTTATATATGCCACACCGACCACTGATTATCAACCAATCAGATTACTTGATGCAAATTATTGCACCAAATTCATGAGCTGAATCACAAACAATGAAGATCCTGATCAGGTGGCTTCTTCAGAAGCCATCTGATCGAGATCTTCATTGTTTGAAAGATAAGGCATATCAGGGCTCAGCAGGACAAGGGTTAATAGAATTTAATACAACGTGTAGAGTTAAATTCATTTAATATAGGGATATACACTTTCTGCTTTTGAAAGTAGGGTGGGTGGTGATTCATATGAGCCCCGCCAAGCAAATTTGTGTCTTCGAGCATTCCGCCATGACAAATTTTAACTGCGCATGCCCAGCCATTCAGAGGGGCCAGGGATATGGCTTTCTGCCTGAAGGTTCCCCTTGATTCACTGCTTGTATGAGCGAGCAGCGAAGGTTCTGGCGAGACTGCGCGGATGCGCAGGCTCGCCTGAACCTTCGCTGCTCGCATAGGCGAAAAGTACCAAAATCGCTTGACGGGGCCCATTTAATAGAATTTAATTCAACGTGCAGAATTAAATTCATTTAATATAGGGATATACACTGTCTGCTGTTGAAAGTAGGGTGGGTGGGGATTCATATAGTATTATGCGTAATTTTTGTGTACACATGTACCAAGATGAAGACAAATTCTCATGATTGTTTCCAGCTACATTCGATAAGTTCCTGTTTGGTATTCTGTTTTGTTTTGTTTTGTTCTGTTTTTTTTTATTTTGTTTGTTTTTTTTTTTTTTTTTTAGGTTTTCTTTTTTGCTTTGTTTTTCTTCATCTCTGGCATTTTTTTTATGTTTTATTGTTTAGTTTTGTTTTCCATTTTAAAAATAGCAGAGCCGTTGCTGCTTGCAGACAAACACATTGCGCTAACACATCCGTCCAATGTAGTGCAAAGTTTCATAGATGTACATGTATAAAACAGTCATTTTTCTGATAAAAAGGTGATATTTTTTCTAATATATGCTCCAAGGAATAGATTAGCACTGAGGCGGTTCTAACGAGTACACACAACCTATGTCTTGGAGAAGAAATTAGAAAACTAATGTTTACCCCACACCCACCACGCAAACCGCAGTTTTCTCTATAGTTTAGAAGGGTGCTCGAAACATGATGAGATTTGACCTCTGAGAACCTACGTGTAACAATAAAGGCGTAGTAAGGTGATTGCTTGTGTGCATTTAAAAGGACATGAACAAATGCTGTGGACTCTTTTTTCATGGCTCGGCACATTTGAAAGTTTAATAAAAGTACGAGTCGTTCATGTATAATCATGATAATATATATTTACCTTGCAGCTAAAACGGCGTTTACAACATCTTTCTTTGTATGGTATCTATTCAGATTGAACTGAAAGTGAGGGGAGCTGTCAAATGTTAGTAAGCCAACTTGGGTCTCGGTAGGGCCGATATTAAACCCACTTAACACTCTCTTGACAAAGGTCAACATCTTTTGATAGTCGGAGCTGCCCACACTGCCCGAGGCGTCCAGGATGAAGACGATATCCGCTGGTTGAGTTCCGTTACAAACTACGTGGAAAAGAAAGATAAAACAGTCGTGTTTTTCATACATAGTGACCCACGCGAAAAGCCATTAGTATGCTCCGATTTATGCTTCGGACATGCGCATGCGCAGTAACTAAATAGTCTAGACGCATTACTGTTTACATGAAACAACCACATGTCTGGGCACGGTCATCACTAAAACACGCCTATATATTTCTGAACACCTTGTAACACACTTTCATATAAGACTAGGGTTTACAGAGGTAATTTTTTCTGCTCTACAATATAGCTTATGGGCAACGAGGCGGTTCTAACGAGTGCCCATAATCTATATTTTAGAGCAGAAATAAGAAAACTATCACAATTTTCATCTTAAAATCTAATTTACAAGGTATTTGTATAGACGTGTTTTCATAATCTGTACGGAGTGTTTGCTATTCGCTTTTGATATAAGTACCAACGAGTATTTCATGAGCTAGCTAAATATAAGCGATGACCCCCGCCCATCGGGGCTTGAAGAAATAGATAGGCTGCATGATGCTTCCACGCAGAGCAGAAACCGACCGCATACGGGTACTGGTAAACCACTTAGAGGATCTAAGCCTGCCCAGGCAAAGCGATGCGAGTCGGTCCATCCATGCTTATAAACCCTATTAGTTTCATTGGGCGAAAGGGCTTTAGATGTCATTTCATCTCAATGTCGGGTAAAAGTCCAACAGAATTTGAATCAACGTCTCCAAAATGACCTATACCGTGTTGTCGGGGACGTTAAACCTCAAATCAAACAAACAAAAAATACATACGAGCACATAAACATGTGTTTATGTCATACAATTGGTAGGCTAACTTTGTCAAAACGCTTTGAATTTGTATCCTACTCTTAGAGTAAATATTTCTTCTGATCTTTTGAAATATTCTTGTGATCGGGCCTAGCCCGGCTCACCGGGCTGGTCACTAGGATTACTTTTGCTCCAGCATTTCAGTTATTTTATGATGTCGAAGCCTCATCGTTGTTTCATCTCCGTTATGTTCTCGGAGTTGTAACCCTGTTGAGTTAGCAACCCTTCATGCGGACTGAACACATTATCTGACTGAACCACGACAGAGCCAGAGGCGAGGATTGTGGCCACGTAAAATCGATTTCAGTCCCACCCCCATAAAAATACTTTTGACTGATCGTTCCAAGGCGGTTCTTCTGTCGCGGTTTATTTTTGCTATAGTTTGTCTTTGCATGTGTGTATTGCTTTGGATATCCTTTTTGGCCATTTTGTGGGAAAGTAATTGTCCTTTTGGCTTTCCGCTAGTGATGTTTTCATTAGGGTTCGTGATTTCATTTTCGTGTTTCTTTCCCTTTGGTGTCTTAGATGGGTGGGTTGGGGTAATTTTGTCGACTCCTGGGGCCAGGTGTTCAAAGCATCGTTAGCTTAACGAGCTCGTTAGTGGTCATATTGTTAACTGTTCTAGCAAGTTTGATATTCAAATTTTTGGTATTTTTGCTGAAAAAATGTGAGCAGCTTTTGCATCCGCAAAAGCTGCTCACATTTTTTCAGCAAAAATATTAGCATATTTGCCATATTTTAATGATCAAAGTTTTAACGAAACGTTAACTAACGACGTCGTTAGTTTTGAACAACTGGCCCCTGATCATTATCTTCACTTCTAGTTTTATACTGGCGAACCTGTCAGTCGTGCCGCTGACTCTTTACGAAAACATGTCTATACCAATGCTGAAACCTTTATCGCCGAAAAAATGAAAATTTTAAGATGAAAAAATGTGATATTTTTCTTATTTCTGCTCAAAATATAGATTGTGAGTACTCGTTGTACATAGGTTGTTGAATACTCGTTAGAACCGCCTGATGAGTCGGTGCTAACGCGTACCCACAACCTATGTCTTGGAGCAGAAATAAGTAAAATAATGTGTACCCCCTTAAACCCCAGTTTTACTATATAAAGGTCGGGTTCAAGGGCGTCAAAATCATATAGGCGTGTTTTCGTGATGTGAACTATAGGGCCCAGTATTGTGACGTCTACAAAATTAGCCGCGTCAAATGAAAATGAAACTCAAACATGTGCGCTCAGCATAGACTCTGATCAGAATTTTACCCGAAAATAAGATGAAATGACATCTCAAGCCCTGCCACCCGATGGAACCAATGGGGTTTATATGCATGGATGGTCCGACTTGCACCACTTTTCCTGGGCAGGTTTATAACCTCAAACAGTTTGCACATACGCATGTGCAGTCAGTTTCAGCTCTGCGTGGTAGCATCATGCACCCTTATCCATGGGTGGGGGCAGTCGACCATGTTACTCAGCACAAAATCTTTTTCCGTGCTAAAGACCACATGGCCATCACTGATTTGTTGGAAATCCAGGTAATTTGTCGCAGTGAGGTCAGCGTGTGGCGTAGTTTGTTTAGCATGGGTTGGGTTTGACAGTGTTGATCCAGATCAGACGCCACAGAACGCGGCGTCTGATGAGGGTCTTTACTGTTTGATTAGATTGCAATAATACAGAATGTACCTCAAACTGCAGGTGTTACAAAACATATACATGTAATATGATTTATATCAGATGAACTCAATAAATCAACTTTACAGAGTGTTCGTATTTCCATTACGAAAACACGCCTATACAAATGCATTGTAAACTTTTTCCGCCGAAAAAAGGAAAATTCGAAGATGAAAAATTGTGATATTTTTATTATTTCTGATCAAAATATAGATTGTGGGTACTCGTTAGAACCGCCTCATCGAGGCGGTTCTAACGAGTAGTCACAATCTATATTTTAGAGCAGAAATAAGAAAAATAAGGTTTACCCATGTAAACCCCAGTTTTACTATATAAAAGTGGGGTTCAAGGGGGTCAAAATTATATAGGTGTGTTAACGTGATGCTTTCAAATCCCATATCATTCAAGATATCGCCCAATATAGCTTGTTAGAGAACATGTTGTACTTTTCTTTATTATTGGTGATTCTTAAAAGGGTGGGTAAAGTAGTCACAGATAAGATTGGTCAGGTGATCGTATTTTTTGTTTCAAATCCCACATCATTCAAGATATCGCCCAATATAGCTTGTTAGAGAACATGTTGTACTTTTCTTTATTATGGATGATTCTTAAAGGGTGGGTAAAGTAGTCGCAGATAAGATTGGTCAGGTGATCGTATTTTTTTTTTCAAATCCCACTTCATTTAAGATACCGCCCAATATAGCATGTTAGAGAACATGTTGTACTTTTCTTTATTATGGGTGGTTCTTAAAGGGTGGGTAAAGTAGTCGCAGATAAGATTGGTCAGGTGATCGTATTTTTTTAAATCCCAAATCATTAAAGATATCGCCCAATATAGCATGTTGAAGAACATGTTGTACTTTTCTTGTTATTGTTGTTTTTATTATGGGTGATTCTTAAAGGGTGGGTAAAGTAGTCGCAGATAAGACTGATCAGGTGTTATCAATATACTGTCCAACCGGTATTAAGCAAGGACCTAAGGGATGATCAAAATGTGCTTGGTTTAGACAGGTGCTTGCATAATACAGGTGAATTTTAATGCATTTTCCTTTTTTGGGAACTGAAGGCATGCTTGCTTAAGGCAGGTTGCTTGCCTAATAGAGGTGGCCACTATGACAGGTTTTACTGTATGTGAAATTCGCAGAGTGCACAACAAGATTCTGCAGAGTGCCTTTCGCATGTTTTTTTTTTTTTTTCTCTCTTTTTTTGCAAGCGCTCCGCATGGCCATATACACGCCACAGCTTTGTATGTTTTAGAGTGAAAATCACACAATCGGGTGACTGGGTTTACCTTTTAGTTAATTGAACATTTCAAAAGCCATTACGCAAACACGCCTATACAAATAAATTGCCACCTTTATCGCCGAAAAAATGAAAATTTTATGATGAAAAATTGTGATATTTTTCTTATTTCTGCTCCAAATATAGATTGTGGGCACTCGGTAGAACCGCCTCATCGAGGCGGTTCTAACGAGTACCCACAATCTATACTTTAGAGCAGAAATAAGAAAAATAAGGTATACCCCCGGAAACCCCAGTTTTACTATCTAAATGTGTGGTTCAAGAGGGACAAAATTAAATAGGCGTGTTTTCGTGATGATATGCAAACGAAAGCCCCGCCCTGTCAATCTTATTAGCGACTACTATACACAGGCTTATTAGTGTCTGCCAAGAGCGAATATATTAGAATCGCATCACGAAAACACGCCTATACAAATACATTGTAAACTTTACCGCCGAAAAAACGAACATTTTAAGATGAAAAATTGTGATATTTTCTTATATCGCTCAAAATATAGAATGTGGGTACTCGTTAGAACCGCCTCATCGAGGCGGTTCTAACGAGTACCCACAATCTATATATTAGAGCAGAAATAAGAAACACACAGCTGTAAACCCCAGTTTTACTATATAAAAGTGGGTTTCAAAGGGGTAAAAATTATATACAGGCGTGTTTTCGTGATGGCATGAACGTGTGTCCCTACTTAAATGATATTCATACCTTGAGTAGTCGTGGCAATAGTTGGACATGGTCCAGTGTTACAACTAGTATTTTGTTCAGACACCCCAACGCAGGGCTTTCCTCCTCTTGCTGGGCGCGGGTGATCACACGTCCTGTTTCGTCTGTGCATCCCGCCCCCGCAAGTAACCGGGCAGGGCGTATATGGGCTCCATGGGCCCCAAGCTCCGTCAACTGAAAGAGATCAAATTAATGAGCTCGATGACTATGATAGCAGTTTAGAAGAAAACATGATATATATCGTGTGACCCTTTCGAGAGAAAACAATGGTTATGACTTCCTCTTTGGTTTCCTTTAGCTTTAGGGGAGGCAACTCCTGCAAAAGTATTTTTGTCACCCTTGTCAATTGGGGTCAACTCTTACAGAAAATAATTTGCTCCTGAGGAGCAAATTCTTTCCTGTAACAGTAGACACCTTTTCAGTAGAAAGGGGCTTATCGAAAGGCGAACAGGAAGTCCCGAAAGTTGTCTCCCTTTTGAAATATGGCGGAAACATTTGCCAGGTGTTCCCATTCCCCTCAAATAAACGCCCTCTCATAGAGAAAGCGAATTTTCCTTCGCAAAATTATTTCCTGTAACAGTAGATCCATGCTGACAAGAACAACAAAATGAAATGTATTTGAAGGAGTTATCAGCCCTTGTGTATGTCCATTGGTGACAAGTTATTGCCCCTTGTTCATATAATGTATGTATGTATGTATGTATGTATGTATGTATGTATGTATGTATGTATGTATGTATGTATGTATGTATGTATGTATGTATGTATGTATGAATGCATGCATGCATGCATGCATGCATGCATGCATGCATGCATGTATGTATGTATGTATGTATGTATGTATGTATGTATGTATGTATGTATGTATGTATGTATGTATGTATGTATGTATGTAGCTCATTACATGCAGTTGTCAAATTGTTAACTGGTCTAAGCTGCTCATATTTTTACTAAAACGATTTTAGCAAATTTGTCATATTATATGATCGAAGTTTTAACGCTATGATAACTAACGATGTGGAACGAGCCTCCATGGTCTAGTAGACGAGAGCGCTGACTCTTAATCATTAGGGTCTGTGGTTTGAGCCTCGTTTTGCACATGTGAGACGTCAAATTCTTCAACGGGAGGTCCGGTGCCTTTTCCGGGTCTTCGATTTTTCGCTAATCTCTGATGAACGAGCGACTTAGTATAAGCGAAATTATCTTGAAAGGGCCTAAAAACCAAACCAAAACAAAAAAATAACGATGCCGTTAGTTTTGAACAATTGGGCCCACGTCGCCGACCGTTGTGGATTTTAGCCTTGGTCGGGTCACATCTGGGACTATAAGAATCTTATATGGGTGTGAGGGGTGGCTTGCCAAGTGATGCCGGACAGTGATCCCGAGGGACGGATTTTTCTGTCCAACCCCCACACCCATATTGGATTCTTTTTCTTGCATGCCTTCCATTTCTATTACGAATTTTTAATGCTGCTGTCACTTCGGTTACGGACATCCGCCATCTTGAGAAGGACACGACAGGAATGTTTAGTGACGTCACGCATGACGCCGCCGCGCATGAGGTTGTAATCAACCAGTGCATTTATCAAACACGCGATTATATTCGATTTGGGGTCGGAACACCAGGGTCAGCTCATAAATTTCTATCCCAGGGTAAAATCACGGATTTCCTTGTCTGGTGTGCAAGAATCCAAGTTCTGCGACGGAAGATTAGGGGCCAGCTGTTTAAAACTAACGACGTCGTTAGTTAACAAATCGTTTAAACTTGATCATTTAATATGGCAAATATGGTAATATTTTTGGCTGCAAAAAAATCACATTTTTCCATAAAAAATACCAGAATATTAGGTATTGTACTAGCTGAAATAGCTGCCATTTTGACCACTAACATGCTCGTTAACATTACAATAACACACACGCGCGATATAGTACATTTTTTCGCATCTCGAAAATGGCTACTATTCTGATGAAAATCTGTCATATTTTTCTTATGTAAACTGCAAACATAGGTTGCGGGCACTCGATAGAACCGCCTCATTGAGGCGCTTCTAACGAGTACCCATAACCTATGTATTGGAGGAGAAATAAGAAAAATAAGGTATCTCCCCGTAAACCCCTGTTTTCTCTATATAAAATGGGGTTAAGGGGGTGTTCATTTCACGGACTTGTTAACGTGATGAGATAACGAGGCTTTGAACAGCAGAGCTCAAGTTTTTTTCTCCGGCTTCTCCCAATTTCTCCAGCTTCTGATGTTTGTTTGTTTGTTTGTTTGTTTGATTTTGGGTTTAACGTCCCCGCCAACACTGTATAGGTCATTTTGGAGATGTCGCTTCCAATTTTGTGGGACTTTCACCCGACATCGAGATGAAATGACATCTCTAGCCCTGCCGTCCAATGAAACCAATAGAATTTATATGCATGGACGGTCCGACTCGCACTACTTTTCCTGGGCAAGCTTAGAATCTCTGAGTAGTTTACCAGTACTAATGTGTGGTCGATTTCAGCGATTAATATAAATGTACAGTGATTTTTGTTTGATTTGAGGTTTAACGTCCCCGTCAACACTGTATAGGTCATTTTGGAGATGTCGCTTCCAGTTTTGTGGGACTTTTACCCGACATCGAGATGAAATGACATCTCTAGCCCTGCCGTCCAATGAAACCAATAGGGTTTATATGCATGGACGGTCCGACTCGCACTACTTTTCCTGGGCAAGCTTAGAATCTCTGAGCAGTTTACCAGTACTAATGTGTGGTCGATTTCAGCGATTAATATAAATGTACAGTGAAATTCCGCTATTAAGACCACCTAAAATTAAGACAAATTCTGCTTCAAAAAGCTTATTTAGTAGGTTGCATTTATTGTTTCGTTGTCTTTTCTGTAACAGTGTTCTCTGGCCATGGACCACCTTTGGGACTGTTCAAAAGTGGTCTTAAAGACCACTTTTGAACAGTCCCAAAGGTGGTCTTAATATAGGAATTTTACTGTAATTTAAACAATCATGTCAGAGCCAAACTAGAGCTGTCAGTGAAACTGACTAGAGCCCCGGCAGCGCTATCAGAGGAGTAGGAAAAAATTTGTGGACGGACGGACGGACAGACGGACGTTCTCACGGATGTATACTTATGTGGCTATTTTTGGCAGGATCGATACTTAAGTGGCTACTTTTAGCCACAGAAAAGAAGTATTTTCGGTGTCTAACGGAATAAATCCCATTGACTTACATTGATTCTGTCCATTTACATAGCCACCTAACTATACATTTGTTAGTGCGGAGAGACAGACGGACGGACAGAGTGATTACTATAGGGCACCCACACTTTCAGTGCGGGGGCCCTAAAAACGCAATGTTAAGCTTAATTTAACACTTACTCGGTGGTGGTGTGGTTGTTGTTGTTGTCGTCGTTGTCGTAGTAGTGGTAGTGGCAGCTGAAATATACAACAATAGGCGGATTTGGACCATTACGAAAACACGTCTATTAAAATATATTAGCAAAATTTTACCACCAAATAAATGAAATTTTTCAGATATACAAAATCCTGATATTTTTCATATTTCTGCTCAAAACATAGATTGTGGGTAGAACCGCCTCGACGAGGCGGTTCTAACGAGTACCCACAATCATTTAAAACATAGATTGTTGGTACTCGTTAGAACCGCCTCGACGAGGCGGTTCTAACGAGTACCCACAATCTATGTTTTTTTGAGCAGAAATAAGAACAAAAAACTTATACCCCTCTAAACCCCAGTTTTTCTATATAAAAGTATGGTTAAATGGGGCCAAAATTATATATGCGTTTTTTCGTGATGAATTAAAAAAAAACTATAACTGACGTATTTGTAGACAAAGAACACATTTCAGACAGTGTTTTTTTTTTTCCTGGGGAGCTTTAAGCAGTAACCCCGTTAGCGCATCAAGGCACGTCTATCTCAATCCCTGTCGCCCAATGAGACCATCACGAATACACGCCTATATAACTCTGATCCCCTTGAACCCCACATTTTATACAGTAAAACTGGGGTTTACAGGGTAAACATTATTTTCCTTGTTTCTGTTCTAAAATATGGGCTGTGGGTACTCTTTAAAACCGCCTCGATGAGGCGGATCTTACGAGCAGCCACAAATCGAGGCGGTTTTAACGAGTACCCGCAGCCCATATTTTGGACAGAAATAAGAAAAATATCGCAATTGCTCATCTTAAAATGTTTTTTTTTTTTTTTTTTTTGCAGTATAGTTTACAATGTATTTGTATAGGCGTGATTTCGTAATGACTGTTAGTATGAACAGATTTTGGTCACGAGCCAAGGAAGGGGTTAACTTTAAATCTTTGCTCGGGACCCGTTACGAAAACACGCCTATACAAATACGTTGTAAATTTTACCGCCGAAAAACGGAAATTTTAAGATGAAAAATAATGATAATTTTTTTCTGATTTCTGCTCAAAATATAGATAGTGGGTACTCGTTAGAACCGCATCATCGAGTCGGTTCTAACGAGTACCAACAATCTATATATTAGAGCAGAAATAAGTAAAATAAGGTTTACTCCTCTAAACCCCAGTTTTACTATATAAAAGTGGGTTTCATGGGGGTCACAATTATATAGGCGTGTTTTCGTGATGATATGTCGTTCATAGTTCAAACGTTAAAACGTATTACCTTATATATGTGGATTCATTTTTTCCGTATCAAATGATGCAGAATGCTGGTTTAAGGGCTAAACTTGATGGCTAAAATTGTAACAGGAAATCAAATGGGCCCTTTTGTCCTTTTATCAGCATAATTTCGCCAACCTCCTCTGATATTGGAGAAAAGCATGATGTATTTTGAACATCACGAAAACACGCCTATATAATTTGACCCCCTTGAACCCAATTTTTTTACAGTAAAACTGGGGTTTACAGGGGTAAACCTCTTTTTTCTTATTTCTGCTCTAAAATATAGATTGTAGGTACTCGTTAGAACCGCCTCGATGAGGCGGTTCTAACGAGTACCCATAATCTATATTTTGAGCAGAAATAAGATAAATATCACAATTTTTCATCTTAAATTTATCCTTCTTTACGGTGATAAAGACTGCAATGTTTTTGTCAGTTTGTATAGGCGTGTTTTCGTAATGTGCGTGACAATTGGAATATAATAGCATGTTACCTTCATTCTTACTGCATATGTTTCTGTTGTACATAATGACTTTGCTGCATGTCATTGGAGACAAAAACAAGAGGCTCTATAACTCTTTTATAGAACATATTTAACGTCACTACAGCTGGTGTCTGGGAATGTGTGGCGGCCGTAAAACGTCTCCCTGCCCTACATCATAGTGTAGTTTATATTTTCTTGTCCTTTGGGATCATTGATTCCATTGTGGAATTTTGAAAATATTTGAGGGTCACTGTTGAGGCTTAATTGGCCGAAACTAGCTAGACTTGCCAAAAACATGTGCACTTCATATTTCTATGGTGTATTTCTTGCTTCCAAAGGATAACCCTTTTATTGAACATATATATTAGCCTAAACCGTCCGCCTGAGAAACTTTACCCTTATCTTGCTGAATATTCAAATTAGCCACACCCCTTTCTCACTCTGAACCAATCAGATTACTTGATGTTATTTTCAAATAAAAATTCATAAACTGAATGTAAAACAATGTAGATCTAGATCAGATGGCTTCTACAGAAGCCATCTGATCTGGATGTACACTGTTTGCAAAGATAAGTCTTTTCGTGAACAGCAGTTTCAACAATTCACAGATTTGGCAACACAACGTGCTAATGGACTTCTTTAATTGCACCTAACCTGCAAGGTAACGAAAGTCCAAATTAAACATACTAATATATCCCATTTGTACCGGATGAGTCTCATCGATACGTATGGTTTAGTCGTGGCGATCTGAACGATTTCTGATATTTGAAAAGTAGAAGTAAAACAAAGATCAGGAATTGATACAATTAACTTACTCCACCCATAAAAGACACCAAAGGGAAAGAAATACAAACATTAAGCGACCAGACCATAATGGAAACCTAAACAAAGGAAGGCCATAAGGACAGTTACTTTCCCACAAAATGGCCATATGGCCATCCAAAACCAAAAGACACAAGTGATACACACAGTAAGTAACAAACAACAACATAAATAAATCGCCACAGAAGAGCCGCCTTGGAACGGTCAGTGGAAGATTTCCACTGGGGGGCTTAAATCGATTTTACGTGGTCACAATCCTCGCCCTTACTTCCGTCGTGATTTAGACAAATAATTTGTTCAGTCCGCATGAAGGCCTCCTAACTCATCAGTGCAACATCTCCGTGAACACAAAAATCAAAGAACCACAGAGGTGAGACAACGGTGAGGACTCGACAGCAAGAAACCACTGAAATGCTGGAGCAAAAGAAAACCAACAGTTAGACTCCGATGAGCCCGACCAGAGACAGAGCATCAGGCACCAACCAACATTATCTCTTTAATTTTCAATAAGCCTTTACGTTGGAGCCGTCATAGAATCTGAGGCCTGACCCACCGGCGTGCAAGCCTTTTATAAGTGAAGGGGTGTGAAATGAACGCCTTTGAAATTGCATGCGTCTTATACGTATGTTTTAAGGATGGGGTTCTAAACGGTTTCTGGGATATTAAGCCTTATATGAAATGGACTGGCATGGGGCATAGTCCCAGGGTATCCCAGGTTGCGTTTTATCATATGGAACAAGCATATATATGCCTTAGTGATGGTATCGGAATGGTTTCCGAGGTGTGAGATCTCAATTAGGTGAAGGGGTTGTGCGTGACTTTGAGGACAACCCCACCCCCACAAACACATCCCGATTTATGCCATTGGATTTGTCTTACCATAAAGAATACGAATTTATATGATTTAGGGTCGGGGATCTGTATAAGACCTTTAGGCCTTTCATTACATAGATCTACATCAACATAAGACCCTTCCCATCTTGGCTTGGCCAGTTTGGACCCAGTGGGCACGATTGGTGGCATTTATGCAAGACGAAGCTCTGCAAAATGCGATATATTTATGCTTAGGGCTCTTTGGTTTCAGAGATCTTTTCGTTTAGCTAGAGGTTATATAGCTCTATATTTATGAATGACACTGCTAGGCAGCGACCAATATGGACGGAAGGGGCAATGTAGGCAGGATTTCTGTAGGTGACCACTACACACTGCTGCATGTATACTAAATATAATCTGTGGGTCTCATGGTGTTGTAGAAGATTTTGAAGTTTCGATTTTCCCACTGTAAGTCTATAGGTGCTAATGAGCCCTCGGGCGTTGCCACTTATTAACTCAGGGCCATGGTTGTCAGGATATATGTAGATTACCACATAATGCTGAAAAATTATAAATACAGTAAAATCCTGATATTAAGACCACCTTTGGGACTTTTCAAAAGTGGTCTTTAAGACCACTTTTGAACAGTCCCAAAGGTGGTCGATGACCAGAGGTCACTGTGGGCAGAAATCACAAAGGAAAATAGTGAAGCCTTCAAAATAAGCTTTTTAAAGCAGAATTAGTCTTAATTTTGGTGGTCTTATTAGCGGAATTTTACTGCATTTTAGCTCTTGGCTTCATGGTTGCAAAGAAGAAGATTGTTTAATGTTATAGCTCTATATAAACAAATGTTAGCTGCGGGCATCACTGTTTCAGAGATTGTTTTTAAAGTTCTTCCCATAATGAGTCTGTGGGAGCTGATTATAGGACATTTGCCCCCAGGACATTTGCCCCCCGATGAAAAAGTGTATAAACGGACATTTATTATTACGCTTATTTTTGGTATGGACATTTGTCCCCCCAGTGCTTATTTCAGAAAGGGACAATTGCACCCCCCCCCACCCTGGTCGAAAACCAAGGAGAAAAAAATCTGATTATTCATTTATACTTATATCAACGATGAATTTGACTCCAGCTATGTATAAGTAGTCCATGTACTAGGATTAAAAGATGAAAAATGCTAGTTCCACAGATTTTAGAGGTGCCATTATAGCACACAGATGTGTTGTCCCAATGGATAGAATGGGGTTTTCAATGGTATACATTATTTTACTTATTTTGCACAAAATATACATGTCACAGGTTGTGGGTACTCCTAGAAACCACCTCAATGAGGTAGTTCTAACAACGTTATGAGCAAAAATATGGAAAATATAAAAAAAATCACCCACATTACCATGATTACTGTCAGTGCATATGCTGCCAGTATAAACATTTCTAATGCTATAAGCATGTTTTTGTGAAGTAGATAAAATTCAAGGGACTTAGTGAAGCATAGATATAATTTTTATTTAACAGGTACATATATAATTAGTTTCTTACAATTATTTCTATATTTTGTATTGAAATAAGAACTTTGGGGGCAAATGTCCACCTGCAAAATAAGCACTGGGGGCAGATGTCCATACCAAAAATAAGCTCTGGTGGCATATGTCCGGGTCGCATTTTCAACTGGGGGCAAATGTCCATCAATGCATTTTTTCATTGGGGGTGGGGGGGGGGGGTTGGCAAATGTTCGGGGGGGGGGGGGGGGGGCAAACGTCCGGAGACCATGGGAGCGATACTTTGCCATTTAATCTCAGCATTCCAATCCGATAAGCCAAAAGTCTTAGGCAACAATTTGCCCTACCTGATAATGCTTCATATGAAATTTGATCAATATTGACGATCCAGTATAAGAGATATGCATATATGAAATTGCGGACGGGGCTTTAACATGATACTAATAGCTGACGTGAGCTTTCGGCTCATTTGTTTGATTTCAGGTTTAACGTCCCCGTCAACACTTTAAAGGTCATTTTGGAGACGTCGCTTCCAATTTTGTGGGACTTTTACCCGACATTGAAATGAAATGACATCTCAAGCCCTGCCGCCCAATGAAACCAAGAGGGTTTATAAACATGGACGGTCCGACTCGCACCCCTTTGCCTGGGCAGGCTTAGCTCCTCTAAGCACTTTACCAGTACTCGTGTGTGGGTCGGTCTCTGCGTGGAAGCATCATGCAGCCCATCTATTGTTTCAAGCCCCGATGGGCGGGGGCTGTGAGCTTTCGGCTCAGGTGACCAAATAAAAAAGCGCTGAAACCCATACTATACCTTCACATGTTCTCCTTTGTAAAGTTGCTTTAATTCTGTCCAAAGCCCCGAAATTCGTCACGGTGAACACGTGCGACTTGGTAGGGCCAGTAGCCATGCCATCTAACTCAGTCTTTCTGGGACCGGTACCAACACCAATGGAGAAGACGGTGACTCCTTGACCTTTAAGTTTCTGAGCTTCTTTTAAGGTATTAGTCTCACTGTCAGACTGACCTGTCAACAGACATTGTAATATTTTTAAATTACAGTAGAACTTCGATAGCTCGAACACAGATGGCTCGTTTACCATGGATGTGTCGAACCCATTCTTGAGCCCCTAGCGAAATCCTCTACATAAAAAATAGTGGGGGATAATTAAGGGGATTTTAGTCTTTAATCTTGCAAATGTTTGCTGTATGAACTCATTAGAATCGCCTCGATGAGGCGATTCTAATGAGTACACACAGCATACACATTTATAATACAGACCACCGAAAAGATATCCACACTTATCTCCATTAGGCCTCCTGGTATGGCACTAATAGTAACCCTCTGTGGCTCGAACTACCGCTGTCTCGAACAAATTTTCATGGTCCCAAAGGGGTTCGAGCCATCGAAGTTTGACTGTACATGCATTTACTGTTACCGTAGGCAAACCGGCAGTCACAATACTTGTCCTTCTGTCAAAAATGGCGGAGTTATTTCATGTGATTTTCTTTAAATAAGAAGCCCCTCTTTTTTTGGGACAAAATGGTTTTTAACCTATTTCCGACTGGAAACCCCTAAACGGGTACCCTGGCAAACAGTGCAGGCCCAGATCAGACGCCTTAGAACGCGGCGTCTGATCAGGGCCTACACTGTTTGCAAAAAAGTTAAGCCATTTTCCAAATGAATTTTGAAGAAAACACAACCTGACACCCCTAAATCTCAAAATGGACTTCTGCTATATATAAGGAGGAAGATTCCATTTGGTACAAAAAGGGTTAAAAGAGATACTTTCTTTGAGAGGATATCAGTTGCCCCTAGCATCTAAGATAGTTAAAATTAAACGTATGTACATGGGCAAATTCCAAATTAGGCTAAAAACATTTTGTAAGATGGAATACCCAAACGAATTTATTTGTATTTTGTATTATATCTGAATTAACAAGGGCTTGTTAACCCCATTTTGGATCCGGGCCCCTAGGTTATTTACGAAATGTCCTGCTTTCCTATCTACTGTTACTACGGTCCCATTACACGCAGTTGTGCATTACATACACTCAAAGATTTGCACACAGTAATCATGTAACTTCGGTAGGGATCTTTAACCTGCAGAGGGGATGATTCTCCCTTCACACTGGTGTGTGTGTGTGTGTGTGTGTGTGTGTGTGTGTGTGTGTGTGTGTGTGTGTGTGTGTGTGTGTTTTGTTGTTGTTGTTTTTTGGTGTGGGTGGGGGGGGGAGAGGGGGGGTCCAGTTAACGTCCCGATCCGAAGGACAGTGCACTTTGTGCATCCCATCACGAAACTACGCCTATATAATTTTGACCCCATTGAACACCACTTTTATATGAGCCCCGCCAAGCGAATTTGTGTCTTCGAGCATTCCGTCATGACACATTTTAACTGCGCATGTCCAGCCATTCAGAGGGGCCAGGGATATGGCTTTCTGTCTGAAGGTTCCTCTTGATTCACTACTTGTATGAGCGAGCAGCGAAGGTTCTGGCGAGACTGCGCGGATGCGCAGACTCGCCTGAACCTTCGCTGCTCGCATAGGCGATAAGTACCAAAATCGCTTGACGGGGCCCATATGGTAAAACTGGGGCTGAAAGGGGTAAACCTTATTTTCCTAATTTCTGCTCTATAATATAGATTGTTGGTACTCGTTAGAACCGCCTCAACGAGGCGGTTCCCGCAATCTATATTTCGAGCAGAAATAAGAAAAATATCACAATTGTTCATCTTAAAATTTTCATGTTTTGGGCGATTAAGGTTGCAATGTACATGTATAGGCGTGTTTTCATAATGCACAAAAGAATACTAACCATCAGTAATGATTATAGCTATCGGCGCAGCAACACCCTTCCGGAACCCGTGTTTCCTTACAAACATATTTTCCCTTGCATACCTCAGGGCCTCTGATGTCGTTGTACCGCCTCCTGTGTATCTGTATACAGATAAAGGAACAGGTGAAATCCCGTTATGGAAACATGCTTATTTAAATAATGAAAATTTTACAGAAAAAAAAAACTAATAAAAAATTCTGATATTTTTCATGTATCTGCTCTAAACATAGATTGTAGGAATGAGTGTCTTTTGAGCAGAAATAAAAAAAATAATGTACACCCTATAAACATGAGGTTATATAAAAATTATACAGGCGTGTTTCCGCGATTTGTTTGTTTGTTTGATTTAAGGTTTGACGTCCCCGTCAACACTGTATAGGTCATTTTGGAGACGTGGCTTAATTTTGTGGGACTTTTACTTGACATTGAGGTGAAATGACACCAGTCAAACCCTGTCGCCCAATGAAACCAATAGGGTTTATAAGCGCACCGCTTTGCCTGGGCAGGTTTAGATCCTCTAGGCGTTTTACCAGTATTCGTGCGCGGTGAATAGTGCAAAATTGTAAAATCTATCAAGGTATATAACTCAACTGTAAAAGTCCCTTGACCATGATTCTGGTATACGAACTTCATCAGCCCACTCCACACTTCCAATGTGTGTACCAAATTTCAAATTTGTAACATTAACAGTTGTTGAGAAAATTGTGACGAAAATTTTATCTGATGAAGTTTGACAGAATGACGGACGGACGGACGGGAAGACGGGAAGGATAAGGCAAACCAAGTATAGCCCGCTTTTTCAAAGCGGGACTATTATCATATCGTCGTTGATAAGCAACCGATACATGTAACGTCGTGCAATAACAATCGTATGACCCACACGTGTAATAATAACACTTTGGCGGGATTAAGTAACATCATGGTGACGTCCATGTCAACAATGCATTTTTTGTGGAAAAATTGTCAATTATCCTACTTAAGGTGATCAAATGATAAACAGAATCATTCACTTGTTGTCATTTCATATGAAATTTATGAAACTCGCCAAAGGCTCGTTTCATAAATATCATATGATATGACCACTCGTGTAAGATCCTCTATATAGCATACCTCGCAGCCAAAATAGCGTCTGTAACATTCTTTTTCGTATGATATCTGTTCAAGTGGAATTGAAAATGCGGTGAGCTATCAAATGTGAGCAATCCAACCTGGGTCTCGGTAGGTCCAATGTTAAAGCCACTCAGTACTCTCTTGACAAACGTTAACATTTTCTGATAATTCGGACTGCCCACACTGCCCGAGGCGTCCAGAATAAATACAATATCAGCAGGTTGAGTCCCGTTGCATACTGAAAAAAAATAAATAGATAAATAAATACATATTTGTGGGGAGTGGGTTTGGTTTCACCGCCATTTCAAGATCATTTCTTATTTCGACCCGATCGTTAATCAGAAATGGGAGAGGACCGGAGTACCCGGAGAAAACTACCTGACCTTCCGTTGCAGCATTTGGCGTCTCACATGTGACCCATCGAGGCTCGGTCCACAGAGGTGAGAGACTTAATTATTAAGAGTCAGCGCTCTTACCCAATAGGCCACGCCCCTAAATAAACAAATTAAACATACTAAAGTAACACATAAAATACTTTACTTTTATCTTTTACCCTCTGGTTTAAGGGGAATGAAAACACTTTCAGGGGAGGCAACTCCTGCAAAAGTATGTTTGTCTCCCATGTCAACAGAGATCAAATCTTAAATGAAAGAATTTTCTTGCACACCAGACAAGGAAATCCGTGATTTTACCCTGGGATAGAAATTTATGTTCTGACCCTGGTGTTCCGACCCCAAATCGAATATAATCGCGTGTTTGATAAATGCACTGGTTGATTACAACCTCATGCGCGGCGTCGTCATGCGTGACGTCACTAAACATTCCTGTTGTGTCATCACAAAATGGCGGACGTCGGTAACCGAAGTGACAGCAGCATTAAAAATTCGCAATATAAATGGAAGGTATGCAAGAAAAAGAATCCAATATGTGTGTGAGGGCTGGATAGAAAAATCCGTCCCTCGGGATCACTGTCCGGCATCACGAGGCAAGCCTCGTGATGCCGAACAGTGTCCCTCGGAACGGATTTTTCAATCCCCCCTCACACCCATATAAGATTATTATATGCTCCTGATGAGCAATATGTCATCGAATGTGTTGAAAACAAAAAACACCAGAAAATTTTCACGAGTGCGAAGCATGGTACGAACAGGTGTTCAATTACAGTATATCGCCAAAGTCACGTATAAAATTGAGCCCCGCCAAGCGCATTTGTGTCTTCGAGCATTCCACCATGACAGATTTCAACTGCGCATGCCCAGCCATTCAGAGGGGCCAGGGATATGGCTTTCTGTCTGAAGGTTCCTCTTGATTCACTGCTTGTATGAGCGAGCAGCGAAGGTTCTGGCGAGACTGCGCGGATGCGCAGGCTCGCCTGAACCTTCGCTGCTCGCATAGACGATAAGTACCAAAATCGCTTGACGGGGCCCAAACAAAAAGAAAATTTACTCTTTTTATTTCAATAAATTCCATAAATATTTCATCTCGCGAGTTGAAAACAGAATTGTCAGCTGTTCAATTACAGTATACCGCCGAAGTCACACATAAAATAATGGCCCTCGCCCATCGGGACTTGAAGAAATAGATAGGCTGCATGATGCTTCCACGCAGAGCTGAAACCGACCTTACACGAGTTCTGGTTTTGTTTGTTTGTTTGATTTGAGGTTTAACGTCCCCGTCAACACTGTAAAGGTCATTTTGGAGACGTTACTTCCAATTTTGTGGGACTTTTACCCGACATTGAGATGAAATGACATCTCAAACCCTGTCGCCCAATGAAACCAATAGGGTTTATAAACATGAACGGTCCGCCTCGCACCGCGGTTTCTAGACAGGCTTAGATCCTCTAAGCGGCTTACCAGTACTAGTGTGCGGGCCGGATTCAGCTCTGCGTGGAAGCATCATGCAGCCCATATATTTCTTTAAGCCCCCACGAGTACTGGTAAACCGCTTAGAGGATCTAAGCATGCCGAGGCAAAGCGGTGCGAGTCGGACCGTCCATGCTTGTAAACCATATTGGTTTTATTGGGCGACAGGTCTTGAGATGTCATTTCATCTCAATGTCGGGTATAGTTGTCGCTGATAAAATTGATTAGGCGGAGCTATCGTTTGTACCTGCCTTTGGAATGATCTAATAATAGAAAAGGTAAAGCAAGTCACCCGATTGTGTGAATTCAACTGTAACACAAACAAAGCTGTGGCGTATATGGCAATTCGGTCCGCTTGCAGAAAGCATGCGAAAGGCACCCTACCGAATCTTCTGGTTGACTCAGTGAATTTGACATATATTGACAACACCTGAATAGCTCCGCCTAGTCAATTTTATCTGCGACTACTTATAAAAGTACCACAAAATTGGAAGCAACGTCTACAAAATGACCTATACAGTGTTGAAGGGGACGTTAAACCTCAAATCAAACAAACAAACGTTTAAAATAAAAAGAAAAAAAAAATACTTCTTTTTCGATATTTCTTTTCGTGTGTTGAAACCATCAGAAAATTCCAATCCGATGTTTTCAGCACATTCGATGAACTGTTTTTGGTATTCATCTAAAAGAAGTAAAACCCCTGACATAACCGAAGCAGAGACGTGTTTACATTTATACCATCACGAAAACACGCCTATATAATGTTGACCCCCTTGAACCCCACTTTTATATAGTAAAACTGGGGTTTACAGGGGTATACCTTATTTTTCTGTTGGTACTCGTTAGAACCGCCTCATCAAGGCGGTTCTAACGAGTACCCACAATCTATATTTTAGAGCAGAAATAAGAAAAATATCACAATTTTTCATCTTAAAATTTTCGTTTTTTGGGAGGTAAAGTTTACATAGAGGATCTTATATGAGTGCTCATGTAATAAATTTAATAATACATGAGCACTCATGTAAGATTCTATTTATCATATGACATTTAAAACGCTTTTTAGTCACGTTTATTTTACAAAAATATCAATATTCCGCCATTAGTAAACGCGACGTCGTTAAGGACGTTGTACATGTAACGTTATGGGGCGTATCTAACTAATTTGCATATTTAATCCACTAGTGGATTAGCGAAAATAATACATGGCGTTATTACACTCTCAGACGCGACGTCATAATTGGGCCCCGCCAAGCGATTTTGGTACTTATCGCCTATGCGAGCAGCGAAGGTTCAGGCGAGCCTGCGCATCCGCGCAGTCTCGCCAGAACCTTCGCTGCTCGCTCATACAAGCATTGAATCAAGAAGAACCTTAAGACAGAAAGCCATCTCCCTGGCCCCTCTGAATGGCTGGGCATGCGCAGTTAAAGTTTATCATGACGGAATGCTCGAAGACCCAAAATCGCTTGGCGGGGCTCATATGATAAAACGTATTTGTATAGGCGTGTTTTCGCAATACATACGTGGAGTTGTCGTTGGCATCGGGGTTGTGGTAGTAGTTGTTGTGGTAGTGGTGGGAGTTGTCGGACAAGGTCCGGTATTACAAGTAGTAGTTTGTGTAGCTGAACCATTGCAGGGTTTGCCCCCGTTAGCTGGTCGAGGATGTGTGCAGTTTCGTGTTCTTGTGTGGTGGCCACCACCGCAGGTCTTCGTACAGGGAGAGTAGGAACCAAAGGTGGTCCATCCGCCGTCAACTGAAATACGTGAACACTTTGTTTGATTAAAAGTGTCATTACATAAACAAGCCTATTAAAATAAACTAACAATGAAAATTTAAATGAAAAATTGTGTTATTTTTCTTAATCTGCTCAAAATATTGATTGAGGGTACGCGGTAGAACCGCCTTATCGGGGCGGTTCTAACGAGTACCCACAGTCTATATTTTTGAACAGAAATAAGAAAAATAAGGTTTACCCCTGTAAACCCCATTTTACCATATAAAAATGGGGTTCAAGGGGGTCAAAATTATATAGGCGTGTTTCCGTGATGGACTCCTGTCAGGAGAAAAGCAAAAAAAAATGTGATTTTTGATATGTGTATAATATGGTGGAATTGTACATTCCAACGTCAACCGAACACTATTATTTTTTACACAGGGATTGTTCTGGCCTGTGAGGGCTGATCAGAGTTGAGTAGACATAATAGTATATTTTCTTTTATTTTTTTTTTTTTAATTTTTTTTTCTTGATTTTGGTTTTACGGCCCTTTCAAGATTATTTCACTCATATTGAGCCGATCGTTAATCAGAGGTGGGCGAAAACCAGAGTACCCGGAGAAAAACCACCTGACCTTCCGTTGCAGAACTTGGCGTCTCACACGTGGCCCGAGCGAGGCTCGAACCTACGGCGGTGAGAGACCTAATGACTAAGAGTCGGCGCTCTTATCCACTAGGCCACGGAGGCCCGTAATTGTGTTAATTTATGGTATAACATGTTTGATCTAATAAAGAAATGTGTTTTGTTTTTACTTGATGATCCTATTGAGTACACATAACATATATACATTTCAAGATTAAATAAGATAAATTGTCCTTAATTGTCACATATACATGTATCCAAAGCTAATTGAAATAGACATGTTCCTATTCAATCGCTTATTGAAATTATATTTTAAGTTACAAATAAAACTCTGATTACATATTACGAAAACACGCCTATACAAATACATTGTAACCTTTAAGGCGGAAAAAATGAAAATTTTGAGATGAAAAATTGTGATATTTTTCTTTTTTCTTCTCAAAATATAGATCGTGGGTACTCGTTAGAACCGCCTCATTGAGGCGGTTCTAACGAGTACCCACAATCAATATTTTAGAGCAGAAATAAGAAAAAATAAGGTTTACCCCTGTAAACCCCTGTTTTACTATATAAAAGTGGGGTTCAAGGGGGTAAAAATTATATAGGCGTGTTTTCCTGATGATATAACTGTCTCTCAGAATTCCCCAACCTTGGATTTCAGTCCATGTCTTAGCCTTTAAGCTCTGTTGCATCTTACGTTCATATACGGCTGCGTGTACGTTGCATGTATGTTTGGACTTTGCATCGATGTTAATTTGACGTTGTCTACCTGAACACAAAAATGTGCATACATTAAGGCAACTTGGCATCTTACCTGATCAACATCGGCCCCAGCCCATCGGGGCATGGAGGAATAGATTGGGCTGCATGATGCTTCCACGCAGAGCTGAAACCGACCGCACATGATTACTGACAAACCGCTTAGAAGGTCTAAGCCTCCTCAGGCAAAATGGTGAGAGTCGGACCGTCCCTGCATAAACCCTACTGGTTTGTTTTGAGTGTAGGACTTGAGATGTCATTTCATCTTAATGTCGGGTAAAAAACTACACAATTAGAAGATACATCTCTAAAATGACCTAAATATTGTTGATTGGGACGTAACACCTCAATTTAAACAAACAAAACCTGGGGCCAGTTGTTCAAACTAACGACATCGTTAGTTAACGTATCGTTAAAACTTTGATCATTAAATATGGCAAATATGTTGAAATTTTTGCTGAAAAAATGTGAGCAGCTTTTGCAGACGCAAAAGCTGCTCACATTTTTTCAGCAAAAATACCACAATTTACGATATTGTACTTGCTAGAAGAGTTAACAATATGACCACTAACGAGCTCGTTAAGCTAACGATGCTTTGAACAACTGGCCCCTGGGCACCACATTACGTCAACTTTTCATCAACGTCGATGCAACGTCATGATATTGCATCGTCGTTGATACGAGGTTCCGTGTACGTTGTATGAACGTTCGGACGTTTGAGCAAATAATATAATGTTATTAATCAAGTAATTTCGTATTGGCCCAGGTACAGGTCCGAGGTCTGCTGTATTGGCACGAGGCCGAAGGCCGAGGGCAATACAGCTGACCGTAGACCTGTAACCGGGCCAATACGAAATTACTTGATTAATGACAATTTTATTAATTAACGTAATTAAAAACGTGATTTATGATTTTTGAATATTGGTTGACCTTGTGTAATATAGGATAATCAATTAATAAAAGCAACATATTACCTTTACAAGCTTTCTTCTTTAGCTCAGCTTGTATGGTGGTTAATGCGTCAAAGTTGTTCACCACGAACACGTGCTTAGAGTCCGAGGCAATGTGACCTAACTCAGTTCTGTCCACACCGCTCCCAATTCCAATGGCGATCACCTGCAGGTTCGGAATCCGGTGCAGTTTCTGTGTCTCTGCCAATGTCAGCGACGGTGTAGTCGACTGCCCATCCGTCATAACAATCAAGATGTTGGGAACATTCGCCCTGTCCCCGGCTGCAGGCTTGAAGCTGTTATTCATGACATACTGCAGTGCCAAATGTGTCTGCGTATTTCCAGAATTATACGTGATACCTTGAATTGCATTCACTAAAGCAGTTTTTGTTCCGTACTGGTTCATGTTAAATTGATTGTGAACCGTACTGGCCCAGGTAACGGCGCCTATCTGAACATCAGTTGGCCCATGACCAATATGAAATGCCTGAGCAAACTTAGCGACAAAGTCTTTCTGTTTTTGAAAGTTTGTCGTTCCAACGGACCCAGAGGAGTCCAATAAGAATACAATATCTGCAGGGTTTGTTCCACAATCTGAAAATAAAATGTGAACGCAGATGTGATTATACAGATATAAATAAAAAGGCGATACATTGTACATATGTATAAAGTAAAACGGCGATACACTTTGTTTTGATTTGAGGTTTAACGTCCCCGTCAACATTGTAAAGGTCACTGGTTTCTACCCAGGAAAAGAGGGCTACATGGAAGATTAGTACTAGTCCTAAATGTATTACCCTCTATAAACAAGGTCGATTATTATTATTTATTATTATTATTTTGGAGACGTCGCTTCCAATATTGTGGGACTTTTACCCGACATTGAGATGAAATGACATCTCAAGCCCTGCCGCCCAATGAAACCAATAGGGTTTATAAGCATGGACGGTCCGACTCGCACCGCTTTGCCTGGGCAGCCTTAGTTCCTGTAAGCGATTTACCAGCATTCGTGTGCGGGTCGATTTCAGCTCTGCGGGGAAGCATCATGCAACCCATCTATTTCTTCAAGCCCCGATGAGCGGGGGCCGAAATGGCGATACATACATATTTAAATAACATACAATAGCAATGAACGTCCATTGTCCTTGGAACATTTTTGTTTTATCTAAACCCATATATATGCCTAGCGGCCCTTTTCTGTGACATTGGCAAATAGTGCAGACCAGATCAGACGCCGCAGAACGCGGCGTCTGATCTGGATCTACACTATTTGCTTAAAAACATTCCTTTTTTGTAAAATTTGCTACAAACAAAACAAACCTGACGTCCCAATAATTGAAAATGGACCACTCCAAACGTACTAGGTGGAAGATTTAATTGTCATATATCGGTTAAGTTTGTCCGTCTATCCGCGCCAAATGTGGTGGACATGCGTGCGGGCCTTACAATATTTGTCAGAATAACAGAAAAATTATTGTTTTTCAGGTTCCAATATGCAGCCCAGAACTTATTTATTTTATTGTTTATTTATCTATTTATCACAGCTACCAAGTTAATAAGTATGTGAAATGAACACCTTTATACATGTATATAGATAAATGGAGTTTATAGGAGTATAGATTTTTTCCTTAATTGTGCTCAAAAACATGGGCTGTGGGTTCTTAAGAACCGCCTCAGTAAGGTGGTTCTAGGGCGGTCCAAACGTGTACCCATAATTAGACTTGAAATAAAACAAGAAGCCCAAGATGGCCCTGAATCGCTCACCTGATTTCAAGATGTCTCATAGCTTCTGAAAGTCACGTGGATAACTGACAGCCCTCTTATTCCTTGAAGCATAACTGGTGCACTAAGATAGATAGTTACATGTACCTGGCAACATTCTTTTTAAGTTTGAATGAAACTTGCTTAAGCAATTAGGCGAAGTTGTGATTTATACAGATTTTTCTACTTTTAACCCTTGACCTACTGAATATTTAAATATGCCACACCCACCACTGCTTATCAACCAATCAGATTTCTTGATGCAAATCATTGCAACAAATTCATAAACTGAATGACAAACAATGAAGATCCTGATCAGATGGCTTCTTCAGAACCCATCTAATCTGGATCTACATTGTTTCAAAGATAAGACATGTCCGAGCTCAGGAGGACAAGGGTTAAGTCTGCCAGTCATCTTCATTATCAAGACCAAGACGCTCACCTAAGCAACCTTCGTATGAAGTTTGACTGAAACAAACCTTTAGCATGAGTTGTCATTTCCTATGCTATGGCAGTCAACTTGTTCATCCAAACTAAATTGTTTAGCTATTTCTGTTATGGGTCACCTAAGCAACATTCTTTTGAAGTTTGAATGAAATTGAACCAAGGTATAGGAGGAGTTGTCATTAAAGTTTTTTAGCTCTGGCGGCCATCTTGACCATTGCAGAGGAACCGCTTTAGCAAATATAATAGAGAGTCACCTAAGCAAGATACTGGTGAAGTTTGAATGAAATTGGCTGAAGGGTAAAGGAGTATTTGTTATATATATATATATAAAAAAAAAAAAAAAAAAACATTTTTTTTCTAATTTTAGCTCTGGCAGCCATTTTTTCATCAGAACAGATTTGATTTAGCTATTTTGGTAGCACCAAAGCAACATTCGTATGAAGTTTGATTGAAATTGGTCAAGCGGTAAAGGAGGGTTTGTCATTTAAAGATTTTTTTTTTCTAGTTTTAGCTCTGGTAACTATCAAAACCACTTTAGTTATTTTTGGAAGGTAGCAAACTAAGCAATAGACATGTGACGTTCATAACTACAACATGCCAATACAAATACATTGTAAACTTTACCACCAAAAACTAAAATTTTATTATGAAAAGTGGCGCTATATTTCTTATTTCTGTTCAAAGTATAGATTGTGGGTACTCGTTAGAGCCGCCTCATTGAGGCGGTTCTAACGAGTACCCACAATCCAGTATATTTTAGAGCAAGCAGAAATAAGAAAATAAGAAAACTTAGGTTTACCCCTTCAAACCCCAGTTTTACTATATTAATGTGGGGTTAAAGGGGGCCAAAATTATATAGGCATGTTTTCGTGATTTAATTTAAATATGCTCAAGTGTTTCGGAGGTGTTTGTTGTTGACTTTGTCTATTTTTAGATCTGGAGGCTATTCCCCCAATCAAAGCAAAACCGTTCTAGCGATTATGGTAGATGGTCATCTAAGCAACATTCGCATAAAGTTTGAATGTGATTGGTTAAAGGCTATCTGAGGAGTTTTTGTTTAACATTGTTCTATTTTTAGCTCCGGTGGCCACATTGTTCATTAAGGCAGGACAAGTTTCGCTCTTTTAGTAGGGAGCCTCCTAGGTAACATTCCTTTATTTGTAAAAGTAAGAATCAAAGAAGTTTAAAAGACTGTCCTATTTAAAGCAAATAATTGACGGATGACGGATGACGCACGACGGACAACTGACATTCACCTATCACAGCATCTCGTCATGCACTTAAGCACGTGCTTAGGTGTGCTAAAACCGCATATGCAAGCAATCACCCACCAAAGACATACTGCAAATGAACTTTTGTTGAGGTCTGCTTGCAGTCTGCAAAGATATTTCTGTTCCAAAGTGTTAAAGAGACAATGATGGACAGAAAACAATGACATCACACGATAACAGACGAAAGAGACTGCACTCCTATAAGATCTCCCAAAGCCTTCGGGTCAGGTTTGAGGTTGATAAGGCTACAATATGACCTCTAGAGTGCCCACAAGGTTTTTCTATGATCTAATCTTGTGACCTACTTGTTGACCCCAAATGACCGAGTTTTGATTTTGACCTAGTTTTTGTCAAGACATCATTCTAGGCAAGACTGAAGATGATTATGGCAAAAATATATACTGAAGACCATTCACAACGTTTTTACTATTTGACCTAGTGACCTACAGTTTGACCCCTGCTGACCCAGTTTCGAACTTGACTGTAAAAATTGTCAAGGGCACCGCTCTGAGAAAGTTTGAAGTTGCTTAGTCTGGAAACATGGCCTGCAGCGTGTTCACAGGAAATCTTTACTATGAAGGGACATAACTCTGCCATTGATGGCCCGATCTGACCCATTTTCAAACATCCATGCCATTATTATCTGCGAGTTTCATGAATACCCTTAAAAATGAACTGAGTTTCATCAAGATAAAAAGAAATGAAGCAGCTACGCTGTTCACAAGGTCCATCACGAAAACACGCCTGTATAATTTTGACCCCCTTGAACCCCACTTTTATATAGTAAAACTGGGGTTTCCGGGGTATACCTTATTTTTTCTTATTTCTGCTCTAAAATATAGATTGTGAGTACTCGTTAGAACCGCCTCGATGAGGCGGTTCTAACGAGTGCCCACAATTTATATTTTGAGCAGAAATAAGAAATATATCAAAAATTTTCATCATAAAATATTCATTTTTTCGGCGATAAAGGTGGCAATGTATTTGTATAGGCGTGTTTGCGTAATGAAACCTGGCCATTTTTGAGAATCAAGGAGACGTAAATCTATTATCATTGGTCCAATCTGACCCATTTTCAAAGTCGTTCGAAATTTTATGCCTGACCTTGTTAATATCTGCACGTTTCATTAAGATGCAACAAAAATCAAGAAGCTACGCTGTTGGCAATGCCGAAATGGCCATTTTAAGAATCAAGTGGACGTTACTCTGCTATTATTGGTCTAATCTGATCCATTTTCCATATCATCGGAGATTTTATGCATTACATTGTTATTGACCAGTTTCATGAAGATCGAACAAAACATTAAGAAGCCACGTTGTTTATACGCATTGCCCATAGTAAGCCTATGGGGCCTATCAGTTTCCATTGCAAACCAAAGTTCTGGACCACATTAGGAAAACACGCCTATTCAAATACGTTGTAAATTTTATCGCCAAAAACAACAATTTTTAGATGAAAAATTGTGACATTTATCTTATTTCTGCTAAAAATATAGATTGTGGGTACGCGTTAAAAACGCCTCAGCGAGGCGGTTCTAATGAGTACCCACATTCTATGTTTTTGCGTAGAAACAAGAAAAATAATGTTTACCCCTGTTAACCCCAGTTTTACTATATAAAAGTGGGGTTTAAGGGGCTGGAAATTATATAGGCGTGTTTTCGGGATGAATTTTTCTAAAATTCATTTGCAAGCAATTCATCATCAAAGACATGTTAAAGATAAATTTAGTTGAGTTCTGCTCGCAGGCCGCAAAGATATTCCAGGTCGAAGTGTTGGCGACGATCTGAGACATGATTCTAGCATCAGGATGCATAAGTAAAGAGCCCTTAGTGTTTTCTATTCATAGTCTTCAAAAGCATGGTTGCCTCAAACTACATTGAAGCCTCGATAACTCGAACACCGATGGCTCGTTTACCATGGCTAATTTGAAATCGTTCTTGACTTCTTATAGTTCCAGATCTCCGTATACAGTAGAACTTCGATGGCTCGAACACCGATGGCTCGTTTACCATGGCTAATTTGAAATCGTTCTTGACTTCCTATAGTTCCAGATCTCCGTATACAGTAGAACTTCGATGGCTCGAACACCGATGGCTCGTTTACCATGGCTAATTTGAAATCGTTCTTGACTTCTTATAGTTCCAGATCTCCGTATACAGTAGAACTTCGATGGCTCGAACACCGATGGCTCGTTTACCATGGCTAATTTGAAATCGTTCTGGACTTCTTATAGTTCCAGATCTCCGTATACAGTAGAACTTCGATGGCTCGAACACCGATGGCTCGTTTACCATGGCTAATTTGAAATCGTTCTTGACTTCCTATAGTTCCAGATCTCCGTATACAGTAGAACTTCGATGGCTCGAACACCGATGGCTCGTTTACCATGGCTAATTTGAAATCGTTCTTGACTTCTTATAGTTCCAGATCTCCGTATACAGTAGAACTTCGATGGCTCGAACACCGATGGCTCGTTTACCATGGCTAATTTGAAATCGTTCTGGACTTCTTATAGTTCCAGATCTCCGTATACAGTAGAACTTCGATGGCTCGAACACCGATGGCTCGTTTACCATGGCTAATTTGAAATCGTTCTGGCTTCTTATAGTTCCAGATCTCCGTATACAGTAGAACTTCGATGGCTCGAACACCGATGGCTCGTTTACCACGGCTAATTTGAAATCGTTCTTGACTTCCTATAGTTCCAGATCTCCGTATACAGTAGAACTTCGATGGCTCGAACATCGATGGCTCGTTTACCATGGCTAATTTGAAATCGTTCTTGACTTCTTATAGTTCCAGATCTCCGTATACAGTAGAACTTCGATGGCTCGAACACCGATGGCTCGTTTACCATGGCTAATTTGAAATCGTTCTTGACTTCTTATAGTTCCAGATCTCCGTATACAGTAGAACTTCGATGGCTCGAACACCGATGGCTCGTTTACCATAGCTTGGTCGAACTCGTACTTGAGCCCCTAGGGAAATCCTCAAGATAAGAAATGGTGGGGGATGATAAAGGAGATTTTAGTCTTTAATCTTCCAAATATATGCTGTATGAACTCATTAGATTCACCTCGGTGAGGCGATTCTAATGAGTACTTACAGCAAACATTTTCATTATATAACATCGAATGATGTTCAAAGTATCTCGGTATGCCTCTTGACAGTAACCTTCAGTGGCTCGAACTACCGCTGTCTCGAATGCATTTTCATGGTCCCAAAGCGGTTCACGCATTAGAATCGCCTCAGTGAGGCCATTCTAATTGGTACAACAACATTCCTTTGGTTTATAGAAGACAGAAAACGTCCAAATGGGGAATGGAGACACCTTCAGCGGAGACAACTCCTGCAAAAGTATTTTGCCTCCCATGTCAATCGGGGCCAACTGTTAAAGGAAAGAATTTGCTCCTGAGCAGCAACTTCTTTCCTTTAGGTGTAGACCCATTTGTCAGTAGAACAGGGCTTATCATTACAAAAACACGCCTATACAAATACATTGCAAACCCCACCGCCGAAAAAAAAACACGAACATTTTAAGATGGAAAATTGTGATACTTTTCCTACCACCGCCCAAAATACAGACAGCGGGCACTCGCTGGAACCACCTCATCGTGGCGGCTCTAACGATTACTCACAATCCACATCCCAGAGCAGAAATGAAAAAAATCAAGGTTTACCCCTGCAAACTCCAGTTTAACTATATAAAAGTGGGGTTCAAGGGGCTCGAAATTATATAGGCATGTCTTCGTGATGAAAAAAGCGAATAGGAAGTCCCGAAAGTTGCCTTCCTTCGAAAAATGGCGAGAAAATCCGCCAGGTGTTCCCATTCTCCTTAATGGGAATGGATACACTTTCAGGGGAGGCAAATCCTGCAAAAGTATTTTTGTCTCCCATGGTAATAGGGGTCAACTCTTAAAGGAAAGAATTTGCTCCTGAGGAGCAAATTCTTTCTTTTAAGAATAGACCCCTTTTTCAGTGGGACTGAGCCTATAGAAAAGCGAACAGGAAGTCCCAAAAGTTGTCTCCCTTTGAAAAATGGCGAAAAAAAGTGCAAGGTGTTCCCATTCCCCTTAAGTTATCCAAAGGTTGTCTCAAAATCTTGCGATATTAACTCTCAGTTGTTCGTACTATCCTAATCTCGAACTAGACACATGGCCCCGAACGTTCGATTTATTGAAGTTTGGCTGTAAAAAGACTAGACTCATGGCCCCGAACGTTCGATTTATTGAAGTTTGGCTGTAAAAAAGACTAGACTCATGGCCCGAACGTTCGATTGATTGAAGTTTGGCTGTAAAAAGACTAGACTCATGGCCCCGAACGTTCGATTAATTGAAGTTTGGCTGTAAAAAAACTAGACACATGGCCCCGAGCGTTCGATTTATTGAAGTTTGACTGTAAAAAGACTAGACACATGGCCCCGAACGTTCGATTTATTGAATTTTGACTGTAAAAAGACTAAACACATGGCCCGAACGTTCGATTTATTGAAGTTTGACTGTAAAAAGACTAGACACATGGTCCCGATCGTTCGATTTATTGAGGTTTGACTGTAAAAAGACTAAACACATGGCCCCGAACCTTCGATTTATTGAAGTTTGACTGTAAAAAGACAAGACACATGGTCCCGAACGTTCGATTTATTGAGGTTTGACTGCAAAAAGACAAGACACATGGTCCCGAACCTTCGATTTATTGAAGTTTGACTGTAAAAAGACAAGACACATGGTCCCGAACGTTCGATTTATTGAAGTTTGACTGTAAAAAGACTAGACACATGGTCCCGAACCTTCGATTTATTGAAGTTTGACTGTAAAAAGACAAGACACATGGCCCCGAACGTTCGATTTATTGAAGTTTGACTGTAAAATGACTAGACACATGACATCGGGCATGGAACTGCATGTACACATGGCGGCCCCCGCCCATCGGGGCTTCAAGAATTAGTTGGGCTGCATGATGCTTTCACGCAGAGCTGAATCCGACCGTACACGAGTACTGGTAAACCGCTTAGAGGATCTAAGCCTACCGAGGCAAAGCGGTGCGAGTCGGACCGTCCATGCTTATAAACCCTACTGGTTTCATTGGGTGACATTAGAAGCCTCCGTTGTGCAGTGGTTACGCTACTCGCCTTGTAAACCAGGGGTCGCAGGATCGATCCCGGGCTTCTCCAGGCCTTCGTATGAGTCTTTAAACCGAGGTCCCGTCTCCGTATGACCTTAGCTGTTGGTGGGACGTAAAACTAAAACTCACTCACTCACTCATTGGGTGACAGGGCCTGAGGTGTCATTTCATCTCAATGTCTGGTAAAAGTCCCACAAAATTGGAAGCAACGTCTCCAAAATGACCTATACAGTGATGACGGGGGCGTTAAACTTTAAATCAAACAAAACAAACAAACAAACATGTACACATGCACCATAGTGTCGTCTCTGAGCAGCTTAGGCTCTGATGAGACTGCGCTTATTGTTGGCCCCCGATGGGATAAATAGGCTTTTCGCATGAGCAGTCTCATTTTTTTTATTTCATATCTAGATGTTTATTGTATGTAGGCCTATCATCACGAAAACACGCCTATTTAAATTTGATCCCTTTGAATCCTACTTTTATATAGAAAAAAACTGGGGTTAGTTTATACTAATTTATTTTAGTTCGATTCCGATGACTGCTTCAAGCTTATGGAATCGCTCTCGAACACTCATTCCGGGTGTTTTCACGCGCGCGAGAGAGAGGCAGTGGCTTTTACACCACTGCTACCCATTTACACCTGGGTAGAGTGGGGCAGTGTCATTACATGTACGTGTCTTTCCCAAGGACACACCTCGATACCGGTGGCCGGATTCGAACGCACAACCTCTCGATCATAAGTCGAACGCGTTAACCACTGCGCTATCGAGGCTGTTTACACGCTTATGTTAAAGCTGAGATTTACCGAGGTATACCTTATGTTTTCTTATTTCTGCTCTAAAATATAGATTGTGGGCGGTTCTAAAGAATACCAACAATCTATATTTTAAGCAGAAATAAGAAAAAATATCTTAAACTTTTCATTTTTTTCGGAGGTAAAGATTACAATGAATTTGTATATACGTGTTTTCGTAATGTACAGAAGGATCTCTTCCTCCGCATTTCACAAAGAATATAGGAATGTTACATAAGTGTGTGGGGTGTCCAGGGGTCGCTGCCCGGCATCACGAGATTTGCTGACTGATGCCGGAATATGATTCCGAGGTTCGTTTTTTCTGTCTCTGCCTAACATTTATTTATTTTATTATAATGCCTTAACAACTGTGATTTCTAGTAACGCCACGTAACCTGAACAGCTGAAGTGACTTCAAACTTTACAACGGCGCACATGACCAGTGTACATCGAACACGTGAGAACACTCTATTTTATCTTGTTTCTGGGTAGGATAGGGTGTGCAGGATAAGAATTTCAATCCCAGGGTAAAATCCAGGATTTCTTGATCTGATGTGCAAGAAACTCTTGTTTGCAGTTGTTACAGTTGACGTCAGTTGATAGCTCATTACAAAAACATGCCTATGCAAATACATTGTAAGTTTTTACGCCGAAAAAAAAATGAAAATTTTAACATGAAAAATTGCCATGTTTGTCGTATTTCTGCTCAAAATGTAGATTGAGGGTACACGTAAGAACGAGGCGGTTCTAACGAATACCCACAATTTATATTTTAGAGCAAAAATTAGAAAAAATAAGGTTTACCCCTGTAAACCCGAGTTTCACTATATAAAACTGGGGTTTAAGGGGGTCAAAAATATATAGGCGTGTTTTCGAGATGTTTCTGTGGTTGTATTCATTGAGATTGTGCAAGATCGTGAAATGAACATTCCTTTACATACCACTAAGTCGGTGTGAAAAAGGGAAAAACTATTTTCCTTTTTTTTTTTTTTTCGCTCAAAACATATATTGTAGGTACACGTAAGAACCGTCTCATTGAGAAGGTTATAACGAGCACGCAAATCTTTAGACTAGAATAAGCAAAAAAAATAAATAAAATCATCTTCAGAAAAATGCTGAAGGGATGGGAGTGGGGGTGGGGGGCGGTGTGTATCTGTGTGTGTGGGTGGGGGGGGGATGGTACGACACGGATGTGTTTCGCAATGGCTTTTTCTGACCATCTTTGTACTATTTCGGGAAGAGTACGTGTACTGATTTAATGACGTTACGCAAGGATTGAGAATTATCTGTAAAAGGATCTATGTCAGAAAGATAAATATGTCTTTGTGGGCCAGGCACATCTGGCAATTCCCACGACTTCAAAAATGCTAAGTAACTGTTGGCAACAGAAGTTCAATCTGCTTACAGTAAAATTAAAAGCTACAAGACAATTATATAGAGGATCTTACACGAGTTGTCATTTCATATGAAATTTATGAAACGAGCCTTCGGCGAGTTTCATAAATTTCATATGAAATGACCACGAGTGTAAGATTCTGTTTACCATATGACCGCTTTAAATTGGATTTTATCGCCTTTAAATTTGGCAAATTTTCCACACAAATTGCATGGTTGACATGGACTTCGTTATGACCTTACTTAATCGCGTCAAAGTGTTATTAAACGTGTGATCATACGATTTTTATTACACGACCTTATCCACTGCTTATCAACGACGTCGTATGATAAATGTAATTATTATACGTAGAGACATTAGATTCCGATTAACATTTTTTTCTTATATCATCCTATTCGGCATCACGGAAACACGCCTATATAATTTTGACCCCCTTCAACCCCACTTTTATATAGTAAAACTGGGCTTTAAGGGGGTGTACATTATTTTTCTTATTTCTGCTCAAAAACATAGATTGTGGGTACTCGATAGAACCGCCTCGTCGAGGCGGTTCTATCGAGTCCCCTCAATCTATGTTTTGAGCAGAAATAAGAAAAATATCACAATTTTTCATCTTATTCATCTTAAAATTTCTATTCTTTGGCCAAGAAATTGACAATGTAATTGTATAGGCGTGTTTTCGTAATGATGTGTGTGTTTTCTTTCCTACGACTCAAAGTTTCATTTTGAAGTCATTCAGGAGTCAGAATCTGATTATGAAAAGCTTTTTTCTGCTTGTACTTACGATTTTTGATTAGATAGAAATATATGAAGGAGGGGATGGGGAGTGGGGTGGGGAGCAAGAATGCGTCGGTATGGCGGCAACATTTCATCTGAACAGAGGCTGATGACGCCAAACGCCTCTAAGACTTCATATATTTCCATGGTTTGTGGCAATGGAACCGGTGTTTCAAATGCTGAGGGTGGAAATATGTACACACAAACGAAACATGATCTTTCTACTTTATTCCAGCTGTAAAACCCTATTTATCTAGAGAAAAGTTGGGTTTACAGGGATATGCATTATTTTTCCTTATTTTTACTTGAACATTCATTGGGTCGTGCGTCTGTCTCTTTGTCTCCCTGTGCCAGTTACCAAAGCAATAAATGGCAAGAGAAGCTTTTTTGCCTATCAGAGAAAAGTTCAGGCAAATCGTAGGACGAGTGACGACGTACATGTAGCGATGTTTCGAACTCCATGCAAGGACTATGGTCACTAAGGCATAACAAAATATGTAGTGCGAACAAGATATTAAGTTGAGCGAACAAGATATCATCTTGCACGCACAAGATAATATATTGTTCGCACAACATATTAGTTTGTTTACACAACATAGATCATGTGTGGACAACATGGTATTTTATGCGTCTGATTAAAATGTGCTAACAAAACAATCTGTTGTGCGAACAAGATATTAAGTTGTGCGAACAAGATAATATGTTGTGCGAACAGTTAATAAGTTGTCGACACCTGATATTATGTTGTCGGCACAAGATTTATCTTATGCGCACAAGATAGTATCTCGTGCGGACAAGATATTAGGTTGTGCGAACAAGATATCACCTTGTGTGCACAAGAAAATAACTTGTGCACACAAGATAGTATCTTGTTCGCACAAGATAATTTCTTGCGCGCGCAAGATAGTATCTTGTTCGCACAACATATAAAAATAAACTGCATGACCCTTCCAGGGTTCCGTAGTAGGTCGATTTAATTTAATTTTTGTCAACTTTTTATTTGATGGAAAAAGAGCAAAAATCTTTAAAAGAGCTTAATTTCAGCCATAGTAGCAGAAAACAATCAAATAACGAGGTTTAGAGCCGCAAGGAAGCAAAAGAACAGGATTTTAAGTATTAGTTTTGCTTTGTTGACAGCCTTATGATATTTTATCAACAGTGCTAGAAAATATTAAGGTCGGTAGGTAGGAATTTTTTTCTGGATAGCCATAAAAATTGCAGGATCGGCACAAAAAAATCAGAGTCGGTCAGGTTACGGAACCACAGCTACTTTTTAGACCTAAACTGTGACTAAAATAGGATAGTACTGCCTTTGGTTAGAGGAAATAACGTCAGCATAGTTTATACGGTAAGACCAATACGGAAGCCGATAGGGGACATGTTGTAGGGCGGTACAAAACTGAAGCTTAGAGTTTGTTTGTTTGTTTGATTTGAGGTTTAACGTCCCCGTCAACACTGTAAAGGTCATTTTGGAGACGTTGCTTCAAATTTTGTGGGACTTTTACCTGACATTGAGATGAAATGACATCTCAAGCTCTGTCGCCCAATGAAACCAATAGGGTTTATTAGCATGGACGGTCAGACTCGCACCGCGGTTCCTGGACAGGCTTAGATCCTATAAGCGGTTTACCAGTACTAGCTACTAGTGTGGGGGGCCGGATTCAGCTCTGCGTGGAAGCATCATGCAGCCCATATATGACTTCAAGCCCCTAGAGTTACTATGGTTTAAATTATTTAAGGCAGAATTTTACTCATGCGAAAATTAGCGAGGTTAGGATGTTTTGACTATGGTTGACTAGTTCTCTGTTTTTCCTTAATCACTGCTGACTTCTAGAACCACAAATTTGTTTCGTAGGCATTGACTGGCTGTTATACTTAGTTTATCATATGACGTCGCGTCTGAGAGTGTAATAACGCCATGTAATATTTTCGATAATCCACTAGTGGATTAAATATGCAAATTAGCTAGATACGTCCCGTAACGTTACATATACGACGTCCTTAACGACGTCGCATTTTCTAACGGCGGAATATTGACATTTTTGTAAACAATCGTGAATAAAAAGCGTTTTAAATGTCATATGATAAATAGAATCTTGCATTCGTGCTCATGTATTATTGAATTTATTAAACAAGTTGAGGAAAAGGGATAAAATGCGAGGCTCTCCTCGCATTTTATCCCTTTTCCTCAACTTGTTTAATAAATTCAATAATACATAAGCACTCATGTAAGATCCTCTATAACAGCAACCAAACTAAACTATAGATGGTCGAAGGTGTGCGAAAAAGGTGTCTTTTAACATCTGCGAACGTGGAAGAAATACACCAGCCTGCGCATCCACTCCGTCGGAATCATTAAATGTGAAAACACGCCTTTTCAAATATATTGAAAATTTTTACACCAAAAATTGAAAATTTTCAGATAAAAATCTGATATTTTTCATATTTCTGCTCTTAAAATAAATTATGGGAACTCGTCAGAACCGCCTCGGCGAGACGGTTCTAACGAGTACCAACAATCTATGTTTAGAGCAGAACAAGAAACATAATGTATATCCTTAAAGACCTCAGTTTTATGATATGAAAGTGGGGTTTAAGGAGGTCAAAATAATATATGCGTGTTTCTTGATGGCAGCTTTCTTCTCTGAATGCATAAACCAACTGTTAGTATATCGAAGTGCGAAGATTCTGAGCACACTATGCAGATGTGAAGGCTGATCTGAGCCTTCGCTGGGCACACATGCCCCATGGGAAACCATTTTTTTTTCTTAATGTCGCCATGTCATCTTATTTTAACGAGTGCATAATAAAAATGGCTCTGATGGGTGGATTGTGAACGGCTGTCTAGAATGTTTCATTTCACCCTTTAATTCCCGTATTTTAAACAAAACAGCTTGTGCTCAGGTCGGACGCCGCATTCTGTGGCGTCTGATCTGGATATGCACTGTCTGCCAAGCCCAGCGCGTGATTCTAGATCGATTCTACAGGTGGCCATCATTACACAACACATTGACCTCACACTGATAGGGAATTGCGAAGCTATGATAAACGACCGTCACCGGGATTTCGCAAAACTCAGTGATAGTCACGTACTAGATAATAGACTCAAAACCAGTGCTTCAGGTGAAGTGCACAACCCGCCGGATGCTTTTAGCTTTATGCGTGTTACCATATATGGGTATGTCGGCCATTTTGGTCATGTGACCTGGACCTAAAACGGTTCCCTCAATAAATACGCCTTATCGTAAGGAGCAAAAATATATCTTATACTTTAGTTCTGTATTCTGAATCGTTTGCAGGATAGAATGAATTCTTACTTTTCCAATACAAAAGCATATGTGTCAAAGTTTGACCTAGGCACAAAGAATGTCAAGGTCAACCAAGGGTCACCATTTTAGCACTTTATGATGCTAGGCCTACGTCCCAGATGCTATTTATCAAGTTTCGTGGAAATCTGCCCAGTGGTTCTAGAGAAGACTATTTTAGAGGGTTTTTTTACCATATATGGCTTGGCGGCCATTTTGTTCATGTGACCTGGACCCCATGAGCAAATTTTGGTTTAAACCATCCCATAGAGGCTCCATATGATATTTGACTTCAATCGGCCCAACGGTTTCCGAGGAGAAGCAGTTCGAAAATTTTCACATTTTCGCCTCGGCGAGGCTATACTAAATGGAATGTAATATTTGGCAAGTTCATTGGTTAGATCTCATTGATATCTATCAGTATGCCAAAAATTATTTAAATATTCCAATCGGTTAAGTCACTATCACCAATTTTAACAAACGGGTTACGGACGGACAGACAGACTGACAGAATGACACGATGATTTTAGGGAACTCTTAGAAAATCAACCGACTTCAGTCGGTCGCTTTTTCTGCGGGTCGTGCAATGGAGCATGATTTTCTTTATATTGCCGTAAAACCCACGAGTAGAGTGTTATTCGACAGATCAGGTGAACAAGTCCGTGAAATGAGTACCCCCTAAACCCCACTTTATATAGAGAAAACTGGGGTATACGGGGTATACAATATTTTCTCATTTCTGCTCCGACACAGAATGTGGGTACACGTACTCGTCAGAACCGCCTCAATGAGGAGATTTTAACATTACGCAAACCCGTCTATACAAATACATTGCCACCTTTATCGCCGAAAAAATGAAAACTTAGGGATGAAAAATTGTGATATTTTTCTTATTTCTGCTCAAAATATAGATTGTGGGCACTCGTTAGAACCGCCTCATCGAGGCGGTTCTAACGAGTACCCACAATCTTTATTTTAGAGCATAAATAAGAAAAATAAAGTATACCCCCGGAAACCCAAGTTTTACTATATAAAAGTGGGGTCCAAGGGGGTCAAAGTAATATAGGCGTGCTTTCGTGATGACGAGCACCCACAACCTATGTTTGCAGTATAAATAAGAAAATTGGCTGTCTGTCTGAAAGAAAAATATGGATGTTCATACGGCCCAGTCAAGACTATAAACGCCATGGCGAGTCGATTAGATTACTGAAGCCCACTTAACTTGGACAAGCGTATATAAGGAGTCAGCAAACATGTTTTCGCAGGAAGCTGACAACTGCCCGTCTTGAATGATCTTATAGTATTCAGTAGTGTTTAATGCCAGCATTTCCGACTGCACGCATTGAAAGAAAGAAAGAAAGAAAGAAAGAAAGAAAGAAAGAAAGAAAGAAAGAAAGAAAGAAAGAAAGAAAGAAAGAAAGAAAGAAAGAAAGAAAAGAAAGAAAGAAAGACTAACTTGCATGATGTGAAGATTTCTACAGAAGAGTTGGTTTATACTTGTAGAAAGACAGAACGCTGTACGGAAATCATTTTCCTTAAAATGCACCACAAACTATATCCCAAAATTGAAATGGAGCAATATCCCGTAACAAACCCTTGGCACGAGACGAGGGCACTGTATGGCGACAAAAAATAAATAAAAATACCCGGAAGAAAATAATATTCAGCAATTATGCTGATTTCGCTGGCTAGTATATTGTCTTCATCATCACGAAATCAGCACTATACTTACACCCCATTCTCGTATCGTCGAATCGGGGTTTACATTGGCATATGATTGTTGTTTTTTTGTGTGTTTTTTTTTTTTTGTTTTTCATTTCTGCTCAAAAATACAAATTGAGGGTGTTCGTTATAACCATCGAGGCGGTTCTAAAGATTATTTGAACAGAAAGCTGAACAATATCAGAAATTTTGCCTGAAAATTTTCAATTTTGGTGTTGAAATTATTAATTTGAATAGACAAGTTTTCGTAATTGAAACGACTAAACAAAAATAAATAAAAAGTCCGGGCAACAAATGTGATTGTAATAACGACAAGGGTTGGGGGCGGGGGGGGGTAACAAAGGGTAAACAATACAGTCGAACTTCAATGGCTCGAACACCTTTGGGACCTCGAAAATCTGTTCGAGACTGGGGAAGTTCGAGCCACTGAGGTTTCTGTCAGGAGGTATAAGGAGGTACCTTAAGACATCTTTTCGGTGTCATATAATGAAAACCTATGCTGTGTGTACTCATTAGAATCGCCTCATCGAGGCGATTCTAATGAGTACACACAGCATACATTTGCAAGATAAAAGACTAAAATCTCCTTAATTATCCCCCACTATTTCTTATGTAGAGGATTTCGCTAGGGGCTCAAGAATGGGTTCGACGCAACCATGGTAAACGAGCCATCGGTGTTCGAGCCATCGGAGTTCTACTGTACTTAATATACATTGTGGGTACTCGTCAGTACCACTCGTCAGTACCACCCTGTAGTAGCCGTGAGGTGGATGCAGTTTTAACGACCACCCATTACGAAAACACGCCTATTCAAATACATTGTAAATTTTACCGCCTAAAGATGAACATTTTCAGATAAAAAAAAAGTGCGATTTTTTTCTTATCTCTGCTCAAAATATAGATTGAGGGTACACGTTAGAACCGCCTCATCGAGGCGGTTCTAACGAGTACCCACAATCTATATTTTAGAGCAGAAATAAGAAAAATAAGGTTTACACATGTAAACACCCTATGTAAACCCCAGTAAAAGTCGGGTTCAACGGTGGTGGGGGGGGGGTCAGAAATATGTAGGCGTGTTTTCTTGATGCCCACGATTTATGTTGATGTGAATAAAAATAATAAATTGTTTAAAATGTCAGTTTGATGCCACGAAAGTATGTTAAGTGTCACACTGGTGTGTAACCAAAATTTGATTTAAAAACTGGCAAAAACATCATGAGCCCAATTTAAATTAAGTCATTTGGGGATCTCGATTGCTTGCTAAGCACGTGATCTTACCTATAGGAGAAGTAGTAGCTGAAACTTGATGATGAGTGGTGGCAGCGCCCTGAGCCCCGTTTAGGCTCAGGAACACCAACCAAGCCACCGATAGAATCCGTAACATGTCTTGTAAGTTCTTTCTGCCCTTTCCGACCCGATTGCCCTTAAATATTCCTCCAGCTGACGATCCCTTTATGTCACCATATAACAAAGGAACTGCGTGTAGAAAACGAGTTGCGTTCAAGCTGTTTACAATGTGGCGCCGGGCGATCTCTGTTTATATACGGTTCCGGCAGTTTGTAAAACATGTCTGATGACACGTAAGGTGAAAAGATAAACTTTCAGGGGCGGCAAAGTCTCCTAAACAATGAGGGGTCTACATTTAAAGGAAAGAATTTGCTTAGGAGTAAATATTTTCCTTTAAATGATGACCACGTTTTAGAGGAGGTACATTTTGAAAAAAAAAAATAATAAAAAAGGCATTTAATGATCCAGTGCAAACAGGATTTGCTTGTACAACAACTGTCTCCCTTGCAATATGACGCACAAAATGCTAGGTGCATTCCTTCACCTTTAATATGCAGATATGGTATGACCCAAATAAAAGCCACTGACCGATTGAACACGGTGCAAGGCAATGACATGCCTCTAAGATTGTGAGCTGAAGTTTACTTTATGCTTTCTGCCATAGTATACACACTGGAACGACTATAAGAAAGTAAGAAAGCACTTAAACGTATTGCATAGGCATGTTAGTGCCAAAAGCAAGTTGCATAATTATGAAAGCCACAACATAATTAATTGAATGTACGTTTTCAGGGGAGGGCAATATAACTTTGTGCTTTTAATTTCTTTTTGGTTTTGTCTTGTTTTGTTTTGTTTTACGGCCCTTTGACTTTTTCTTGCCGAGTCTCGAACCAACACAGCGGTGAGAGATCTATTGACTACGAGGCATCGCTAACCACTAGGCCACAGGGGTTGATGGGTGTGTGTGTATGTGTGTGTGTTGTGGGGTGGGGGGGGGGGGCTTGTCTGTGTGTTACTTGCACAGAAAGGAGATTCCTGTTCTTACACGGTGGTTTGGAATCCGGTAAGAAAACAGTACAATATGTTATCTTTTTAACTATTTCTCCATGCCAGAGAAAATGATGTCAGTCTTTAACTGTGCCAGATTCGAAATAAGAGATATGATATACTTTCCGTGACCTGTCGATCCTTATCCTATCCCAGATTACATCTACAAGCATGTACTTGCAACTTTTTCGTAGACTGGTTCCGCATAAATGGAAACATTGCATAATATTAACAAAACACACCTGTATGACATAGTACATTTTTTCATACCGCACATCTCGAAAACACACCTACAGTCAAACTTCGATGTCTCGAACCCCTTTTTGGACTATGAAATTTTATTCGAGACAGCGGTAGTTCGAGCCACTGAAGGTTACTGCCAAGAGGCATAACGAGATACTTTTGGACATCTTTCGATGTTATAAAATGAAAATGTTTGCTGTGTGTACTCATTAGAATCGCCTCACCGAGGTGATTCTAATGAGTACACATAGCATACATATGTAATATAAAAGACTAAAATCTCCTTAATCATCCCCCACCATTTCGTATCTTGAGGATTTCCCTAGGGACTCAAGTATGAGTTCGACACAACCATGGTAAACGAGCCATCGGTGTTCGAGCCATCGAAGATCTACTGTATATAATTCTGACCCCCTTGAACCACATTTTTATATAGTAACACTGGGTTTACGGGGGTAAACCTTATTTTTCTTATTTCGGCTCTAAAATAAAGACTGTGGGTACTCGCTAGAACCGCCTCGATGAGGCGGTTCTAACGAGTACCCACACTCTATATTTTGAGCAGAAATAAGAAAAATATCACAATTTTTCATCCAAAAATTTTCGTTTTTTCGGCGGTAACATTTACTATGTATTTGTATAGGCTTGTTTTCCTAATGAAAAGGTATTTTTTATTACAATTTGTGATATTTTCTCTTATTTATACTCCAAACATAGGTTTTGGGAGCTCGTTAGAACCACCTCTTTGAGGCGGTCTAGTAAGTACCCATGACCTATATCTTTGAGAAGAAATAAGAAAAACCCTACTTATCCCGTATCCAAAGTTTTCTCCATATAAACAGGGGTTTATGGGGCTGTTCACTTCATGGACTTGTTTAAGTGAATTCTCCGTAGAACGCAATGATACTTGTGCATTGTATTTCTTTTGAGGCCTTAAACCGGAGTCTGCGACATTTTTATTTTTGTTTTATGTGGACATAGCATGTTAGCGGCTTCTACATATACATTTGAACTATCATGCCACTCTTTTTTTTTTTTTTTTCTTCTTTTTTGTCTGTTCAACAAGATTATCAAGATTATTTCACTTATATCGAGCCGGTCGTTAATCAGAGCTAGCGGTGATAGACCTAATGAGTCAGCGCTCTTATATATCCACTAGGCCACGGAGGCCCGTTCATTCCGATTGATGGGAAAAAGTACATGTATATGAATCTCTCGTCCGTGTGCATTCGATTAAGTCGTATTAGGAAAACATGCCTATTTTTCCCGTCCTAAACTGAAAATAAAACTTCTGACATTTTTATATTTCTGCTCAAGACATAGATTTTTTTTAGCTCACATGGTGAACTATTGTGATCAGTGAATGTTCGTCGCCCGTCATGCGTTGTATGTCGTCCGTCGTGCGTCGTCAACAATTTGATTTAAATGCAAACTCCTCCTAACTCCTTGGGCCGTTTTGATTCAAACTTCACTTTGCAAGAAACATTTACTGAGTTCGATAGAATAAAACTCCAATCGAACTGGCTAATTAAGTACTTGAGTTTATTGGAATGAGTCAAAATCAGTAACTGAGCTAGATATAAGTACAGGATCTATTAATGTTGCTGTTTGATTGGTTACTCTAGTTGGCTCTTGAATAACATTTCTCAAATCGATTAACAGTATTAAGCTGTGTAAATGGTTGTTATAAACGTTAAATAAATTCTCATTAAGATCACCAACTATAATTAAATTACTACAACTATCAAGCGCATTTTCAATTGAAACGTTAAGTTCATCCCAAAGCTGAACTTGGGTGTTGGGTGGTCTGTAAATGTTACATAGTATGAGTGATGAATCCTTAAACTTTATTTCTGTCCAAATCGATGGAATAGAAATGTGTTCGAATTCTGGGCGTCGTTTACAAAGCAGATTTATGGAGATATATACAAGCAGTCCCCCTGAATGAGCAGTATTTTCAATCATATAACGATCATTAAAACCCTCAAGTTTTAGAATGTCGGTTGGAATGTCATTAGTCAGATGAGTTTCAGTGAAGCACAAGATATCAAAATCCAAACAGTTTTCCTTTATAAAATCTAATTTGTTACGAATACTTCTTATGTTTATATGAAAAATAGACAAACTGGACTGGTTCGAATCGGTTACGTAAAGAGAGAAAAATGGTCCTGAGTTTTCTTCAACATCACCAGACAAAATAATACGTAGTAAAACCATTATAGTCGTCGAATAAAAATCTAACAGAATAATAGAAAATAAGTATGTTATCCCATAAAGAGCATGTTCTGAGGAACATTTCAAGATATTAAGATAGTAGTGCAGAAGACTGTAACGGTCAATCCTATATGGTGTCGACAGAGAATGACCTGTAGTTTTGTATAGAAATGTCCAATGCTTGCGCGCCATGCATTACCTGTCCGGATATAAAAGTGATCCTGAAAAACAGGTGCACATGCAGAGGGTTTGAAATAAGTATAAAAACGAGAGGTTTCCAAATAGAACTCTATTATACGTATCCAGTTTGGTAGCTAAATGACAGAAAAGAACAAAACGATAAAGGGAAGTAAGCGGCAAAAGAATACAGAGCATTGGATTATGTACAAAATATAAATCCTCAAGGGAATACTTAATGAAGTATGTTCAGGATTTCAACACCCTTGCATATAAACAATCGATTGACAATAGCATTTGAAAATAAATTAAGTAAGAGAAGCTTTGGTGATTATACGTAAAATTCACAACTAAGACATCCAAAAATATATTCCACTAACTTCTTAATACTAAATTCAGAGTACCAAAGCAAGTATTTATATAAGTCAGGAGTAGATTTTCCTTCTAGGGGAGATGTTTTATTTTCGGGTGTCTCAGTGGCTTAACTACACCGTATAGTACTTAGCCTTAAGCGGACACCTCAAATTATATTCTAGACTGTCCATCACTAGTAATTGTTTCAGTGTGCAAACAACAGTTGTATATCTATATAAAATGGAAGCTATGCCTACATAAAAGTCGCTCTTGCATGTAGAAGAGCTAATATATATTATAATTACAATAATTGTTTACAAATCTATCACCACATATCAGTCTTTTTTATTTGGGGAGTGGGGTGAACGGGCCTTTCAAGACCACGTGATCCGTGCGATGCTCGGACCACGGCGGTGAGAGAGCTTATATGAGTCCATACATAAACATTCCCGGCAAGCACACATCCCTGAAGCGACCCTGACTCGACTTTGACTCAACGTCATGGCGTAGAATCAACGTCGACCCAGCACCTCCTGAGGGCCTTGCGCCTAATGTGTTTAGTCAGCGTGCGTTCACCTAGAAGTGGACTGAGCTAATCCAATAATAATAATAATAATAATAATAATAATAATAATAATATTTATAATAATAATAATAATAATAATAATAATAATAATAATAATAATAATATAATAATAATAATAGATAAAGAGACAATAAATGCAAATTGTAATTGAGCCGGGGGACAGCATTTCCTACAATTTACATCTGCGCTCAGCGAAGAACCAGAGCAGTCTGCGCATCCATATAGTTTGACAAGAGACTTCTCTTGCTGCATGAAGGAGCACTGGGTCTTTAACTATCCTTAGAGCGCACAACGAAGACTCTGATCAGACTGCGCAGTCTGATCTGAGTCTTCGTTGGGCGCCCATGTCTTATTGTACGTTTTGTCATGCGCTGGCTCAATTTATATTTAGTGCTCTTAATGCAGTCAAGTAAATCTACATTTTCGACGTAGTTTTTGGGTCGATCGTTTACTAAATGGCAAAACGGAATTCATGCAGTTGTCCACGTGACCATAACTGATTTAGGAAAACAAATAGTAATAGAACTTGAAACGTTGCGCTATTTTTATCGATGCAACATTTAGGTCAGTGCTATCTATAGAGTCTTGACAGGTGGGTTATTCCCAGATCAGACGCCGCGGAATGTGGCGTCTGCTCAGCAGGTTGCACATGGATTACACTGTTTGCTTAAATAGTGGCATTTGAGGGTTAAACGAAATAGTATAAGAATGCCGGGTTGCTCACGTAATGAAAGAAAAACAATACACGCTGTCACGTGACGTCTTCGGAACATTCCATTCATAAAACTGTTACACAAATGTATACTAGGTCGAGTAAAATTAGACTTTTCGCACTTCCTTTAGAACCCTGAAATGTTTAAGAGCAAAATGAGTAGCCCAGACTTTATAGATGGTACCGTTATTAGACATACAGCGTAGACCCAGGTCGGATAGACATCCCATTGCTTCTGATCAGGGTCGGCACTGTTCGCCATATGTATGTAGCAACAGTTCTTAACATGATTCAGGCCCGTACGCAGACTCTGAAAAGGGGAAGGTTGAGGGTGTGAATTTCAGGTATGTTGCAGAGTGTAAAAACTGCAAGAATCTGACATAATTTCCAAAAGTGGGGAGGGGCTGCGTTTTCACCCTCCCAACTGTGTGTGGGCCTGCATCAACAGGTAAAATTAAACATATCACTGAAGGGGCTCTGTTACACATCACTGTTATTCAGGAGCTGGAATGCAGTAGTGGGACTGAGCGAGGAGAAAAGAGAGAGGAGAACTGTGACAAACATTGTAGATGCTGAGCAGAAGCCATCGATGGATCTACACTGTTTGCAGCTGGATAAATTGTTGAACATGTATTTTTTTTTCAGAACAGATTGTGTTGCATAATCAATGAAATACTCTAAATTCAGAAAGATGAACCAATATACGCGTGTACAGAAGGGAAACACAAATGACAAGTACATGTAAATAATTTGACGGAAAATGCTACCATACTTTTTTTTCAGATAATTTTTTTCTTATAATGAAGCATTTTAACGGGTATCCACAGTCTTCATTATAAAGCGGAGGATATGTTGCTTGCTATTTTCCGCGTGACTATCACTGACCATTTGATTGCCGCTGTACTTTGATTTCATCTGCCCTGCTATACTAATAGTGCACCGCAGAATGGGATACGAATATAAGATAAACAGAGTGAGAAATATAGCTGTACCCAATGTATATGCCGTATATATTCGTATCTGCTGTGCAAGAACTTTGTTTCTTTTTCTGATCCAGTTGCTCAAAGCATCGTTAGCTTAACGAACTAGTTAGTGGTCAAATTGTTAACTGTTCTAGCGAGTACAATAACATAAGAATCTTATATGGGTGTGAGGGGTGGATTGAAAAATCCGTCCCGAGGGACACTGTCCGGCATCACGAGGCTTGCCGAGTGATGCCGGACAGTGATCCCGAGGAACGGATTTTTCCAACCCTCACACCCATATTGGATTCTTTTTCTTGCGAATTTTTAATGTACTGCTGTCACTTCGGTTACCGACGTCCGCCATTTTGTGATGAAACAACAGGAATGTTTAGTGACGTCACGCATGACGACGCCGCACATGAGGTTGTAATCAACCAGTGTATTTATCAAACACGCGGTTGTATTCGATTTGGGGTCGGAACACCAGGGTCAGAACATAAATTTCTACCCCAGGGTCTGGTGTGCAAGAACAAATATTCTGATATGCTTTGCTGAAAAATTGTGAGTAGCGTTTGCATATTCACATGTTTCAGAAAAAAAGAACTTTATTTGCCATATTAAATAAATTTAGTTTTAACGATTTTTTAACTAACGATGTTGTTAGTTATCTACAACTTGTCCCAGAAAACTAACTTTGCGGTGGTTGTAAATCTCTCCACACTGAGGGTAGTAACGCGTGTCTATCACAATCTATGATTTTAATCCTTATGATGCCAAGAAACAAGAAAAGATATGACAAAAAGTGCCATATTAAGTGACTCGAATGTGATTGTATTGTACTAGATTCTGAAAAGAAACAGGCAATGATATCTTATTATTAAACCGTTCCGTTAAAAACTAAACTACAATTATCAAACCGTGTCGGCATGAACACTGAATTTGCAGTACCAGTTGCCTTATAGAGGATCTTACATGAGTGCTCATGTATTATTGAATTTATTAAACGAGTTGAGGAAAAGGGATAAAATGCGAGGCTTTGCCGAGCATTTTATCCCTTTTCCTCAACGAGTTTAAAAAATTTAATAATACATGGGCACGAATGCAAGATTCTATTTATCATATGACCTTTTAAACGCATTTTATTCACGATTGTTTACAAAAATGTCAACATTTCGCCGTAAGTAAACGCGACGTCGTTTGTAACGTTACGGGACGTATCTAGCTAATTTGTATATTTAATCCACTAGTGGATTATCGAAAATAATACATGACGTTACTGCACTCTCAGACGCGACGTCATATGATAAAACAGTTTATTGAATGTCTTGTCACTGTGTTGAATTTAACAGTGTAACAGTGTTGAATTCGACAATGAGTGATCAGTGAGCACAGCCTTAGGAATACGACAAACCGACAAACACAATCAGCAAAGAGATTAGTCTTCTATTTACTTAGCACCCTCTTTTCAATACCAAGAACATTACGAGTCCATGGATGCCGTACATTATTATCATTATTTTTATTATTATAATTATTATTATTATCATCTGTATCATTGTTTTCTATTTTTATCATTATTATTATTATGATTATTATTTAATGGACTTTCATCAAGTGGTTATTCAATTTTTTTAACACATAAAAATAAATGATAATTATAATAATAGTAACAATCATATTACTTGTTGTAGAAATAGCAACTGAAGTAATAGTGGAAGTTGTAGTAAGTATAATATTATATATTGAAATTATTATTATCATTATTTTTGTAGTAGAAGTAATAGTAGTAGTTGTTGTAGTTGTTGTTGTTGTTGTTGAAGAAGAAGAAGAAGTAGTAGTGGTAAAAGTAGTAGTGGTAGTAGTAGTAGTAGTAGTAGTAAGTGACGCATTGTTTGTTTGATTTGAGATTTAACGAGCCAGTCTAGCCCCCATCGGGGCTTGAAGATAGATGGGCTGCATGATGCTTCCACGCAGAGCTGAAACCGACCCGCACATGAGTACTGGTAAACCGCTAAGGGGATCTAAGCCTACCCAGGCAATGCAGTGCGAGTCGGCCCGTTCATATTGGTTTCATTGGGTGGCAGGGCTTGAGAAGTAATTTCATCTCAATGTCGGGTAAAAGTCCCACAAAATTGGAAGCAACGTCTCAAAAATGACCTTTAAAGTGTTGACGGGGACATTAATCCTCAAGTCAAATAAATCAAACAAAAACGAGCCAGTCTCGAACGACAGCGGTGAGAAACCTAATGGGTAAGAGTGAGCGCTCTTAGCCACTTGCCCAAGGAGGCCCGTTCACGTTTTTGCTTGGGGAAAAATAATTAAACTAAGGTATATCTTTATTAACCATACCTTGCTCTATATAAAGCTGAGTTTTTTCATTTCGCTGACTTGGTACATGAAACAACAAGATACGTTTGTGAAACACTGCTGCCCCCGGACAGCGCATGTGAAATATGAATGTCCTATCACTAACCAACCAAAAGGTTGGTAAATGTTCATGTTTTTAAAAAGTAGCTCAAGGTCACAAGGTCAAAAATTATGGTATCACTGGAAAGGACTTTGACAAGGAATACACATGAAGTAGAAAAACATAATCACATACCAGTCGAAAGGTAAAACCAATGTTAAAGTCTTGACCTATAACTTACCAATCGAAAGTTATAGCCAAGTTAAAAGTAGGTCAAACGTCAAGGTCAAACATTCAAACATCATGGCATCACCGTAAAGGTCTTGTGAGAAGGAATGCACATGTAAAATATGAAAGTCCTATCAGTTACAAATCGAAAGTTATTGCCAATATTAAAGTTTTCAAAAAGTAGGTTCAAACGTCAAGGTCGAGATCGCAATCTCAAGCATTTTACAACCACTTTAAAGATCTTCCGACATGGAACAAACAAGTAAAATACAAAAGCCCTATCACTAACCAATCAAAAGTTATCACCAACGTTAATTTTATAAAGGAGGTCAAACGTATAGGTCAAGGTCAAAGGTCAAAAATTATTGTGAAAGATCGTATGACATGAAAAGCACATGTGAAATATGAAAGCCCTATTTCTTACCAGTCGAAAGTTATAGCCAATGTTAAAGCTTTTAAATCGAAGCTCAAACATCAAGGTCAAGGCCACGAGGTCGAAAATTATGGTAACACTGTAAAGGCCTTGTGACATGGAATGCATATGTGAAAGATGAACCAATCAAAGTTTATGGCTGATGTTAAAGTTTTTTTAAAAAAACGGTAAAACGTTATGGTCAAGGTGACAATGTCAAAAATTATGGTACCTCATTTCATTGATTATGCAACACAATCTGTTCTGAAAAAAAAATACATGTTCAACAATTTATCCAGCTGCAAACAGTGTAGATCCATCGATGGCTTCTGCTCAGCATCTACAATGTTTGTCACAGTTTCTCCTCTCTCTTTTCTCCTCGCTCAGTCCCACTACTGCATTCCAGCTCCTGAATAACAGTGATGTGTAACAGAGCCCCTTCAGTGATATGTTTAAACAAAAAAAGTTAATTTTACCTGTTGATGCAGGCCCACACACAGTTGGGAGGGTGCAAACGCAGCCCCTCCCCACTTTTGGAAATTATCTCAGATTCTTGCAGTTTTTACACTCTGCAACATACCTGAAATTCACACCCTCAACCTGCCCCTTTTCAGAGTCTGCGTACGGGCCTGAATCATGTTAAAAACTGTTGCTACATACATATGGCGAACAGTGCCGACCCTGATCAGAAGCAATGGGATGTCTATCCGACCTGGGTCTACGCTGTATGTCTAATAACGGTACCATCTATAAAGTCTGGGCTACTCATTTTGCTCTTAAACATTTCAGGGTTCTAAAGGAAGTGCGAAAAGTCTAATTTTACTCGACCTAGTATACATTTGTGTAACAGTTTTATGAATGGAATGCACACGTGAAATATGAAATCCCTATCACATACCAACCGAAAGTTATTGCCAATGTTAAAGGTTTAGAAAAGTAGATCAAACATCAAGGTAAATGTCACGCGGTCAAAAATATGGTTAAAGTTTTTAAAAAATAGGTCAAACGTTAGGGTCAAGGTCATGAGGTCACAAAGTATTGCACAATTGGAAAGGTCTTATGACAATGAATTCACATGTAAAATATGAAAGCCATAGCAATTACCATTCAAAAGGTATGCTCAAATGTTGAAGTTTTGCGGATATACAGACAAACAGACCTAAAACTATATGCCCCCGAATCTTTAATTCCGGTTGGTGTGGGGTTGGGGGTTGGGGGGCAAGGGGTTCGGAGGGGTGCATAATAAAATCGGAGTACTACTTGTCGGGGTCAGTTACATTCAGCACCGATTAATTTTATTCTTTTTATTCTCTTTATTTGCAAGTCTTTTATTAAAAGGTTGTTGCCACAACCCACATATGACAAACAATCCCTTTAAATATTTTCATAAAAACACCACGGAACTAAAAGGTATGGGGTGGCCATGTTTTCTGGCTAGTTTCGGTCAGTTTTGCCTCATCAGTGGCCCTAAAATATTTTTAAAATTCCACAGTGGAATCAATGATCCCAAAGAAAAGAAAATACAACCCAAACTATGATTAAGAGCAGGGCGACGTTTTTTGGCCGCCATACAGTTCCTTAACACCAGCTGAAGAGACGTTAGCTATGTTATATAAAAGGGATATCCTTTAGATGAATTGAACAGACCACGAAATTTAAAGGTATAAAGCATACATGTCTTTTGGACCAGACTTGCTAGTTTCGGCCAATAAGGACTCATTAGCGACCCTCAAATCTTTTCAAAATTCCCCGAATGGATTCATGATCCGAAAGGACAAGAAAATATAGACTACACTATGATGTAGGACAGGGAGACTTTTACGGCCGCCACACATTTTTTAACACCAGCTGTAGTGACGATAGATATATTATAGAAAAGGAATATCCCCTTTGGATGAATAGAATACACCACGGGCAAAAGGTTCTGGTCCAGACTAGCTAGTTTCGGCCCATTAGCCTCATCAGTGACACTCAAATGTTTTCAAAATTCAACAAATGAATCAACCATCCCAAAGGACAAGTAAATACATTATGGTGAAGGACATGGATACTTTTCTCGACCGCCATACATGCTTTAGTGACTTTAAATATGTTCTATAAAAATCTTATTAGCGTATGACATTTGTACTTGATTTGAAGGTTCAAGTGTTGACTGAAGCTCTGTTGAACTATTCAAGATCTCACTGCTTACGTCCTATATTAATAGCTTTAGAGCACATTTTGTGTGTGTGTGTGTGGGGGGGGGGGGGGGGCTGAAGATTAACAATTGTGCCCCATTTTCAGTGACTGAAAAAAAATCCTCTACAGATTCTCCAGTTTGTAAGGGGAAACATCGCGAAAACACTCCTATATAATTCTGACCCCTTGAACCCCACTTTTATAAAGTAAAACTGGGGTTTGCAGGGCTAAACAATATTTTTATTATTTCCGCTTTAAAATATAGATTGTGGGTGCACGTTAGAACCGCCTCATCGAGGCGGTTCTAACATATAGATTGTGGGTACACATTAGAACCGCACCGATGAGGCGGTTCTAACGTCCACCCACAATCTATACATGTATTTTGAGCAGATACGAAAAATATCCCAATTTTTCATCTTAAAATTTTCATTTTTACGGCGGTAAAATTTACAATGTATTTATATAGGCGTGTTTTCGTTATGGTAAACATTTTGAGTGCTACTCCTAAGTAAGTGCAATAGGACTGATAAAGTAGTTTTTATATATTATACTTGGGATCGGTCCATTTTTGATTATCTAGATGTCACGTTTGCTTTGATTGTCATAAGTTATACATTTTACAACCAGAGCGCAAATGGCCCCGAACTGCTCACCCGAGAGATTATTTGTTTGTTTGTTTGATTTGAAGTTTAACGTCCCCGTCAACACTATAAGGGTCATTTTGGAGACGTTGCTTCCAATTTTGTGGGACTTTTACCCGACATTGAGATGAAATGACATCTCAAGCCCTGTCGCCCAATTAAACCAATACGGTTTATTAGCATGGACGGTCCGCCTCCCACTACAGTTCCTGGACAGGCTTAGATCCTCTAAGCGGTTTACCAGTACTAGTGTGCGGGCCAGATTCAGCTCTGCGTGGAAGCATCATGCAGCCCATATATTTCTTCAAGCCCCTATGGGCGGGGGCCGACCCGAGAGATTAGTGTTTATGGGGTCATTTGGTTTCTGAAAAGAAACTTTTTGATGGATTATTGCTATGGCAGCCAGCCATCCTTGTCATGTGACCGAATTCATTTGAGCAAAATAGAAATGAAGGCAATGATCAGGAGTCGACCTCACCGCCTACCAGAGACACCAAGAAACAGAAACATTAATCAACTAGACCCTAATGGAAACATGACTAGCGAAAAGAACAAAAGAACAGCTTGTTTCCCACAAAAAGGTCAATTGGCTATCCCAAACAAAATGATATAAGCAATACTACACACTCAAAGACAAACAATAACAAAAGAACCTCCTTCGAACGGTCAGTGAAAAGAATTTCATTGGGGGAGGGGGGTGGTTAAATCGATTTTACGCGGCCGCAATCCTCGTTCTTGATTCCGTCGCGATTTAGACAAATAATTTGTTCCGTCCGCATGAAGGCTTCCTCACTCACCAGTGCAACATCTCCAAGAATACAAAAATCAAACAACCATAGAGATTAAACAACGGTGAGGACTCGACGGCAACAAAGCACTGAAATGCTGGAGCAAAAGAAAACCAACAGTCCGATGCGCCCAACAACAGACAGAGCATCAGATACCAACCAACATTACATAAGTAAATAAAAATCAAAAATGAGTTCCTTTAAGAGCAATGAAAACATTCATAAGAAAGAAGATGGGTCGTACTACGTAGTTTCGGCTAATAAAGCCTCATCAGTGACCCTGTAATGATCCGGCAAAGAAAGCCAGAGGAAACATACTGTAATTTTGCGAATTTCGAATAGGCAGTCGATTCAAAGACTGATATAAATCAAAATGTGGTCCAAATAATTAAAAACCTGTCTAGAATATGAGTCTAAACTAATAATTTATTTCTGATTGCTCAGAATATCCACGCTGATCTCAAAGGACCAAAAGTAAAATATAAACTGCAAGCCTTTACGCCAGAACCGTCATAGAATCTGAGGCCTGACCCACCGGCGTGCAATTAATCCTTCGTTCCTCCCCCATCCCATCAAGACTTTAAATGAAATTTGGCTTAAACTTGCCCACCTGTTTTTGTGTGTGTTTTTTGTTGTTTTTTTTTTTTTGTTGTTTTTTGTTTTTTCTGTTATTGTTTTTTTGTTTTTTTGTTTTTTTTTTTCTTTTTTTTCTTAAAACAATAATAAAAAAAAAAAATCGATATCTGAGTGATCCTGGACAAAGGTCAATGTGAACTCTGGTTCTCATTTTGTTGGTTCGAGTAGAGAAGATATTTGAAAGTTGTGTTACCATATATAAGCATCTTAGTCACGTGACCCGGCCCAATAGAACATGTGAAATTTTATTTCAAATTACCAAGTGGTTTAAGTAATAAGTTTTGATTTTGATATCTGAGTTACCATGGTTCAATGTCAATGAGCGGCCTTGACCTTTGATACTTATGTAGCGTCATTTATTCATTTACTATATATAAATTAAATAGAAGTGAAGGCAATGATCAGGAATCGATACAATTAACTCACAACTCCCACCAGAGACAGCAAAGGGAAAGAAACACAAACATGAAACCAAAAAAATCCTAATGGAAACATCAATGGCGGAAAGCCAAAAGGACAGTTACTTTCCCACAAAATGGCCAATTGGCTATCCAAAACAAAATAATATAAGCAATACAAACACTCAAAGACAAAACATAACAAAAAAAAAAAAAAACCGCGACAGAAGAACCGCCTTCGAACGGTCCGTGAAACGGCTTAAATCGATCTCCATGGCCACAATCCTCGCCCTTATTTCCGTCGCGATTTAGACAAATAATTTGTTCAGTCCTCATGAAGGCATCCTTACTAATCAGGGCAACATCTCCGTGAACAAACAAAAAAAAAGCAAAAATAATAAAAAAAAACATCAAAAAAACACAGAGATGATCCAACGGTGATGACTCGACAGCAAAGTTCACAACCAACATTAGTTTCCGAAAAAATAACAATTTCCACGTTTTTGCCATACAAAACATACGTGACCAAATCTGATCTTGACGTGAACTGAGTCAAGGACAAACCAGAGTCATCATTTGAACAAATTATGATGATCTTGAGACTTGAGTCCCCAGGGCTACATATCAAGTTTTAAGGTAACCGGCCCATTGGTGTTGGAAAGAAAGTTTTTGAAGTACTTTACCAGATATGGGCAAGGCGGCCATATTGATCATGTGACCAAACTCACGTATTTACTTTCATTTTTTTCCTAAAAGCTTCATAGGATATTTTGCTACAACTGGCCCAGTTTCCAGTCGAGAAAAAACGAGTTTTAATTTTCATATCCGAATGACCTTCGGCCAAGTTCAAGGACTGACCTTGACCTTGAATTATCATGTAGTTTCATTTACTCCTTTTGGTAATTGCATCTACAGTCGAACTTCAATGGCTCGAACACCTTTGGGACCTCGAAAATCTGTTCGAGACAGGGGTAGTTCGAGCCACTGAGGGCTACTGCCAGGAGGCATAACGATATACTTTTAGACATCTTTTCGGTGTTCTATAATGAAAATGTATGTTGTGTGTACTCATTAGAATCGCCTCATCGAGGCGATTCTAATGAGTACACACAGCATACATTTGCAAGATAAAAAACTAAAATCTCCTTAATTATCCCCCACTATTTCTTATGTAGAGAATTTCGCTAAGGGCTCAAGAATGGGTTCGACACATCCATGGTAAACGAGCCATCGGTGTTCGGGCCATCGAAGTTCTACTGTATCAGCATTCAGATTTCAGGCTGCAACAGTTTGTAAAAACAAAATAAATAAATAATTAAAAAATACTATTTTTACTTTTCCCATTAAAAATCCTATGCGACCAAATCGAAGACTTTGGTCTAAAATAAAAGAGGTAATCCAGGGTCTAGCATTTGAGCAGACTATGATGGGCTCGAGGCCCAAAAGCTACATACCAAGTTTCGTGACAGTCAGCACACTGGTTCTGAAGAAGAAGAAGAAGAAGAAGAAGAAGAAGAAGATTTTGAAGAGGTTTTACCATATATGGGCATGACGGTCATCTTGGTAGTGTGACCTGGTCACCGCGAACAAACCATCACGTGAACAAGTCCGTGAAATGAACATCCCCCTAAACCCCACTTTATATACAGAAAACTGGGGTTTAATGGGGTATGCCATATTTTTCTTATTTCTGCTCCAAGACATAGGTTGTGGGTACTCGTTGGAACCGCCTCAATGAGGCGGTTCTAACGAGCACCAACAACCTATGTTTGAAGTATAAATAAGAAAAATAACACGGATTTTTTATAAAAAAGTAGCCATTTTGGAGGTGTGAAAAATGCACTATGCTGCACGGATGTGTTATAGTAATGGTTCGTTATCCCATCTCATGGATGCTCCGTTTGAGTTTTGACTTCAATCGGCCCAGTGATTTCAGAGGAGATATTTAAAACTGTTGACAGACGGACAAAACACGAGAATTACCATACTGTCAGCTCACATACGAGTATGTTCCTACGGCTGAGGTGAACTAAAATGCATGTACTCTAAGCAAACAGTGACGTCGCATTCTGCAGCGTCTAAATTGGTTCTTCTATGTTTGCCAATGTCACATTTTAGGACCCAATGCATATTTTGCTTAAGAATAAATAATCGTCATTGTCCAGTTATCAGAGATCTGTAGAATAAGTGCAAATGCACTATCTGAAACTCTGATGTCCTGGTTGTGAAATTAGTTTAAAGAAGATAGAAATCTTATCGTTTGCTATATCTGAACCATACCATACGAAACTGTTATTGCCATACTGGCAAAGCAAAACTAATGTACAAATTTTCATATAATATTTCTCAGGACTATTTCAACTCAGAGGCATACAACGCAGCATGAACAATTCACAACTGAGGGATGCGGGCCTCAGGCCAACTAAAACACATGCATCGATAAGTAAAGCCCTTCTTTCTTCACTCACTCACTCACTCACTCACTCACTCACTCACTCAATCAATCAATCAATCATTCAATCGCTCGCTACGTCACTCACTCATCCAACCACTTACTCATCTACACACTCGCCCACCGACACGCCAACTGACCCACCGGACATGTACATATGTGTACATCTGAGAGAATGTGGGATTTTTTTGTGTTTTGCGCCGGAATCACCGATAATCTGATCATATGATCATTATCATAACATCTCTAACTTTCGGTCGATTGATAAATAGTCGATCGAATAAACCTTTTTTTTATAATTTATAATTTTTAGCTCACCTGAGCCAAAGGCTCAGGGGGAGCTACTGTGACCGGTCACCGTCCGTCGTCGTCGTCGTCCGTATGTCCGTCCACAATTTCTTTAAACAACATCTCCTTCTAAACTGCTGAACAGATTTTATCAAAAACTTGGCAGAAATGATCGTTTGGCGGTCCTCTTTAAAAGTTGTTCAATGAATTCCATTCCATGCAAAACTCTGGTTGCCATGGCAACGAAAAGGGAAATATAAGAAAAAAAAAGAAAATCACATTTTGTCTGAAGCCAGAAGGCCCAGATCTTTGATATTTTGGTACGACGTTTTATCTAGTGGACCTCTAACAAGATTGTTCAAATTATAGCACTGGGGCCAAAAATGGCCCCGCCCCGGGGCCCACTGGTTTTACATAGGCTTATATAGGGAAAGCCTTTGAAAATGTCCCTGTCTGAAACCAGAAGGCACAGATCTTTGATATTTGGTATGAAGCTTCATGTAGTTGATCTCTACCAAGATTGTTCAAATTACAGCCCTGGGGCCGAAAACGGCCCTGCCCCGGGACGCACTGGTTTTACAGAATGTATGTCAATCTCTTGCTATGTCACTCAATCGTCCAACCACTTACTCATCTATACACTCGCCCTACGACTCGACCACTGACTCACCGGCCGACCAACTTATACGTACATATGTTTACATGTGTTTTGTGTGTTTTGCGCCGATTTCCCCGATAATCGTGTGATCGTTATCATATCAGCACTTAGCTTGTATATCTAGCTTGCGGTCGATTGATAAATAGTCGATCAAGTAAACCGGGCTTTTTTTAGTTTTAGCTCACCTGAGACAAATGCTCAGGGGAAGCTATTGTGACCGGTCAACGTCCATCGTCGTCGTCGTCCGCCCATATGTCCGTCCACAATTTCTTTAAACAACATCTCCTCCTAAACCACTGAACAGATTTTAACCCAACTTGGCAGAACTAATCTTTTGGCTGTCCTTTCTTACAGTTGTTCAATGAATTCCATTGCACGCAGAACTCTGGTTGCCATTGCAACGAAAACGGGAATATAAGATATTTTTTTTTTTTTTCTGAAGTCAGAAGGCCCAGGTCATTCATATTTGGTACGAAGTTTTATCTAGTGGATCTCTATCAAGATTGTTCAAATCATAGCCCTGGGACAAAAAAAAATATCTGCTCCGGTACCCTCTGGTTTTACATGTACGTAAGTATATATAGGAAAAACCTTTAAAAACTTCTTGTTTGAAACCAGAAACCCTAGGTCTTTGATATTTTGTATGACGCTTTATTTAGTGGATATCTACCAAGATTGTTCAAATTATAGCCCTGGGGCCCACTGGTTATACATAGGCTTATATAGGGAAAACCGTTGAGAATGTTCTTGTCTGAAACCAGAAGGCATAGGTCTTTGATATTTGGTAGGAGGCTCCATGTAGTGGACCGCTACCAAGATTGTTCAAATTATAGCCCAGGGGCCAAAAATGGCCACGTCAAAGGCGTCACTCAGTTTAAACAATATTTTATTAACTTCTTATCAGTTACAAATATATAACAAGAATATAACATACAAGATAGATCAACCGGATTTTAAAACAAGCAAGGTTGCTTGCTTATACTAGTCATCTCCTGGCGTCACTTATTTTACATAGACACAGGTGATATAGGAAAAAACATAAAAATCTTCTTGTCTATTACTGAAAACCTGGATCTTTGACATTGACATTACGCAAACACGCCTATACAAATACATTGCCACCTTTATCGCCGAAAAAATGAATATTTTATGCTGAAAAATTGTGATATTTTTCTTATTTTTGCTCCAAATACAGATTGTGGGCACTTGTTAGAACCGCCTCATCGAGGCGGTTCTAACGAGTACCCACAATCTATATTTTAGAGCAGAAATAAGAAAAATAAGGTATACCCCTGGAAACCCTATTTATACCGTATAAAAGTGGGGTTCAAGGGGGTCAAAATTATATACGCCTGTTTTCGTGATAGTACATAGGTACATCTAGTAGGTCTCTACCGAGAATGTTCAATTTATAACCCTGTGGTTAAATTCTTGAGCATAAAATTTCTACAAAGTTTTAAAGCAATCTACCTTGTGAAACGTCAATATTAAGATTGTAAAACGTTTATCTCAGGTGAGCGACATAGGACAATCGTGGTCCTCTTGTTAGTCGATTGTTTGTCAATCGACCTAGAGTTACTAAGCAAAGTAGCTTTTCTTTGTTGATGTCCACGTTTCTACATGTATCACCGATTTGAAGGAAATCCATATGATACAGAATCTTATTATTGTGTTACGGACCACAGTTTCTCCCTTCAGTTATCTCCCTTGGTAAATTACCAGGTCTAAGAAAGCTGTTTTATTTAAAGACGGTCTGTAAATTAAAAGATTATCTTTAAATTTAAAGACTTTTAGTCTGTAGATTTAAAGAATTACACTACAGTGCACCAGAAATATTATGAAAATTATGAAACACGAAAACTTCGCATTCTCATACGAGGCCTCATTCTTCATCTCAGAAGCCTCAGTGGTGCAGTGGTTACGCTACTCGCCTTGTAAACCAGGGGTCGCAGGATCGATCCCGGGCTTCTCCAGACTTTCGGATGAGTCTTTAAACCGAGGTCCCGTCTCCGTATGACCTTAGGTGTTGGTGGGACGTAAAACCCAAACACTCACTCACTCACTCATTCTTCATCTCATTAAAACATAAAGCATTGCTGAAGACTGCATGTATTTGATTGTCTGTGAAAAACGTTTAATGAAAGAAATTAATTAAGAATTAAAACAACACAGTTCCTTCCCTTAGACCACAAATGCGGTGAAACACGGCAGAAAGGGAGGAAGTATCTGTCAAAGGTCGAACAAAAGATGAGTTTCGCACTGACATAATTTCCATTTCGGACATTTTACTGTTGTAGTCAGTCTGAAACTTTCATCAATTTTAGTTGCCCAAAATCTGTCTGTCGAAGCGAGTGGTCGGTATGTTGACAAAATGATAAAAGCGTTATATACATTCATTCCTTAGCTCGTTGTACATAATGAATCTTATTACAAATCTGTTTTTCTGAGAACTCTTCAATTATTGTTGAAGGAATTTATTAAAATAAAGACAGGGTTATTCTCTCCCTTCCGCTTATTCAAAAAGGGCAGTTGTCAGTTTCTGGCGAAAGAATGTGCACTGTACTGGTTAACCGCTTACGTAAAAGCCTGCCAAGGAAACCTGTGGGTAGGTATACTGACCGTCTCAAAAATGACCTAAAATAGTGTTGACTGGACAGTTAAACTCCAAAACAAACAAATGAACAAAAAAGTTTCTTGTCAAAAATCTAGAATTTCAGATTAACTTAAAATCATCTCAGATGCTCGTATTATCTCTGTCATGACTATCAGCTCCAATGAGCCCCGCCAAGCGAATTTGTGTCTTCGAGCATTCCGTCATGACAAACTTTAACTGCGCATGCCCAGCCATTCAGTGGGACCAGGGATATTGCTTTCTGTCTGAAGGTTCCTCTTTATTCACTGCTTGTATGAGCGAGAAGCGAAGGATCTGGCGAGACTGCGCGGATGCGCAGGCTCGCCTGAACCTTCGCTGCTCGCATAGGGGATAAGTACCAAAATCGCTTGACGGGGCCCAAATATCTTCTTCCTGTGTCGTATTCTTATCTACGTCTACTCTTGGCGGACTGATAAAATTGACATAGGTCCTGTTTGTGTTCTGAAAACCATCGTATTTTAAGTTTGGTATAGTTTTGTTTGTATTGGAGTTTAACGGTCCAGTCCACACTAGTTAGGTCATTCTGAGCCGGTCAGTTTTCCCTATCCATATTTTTCCTGGTAAGGCTTGTACGTAAGCGCTTAACCAGTACAGTGCACAATCTTTCGTCAGAAACTGACAACTGCCCTTCTTGATTCAGCGGAAGGGTGAGAATGACCGTATAGATTTAGGGTAGGCCTACTCGTTACAGTTCTAACGAGTACCAACAATCTATGATTTGAGAAGAAATGTAAAAAAATATTAGGTATTTTATCTAAAAAATTTCAGTTTTTGACGGTAAAATACTGAATGTATTTGAATAGGCGTATGTTCGTAACGCGGTCCAAGGTGGATAGTTATAGCATTATGAACACACGCCTAAACAAATACATTGTGACCTTTATCACCGAAAAAAAAATGAAAATTTTAAGATGAAAAAGGTTGATACTTTTCTTTTTTCTGCTCAAAAATAGATTGTTGGTACTCGTTAGAACCGCCTCATCGAGGCGGTTCTAACGAGTACCCACAATCTAAATTTTAGAGCAGAAATCAGAAAAATAAGGTTTACCCCTCAAAACCCCAGTTTTACTACACTCAGTGGCCATAAATGAGTTCCCAAAACTGTTTGACGGTGTGATGTGCGTAAATCTGTGACTACATTTCCAGATCAAATTACTTAAAAATAAAAGATCCATTGCATGCTGTGTTTACTAAACTCCGTTCAGAAAATCTGAATCATCGATTTTTTCGATTTAATACTCATTTTAGCCCATACATCACTATGGGAAAGTTTTAGACCTCACCCTCCGCCGATTTCTCCAGCAAGTCGTATGCTTCTGTGATAGCCAGGAAAGTCTGTGATTATTTGGAGAAAAGTGCAAAATCTAAATTTTCTTCCACAGACTAAGACATTCTGACAGGTTCGACACACCCTTTTAAACCATATATAGAAGTGGTTACTGCTCTTGTAAATTACAAGGGCGTCTATGTTTTATTTGCACGATCACTTCATGGAAAATCATTAGCTGTGACACCACATCCGATATCGGTATATTTCTTTTTGACAACTGTTGACAGCACATCGCGCTAATGGCTCCCCGTTCCTAGTGAGCCTCTATCTAGCCATTCGAATGTAAGGTGTGTCGTAACTGCATATCTATTTATAAAGTGCATCACATGGCTTTGAATATTTATTATTTTATCTGACAATCATCGTCAAATGGACTTAGTCTGTGGTCTCATTTCTTTGGTTTGCAATTTTCTCCAAATAATCACAGCCTTCCCTGACTGTCGCAGAGGCATATGACCTGTTGGAGAAGTCGGCGGAGGGTCAGGCATAAAACTTGCCCATAGTGATGTATGGGCTAAAATGAGTATTAAAAGGAAGAAACGAAAAAATCGATGATTCAGATTTTCTTAACGGAGTTTAGCAATTGCTCGTAGAAATCTTGCCATGCATAGCTCTGGTGTATTCTTCATTTAGAGCACCGTGGTTTTAAAAATGGCTTCAAAAATTTGCACTGATTCACAGATTTCTTCTTATTCTGAATGATTAAGATTTTCTCCTATAATCTATAAAATTTTGGTTACTCTGATGTCTGTTTAGTATGATGGACAGCTGAGAAACCAAAAATGTTTTTTTTTTTTTTTTTTCAATTGAATTAATACATTATTAGAAGTGGGTGGGGTAATTTTACCCCTGGCAGTTAAATAGTTGCTATGGAAACATTAAGTAAGTAGGTTGCATCGTTTCTATCTAAATTACTGGCACACACTCCAATGTTTAATTAAAAATCATTGAAACGAAGAATCTTCCTTTGATATAGGAAATGTAGCTATCAACAGTGGATAAACATCAAGATGGGTGTTAGTCTTTATGGGGGTACCCGTAGAGTTTGACACATTTATTTGACACTGTTATATGAAAGATGAAGCCTTTTGTAAAAATATAGTCCAAAATGGTGCTTTTAACAAACAATATTTTTTATAAAATTTTACAATACATTTTATGTTGTTTTAAAGAGCGCAAAGAGGGGACGGCTGTTCAAATAAACCCATTTTTTCCTGGACCTCCTTGCTGCGTCAGTCCCCTGAAATATATTCAAACCAACAGTTTTTGCTAGAAACTTTGATTCAATATCTCTCAAATCAGGTATATCACAGATACTATTTTCTGTCTATTTCCTTAGTGTCTATCACCAAAAAGGTTTGCTTTTCGGTGATTTCACGAATTTATGTTCCATCCGAAAGCAGGTTCGATTTCCCATAATATATTGTCTCTAGATAAAATTATACACAATCAGATTGTTTTTCAGTATTTTGTCAACATTTCTACCAATTTATATTTAAATAGATCAGAAACTGATAATTTTATAGCTCTTTTAGTACACCTACCCTGATTTTTCAAAAGAAAGTTGCTAATCTGTATGCTGTCTGGTGTTGCCATGGCAACTGATGACATCAGCATTGTACTAAGTGCTGATGTAAACATATACCCTAATTAGTGATATGAGCCAGTTAGCATTTGAGTATGATTTGTAATTAGTTAGGAAATTGCAATTATTTCAGACCATATTTTTCCCCCAATTTCTTGTCAGCCATTTTGGGAACTCATTTATGGCCTATAACTATATATAAAATTGGGGTTCAGGGGGAAATTATATAGGTCTGTTTTCGTGATTCAAAAATGCCTGTATCTAAGCGAAAGTGCAAGCCCAGATTAGACCCCGCGTTCGCCGTGAGAAAGTGGCGTCTGATCTGGGTCTACACTGTTTGTCAAAGTCCCTTTTCTATGCGCTAAGTATATATCGGTTAATAAACGTTTTGTACCTTGTGTGAATGTTATGGCATACATGTAGCTAGCTGATAGATCTGCGGATTATATTGCTTGTCAAAGTCTCGTAGTTTATATTTTTTTGTCCTTTCGGATCATTGATTCCATTATGGCATTTTGAAAATATCTAAGGTTCACTGATGAGGCCTAATTTGCCGAAACTAATCTATATTGGCCCAGAAACACTTGTTCACTCCATACGTCTCAGTTCTGTGGTGTATTCACCTTGCTAACGTATCAACATATTTAACGTCACTACAGCTGATGTTAAGGGAATGTGTGGGGGCCGTAAAAAATATCCCTGTCCTTCATAATAGTGTTGTTTATATTTTCTTGTCCTTTGGAGTCAATGATTCCATTATTAACTTTTGAAAATGTTCGAAGGTCACTGATTAGGCCTGTTTGACCTAAACTATCTTGTCTGGCCCAGAAAAACATGTATACTCCATACTTTTCAGTCATGTGGCGAATTCCTTGCTTCCAAAGCATAACCCTTTCACAGAACATATTTACTATGCACAGAAGCTCTTCAGTTGTGGTGTCCATGTGACTATCACAGATGCTAACGGTTATTTATAAATTGTGTCGTCAGAGTGCTGTGTAAACAGAAAGCTTATTGTACAACATTGGCAGACAGTTTCAGTTAAGACTCAGAAAAGACGCTACAAAGCGCGGCGTCCAATCATTCTACACAGTTTTCATAAAATACGGGGTTTTAAGGGTTCAGCGAAACAGTCGAATACATCGTTCAGGGCCAAGCCTACACCCAGAGACGACGCATCAGTGATAGTAGTGCTTTGGGTTTAAAGGCGTGTGGAAATCCTCACTATAAGACAACTTTTGAGAACGTTTGGGGCGCCGTTTTACCATTTAATCCGTATTTATAGATATCCATAAATCGAATTATGGGTATCCATAATTCGATTTATGGATATCCATAAATCAGCCGAATAATGGATATCCATAAATCGAATTATGGAAATCCATAATTCGATTTATGGATATCCATAAATCAGCCGAATAATGGACATCCATAATTCGATTTATGGATATCCATAATTCGATTTATGGATATCCATTATTCCTCTGATTTAAGGATATCCACAATTCGATTTATGGATATCCATAATTCGATTTATGGATATCCAGAATTCGAATTATGGATATCGATAAATCACCGCCAAAGCTTTTGGTTTAATTATTTCTCCATTAGACACGTGATGGTTTATTGTAAAAATCTTCAAAATCTTCAAGGTCTTTATCATCGCTGGAAGATGATAGCCAGTCAAAGGGACCTCTCTGCCGTGCAGCCTTTTCAGCCCGTAAGGCTTCCAAAGCAACGGACGCCATACGCTGAACGCCCGCCATGTGTGCAGTTACATGTAAATATCGGAACCAGTCGTAAGATCTGGAAATTGCGACCAACGCATCCGGTCCCTCTGAAATCACCTCTACGAGGACTGCGCACCTAAGGACACTGAAGGTCGGACGTAAGATTATAATGAACCAAACAGACAATCCGTGCATGCTTTCTGGAGAACAATGCACATGGTCGATTTATATACGCGTAACATAGAAGGTAACGTAATGAAACATAATGGAAAGTATAGTATGGTGACGCAACATATCAGTGACAATGTCATATTCAACGTCAAATTTCTTTATTCAAAAAATGGCTTTACATGATTAGAAAGTATGGCCGGATATTTGACTCTTCATATTCATCAAGGTTTTATGTCAGTGGACCATTTTATCAATGATACTGCGAGGGTCCGAGGTAGTTTTTGTTTACACATTTCTGAACTGTCTTGACAAAGTAACGGTACTCGTGCACATTTACTGATATCAGGTTGTGCCACGTCCGTCACAAAATGTCTATTATTGGGGCGTATGCGAACAAGCATGCCCATACCAGAATGCGCATTCTCGTATGGGCATGCGCAATGAGCCTGTATGAATGACGGACTGTATGCTAAAAATGTTCTTAAGCTGATTCCGCACGCACCGAGAAAAGAAAATTACTCGTTTAACGTGGCCCCATTCTAAGGTATATGGGGTCAATGATTATGGCGTTTCGGTTTTTGAACCGGTTTCTTTTTTGGACTTCAGGACTGTTGTATTAAAGTGCAAGAACATATTAGATTGTACCCTACCCATTACGACAACACATCCGTGAGGCATTGTGCATTTTTCCTTATCACAAAAACGCACACTTTTCTGATGAAAATTTGTGATATTTTTTCTTATTTTTACTCCAAACATAGCTTGAGTGTGCTCGTTAGAACCGTCTCATTAAGACGATTCCAGTAAGTACCTATTTCTTGGAGCAAAAATAAAGAAAATAATGTCTACCCCCGTAAATCCCATTTTCCCTTATAAAGTGGGGGTTAGAGGGTGTTCATTTCACGGACTTGTTAACATGATGCGAAAAACGCATACGCATGCACACGCGAACAAACAGTTTATAGGCCACGTCTCAAAAAATAATTTAATGGCATGCTCCACGTCTACTCGTTCGCGAAGCTCATTGATATGTGATTGTAACTGAACACGTAAAGTGGTCAATGTTTAGAAAAGTTTGACTTGAAGAGAGAACATCTTGCATGTTCCTGCAAAAATGCAGATTACAAATAGTTTAAACGGTATACAGACAGAGAAAACCGTTGTTTGTTTGTTTGTATCGGAGTTTAACGGCCAAGTCAACACTATTTAGGACATTTTGAGCCAGTTTACCTATCCATACTTTTCCTGGGAAGGCTTATACGTAAGCGGTTAACCAGTAAAGTGCACATTCTTTCGTCAGAAACTGATAACTGCCTTTCTTGAATCAGCGGAAGGGAGAGAATGACCGTGGAAAAGATTTCATGATCAATCTCCACGAAAGAATGTTGCCGACCCCGGCAGGTATCAAACCCATGGGAAACGCTGCCACGAACTTCATAGATAAATCAAAGCACCAAAGGCACAGATTTTTGAAATCCGAAATTACTTTGAAGTCTCATGTGATTGTTCGAAGCTTTTGTAAAAGTTATCTGTGTTGCTTTATATATGGAGCCCATCAAGTGAAAATGGCATTTCTAGCATGTGCGTTCAACAAATGTTCGATTCAGCTTGCATACATGCGTGCGCAAAGATTAGAATGCATCCTTCACTCAGTGCATGACTGGTCATAGCGCAGACCGAGGACTCTGATGAGACTTGGCAAACGCACAGTCTCATCAGAGTCTTCGGTGTGCGTACATGCGCGAAGACCGTTTTTCACTTAGCACATGTTTATAGAGAATACCAGGTTCGTTTCTTTTGGTATCAAGTATATCAGGCTCGGCTTCGAGAACGCTTGTAGAATCGCAAGGCTCGCCGAGAACGCTTGTTGAATCGCAATGCTCGCCGAGCGATTCTACATGCGGTCTCAATGCCGAGCCTGATAAACTTGATATCAAATGACACGAATCGGGTATTAATCACCCTGTACACTCTTATAGATTTGCCAATTTGTCCACTAGTCCATTTAAAAGAACTGTAATGCACGTTCACCTGATAAAGTTCACTTGTCCTCAGATAGAATATCATTGGGCCTAAAAAATAGCTGTGTTTCCGCTACATTACGAAAACACGCCTATACAAATACATTGTAACCTTTATCGCCAAAAAAAAAAATGAAAATTTCAAGACGAAAATTTGAGACTTTTTTCTTATTTCTGCTCAAAATATAGATTGTGGGTACACGTTAGAACCGCCTCATCGAGCCGGTTCTTACGAGTACCCACATTCTATACTTTAGAGCAGAAATAAGAAAAATAAGGTTTACCTCTGCAAACCCCAGTTTTACTATATAAAAGTGGGGTTCGAGGGGGTCAAAATTATATAGGCGTGTTTTCGTGATGAAACCGACAGACCCTGATTTTTTTGTGCCGACCCTGCAATTTTTATGGCCATCCGGAAAAAAAGAAAATATTTTATTATTTTGATCATAAAATGTAGGTCAAGGTCATATATGGATGCTTGCATTTAAGTTTCCATGTCCAGATACAAGTTTGTGCCAAGTATCATAAATGAAGCTCTTATGTTCTTGATAAATTAACTTGACCATTTGGGTGAACGCTAGGGTGGTTGCAATATTTTACAAAGTCAGTGAACCATAATATGTAGGTCAAGTCGAATATGGCTGCTTGCATTTAACTTGCCACCCCCGATAAAAGTTTGTACCAAGTATTATTAATGAAGCTCTTATAGTTCTTGAGCAATTAACTTGATCATTTGGGTGAACGCTAGGGTGGTCGCAATATTTTACAAAGTCGGTGAACCATGAAATGTAGGTCAAGGTCAAATATGGATGCGTGCATTAAAATTGCCATCTCGAGATACAAGTTTGTACCAAGTATCATTGATGAAGCTTTTATAGTTCTTGAGAAATAAACATGGCCATTAGGGTGAACGCTAGGGTGGTCGCAATATATTACAAAGTCAGTGGACCATGAAATTTAGGTCAAGGTCAAATATTGAGCCTCGCATTTAAGTTGCCATCCCCAGATTCAAGTTTGTACCAAATATCATTAATGAAGCTCTTATAGTTCTTGAAAATTAAACTTGACCATTAGGGTGAACGCTAGGGTGGTCGCAATATTGTACAAAGTCAGTGAACCTTAAAATGCAAGTCAAGGTCAAATGAGGATGCTTGCATTTTAGTTGCCATCCCCAGATACAAGTTTGTACCAAGTATTATTAATTTACTATCCCATATTACACCAGATTAACCAATATTAACCGGATATCAAAAATCATAAATCATCTTTTTTAATTGCGTCAATTAATAAAATTGTCATTAATTTAGTAATATTGAATTGGCCAAGTTACAGGTCCTCGGTCAGCTGTATTGGCCTCGGCCTTCGGCCTCGGGCCAATACAGCAGACCTCGAACCTCTAACTGGGCCAATACGAAATTACTTGATTAATAACATTATATCATTAATGAAGCTCTAATAGTTATTGAGAAACAAACTTGACCATTAGGATGAACGCTAGGGTGGTCGCAAATGTTGACGCCTTGACAAACGGACGGACGGACGGACGAACGAACGACCGAACGAACGGGCGGACGAACGGACGGAAAACCGAACGCCTATATCGCGCCATGCTAATAGCAGGCGCGACAATAAATGAAGCTGTTATAGTTCTTGAGAAAGAAACTTGAACCTTAGGGTGAACGCTAGGGTGGTCGCAATATCTTACGAAGTCAGTGACCCATGAAATGTAGGTGAAGGTCAAATATGGTTGCTTGCATGTAAGTTGTCATACCGTGATACAAGTTTGTACCAAGTATCATAAATGAAGTATTCTAGTTCTTGAGAAATAAACCTCAGGGTGAACGCTAGGGTGGTCGCAAATGTTGACGCCTTGACAAACGGACGGACGGACGGACGAACGAACGGACGGAAAATCTGGCGCCTATATCGCGCCATGCTAATAGCAGGCGGGTAAAAACGGGTAAAAATCCAATATTAAAACCACTTTAGTCTACCAAATGTAGTCTCCCACCATGGATGTATTAAAAACAACGAAAATGTCCCTTAAACCTTTTAAATATGCTTTTCAAAGCATAATTGGTCTTAATTTTTATGGTCTCAATAGTGGAAAAATGTAGATGTATATAACAACTTCCATTCGTTGAAACAAATTTTCCTTCTTGAAATAGGAATATTGATGCTCATCACTATGTATGAAGTGTGTGTGTGTGTGTGTGTGTGTGTGTGTGTGTGTGTGTGTGTGTGTGTGTGTGTGTGTGTGTGTGTGTGTGTGTGTGTGTGTGTGTGTGTGTGTGTGTGTGTGTGTGTGTGTGTGTGTGTGTGTGTGTGTGTGTGTGTGTGTGTGTGTGTGTGTGTGTGTGTGTGTGTGTGTGTGTGTGAATTCGGGTTTAACGTCGCTTTCAACAATTTTTCAGTCATATCACGAAGGTGTCTGGTTGCAACAGGGAGCTCAATGTTCACTTTTATAGTGCTGCCTCACTGAAGTATCATGTCCCAGACACATTACATGATACCACACCCAGTCACATTATCCTGACACTGGGTCGACCAGTCCTAGCTCTTCCCCGTAAATCTGAGTGCCAAGCGAGGAGCAGCTAGTACCATTCTTAACGACTTTGGTATGTCGCGGCCCGGTGTAACGGTCAGTTTCTTCCCCCGGCCCGGTTCTTCCCCGGAGAAGAACTGGGTCGGCCCGTTTCTTACCCGGGGGAAGAACTGGGCTGGCCCGGTTCTTCCCCGGGGGAAGAAACTGACTAGTCAGTTTCTTCCCCACCCAGTCAGTTTCTTCCCCTACTGAAATTTTTTTCAGAACCATAGTCAACGAGTAATTTTCAGCTCACAATTTGATATAAATGAGAAATGAGACCATTCTGAATAAGTTCTGAGTCCTTTCAGCTTGAATGACAAAATTTGCTCTATGCTACACCATTCATGGAGATGCAATAAAATATGCATCCATATTCAAGCATCTCTGATGAATTTTCTTTGCTTTTTAAGACATAAATTAGTATTAACTAAACAGATATAATAAGGCACAAATGTTTGGCGCTCAAATCTACAAAGAATTTGGAGACTGGGGTGGGGAAGAACTGGGCCGGCCCGTTTCTTCCCCACCCTAGATGTTTCTGTCTACTAAAAATTCTTGTGATAAATTTCCTTTGCTTTTTAAGACAAACAATGGTATTAACTATAAAGATATAATAAGCAACAAATGTTTGGAGCTCAAATCTAAATAGAATTTGGAAAATGGGGGTGGGGAAGAACTGGGCCGGCCCGTTTCTTCCCCACCCCAGATTTTTCTGTTTACAAAAAAATTCTTGTGATAAATTTTCTTCGCTTTTTAAGACATAAATTGGTATAAACTTTAAAGATATGATAAGCAACGAATGTTTGGAGCTCAAATTTAAATAGAATTTTGAGACTGGGGGTGGGGAAGAACTGGGCCGGCCCGTTTCTTCCCCACCCCAGATTTTTCTGTTTACAAAAAATTCTTGTGATAAATTTTCTTCGCTTTTTAAGACATAAATTAGTATAAACTAAAAAGATATAATAAGCAACAAAAGTTTGGAGCTCAAATCTAAATAGAATTTAGAGACTGGGGGTGGGGAAGAACTGGGCCAGCCCATTTCTTCCCCACCCCAGATTTTTCTGTATACAAACAATTCTTGTGATAAATTTTCTTCGCTTTTTAAGACATAAATTGGTATAAACTAAAAAGATATAATTAGCAACAAATGTTTGGAGCTCAAATCTAAATAAACTTTGGAGACTGGGGTTGGGGAAGAACTGGGCCGGCCCGTTTCTTCCCAAGCCCAGATTTTTCTGTTTACAAATAATTCTTGTGATAGATTTTTTTCCCTTTTCATGACATAAATTGGAATAAACTAAAAAGATATAATAAGCAACAAATGTTTGGAGCTCAAATCTAAATAGAATTTGGAGACTAGGGGTGGGGAAGAACTTGGCCAGCCCGTTTCTTCCACACCCCAAATTTTTCTGTTTACAAAAAATTCTTGTGATAAATTTTCTTCGCTTTTTAAGACATAAATTGGTATAAACTAAAAAGATGCAATAACCAACAAATGTTTTGGAGCTCAAATCTTAATAGAATTTGGAGACTGGGGGTGGGGAAGAACTGGGCCGGCCTGTTTCTTCACCACCCCAGATTTTTCTGTTTACAAAAAATTATTGTGATAAATTTTCTTCGCTTTTTAAGACATAGATTGGTATTAACTTAACAACTATAATAAGCAAAAACTGTTTGTTGTTCAAATCACATTTTATGTGATATAACTGACATAACTGTACAAAACTACCCAGGGGTGGGGAAGAAACGGGCCGACCAAGTTCTTCCCCACCCCAGACACCTTCAACATCACAACTGACTTAACAGTACAACACTTACCAAGGGTGGGAAAGAAATGGACCGGCCCAGTTCTTCCCCAACCAAGACATCTTCAGCAATATAACTGACATAACTGTACAACACTACCCAAGGGTGGGGAAGAAACACGCCGGCCCAGTTCTTCCCCACCCCCCAGTCTCCGAATTCTATTGAAATTCAAGTGCCAAACATTTGTTGCTTATTAAATCTGTTTAGTTAATACCAATTTATGTCTTTAAAAGTGAAGAAAATTTATCACAAGAATTTTTCGTAAACAGAAAAATCTGGGGTGGGGAAGAAACGGGCCAGCCCAGTTCTTCCCCACCCCCAGTCTCCGAATTATATTGAAATTCAAGTGCCAAACATTTGTTGCTTATTATATCTGTTTAGTTAATACCAATTTATGTCTTTAAAAGTGAAGAAAATTTATCACAAGAACGTTTAGTAAACAGAAAAATCTGGGGTGGGGAAGAAACGGGCCGGCCCAGTTCTTCCCCACCCCCAGTCTCCAAATTCTATTAAAATTTGAGCTCCAAACAATCGTTGCTTATTATATCTGTTTAGTTTATACCAATTTATGTCTTAAAAAGCAAAGGAAATTTATCACCAGAATTATTAGTAAGCAGAAACATCTGGGGTGGGGAAGAACTGGGCCAGCCCAGTTCTTCCCCACCCCCAGTCTCTAAATTCTATTGAAACTTAAGGGCCAAACATTTGTTGCTTATTATATCTCTGTAGTTAATACCAATTTATGTCTTTAAAAGTGAAGAAAATTTATCACAAGAATTTCTAGTAAAAAGTAAAATCTGGGGTGGGAAAGAACTGGGCTGGCCCAGTTCTTCCCCGGGGAAGAAATGGGACCGCCCAGTTCTTCCCCACCCCCACTTTCATAATTATATTTAGATTGGAGCACTAAATAGTTGTTGCTTATTATATCTGTTTAGTTAATACTAATTAATGTCATAAAAAACTAAGAAAATTAATCATAGATACTGGAATTGGGATGAAAATTTCCTTGGATCTCCATATATTGTATGACATAGAGAAAATTTTGCCATTCAAGCTGTAAACACTCAAAATTAATTAAGAATGGTTTCTTTTCGAATTTTTAACAATTTGTGAGGCATAAATTACTCATTCTCTGTGGTTCTAAAAAAATTTCAGGTGGGGAAGAAACTGACTGGGCTGGGAAGAAACTGACTAGTCAGTTTCTTCCCCGAGGAAGAAACGGGCCGGCCCAGTTCTTCCCCGGGGAAGAAACTGACTGGGGGGAAGAACCGGCCTGTTACACCGGGATCGAACCCGTGACCTCCCGTTCCCCGGAGCGGATACTCTACCAACTGAGCTATCGGGGCTGGTATGTATGAAGTGATTCAGTTGCTTTTTATTAGCCAAATTAAATGCTTTAATACCGGTTCTTGAAAGACTAACACTTCTATAAAGGTTCTTGAAAGACTTAATAAATGTATTACCGATTTAGACTCTTGTCAGGTTTCCGTTAGAATGAACATCACGAAAACACGCCAATATAATTTTGACCCCATGTTTAGTAAAACTTGGATTTACAGGGGTACACATTATTTTCCTTAGTTCTGCTCGAAAACATGGATTGTGGGTTCTCGTTAGCACCGCCTCGTCGAGGCGTTTCTAATGCATGCCATTAATATATGCTTTGAACAGAAATATAAAAATATCAGGATTTTTATCAGAAAAATAAATCGTTTTTCGTGGTAAAATTTTATCAATATAATATTTGAATAGCGTGTTTTCGTAATAATTTTGGCAGTGAAAATTATATTCATTTCGAAAACGCTCCTATATGAATACATTGCAAATTTTACCGCCGCAAAAATTAAAAAAAAATCAGATGAAAAATTGTGATATCTTTCTTATTTCTGCTCAAAACATAGATTGTGGATACTCGTTAGAACCGCCTCGACGAGGCGGTTCTAACGAGTACCCACAATCTATGTTTTTGATCAGAAATAAGAAAAATAATGTATACGCCTGCAAACCACAGTTTTACTGTATAAAAGTGGGGTTTAAGGGGATCAAAATTATATAGGCGTGTTTTCGTAATAATTTTGACAGAGAAAATTACATTTAATTTAGTTATATCTTTCATTCAGGGGTTTTTTAAGGAAAGCAGAAGGGAAGGCAATTACCTAACATATTCCGTTCAAGACACCAAAGGGAAAGGCATGGTCTGTTGAGGTTTTCTGAGAAAGGGGGTCTTATGAGCCTGTTGATAAAATCCAAAGTAAGATATTGCTACAATTAGTCTCTTCAGTTATTACAAATGTATCATTGAAACAAATAAATAATTTTGATAAACGCTTCTCTGTCGTTCCTTTACTTAGATTCATGTATACAGAATATGACATTGCACCAACATGTACGGAACCCTGGAAGGGACACGCAATTTATTCTATTGTGTTGTGCGGACAAGATAATATCTTGTGCGCACAAATTATTATCTTTTGCACTTAAGACAATGTCTTGTTGGCACAACTTAATATCTTGTGCACACAAGATATTATCTTTTATGCACAAAATAGGACTTGTAAGGAAAACATAATATCTGGTGCGCACAACTTATTATCTTGTTGGCAGCACACAAGATATTATCTTGTGCGCACAAATTATTATCTTATTCCCCCAACATAATATCTTGTTCGCGCAACATATTGTCTTGTTTGCACAAGATAGACCCTGTACATACAACATAATATCTTGTGCGGACATCATAATATCTTGTGCTCACACTGAGATATTATCTTGTACGCACGAGATAATATCCTGTTCGCACAACTTAATATCTTGTTCACAGAACACATAATCTTGTTAGCACAATTTAATCAAACGCATAAGATATTATGTTGTCCGCACAAGATCTAAGTTGAGCAAACAATATAATATTTTGCTGCGAACAAGAATATATCTTGTGCGTACATGTACAAGATATTAAGTTGTCCGCAAAAGATATATTGTTGTGCGCCCAAGATAATATATTGTGCGCACAACATAGTATCTTTTGCTCACAAGATAATATCTTGTTCGCACAACATATTAACAAAAATGCATGTCACTTCCCGGGTTAAGTAAAAAGGCATTTTGGTATTGTATAGTCGACCCGGAAACACGGACATTATATAAGCATAAGTTAAGACAACGAATGGTTTGCCTCGTAGATCACCATTACACACCATGTAGTAGGCTAGATGTTTTTTATGCCCCCACCAGGGTGGAAGGGCATATAGCGTTACCCCTGTCCGTTCGTCGGTCCGTTAGTTCGTTCGTCCCTCCGCCGGAAACTCATACGCAGTCAATAACTTGCAAAATTTCTTATTTCTGGATGGATTTTGGAATTACTTTGCAAAAATGTTAACCATCATGAGACATTGTGTCGCGCGCGAAACTCAGGTCCGTACCTCCAAGGTCAAGGTCGTATTTAGAGGTTAAATGTCAAAAAGGTCCAAAACTTAAACGCGGTCAATAATTTTCTTCTTTCTAGATGGATTTTGAAAATACATTGCAGAAATGTTAACAATCTTGAGATGATATTTCGCCCGGAAAATTTAGGTCCGAACCTCCAAGGTCAAGGTCGTATTTAGAGGTTAAATGTCAAAAAGTGCCCTAAACTTAAACACGGTCAATAACTTTCTTATTTCTGGATGGATTTTGAAATCACTTAGCAGAAATATTAACCATCATGAGTCGATCTGTCTCGCATAAAACCAAGGTCCCTACCTCCAGGTCAAGGTCGTACACATATGTCAAATGTTAAAAAGGGTCCGAAACTAAAACACAGTCAATGGCTTTCTTATTTCTGGATGGATTTTGAAATTACTTTGCAAAATAGTTAACCATTGTGAGACGATGTGTCGTACGAAAGACCCAGGTTTGTGCCTTCAAGGTCAAGGTCAGCCTCGATAGCTCAGTGTTTAGCGTTCGACTTCATGGCCAACTTTATCTGACATTTAATCTATTCACCTGTTCCCCGATAGTCACACTACAAGTCAATATTGGATTGTCTCCCTTTGACTGAGGCCTATAATGTGTACCTGTTGTGTAATCTCAACTGTGTTATAAGCCGGCTGTGTGTGAAGTCAGTTTCGCTTTTATGACCCCGGGGGATACTGAACGAGAATCGCTCATGTCAATTGATGTCTAGTTAATTTCGGACTTGCTGTTTTGGTGTGGCCTGGGTTTATCTCCAAATAAAGTTCTGTTCTCTCGTTACTAAAAAAAAAATACTCTTTTAAAACTGAGCCTTTTTTGTGCTTAACACAAAATATTATTGGTTCTCAAAAATCCTATTTTTGTGTGTGCTGGAATGAAATATTTTTTAATACTTTTTATATTAAGGCGTAACTATATCTAATTTAGTGACACAGAGGCCCCATCTGATATTTAATCTTCATCAGTGTGTCTCAACCCCAAAGTTATGAAACCGAAACGGATGATTGACAAGACCTGGCAAACACAGCACGTATTAGAAAAAAAAGAAGGAAAAAAAAAACTTAATAGTTTATGATTGGTGTCAGTTGAATTATTTTAATTGACATTGTTTAGAAATGCCACATATTCACAAGTCCATGTAATGAAAACCCCTTTAAACCCTACTTTACACAGAGAAAACCTATATTACAATTTCTAATATCTGCACCAAGAGATAGAAGATAACCGTTTGTGAGTTATGAATTGCCATTTTGGAGATACGAAAAAAAAAAAAAACACACTATGTCACGCGGATATGCTATCTTAATGGGGCCTGTCTAATACGCTGAAAAACCTGCTGAATTTAGCAGGCTGCGGATCAGCAGAAAGTGACTAAAACGCTGATCTGCTGAAATGTAAATGTAAATGTTACTTTATTTTGTTGTTTTGGACCACAATACTGGCCGTGCATATTGATAATGTATTTATAACATTTGATAATTATTAAACTTGTTTTACGCCACAGACATTAATATTGTTGTAATATCGAGTATCGGGTTGTATGCCAAAAATACAGACAGTGCTTTACTGAAGATTTCGAAATAAAAGTTTTCCAGACATACTACTGCATGGTCGCATATTTTAAAGCAGTTATATAGAAGTATATATTTTCTATTGTTGTCTGCAAGGTTTACGTACCGGCCTGTGAAATAACTGTTATATCGAGCTACATCATGATCACCAAAGCACGGCGATATAAATTTGACCCCTTAAACCCCACTTTCGTATAGTAAAACTGGGGTTTGGAGGGGTATAAATTATTTTTTCTTATTTCTGCTCAAAAACATAGATTTTGGGCACACGACAGAACCGCCTCGCCGAGGCGGTTCTAACGAGCACCCACAATCAATGTTTTGAGTAGAAATATGACAAATAACACAATTTTTCATTTGAAAATTTTCATTGTTTGGTGGTTAAATTTACAATGTATTTGTATAGGCGTGTTTTCGTAATGTATCTTGAGTCTGAGTTGTAAGCATAGAAATGCAAAGGAGATACTCTTACTGATTTCAATGCGGATAAATCTGTCTTGACACAATAATGGCCGATTATCTATCTGTCTATTTAATTACTCAGTAAGCCTTATCATGCCATCATTGATAAACAACTTCGCATAATACAATTCTAAGTTTAGGTGTTCACAAATAATATTCATCTTTCTTTCTTTCTTTCTTTCTTTATTTATCTATTTATTTATTTATTTATTTATTTGAAAATACAAATGAAATATTGTTATATTCTCATTTATGCTGATAACACAGAGTTTGAGCACACGTAAGAACGCCTTTAAACAAGCAACAGGCAATAAGAATACTTTATTATTCTCTTTCCCGTGAAGAGGTAATTGTGGCGGCTTGTGCTGCAAATGTCTGTTGTTACCTAGATTATATGTTTCTCTTCCTTATGTTTTTCCGTGCAAAACGAGTAAATCTTTCTTTTTTTTCTGAACTGACGATACATCTTTGACGATAACTTCATCATATGCGCTCTTTCTTTCTTTCTGCTCAGGTAGATGACGCTCGTCAATATAATCGTTCATGATGGATTGTTAATCGATCAATACATTGAGTAAGCACACTTCCGACTACCTGTCGATAATTGAATTATCACCAAGTATCGTGACGCGCGCTGTTAAACACAGTAGTCACTAGACCAGTAAGTGGCGACTTGACCTGTAGTTGTATTTAAACAGTAATATCATATACCTAAAATGAACAATTAAGACTCCGGGTGTCATCCGATATTACCCTTCTTGCTTAAATGATAACCGAATTATCATCACGATAGCAAGTCCGTGTAATGAAAACCCTCTAACCCCCACTTATATAGAGAAAAGAGGGGCTTCGGTGGTATACATTATTTTCTTTATTTCTGCACCAAGACATAGGTTTTGGGTACTAGTAAGAACCAACCGCCTCAGTGAGGCTGCTGAAATGCTGAATATTACTTTTTTTGGTTGTTGTTGTTGTTGTTTTGGACCACAATACTGGCCGTGCATTTAGATAATATAATAATTTACACATTTTTTTTATTTAATTTGTTTTACGCCGCAAACATAGAATGATATTGTTGTCATATCGAGTTGTACGCAAAAATTACTGAATAAAGACAATGCGTTTCTGAAGATTTAGGAAGTAAAAGGTTTTCCTACACATATTTCTGGTCGCACATTTTAAAGCAATTACTGGGTTTCGTGCGGGCAGATCTTCATTGACACAATAATCTATCTATTAGGCCCCCGCCCATTGGGGCTTGAAGAGATATATGGGCTACATGATGCTTCCACACAGAGCTGAATCCGGCCCGCACACTAGTACTGGTAAATCGCTTAGAGGATCTAAGCCTGTCCTGGAACCGCGGTGCGAGGCTGACCGTCCATGCTAATAAACCCTATTGGTTTCATTGGGCGATAGGGCTTGAGATGTCATTTCATCTCAATGTCGGGTAAAAGTCTCACAAAATTGGAAGCAACGTCTCCAAAATGACCTTTACAGTGTTGACGGGGACGTTTAACCTCAAATCAAACAACCAAACAAATCTAGATGTCATTTCATCTCAATGTCGGGTAAAAGTCCCACAAAATTGGAAGCAACGTCTCCAAAATGACATATACAGTGTTGATGGGGGCAAAATAAAGACGTATGTTGTCAATGAAGCGTTTCCAGCAATCATCCCAAACCTTTTCCTCTGTACAAGACATAGGTTGTGGGTACTCTATAGAACGGCTCTAGCAAATCTTGGATAATATTTATTTGTTGAAGCAATTAAAATAAATTTCAAAGCAACGGTTCTAGCAAAAACCCACATGTCAAACGGATGTATTCTCGTTACTTGGACCCAGTATACATGTATATTTCACGGCCCCCGCCCATCGGGGCTTGAAGAAATCGATGGGCTGCATGATGCTTCCGCGCAGAGCTGAAACCGACCGCACACCAGTACTGGTAAACCGCTTAGAGGATCTAAGCCTGCTCAGGCAAAGCGGTGTGAGTCGGACCGCCCATGCTTATAAACCCTATCGGTTTCATTGGGCGACAGGGTTTGAGATGTCATTTCATCTCATTGTCGGGTAAAAGTCCCACAAAATTGGAAGCAATGTCTCCAAAATGACATATACAGTATTGACGGGGTCGTTAAACCTCAAATCAAACAAACAAAACAAACATGTATTTTAGATCCAAGATATAAAAATAATAATAATAGATACTCATTATCTAAATAGTACCGATTCTGCTTAGAACTTAATGCATATGAATAAAGTCATTCGATAAATTTTAATCTCTCCGGAAAGACGGTAATACAGTATACATTGTGCGCGTGTCCATTAATCGTCACGCTTTCTGACGGTCAGTAGCCGGTATACAATACACATTACGTGTGTCATAAAAAGCGATAATTGTCTTCAGTGATGTTTCCCCCCATGAGTCAGCTGAGAAAATATATGGGCACAGAACCGCCAAACTGCTATGGTTCTTTCAAGTACTTTCTACCTATGTTTCTGTGTAAAATCATACTGATTCCTGATTACCTGACTGTTTTGTATAAAGTTTGGTTTACATGCATATTCTTTTTCACAGCATCATGGAAAGAACACCAGAAAAAGGGTACACACCTTATCTTAAATCATTTAACAGTTGAAATAAATAAATAAATAAGTAAATAAATAAATAAGAACATTTTCTAATAATCATTAGATTATACATAAATTAATAATAATAATAACACTAATAATAATAATAATTATAATAATAATAATAATAATAATAATAATCACATTACGATAATACATCCGTGCGGCATAGTGCATTTTTGATATCTCAAAAACAATTAATTCGTCAAAGTAAACTCATCAATACTTAAAACATAGTTAGAACCGCCTCATAGAGGTGGCTCCAACGGGTACCCACAATCTATGTATTGGACAAGAAATGAAAAAAAAATGAATACCACAGTAAACCCCAGTTTTCTCTATATAAAGCAGTTTTTAATGAGGTGTTAATTACAACCTAGATGATAATAATGAATACAAAACAATTTACATAGGCATTAATGGCATCTTTACGGTTTTTTTTTATATTTACCAGACTGAATTTACAATAACATTTAAATAATCAAACAGTGTTACAAAAAGAAAAAAAGTAATATAAAACAAACATTCCTCTGGTATTCCAGCAAAACAATGTGCGAACAACGAAATGTCAGATTAGCCTGTATCTGAGTAATGGGAATAAGATATAAATTATAATAAAGATAAATTTTTAACTTTTTAGAAATTTAGTGACGAATTCACAAGGGCTTCTTTCTTTCTTTTTTCTTTCTTTCAGCTGCAATCATACAAACATACAAAACAAACAAATGTAATCATAAATCTTATTACTAGCAATGTTTATTTAAATTTGCGTAGTAAGTATAAAGAATGTGCAAAAATCTAATCAGGTCATGGAAATAAAAAACTACGTGAATAAATAAATAAATAAGTAAATAAATAAATAAGATGCAGATCAGACACCGCATTCTTAGATTGATTTACATTACGAGCAGATGCCCAGGCGAAGATGTGTTGATTTTACAGTCGATTGAAAATGACCCGCTTTGGGATTACACGCGTGTGTAGACGATAAAGCCTTTTCTGAATAAGCTCCAAATTTAATCGCAAAATGCCGTTATTAAATATTATCTTGAAATATTATAGTTGCTATCAAAATGCACAATATTGTAAACACATTGTGCCTGATACGGGCGCTTTTTCATAATATTAACAAAAAGTGCAGATTTTAGCCGTTAAAGTAGGGTACTGTCGTTGTTTTTCCACAGTTGTGTATGATTCAAGTAAGGATTAAGGGTTATTAATTTGAAAATAAAAATGCCGGCAACTAATTAAATAAAAGTTCCACTTATTTGATATCGTTTTAAAGGAATTTAAACGGACAATTAGATTAAATCGGAACATATTTGTCAAGTTGTAAAATAAAAAAGTTATATCTGTTTAAAAATTGTTTTCCATTAAAGCGCCTGCTATTTCCAACAAGAGATTCTGTACAGGTAAGCCGAGAAGGTCAGCGCACAGTAAAAGGCTTAATCCTTTGCGCCAAAGGTATAAATGTCAATAATAGTTGCGGATGATGATTGAGAGGTTGTGGGTTCGAATCCGGCCACCGGAGGCGAGGTGTATCTTAGGGCAAGACACGTAATGCCATTGCCCCACTCCACCCAGGTGTAAACGGGTAGCTGTGGTGTAAACGTCACTGACTCTCGCTCGCGCGCGTGATAACACCCGGAATGAGTGTTCGAGAGCGATTCAAATAAGCTTGAAGCTTTCATCGCAATCGAACTAAAATAAATTAGTACAAACTAAGGTCATACTTAGAGATCGTAGGAAAAGCAAAAAAAAAATGTCTTTTTCCTGTGACCGTTAATTCTAAATGGATTTGGAAATTACTTTGTAGAAATGTTACCCATCATAAGTCGATGTGTCATGCGTAAGACCCAGGTTGGTACGTCCAAGGTCAAGGTCATACTTAGACGTCAAAGATAAAGAAAAGTGTCTTTTTCTTGTGTCCGCACAATATCTTTGTTGTTCCTGGATGGATTTGGAAATTACTTGGCAGAAATGTTAACCATCATGAGCAAATTTGTTGCACACAAGAACCAGGTCTGTACCTGTAACGTCAAGGTCATACTTAGCGGTCGAAGGTCAAATGCTAAGATCAACATATTTTCAGGCGGGGGTGGCCGTGTACTGTGGACGCATTTCTCGTTTATTTATTTATTTTTTAAATTCTGTTTTATTTGTGCAATGTATTAATTTGTAGGACATCAGATACATGTAAGACACCATATGGCGTCATATGAAAGAAGAAGGCAACGAATAATGCTTTTCAATACTCAACTTACTTGTCTTGATTCAGAAACACTTTTTAATTTTATTAACAGTATCATACCCATCGTCTTTTTAAACAAGGGTAACCATACATGTATTTAACCCTTGCGTGCCAAGAGTCCCAGAAATAAAAGCGACTTTTGCAGTCAGTGTAGACAATGATCAGACGCCGCGTTGCGCGGCGTCTGATCATTGTCTACCCTGCCGATCATTGTCTACACTGCTGACATTATTGTAACACAACAAACCACCCACCCATATCAATGGAAATGAACCCGCCCGATACTATGAAGTGGAACATTCTGTTTGTCATGGATGAGGTACGCAAGGGTAACCGGACTTAATCACCTTATCTGACCATTACCCTTAGGTATAGTGTCAGAAAGGGGTCGTCTTATCTCTGGGGTATATAAGAGGCATACCAAGATCGAGGGTCACAAAGAAGCACTGAAACATGTTAAGGATTTTCTTGGTGTCGTGTCTGGTGCTAGTGGGCCTAAACGTGGCCCAGAGCGCCAATACGACAGCAGGTAAGGATGGTTTTACTAAAGTAGTTTGTATATACATGTATATTTAGGGGATAACTATATTCAAAATTGTTATTTGGGTAGGTTTCGTTTGTTTGATTTGAGGTGTAACGTCCCCGTCAGCACTGTAAAGAACATTTTGGAAACGTTGCTTCCAATTTTGTGGGACGTTTAGCCGACATTCAGATGAAATGGCATCTCCAGCCCTGTCGCCCAATGAAACCAATAGGACGGTCCGACTCGCACCGCTTTGCCTGGGCAGGTTTAGATCCTATAAGCGGTTTACCAGAACTAGTGTGCGGTCGGTTTCGGCGCTTCGTGGAAGCACCATGCAGCCCATCTATTTCGTCAAGCCCCGATTGGCGGGGGGCTGTTATTTAGGGACTTGTACATCGGCGGTTTTATGGTCGGAAATTTTGTTTTACGGAACCGTAAAACGGAATTTCGACGCTAAAACCGACTGTTTACCTCCCTAATGATAATTTTCAATGCGGCAACCACCATTCTAATGCACTTGCGTATGTAACGCAACGTCTAATTGGTTAACGTCAAATATTTGCGACAGTATATTCTGCAATATACTGTCGGAAACCCGACGTCATCATATAACGTCGCTTTCCATTGGTTGGTACATGTATTTGGTTGCGCTTGCCAAGAACATTTTATTAAACAAAGCAAGTGAATAAGTGCATTAGAATGGGGATTACTTTATTGAAAATTGTCATTGTCGGTTTTACGGTCGCAAAATTCCGTTTTACGTCGCGGTAAACAAAATTTTCGACCGTAAAAACGCCGATTTACATGTACCTCCCAAAATGACAATTTAGAATACAATTATCCCCTAATTCTAATGTACTTTGATTTAATTGCTTTGTTAAAAAGTGTACTATTTTGCTCAAAGCGGTGAGCACAGTGAGCTGCGTAAAACCAGATGCTATCCAATGAGAAGCGATGGCACATGATGACGTCGGGTTTCCGACAGTCAATCAAACGTCGCGTTACATACGCTAGTGCATTAGAATATGTAATACTATTGTCGTTCATTACTTTAGAAATGGGAATACAACGAACCTCAATGACTGGAACACCAACTTAACCCTTCTCTTGCTGAATATTCATTTAAGTCACACCCATTTCTGTCTATTAACCAATCAAATTACGTGATGTAATTTATTGCTACAAATTCATAAACTGAATGCCAAACAGTGTAGATCCTGATCAGATGGCTTCTTCAGAAGCCATCTGATCTGGATCTACACTGTTTGCAAAGATAGGAGTTGTCGTGAACAGCAAGATAAGGGTTAAGCAAAGTCTTGACTTTTTTTCTTCCAATAACGTCTTTATATAATACACATCTGTGATTTGCAGGATGAAAGCCAACAAAGTAATCATGTAATTACGGTATGTGTGTTTAACCTGCATATGAGATCACTCTCTCTGCACATTCGATTCCAGTTCTTCACACGCAATCCATAATTTTATAATCGTGGAGGCAATTCCAATGGTTTACTGTTGGAACTTCTGGGACAATAGTTAAAGTGAGCCGAGTCGCAAGAAAACCTTTCCACGGTGTTTCCGACTAGACCCACGCGTAAGAGGAATTGGTGCCAATTCTTCACATGTAAGAAGAATTGGTACCATTTTTTCACACATATAATAGTAATTGGTACCATTTCTTCACACCCTTAAAACACAGGTGTGACGAATTCTTACCAATTCTTTACACGTCAGAAATTATAAACGAATTCTTCAATTGTTGAGGAATTAGTAGCAATTCTTCACATGTGGTGTAAAGAATTGGTACCAATTCCTCACACCCGAGAAAATGTCGCACCCGTTCTTCACAAGTCGGATGAATGCTTGCCATTTCTTCAAACGTCAGAAATAATCAACATGAGGAATTTGAACACAAATGTTAGACCCCAAAATTTATCGAAATTGACCAAACTTGCGTAAATTTCACATTTGGCACATGTGACGTATTGATATCAATTCTTCTTACGGGTGTGAAGGTAATGAAGTAAGAGATTTACGGTTCAACAGATCTATCACGCTCCCATCAGGAAAACACGCCTATAAAATTCTGACAGCATTGAACCCCACTTTTATATAATAAAACTGGGGTTTACAGGGGTAAGCCTAATTTTTCTTATTTCTGCTCTTAAATATAGATTGCGGGTACCCTTAAATATATAAAATATAGATTTTGGGTACCCTTAAGAACCGCCTCGATGAGGCGGTTCTAACGTGTACCTACAATCTATATTTTGAGCAGAAATAGGAAAAATATCGCATTATTTTTTACTTTTTTTCATCAAAAATTTTCAATTTTCGGCGGTAAAAAAATACAATGTAGATGCATAGGCCAGCTTTCGTAATGCAGTTGGAAGCCCTTCCCTTAGATATATAGAAATCATTTCGGATCGTAGGGAGGTCTTGCTTTTTCTTAAACATTTACGTTGTATGTTCTAAGCCGCCCCCGCCCATTGGGGCTTGAAGAAATAGATGGGCTGCATAACGCTACCACGCCGAGCTGAAACCGACCGCGCATGAGTACTGGTAAACCGCTTAGAGGATTTAAGCCTGCCCAGGCAAAGCGGTGCGAGTCGATTCGTCCATGTTTATATACCCTATTGGTTTCATTGGGCGACAGGGCTTGAGATGTCATTTCATCTCAATGTCGCGTAAAAATCCCACAAAATTGGAAACACCGTCCCCAAAATGACCTAAACAGTGCTGACGGGGACGTTAAACCCCAAATCAAACAAAAATTGTATGTTCTAATTAGAATCACCTCGATGAGACGCTTCTGCTAACACAACATACTTTATAGAAGACTGAAAAGGACTTCATATTTAGAAAGCATCTCCATTTCGATAAATCACCCGTTTGCTACATGGCATTTTTCAGTTGTTTTATTATTATTATTATTATTATTATTATTATTATTATTATTATTTTTATTATTATTAAGATTGTGGGTGCCCAATAAATGTAGATTTAGTTTGCCAGTTAGCACCCGCCTCATTGAGGCAGTTCTAACGAATATTTTGATCAACAGTACGGAAAATAATGAATATTCCCGTAGACTTCAGCTTTCTATGTACATTTATAAAGTGGGGTTTGTAGGGGTGTACATTACATGGACTTAAAATCTTAATGTTGATTTGTCCCTTATATATCGCTTCAAGCATTGATTTTGAGTGAGTTTTTAAGTCTCATTATATTCAGTGGACCTTGTTGCTAGCTGGTTTGCTACGTGCATAGGTTTGTTAACGGGGTGTGTGCTGACAGTACATTACGAAAACGCGCCTATATAAATGCATTGTAAATTTTACCGCCCAAAAATGAAAAATTAAAGATGATAATTTGTGATATTTTTCTTATTTCTGCTCAAAATATAGATTGTGGGCCCTCGTTAGAACCGCCTCATCGAGGCGGTTCTAACGAGTACCCACAATCTATATTTTAGAGCAGAAATAAGAAAAATAAGGTCTATCCCTGTAAAGCCCAGTTTTACTACATAAAAGTGGGGTTCAAGGTGGGGGGGGGGGGTGTGATGAATTCTTCAAATACCGTATTCGCCGTATTTTGCCCACATGCTCTAATAGGTGCACACCGATAGTTTGCATGTAGTTGACACCAGATTAGAGTGCAGGATTTATGACCATAAAAACAAGCCCAAGAAAATCCTTCGCAAGATTAAACGCACAGTCAGAGTCAACAGTAAGCCCCTTTTGTCAACTCTGGACAGGTTTGACTGATTTTTGTTTGTTTTATTTGAGGTTTAACGTCCCCGTCAACACTGTATAGGTCATTTTGGAGACATGGCTTCCAATTTTGTGGGACTTTTACCCGACATTGAGACGAAATGACAGCTCAAGCCCTGCCGCCCAATGAAACCAATACGGTTTATAAGCACGGACCGTCCTGACTCGCACAGCTTTGTCTGGACAGGTTTAGATCCTCTAAGCGGTTTACCAGTACTCGTGTGCGCGCCTGTTTCAGCTCTGCGTGGAAACATCATGCAGCCCATCTATTTCTCCGAGCCCCGATGGGCGGGGGCCAAGACGGGTTTGGTTGAACCAAACATGTTCAAACATCACGAAAACATGCCTATAACATTTTGACCTCCTTAAACCCCGCTTTTATACAGAAAAACAGGAATTTACAGGGGTATAGACTATTTTCTTATTTCTGCCTCGAGACATAGATTGTGGGTACCCGATAGAACCGCCTCGCCGAGGCAATTCTAACCAGTTCCCACAATCTGTCTTTATGGACGGCCAAGTCAACACTATAAATGTCAATTCACGTAATCATACTTTTCCTGAACAGGGTTATACATAATAAGTTAAACAGCAAACTGACAAGAAACCTTCTTGAACAAGCGGAAAGTGCACAACTTCCGTTATAATGTTTCATGATCAATCTCCTCGAAAATAAAATGTTGCCGGTCCCGGCGGTAGTCGAATTCGTGACAGCCTGATCACCAGTCATCTGATTGAGCCGAGCCAATATATCCCGTATAGTTAAGACAAGTACCCCGATCAGCCTGTGTATCGAACCAGTCTAATCAGAGACTTTGCTTGTTCCATTTTTGTCTAATCCAGAGGCCATTATGAAAACACGCATATTCAAATATAGAGATAATTTTTCCACAAAAAAAAAAGAAGAAAATTTTCAGATAAAAAAATATCTGATATTTTTTATATTTATGCCCAAATGTAGATTATGGGTACTGGATAGAGCCGCCTCAACGCCTGGGCGAGGCGGTTCCAACGGGTACCCTCAATCTATGTTTTTTAGCAAAAATAAGAAAACGAATGCATACCCCAGGTACATGTGACCCCCGGTTTTACTGTATAAAAGTGGGGGTTTAAGTGTGTGTGTGTGTGTGTGTGTGTGTGTGTGTTGGGGGGGGGGGGTGTTGCAAAATTATATAGGCGTGTTTACGTAATGCGAACGAAAGCTCATACGAACGGAGAAGACTTTGATAAGTCTGATCTGAGTCTTCGCTGGAACGATAAGGCACGTGACTTACTAGAATGGTGTATCTAAATAGCGGAAGAGATCCTGACGAATTTCATGTAGGATGTTTTCAAGCGCACGACGTAGTACGTAGTAGACTTGATATTGCAAAAAAAATCTCTTAACTGCCGACTTTAGATTTGATTTTAATATATTATGGTTTTTGTCACGTGAACCAGAAGACTTAAGGAGAATAGGAACACTTGACAGATTTTCCGCCATTTTTCAAAGGGAGAAAACTTTCGGGACTACCTGTACGCTTTTCTATAAGCCCTGTCCCACTGAAAAAGGGGCCAACTCTTTAAGAGTTGACCCCTATTGACATGGGAGACAAACATACTTTTGCAGGAGTTACCTCCTGTTCCCCTTAAAACTGGCAATTCTACAGTACGGCACACCATCTTTGTTTGATTTGAGGCTGAATATCCCCCTCAACACTATTTAGGTCATTTTGGAGACGTTGCTTCCAATTTTGATGGACTTTTAACTGACATTGAGATGAAATGACATCTCAATCCCTGACGCCTAAAGAAAACAAAAGGGTTTATAAGCATGGACGGGCCGACTCGCAGCAATTTTCCTGGGCCGGCTTAGACGTTCTAAGCGGATTACCAGTACTCATGTGCGGTCGTTATCAGCTCTGCGTGGAAGCATCATGCAGCCCAATCTATTTCTCCAAGCCGCGATGGGTGGGGCGGTAAGGTACACCATCAGTAATGTTACTCAGAAATGCAATGTTTTAAACTTCCTTTACAGATTGTGGCTCCAATCCAGCCGATATTGTTTTCTTACTGGACTCGTCTGGATCCGTTGGTTCTGCATACTTCCAAAAGCAGAAAGATTTCGTCGCACACTTTGCACAGAGCTTTGATATCGGTCCTCGAAATGTACAGATTGGAGTTGTGACTTTCGCGTCTACGCCCCACAATGCATTCAACCTGAACACACACCATAACAAAGCTGACACGGTCAACGCCATCAAACACATTGGGTACCATTCCGGTGGAACTCGAACGGATCTAGCCCTCAAGTACGTGGAGGCGAACAGCTTCAAGGCGGCCGCTGGGGATCGAGCCGGAGTCGCTAACATCCTTATTGTGATGACGGACGGTAAATCGAACCAGCCGCAGCTGACAATGCAGGAATCGAACAAGCTACATCGGATGAACGCGAAAGTATTCGCCATTGGTATTGGAGCTGGAGTAGACAAAACTGAACTCGGCCATATAGCTACAGATGCTAAACATGTGTTCCAGGTCCAGAATTTCGGCGCCTTGAATACCCTACAGGCTGAATTGAAGAAAACAGCTTGCAAAGGTAGGAAAATACATGTATGTCATTTTGTGTGGCAAAAGAGGGGCTACTGCTGGGAAGTAGTAAATTGAGCCAGCGCACAACGGAAAAAAGAGAAGAAAATTAAGGCTGATCATTACGATAAAGTACCCGTGCATTTTTTTCATGTCCAAAATGGCTACTGTTCTGACGAAAATCAACGACAGTTTGCTTGTTTCATGTATCCTATTTTCTCATATCTCCGTTCCGTCTCATACATGTAACTCCGTTCACTCTCGTTTTTGACTAATATGAAAAGGAATCATTTTTACAGTTATCACACATCAGAAATTGTAATTAATAACTAATATTGCAACCAGTTTTGAAGAAAATCGGTTTTGATTTACAATTTAATTCACAGAAATCGAAATTTATAACGAAATGCTTAAAACTTTAGGGGTCGCCGAAAATAATCTCTAACCAGTGACAAGCATGTGACTGAAAATAAAAAGTATCAACAAATTAGAACAGTACATAGTCTAAATAAAATACTCATCATGTATAATATTCATAGAATGAATCCGATTACTTATAATAGTCAAATAAATTTGGGTGAACGGAGTTATGAGAACATGCCCCAAACACGCCCTGCATTTCTAGACGGATGTAGAATAAACAGAAGTGATGTTAATTTTCTTAAATATTGAGATTCTCATAGGCAATAAGTAAAATGTTTAAAAGATACCTGCAAATAATTGTTCTTGCAGCAAAAAATTGAAAGCAGGATTGCTCAACCTTAGGTGAACGGAGCTATGGGTCTCCAGGCTAATACTGCAAAATTATGTTGTTGGTGCTCGTTAGAATAGGCTTATTGAGGCGGTTCTAATGAATGCAAACAACCTCGGTCTTGGAGCAAAAATAAGATAGATAAGCAAAATAATGTATACCCCTGTAGACCCCAGCTTCCTCTATATAAAGTTTGTTTAGAGGGTGTTCAATTCACGGACTTGTTCACGTGATGTTATCACGAAAAAAGTCCGTGTAATAAGTACCCTTAAAACAATGATTTATCAGGGAAAATTTTGGGTTTACATTGGTATTCATTCCTCGGCATAGCCTCGCCGGCATCGGTAGCTCAGTCGGATGCGCGTCTGACTGGAGATCAGGAGGACGCGGGTTCGATACCTGCCGGGGTCGGCAGCATTCTTTCGTGGAGATTGATCATGAAATCTTTTCTACGGTCATTCTCTCCCTTCCGCTGATTCAAAAAGGGCAGTTGTCAATTTCTTGTGAAAGAATGTGCACTGTACTGGTTAACCGCTTACGTATAAGCCTGCCCAGGAAAAGTGTGGATAGGTAAACTGACTGGCTCAAAAATTACCTAAATAGTGTTGACTGGGCCGTTAAACTCCAATACAAACAAAACAAAATCGGCGTAGCCTCGGTTCCGCTCAGCATGGTCATCCCTCGAGTTAGAACGCCCGTCGAATTTCCACATCACGTGAATAAGTCCGTGAAATAAAGACCCCCCCCCCCCCTAAACCCCAGTTTATAATGAGAAAACTGGGGTTTACGGGGGTATACATTATTTTTCGTATTTCTGCTACAAGACATAGGTTGTGGGTACTCGTTGGAACCGCCTCAATGAGGCGGTTCTAACGAGCACTCACAACCTATGTTTGGAGTGAAAATAAGAAAAAAAAATCAACAATTTTCATCAGAAAAATGTTCGTTTTTTTACGATATGTGAAAAATGCACGGTGTCGCACGGGTGTGTTATCGTAATGCAACCCTCGGGATGACCTTGCTAAGTGGAACCTCAGCAGAGCCTCGGTTCCGTACACTACGGTCATCCGGAGGGTTGGAAACGCCCATCTATAACAGAACCCCATGTAAGACTTTTATATCATACCACGCCATAGGTACGCTATTCTGATGAGTGCACATAGGTGAGAGGTGAAATCTACATTATCAGGCAATGTCATTCAAAGGTCGTTCAAAGGTCGTTCGAAGGTGGCTGTTTCAAGAGGCAGCTTAAATTTCACCTTTGACCGAAGAAGACACCGGTGTTTCGTAATTTGAATAAACAGATATATCTAAAATTATCGCATTGTTTATAAAGTTCCAACTGTGCCTGCAGAATACAAACATGCCAACAGAGGTATGTCCGAATCCCTTCAAAGAAGTCCGACTATATATGTCAGGTCATCAGAAACAGTTCTGAACATATGAACTTAAAATTTGTGGTCAGATGCCAATAAGACCAATTAAATTTGAGACTTCTTCATTACTTTGAGCTGTTTCTGTTAGTACAAAAACATTTGGTTCGTTTTGCTTTGCTTTGTGTGTGTGGGTGGGAGAGGGGGTCTCACATGTATCCCGAGCGAGGCTCAAAGCACAGTGGTGAGCGACCTAATGATTAAGAGTCAGCGCTCTCAACCATCAGACCACGGAGGCCCGTTATAAAAACAAAAAAAAACAAAAAAAAAAAAACATTTAACATATGACGTCGTCGATAAGCAGTGGATAACGTCGTGTAATAAAAATCGTATGACCACACGTGTAATAACACTTTGGCGGGATTAAGTAACGTCATGACGACGTCCATGTCCAGAATGCATTTTTTGTGGCAAAATTGTCAATTGATAAAATCCAATTTAAAGTGGTCATATGATAAACAGAATCTTACACTCGTGGTCATTTCATATGAAATTTATGAAACTCGCCAAAGGCTCGTTTCATAAATATCGTATGAAATGACCATTCGTGTAAGATCCTCTATTTGGTTCCTGAAACTTATAAAACATAGTTACCGCCTAAAGCTCGGTACACACAATACGATATGTCTCTGTACACACACTAATACAAATCTTGCCTTTTCCTTTTTTACCCTGCCAAAAGTATGCTTATGTGTAGAATTAGAAATATAATAATAAAAAATGTGCAGGGGCGTACCCAGAACCAAAATATTATTACGCACAAAACGGAAAAATCTATGTAAAACATTTTCTCCGAGATAGGGGCTACTCTTAAAGGAAAGCCTTGGCTCACCAGACCCATATAGTTTATTTAAGAAATGAATTTTATTTTTCTGCGGTTCATGAAAGTATGAACGCAGTGTGTCGCGTGCAAAGTAAATGAACCCCGAATGGTAACGACCCGCTGTCGTTCATACATTCATGAAAAGCAGAAAAATTGAGTTTGTTTATATTTAAATTCTATGCCCCTCATTACTGGGTGAAAGAATGTTTATAGGGCAAATTTTTAATGCTGAAAACATTTACACGCTGTTTTTCTTCAAAGAGCGGAAGAGCGTTGACGTCACCAACGCCCGTAGAGAACCATGTTTTAGAATGACGTCACTTGGCTTCACTGAAAATCATGTGACTCGATGCGTTCAGGGAAGTATGAACTACATTGTATAGGTTTACATAAGGCTCCCATGTCTCTGATGGGAGCTGTGGGTTGATTGTATCGATTCCTGATCATTGCCTCTACTTCTATTTTACACTGAAAATGTAAATATAATGCATTTGCACAGGTGTGTTTCTTAATGTGAACGAATTCCATGTAACAATTGTTTATAGCCGCGTTATTTTTGTCCGTGTGAGGTCAGAATGCTGTGTAGAAAGGATTCGTTATCTGTAAAATCTGGACGTGTCTACTGGGGCTGCTTTGATTTGTTTCCCTTTCATAACATAGCAAGCCATAAAAACACAGCAAGAAAGCAAGACAAAACCGCACGATGGGATGAACCGACATATTCTTCAATGGAAACGTTAACCCATTTTGTACCGGAAACCCCCAAACGGGTATTTGGCAAACAGTGCAGGCCCAGAACAGACGCCGCAGAACGCGGCGTCTGATCAGGGCCTACACTGTTTGCAAAAAGTTCAGCCATTTTCTTAATCAATTTTCAAGAAAACACAAACTGACACCCCTAAATTTTGAAATGAACATATGCTATATATGAAGAGGAAAATTTCATTTGGTCGTCTAACGAATGTATCTTGCTTTATAAGTTGATGGTGGTTGGACTAATTGGGGATCATACTCTCCTTGCACCAAAAGCTGTGGAGGAGGAACACACTTCCGGGAGAGGAGCTGCACATTATGATAACACACCCGTACGATATAGTGCATTTTTTCACATCTCCAAAATGGCTGCCTTTCTGATGAAAATCCTTGATATTTTGCTTATAAATGCTCAAAACATAGGTTGTGGGTGCTCGTTAGAACCGCCTCATTGAGGCGGTTCTAACGAGTACCCACAACCTATGTCGTGGAGTAGAAATAATAAAAATAATGTATACCCCCTCAAACCCAAGTTTTCTCTATATAAAGTGGGGTTTAGGGGGGTCTTCATTTCACGGACTTGTTCACGTGATGACCAATCCACGCCCAGCCAACGGAGGAAAGAACTGTGTTGGAAACGCCAGAGAAAGCCATGCTTGCAATACTAACGCTTGTCCGACGACTCCACCACCCACTACTACTACCACCCCAAAGACCACCCCAGCACCGACAACACTCGCTGCAGGTTCGAATGTGTACAAATAATGATATTAGCATGACCGATAACACATCCGTGCGATACGGTGCATTCTTTCATATAACCAAACCGTTTGTTTGTTTTGTTTGAATAGGAGTTTAACGGCCCAGTCAACACTATTTTAGGTAAATTTTGAGCCTGTCAGTTTACCTTTCCACACTTTCCTGGGCAGGCTTATACGTAAGCGGTTAACCATTACCGTGCACATTCTTTCGCCAGAAACTGACAACTGCCCTTCTTGAATCAGCGGAAGGGAGAAAATGACCGTAGAAAAGATTTCATGATCAATCTCTACGACAGAATGTTGCCGACCGCGGCAGGTATCGAACCCGCGTCCTCCTGATCACCATTCAGACGCGCATCCGACTGAGCTACCGAGGCCGGCTACCAAACCGTTTTATTTTCTGATGAAAATGTCTTTTACTACTACTATTTATACTCAAAACATATGTTTTGGATGCTCATTTGAATCGCCTCGATGAACAGCCTATCGCCCCCAACCACCGTGGCTTGAAAAAATAGATTGGGCTGCATGATGCTTCCACGCAGAGCTGAATCTGACCACACACGAGTACTAGTAAACCGTTTAGAAGGACCAAATATGTTCTAGAAAGGGTTATCCTTTGGAAGCAAGGAATACACCACAGAACTGGAATATATGGAGTGTACACGTTTTCTGGGCAACACTAGCTAGTTTCGGCCATTTAGGCCTCATCAGTGACCCTCAAGTTTTTTAAAAATTCCATAATGGAATCAATGATCCCAAAGGACAAGAAAAAAAATATATACTACACTATCATGTAGGGCAGGGAGACTTTTTACGGTCGCCAAACATTCACAGACAACAGCTGTAGTGACGTTAAATATGTTCTTGAAAGGGTTATCCTTTGGAAGCAAGGAATACATCACAGAACTGGAAAAGGTGGAGTGTACATGTTTTCTGGGCCAGACTAGCTAGTTTCGGCCATTTAGGCCTCATCAGTGACTCTCAAGTATTTTCAAAATTCCATAATGGAATCAATGATCCCAAAGGACAAGCCTGCCCAGGCAAAGCGGTGAGAGTCAGATCGTCCGATGCATATAAGCCTAATGGTTTCATTAGGCGGCGGGGCTTGAGTTGTCATTTCATCTCAATGTCGGGTAAAAGTCCTACAAAATTGGAAGCAACGTCTCCAAAATGACCTAAATAGTGTTGATTGGGGACGTTAAACACCAATTCAAACAAACAAAACAAACAATCAATGAACAGTCTGATTGAGTGATTGAGGCGGTTCTAACGTGTACACGCAAAGTCTATGGGCAGAATTTAGTAAATTATTGTATACCCTGTAAACCCAAGTTTTCTATATATAAAGGTGGGTTTTACTGGGGAGTTAATTTCATGGATTTGATTACATGAGATGTACATATCCACCTATACATCAGCAATGTTTTCGCTGCTTGGATAGAATATAAGAATCCTATATGGGTGTGAGGGGTGGATGGAAAATTCCGTCCCGAGGGACACTGTCCGGCATCACGAGACGGATTTTTCTATCCACCCCTCACACCCATATTGGATTCTTTTTCTTGCATACCTTCCATTTCTTAACGCGGATTTTTAATGCTGCAGTCACTTCGGTTACCAACGTCCGCCATATTGTGTTGACAATGCAGGAATCTTTAGTGACGTCACGAAACGTGCTATGACGTCAACCTTAACGACGGCGCATACGAGGTCGTAATCAACCAGTGCATTTATCAAACCCGCGATTATATTCGATTTGGGGTAGGAACACCAGGGTCAGAACATAAATTTCTATCCCAGGGTAAAATCACGGATTTCCTTGTCTGGTGTGCAAGAACAGTAGTTCTTATTTCTACATCTTAAGCGGAATGGGAAAAGCTAGCACATAGGTTGACATTTTTCAAAGGGAGACAACTTTCGGGACGTCCTGTTCACCTTTCCATAGGCTCAGTCCTACCGAAAATGGGGTCTACTCTTAAAGGAAAAACTTGCTCCTCAGGAGCGATGCCAGACGAGCTTAGCAACTGCGGACATTATTTGAATGTAAATTTCAAGTGATAAAGTAACGTTCCAAGCTATTTTCCAGTTGCAAACTCCCAGTTTACACCTAAGATTACACCCAGTTAACACACAGAATACCTCTAAATCGACGCGAAATCAACATGGAAAAAGTTTGTTCCATGTGATGACGGCTGGCGCTTAAAAATAACATTAAAATTATAGTTTAAAGCATAAAAGAAACATAAATATGATTTTTGTCAGTGTAAGATCGATTTTTATTTCACTCATGAACACCTGACGAAGTATTTACACTCGTGGCTTCGACACTCTTGAAAATACTTCTTTCTTCTTACACTGAAAAATGTCAGATATCCTCTTTATCCACTGAATTACAGTCGTGTAGGCTAATTCTGCGCATCTGCTAATTATGCGCATTTTGGATTGTTTCATAATTAAATGAACCAGATTGAATGTTTTCATTTTTCTTTGACAGGGACCTTACGAAGCTTCATATACTTTTTTGGATGAGACTTGGACTGTTAACTGGGCAAATGAATTCCATTTATTTTGTTTTTACCTTCATCAGGCCTATTTGTTTGTTTGTTTGTTTGATTTGAGGTTTAACGTCCCCGTCAACACTGTATAGGTCGTTTTGGAGCTTATTGAGCGCCACAGACCATTACTTAATTTTGAAAAAAAAAACGTTAATGACAGCTATTTATTTCAACCAACTGGACCATCAGCTTTTATACAACACATGACCAAACGAGTATATTCTTGTCTAAAGTATTGTATCTTGACTGGATGTTATTATTCGGGTGCGCGGAATTAGCAGACAAAATTGATGGCGTCTTAACATGGGGGTGTGTCTTTTTACATAATTGCACCAGGTATATTCATGGGTGCTTTTATCTTTTAGCAAGCTAAGACAACTGTATAACATACTGCTGCAAAACAGGTTTTGGTTTCCTGGAATGGATAAAACAAAAGCTCAAAGTCTTAAGCGTGCAGAATTAGCCTACAGCACTGTACCGCGACGTTATTTGACAAGTTCCCCTCTTATGTTAGTTGCAGTAGGACAGAGCCCATTGACAATTTATTCGTCCTTCGAGTTGGCGCTTTTTATTTGTTTCTCCCTCTAGTTTGTTCCTCTCACATATTTGTTCCTATCGTATGTAAGTTGTAAAGTACATTCTCCTCATCACTGACGCTTTTTACATGTATTTGTTAATCGTCTCGTTATGATTTTGAACCAGCGCACGACAAAATCTACAATAAGACATCCGCGCAGTCTGATCAGAGTCTTCTTTGTGCGCTCTAAGGATAGCTAAGGGCCCAATGCTCCTTCATGCAGCAAGAGAAGTCTCTGATCAGACTATATGGATGCCAAGGCTGATCTGATTTTTCGCTGGGCGCTCATGTAAGTTGGGCGCTCATGAAATGCTGTGCCCCGGCTCCATTTTGTTCTTCTCTTATGCAGGTTGTAACGGCACGGAGCCAGCTGACATTCTATTCATCCTTGATGCTTCTGGTAGTGTCGGGTCCACCAACTTCAACACCATGCTTAACTTCGTCAAGAAACTCGTGGATGGCTTCCCTGTCAGTTCCAGGGACACACAGATCGGACTGATCACTTTTGATAGCAAGGTGTACCTCCAGTTTCACCTGAACAAATTCCACACCAAGAATGACATAAAGAATGCAGTTTCGCATACCAGGTACGCATAAGAACCCCGATAATCGAATATATAGGAATCACCCATGGTTTCCATGCATTAATATTTGCCGGATCCCGAGGAAGCTGTCCGAACACGAGGCCGCAACTATCTTCTGAGGGACCCAGCAAATGTTATTGCAATAAAATAACCATGGATGATCGTTATTCTTGCATAGCCTACGATTCCAACGGCACATTGTGACGAAAACGCCCCAAGCTCCATATATACTCTTCAAATGCGACCAAAAACACATGGTGGCTTATTCAGAACGTTGTTTAAAATGAAATCAGTTCCGCAGTAACGTTCTGACGTCATAATGAAATTTTAAAATGTTATGTTCAGGTCGACAACGCTACGTCGCTCAACGTAATGTGAACAGAGCAAGGCCAAAAGCTCAAAACCCATGTTCAAACAGCACGTGGATTTAATGTTTTATTGTTTGAAAACAGATTCTGGCCAATTCAAAAATACAGTAAAATTCCTGTGTTAAGACCACCTTTGGGACTGTTCAAAAGTGGTCTTAAAGACCACTTTTGAACAGTACCAAAGGTGGTCCCTGGCCAGAGGACATTGTAGCCAGAAAACACAAAGAAAAATTAAGTGTACCCTTCAAAAATAACTTTTTATAGCAGAATTAGTCTTAATTTAAGGTGGTCTTAACAGCGGAATTTTACTGTAGCTTCAGACAGGCATGATCATTAGCTTTTTTTTGCACGAAACTGTCATCCAACATGTCCGCGTACGTACATGTAAGTCAAAAGACATCATGTAAACAAGTCCGTATCTTCACCCCAATTCATATAGAGAAAACCGGGGTTGGGGTTACAACGGTTTTTATCATTTTGCTTATTTCTGATCAAAGGCATCAATGAGGCGGTTTTAACGAGCAGCCACAGCCCTTGTTATGAGTTTAAATACTACCAATTTCAATATCCATTAGACTTTCAGTCAAATGCAGCAGATCAAAGGGGTACATTCTGATGTAATTTCAGAGGTCAGTGCACTAGAAAGGTACATCAAACTTCACCAATTTCTTTGTACTCTAGACTTGTCACAGATGACTGACATGTGATAGACTATCTGTTATTAGACAGGTGCTAGTTACTGAAATGTGGAAATTGTATCTGATTGGATACCTGCACACTTGTTGTGTCATATTTGGTCAAATACTTTTCAATCCTTGTCAGTTTGTGACATCATAATCTTAAGTTCAAAGGATGCAGCAACAGCTTTGAAATTCGTTGGGGTTTGACAGTTATTGAGTGTCATGTCCACTCCAAAGTCTAATGAATATTGAAATCAGTAGTAAGAAAATATTACAAGTTTTCATCGCAAAAAGCATTTTTGGAGGATATGAAAGAAAGGATGTTTTATCGTAGTGTGCATTCAGTTGGACTACCACCCTCTTTGTCTGTACGAAGAAGCTTTGGGCCAACAGCGAACACACAGATCAGTCTGCGCGCATGCGCAGACTGATCTGCGTCTTCGCTGTGCGCATATGTCCAAAGACACGTTTTCGCTTCACCCGTTCATGTTATACATGACACAGATACCACTGACGTATTTCATTCATTTTTTTGTGTGGTGGGGGTCTTGGTTTTACGGTCCTTTCAAGATTATTTCACTTATATCGAGCCGATCGCTTATCAGAGATGGACGAATACCGGAGTACCCGGAGAAAAACCACCTGACCTAGAGTTGCAGAACTTGGCGTCTCACATGTGACCCGAACCACAGCGGAGGCAGACCTAATGTATAAGAGTCAGCGCTCTTATCAACTAGGGGACGGAGGCCCGCAGTATTTTGTTAAATCTGAGTTTGACATTAAAAGATAATCTTACCCGAATGGTTATTTCATATAAAATTATGAAACCGTTGATCAAATGTCAAAAATTGGTTGGTTGGTTGATTTGAGGTTGAACGTCCCCGTCAACACTGTATAGGTCATTTTGGAGACGTTGCTTCGAATGTTGTGGGACTTTTTCCCGACATTGAGATGAAATGGCATCTCAAGCCCTGTCACCCAATGAAACCAATAGGGTTTATAAGCATAGACGGTCCGACTTGCACCGCTAAATGCCGATCCTCTTAGCGGTTTACCAATATTCGTATGCGATCGTTTTCAGCTCTGCGTGGAAGAATCATGCAGCCTGTCTATTTCTTCAAGCCCCGATGGGCGGAGGCGAGCCAATTATTGGATAAATGTCATTAAATTAAAGCAGGGTCCATTGTATATATGTGTAAGCTTGGAAAATGGTCTTAAAAGGGGTATTGGACTGTTTCATTTGACCCTTAAATTCCTTTATTTCAAGCAGTATAGATTCTGATCAGAGGCATCGTTCTGTTGTGTCTGATCTAGGTCTATGCTGTGTGTCAATGTCCGGGACGCGAGTTTAGTCCAGATTTTACAGATAATCAACTTAACCACGCTTTTTCCTTAACGTGTTTACATACAGGAAAATTCCACTGTTAAGGCCGCCTAAAATAAAGACCCATTCTGCTTTTATAGAACTTACTGAGGAGGGTTTAGATATTCTGTGTTTGTGTTTTCTACACCCAATGTCTCCTAATAAGAGACCACCTTTGGGACTGTTCAAAAGTGGTCTTTAAGACCACTTTTGAACAATCGCAAAGGTGGTCCTAATACAGGAATTTTACTGTACTACGCGATTGTTTTCTTAGATGCCCGGGATCAGCCACGCACACTGCCAATGCTCTACGATATGCAAGAACTACGCCATTTTTGCCTTAGAAAGGCATGCGAGCCAATGCTGCCAAAATTGCCATTGATGTCACAGATGGTAAATCTTCTCCCAGCTGTAAACTGCTTGGGCCACTATGCGCTTTAAAGCCCATGTTACACGAGCCAACATTCTAAAAAATTTTACACATAATGTTTTCATTTACTTCGTCGAGTGTCATGGTCGAGTGTCATGATAATGACACTAATGTCAATTCATTATTCAAGATATGTTCCTGAAAATTTGTATTTATGTCACATAAATTAAAATATTCATTCACTTGAAATAAAACCGCGGGTAACGCCACCATGTCGTTATGTCATTAAAGAGTCGCTCTAGTGTCATGGCAACGATTTAGGTCAGTATCATTTATAAACTCCTTAGTCAATCTCTTTTCACACGCTTTAGATTAAACATATTTTATTGCATAAACATACAAAGGGATTGGGCACAAGTTATGACAACATTAGATAGTCCTTGTCCTAAACATAACAACAAATCATTTCAATGGTACAATGGTGGATGCAATTTAACATGCGATTTATACCGGCTCAGGTTTAATACACGCATGTGCAAGAATGTAAGCACGTCTCATGCACGCTTTCTGTCATTGTCGTTCGTTTGGCCTTTTATAAATTGAACTTACCTTTGAAATATATTTAAGATTTTTTGACAAATAAAAATCAAAAAGGAGTTCCTTTAAGATCAATGAAAGCTTTCATAAGAAAGAAGATGGGTCATACTACGTAGTTTCGGCTAATAAAGCCTCATCAGTGACCCTGTAATGATCCGACAACGAAAGCCAGAGGAAACATACTGCAATTTTGCGAATTTCGAATAGGCAGTCGATTCAAAGACTGATATAAATCAAAATGGGGTCCAAATAGTTAAAAACCTGTCTAGAATATTCGTCTAAACCAATAATTTATTTCTGATTTCTCAGAATATTCACGCTGATCTCAAATGATCAAAAGTAAAATATAACCTGCACTATGGTTGATGTACGGGGAGACGTTTTACGGCCGCCACACGGCACAACACCAGCTGCAGTGAAGGCAAATAAAAATCAAAAAGGAGTTCCTTTAAGATCAATGAAAACTTTCATAAGAAAGAAGATGGGTCATACTACGCAGTTTCGGCTAATAAAGCCTCATCAGTGACCCTGTAATGATCCGACAACGAAAGCCAGAGGAAACATACTGCAATTTTGCAAATTTCGAATAGGCAGTCGATTCAAAGACTGATATATATCAAAATGGGGTCCAAATAATTACAAACCTGTCTAGAATATGAGTCTAAACCAATAATTTATTTCTGATTTCTCAGAATATTCACGCTGATCTCAAAGGATCAAAAGTAAAATATAACCTGCACTATGGTTGATGTATGGGGAGACGTTTTACGGCCGCCACACGGCACAACACCAGCTGCAGTGAAGGCAAATAAAAATCAAAAAGGAGTTCCTTTAAGATCAATGAAAACATTCATAAGAAAGAAGATGGGTCATACTGCCTAGTTTCGGCTAATAAAGTAGAAGTAAAACAAAGATCAGGAATTGATACAATTAACTTACTCCACCCATAAAAGACACCAAAGGGAAAGAAATACAAACATTAAGCGACCAGACCATAATGGAAACCTAAACAAAGGAAGGCCATAAGGACAGTTACTTTCCCACAAAATGGCCATATGGCCATCCAAAACCAAAAGACACAAGTGATACACACAGTAAGTAACAAACAACAACATAAATAAATCGCCACAGAAGAGCCGCCTTGGAACGGCCAGTGGAAGATCTCCACTTGGGGACTTAAATCGATTTTACGTGGCCACAATCCTCGCCCTTACTTCCGTCGCGATTTAGACAAATAATTTGTTCAGTCCGCATGAAGGCCTCCTAACTCATCAGTGCAACATCTCCGTGAACACATGAAAGCTGATTTCTATGAATATTCACGCTGATCTCAAAGGATCAAAAGTAAAATATAACCTGCACTATGGTTGATGTACGGGAAGACGTTTTACGGCCGCCACACGGCACAACTTCAACTGCAGTGAAGGCAAATAAAAATCAAAAAGTCGTTTACCCACTGGTTGCCTGGCTACAACAGAACCCTTGAAATATATTTTTGAGATTTTCAACCCATTGGTTTAGCCACTGATTGCCAAGCAACAACAGAACCCCTGAACCTTTCAATTTCAGAGTTTATGTATTCTTCTGTTGCTCACCAACATGATTGGCGGACCCATATTTTTTTTCATGTTATTCATTTTGAAATTGTCCTTATTATGGCTTTGTTTTATGCTATATCGCACCCCAACCCCGTCACAAACATGTGTGGTCATTGTCTGTTAATTTTTTTCTCTTGCACGGAACATCTGTAACTACAGTATTTATTGAGAACACGTGTTGGGTATAATTTCGATTGAGCTTTCACATGAATATTGTTTATATATGGAATACTAACTATAAACCTATAAGACTATTATCACTAATACTTGACTGACCCTCTTACTAAACGTTATGCACCCCCCAAAAAAAACACACACACACACACACACACACACACACAGTTAATAGAGATTGAAATATCGCATAGTGTAACATGGGCTTTAGCTTTCAGCATTTAGGCCATGTGCTTGTATTACAGTATTTAACAGATTGCTTTCAATTGGTTGTTTTTCCATGCGTACAAGTATTCAGTTTATGCGATTTTGTTTGCAGATATATATTTTTTTTTTTTATGCTGTGAATCAATGCCCTAGCAACAAGGGCCCAGGTTGTAAAGCATTGTGCATGTCAAAATCATTTCATTACGATAACACACCCGTCTAACATATTGCATTTTTCCTCGTCCCCAAAATGGCTACTTTTCTGCTGAAAATCTGTGATATTTAGCTTATTGTTTCTACAAACATAGGTTGTGTGTACTCGTTAGAACCGCCGCATTGAGGCGGTTCTAACGAGTACCCACAACCTATGTCTTTGAGCAGAAATATGAAAAATAATGTTTACCCCCGTAAACCCCAGTTTTCTCTATATAAAGTGGGGTTTAGGGGGGGTGTTCATTTCACGGACTTGTTCACGTGATGGATCGTGGAAATTGTCCTGCTTATTGACATTAAAACGCCAATTATTGTAGTCTTTTTGTTATTTATGAGCAGGGGACAATTAATTACTAATATATATGAGTGAGTGTTTTGAGTTTTACGTCCCACCAACAGCTAAGGTCATACGGAGACGGGACCTCTGTTTAAAGACTCATCCGAAAGTCTGGAGAAGCCCGGGATCGATCCTGCGATCCCTGGTTTACAAGGCGAGTAGCGTAACCACTGCACCACGGAGGCTTCTACTAATATTTATGAGCAGGGGACAATTAATTACTAATATTTATAAGCAGGGCAAATATTATCATCCGCTGAAAGCCAAATTTGTTAGTACAAGTGCTTTAGCATTTATAAGTAATACATTTTATGCGCAGTTGATTGAACTCAACTGCGCATAAAATGTATTACTTATAAAAGTGAAATTAAAGTTTTATAACCTTGGGACTGGTCTCAGTGATTGCGCTGATTATGCTTTGCTTTCCGTATTGTTTATAATTGAAGCTCATCACGAAAACACGCCTATATAATTTTGACCCCTTAAACCCCACTTTATTGTAAAACTGGGGTTTCTGGGGGTATACCTTATTTTTCTTATTTCTGCTCTAAAATTTAGATTGTGGGTACTCGTTAGAACCGCCTCGATGAGGCGGTTCTAACGAGTGCCCGCTATCTATATTTACAATTTTTCATCTTAAAATTTTCATTTTTTTTCGGCGATAAAGATGGCAATGTGTTTGTATAGGCGTGTTTGCGTTATCTTTAGCTTGATGGCGTTTGTTGCATATACATTTGCGAATATTTTCCTTCGCCATTTGTACACGTTCTGTCTAGTGTCTAACCTTTATGAGTCTGTTTTGTACGCTTATTTATTTATTTATTTAAACCGGCCCCCGCCCATAGGGGCTTGAAGAAATATATGGGCTGCTTGATGCTTCCACGCAGAGCTGAATCCGGCCCGCACACTAGTTCTGGTAAACCGCTTAGAGGATCTAAGCCTGTCCAGGAACCGCGGTGCGAGGCGGACCGTCCATGCTAATAAACCCTATTGGTTTTATTGGGCGACAGGGCTTGAGATGTCATTTCATCTCAATGTCGGGTAAAAGTCCCACAAAATTGGAAGCAACGTCTCCAAAATGACCTTTACAGTGTTGACGGGGACGTTAAGCCTCAAATCAAACAAACAAACAAAAAAATTTATTTAAACGGCTGCATCAAATCATAATTTTCCTTAAAAAATGACGATTAGATTATATTGGACACATACAACCAAACAGGTGAGTTGATTATTAAAAGTAAAACGGAAATATGGAATAGAAAAGAAAATGGACCTATCATAATTAATAGACTTGAGACCTTGGGAGGAGTCAGTTTCAAATGCTCGTGTTAGGTTTGTTCTGTTTGTAATGATTTTAATGCGTGTTTAATAAGCAACCTGTGTAGACCAAGAGCACATGCCGCTTTCTGTGGCGTCTAATCTGTGTCTAAACCTTTTGCCAATCTGAAAAGGGACGCTAGGCATTTATGGGTTACATGTCTCTGACATCGGATATGGACCTTTGCCTTGTTGTGTACATGTAACGCCATCCTTTTTGGATCGTTTTGCGTCTGTCCGAAAGAAATATGAAAAAGGCTAAAAGATATGAAACGAAAGCGGTCAAAGACTTACAGAGCAAATGTGGGAGATCGAGGAACAGAACAAAACATTCCCCGTTGTCCCCATCTATTTCCAAGCGCAACAAGCCCTTTTACTGGAGAGAACCACGAAACAAGCTAAAGGATTGTTGACATTACAAGAAATATGAATTATATGGATTTGTTCGTAGGAAGCCAAAAATAGAAATATATGTATGATATATATGGATTCGTTCATGGAAAGGCAAAATTATTACAATGTATGTTATGTTCATTCTCAGATATACCAGTGGCACAACGCACACCTCTGACGCACTCAAGTACGCCAGAGAAACCGCATTTAAAGCGCAGAACGGGATGAGAGCAAACGCTGCTAAAGTTGCAATTGTGATCACTGATGGTAAGATACGGTTGTAATGTACTATCAACACATGGCGTGTAATTTTGTATGTTTTTTTTTGTATTTTTAGAGTTAATTACCTATCGCATACCATTATATACAGTAGAACTTCGATGGCTCGAACACCGATGGCTCGTTTACCATGGCTGAGACGAACTCATTCTTAAGCCCCTAGGGAAATCCTCTACATAAGAAAAAGTGGAGATTTTAGTTTTTTATCTTGCAAATGTATGTTGTGTGTACTCATTAGAATTGCCTCGAGGCGATTCTAATGAGTACATGCAGCATACATTTTCATTATAGAACCCCGAAAAGATGTCAAAATGTATCTCGTTATGCCTCCTGACAGTAACCCTCGGTGGCTTGAACTACCCTTGTCTCGAACAGATTTTCGAGGGCCCAAAGGTGTTCGAGCCATTGAAGTTCCACTGTAGAAAGAAGACTGGGAACGGATACACCTCACATAGTATTACCCGTTTGTTTGCCTTAGAATTAACTGATTACCCTTTTTCAGAACATCTAACTTCACCTCAGCTGGTGTTAAGGGAATGTGTGGCGGCCGTAAAATGTCTCCCTGTCATTCATCTTAGTGTGGATTATATTTTCTAGTCATTTGGGGTCATTGATTTTACTGCGAAATGCAGGAAATATTTGCATTACGAAAACACGCCTATACAAATACATTGCCATTTTTTGGCCAAAAAATAGAATTTTTTAAGATGAAAAATTGTGATATTTTTTCTTATTTCTGCTCAAAACATAGATTGCGGGGACTCGATAGAACCGCCTCGACGAGGCGGTTCTATCGAGTACCCACAATCTATGTTTTTGAGCAGAAATAAGAAAAATAATGTATACCCCCATAAACCCCAGTTTTACTATATAAAAGTGGGATATGAGGGGGTCAAAATTATATAGGCGTGTTTTCGTGATGAGGGTCACTGTTGAGGCCTGATTGGCCGAAACTAGCTAGTCTGATCCAAACAAAATCATGCATACTCCATATTTTTTTAGTTCTGTAATGTAGTCCTTCCTTTCAAAGGATTACCCTTTTTTCTTCAGAAAATTTAACCCAAATATAATACATATATTTTTCCACGCAAGAGCTTTGGACAGGTCTATTACTAAATTAAAGTGTGTCTATCTGAATAGATTTATTGTAAGTTTTACAAATCTTCATGTATTTTAAACAAAACAAAGTGTAGATCCGGATCAGACGCCCTTCCATGGAACGCATTACGAAAACATGCCTATTTGATTCTATCATCAAAAACTGAAATGTTACGATTCTGATATGTTTCATATTTCTGCTCAAGACGAAACAGGATAATGGTTTACTATATAAAAGATGGGTTTAAGGGGGTCACAGTACGAAAACACTCCAATACGAATGCATTGTAAACTTTGCCGCTGAAAAAAAAAACACACAAAAATCCTAAGATGAGAAATTTGTGATATTTTTCTTTTTTCTGCTAAAAATATAGATTGTGGGTACTCGTTAGAACCGCCTCATCGAGGCGGTTCTAACGAGTACCCACGACCTATATTTTAGAGCAGAAATAAGACAAATAAGGTTTGCCTCTGTAAACCCCAGTTTTACGATTTTAAAAGTGGGGTAATAACGGGCCTCCGTGGCCTAGTGGATAAGAGCGCTGACTCTTAGTCATTAGGTCTCTCACCGCCGTAGGTTCGAGCCTCGCTCGGGCCACGTGTGAGACGCCAAGTTCTGCAACGGAAGGTCAGGTGGTTTTTCTCCGGGTACTCCGGTTTTCGCCCACCTCTGATTAACGATCGGCTCGATATGAGTGAAATAATCTTGAAAGGGCCGTAAAACCCAAACCAAAAAAAAAAAAAAAAAAAAAAAAAGTGGGGTAATTACATAGGCTTGTTTCTTTCCCTTTGGTGTCTCTGACGGGAGCTGTGTGTTAATTGTATCGATTCCTGGTCATTGCCTTCACTTCTATATTGTTTTCGTGATGACAATTAGGTGATGATGATGATGATTTCGTGTTTAAAAAAGCGTCAACCCTCTTTGTGGGTCATAAGCGTCGAGCGGTAATGACAATTAGGCATGTTTATGTGATGGCTACGCTTAAATAGATATATACTTCCTGTTCAATATCCCATAAATTTATCCCTTCTGAACAAGGGTGCTTCACCTAAAAGAAAAAATGTTCCTTAGGACGGAACAAATTCTTTCTTTTAAGAGAAGATCCCTATTGATAACTGATGCAATGATAGTTTTAAGGAGTTGCCTCCCCTGATTATGTGTATCCATTTAACTTTGAAAATGATTTTTTTTCAAAACCGCTTTTTATGCATTCTGTGTGCTTCGGTTTGGGTGCCGTTTTGGCCAGTATGCTTTATCAGAGCTTTTAGTATTCCGTTACGAAAACGCGCCTATACAAATACATTTACCGCTGAAAAAACGCAGATTTTAGGATGAAAAAGTGTGATATTTTTCTTATTTCTGCTCAAAATGTAGATTGTGGGTACTCGTTAGAACCGCCTCAGTGAGGCGGTTCTTACGAGTACCGAAAATCTATATATAAGAGCAGAAATAAAAAAAAATAAGGTTTACCCCTGTAAACACCAGTTTTACTATTTAGAAGTGGGGTAATTACATAGGCTTGTCTCTTTCCATTTGGTGTCTCTGACGGGAGCTGTGTGTTAATTGTATCGATTCCTGGTCATTGCCTTCACTTCTATTTTGTTTTCGTGATGACAATTAGGTGATGATGATGATGATTTCGTGTTTAAAAAAGCGTCAACCCTCTTTGTGGGTCATAAGCGTCAAGCGGTAATGACAATTAGGCGTGTTTATGTGATGGCTACGCTTAAATAGATATATACTTCCTGTTCAATATCCCATAAATTTATCCCTTCTGAACAAGGGTGCTTCACCTAAAGGAAAAAATGTTCCTTAGGACGGGAACAAATTCTTTCTTTTAAGAGCAGATCCCTATTGATAACTGATACAATGATAGTTTTAAGGAGTTGCCTCCCCTGAATGTGTGTATCAGTTTTACTTTGAAATTGATTTTTTTTTTCAAAACCGCATTTTATGCATTCTGTGTGCTTCAGTTTGGGTGCCTATTTGGCCAGTGTGTCATCACGAAAACACGCCTATATAATATTGACCCCCTTCAACCCCACTTTTATATAGTAAAACTGGGGTTTGTAGGGTAAACCTTATTTTTCTTATTCCGGCTCTAAAATATAGCTTGTGGGTATTCGTTAGAACCGCCTCAATGAGGCGGTTCTAACGAGTACCAACAATCTATATTTTGAGCAGAAATAAGAAAAAATATCACACTTATTCATCTTAAATTTTTCATTTTTTGGGCGATAAAGGTTACAATGTATTTGTATAGGAGTGTTTTCGTAATGTTTATCAGAGTTTTTAGTATTCGCAGCGCAGCTTATTGCTTCATTCCCAAAGATATTGTAATGTTGAAATGATTACATTCTTTTACATGTAATTTCAACCATGTTCCATGGACTAGAGACGAGCAGCATGTTGAATCGCGTGTCGGTAGAGGGCGCCACGAGAAACAACGGGCCTGGATTAATATGACCTTGTATACAGTTGTTTCCCCATTAGGAATGAATTTCATTTTTGTGGATTTTATCGAAGAGTTAACTCTGATGAATCACCCGCAAACTGCATAAAGCCCGAACTGCTTTGTTAGTGATTCGCCAGAGATGAAACGTCGATAAAATCCACTAAAAAGATAATTCATTCCTTATAATTTCAACTTTGCCATCGAAATACGAGGGCTGATTGATATGTTGTGAGCCTCGTTTTGAAGGATTTTGAAGGACATATTGTATAATTTTTGGCAACATAATCCCCTTCGGTATTCGGCTGTTCAGAACGTCATACACTGCATCTATGATGTCATCATCGGACTGAAACTGGGTGCCTGAAATGGCTGTTTTGAGATTTGGAAATAGATGAAAGTCTGGAGAGGGATCAGGTGAATAAGGCGGACACTCAATCAATTTAAAGCCACAATCATGAATGGCAGCCATAGCGATGACAGACTTGTGAACAGGAGCATTGTCCTAATGGAACAACACACCTTTAGTGAGCTTTTCTCGGCTCTTTAAATTTAATATTTTGCCGTAACTGCATTAGAAGTGAAGCATTGTATGTGCCATTAATTGTTTGTCCCTTTTGGAGATAATCTATCAGCAGAATACCATCTGTACCCCCAGAAAACCGAGGCAATAACTTTTCTAGCTGATGGAACAATCTTTGTCCACTTTGGTGGGGGTGAGCCAGGGTGCTTCCATTGTTTCGATCGTGGTTTGGCTTCTGGGGTAAAATAATGGAACCATGTTTTGTTGGCAAAAAGGTTAAAATTAGCACGCGATTATGTGCGCCTGGTATGCTTCTGATCAACTGTCAGAATTCTTGGTACCCATCGGGCCGAATGCTTTCTCACTGCAAGATCCTCATCAGAATGGAATGTACTCTTTCCTGTGAAATGGCAACTTTACTGGCTATATATCTTTCCGTGACTCGTCTGTCAGTCATAACAATATCATTGACTTTATTGACCATTTCTGGGATTGCAACATCGACAGGCCTTCCTGGACGGAGGTCATCCTCAAGGCTCTTTCTGTCGCGTTTAAATCCCACCACCAACCTTTTCACTGTAGCATATGAAGGGGCATCTTTCTCCACTGTTGCAACTATATCATAATGGATATCCTTAGGTGTTAAACGTTAAAACTTTTTCTATGCAAATATTGGATCACTGCTCTTTCACCCATTTTGTCCATTTTACAAAACGTGCTTGTTTACTTTAGAGTGCAACCTCGCCGATATAAACACACCAAATGAGACCAGTCCTTGGGTACACGACCTTATATAGCCAGAGAATAGTAGGACTTAAAAAGGACATCCCTGCGTACCTCCTTCAATACGAGGCTCACAACATATCAATCAGCCCTTGTATTAAAAATGCCACCAAAATGGTAAATTTTAGGAATTCTTGCGGAAGCGTAAGAATGGCATTGGAATGAAATTATCAAAGACCACGGCGCTATGATTATTCAGTTAGAAGCTGCCATCGTTGAAAGGAACCACAGCGCACAAAAACGTAAAGTCTTCAAATTCGGTTTATTTGTTATCTAACATTTACGTTTTCGTTAGTTTCCAAACTTTTAATAGAACACTGTTGACGTCACATCATATGAGCCCCGCCAAGCGAATTTGTGTGTTCGAGCATTCCGTCATGACCAATTTTAACTGCGCATGCCCAGTCATTCAGAGGGGCCAGGGATATGGCTTTCTGTCTGAAGGTTCCTCTTGATTCACTGCTTTTATGAGCGAGCAGCGAAGGTTCTGGCGAGACTGCGCGGATGCGCAGGCTCGCCTGAACCTTCGCTGCTCGCATAGGCGATAAGTACCAAAATCGATTGACGTCACTTCATATACAATGACGAAACGCGTGGGTTCTAAACGTTCTTTTTGACGTAACGTTATATTTCTACCTGCGGCTGTGTGAAATAGTCTTAGATTCTCGCTCATGGGATATATCGAAGTATAAAACTTTCATTTCAACCAGTCAGATCGCTTGTGGTGTACATAATGAAAGATAATTGGAATTATGCATGATTGAAATCCTGCTTCTTGCATGTTATATTAACTACATGTTTGTACATATATTTTTTAAAGCGACAAGGAAACAGCTGCTGTCGCGCTACAGGCGCCAAGCTCGGGTTTATCAAAACAACTCTTAATTTTCACAAGTTTTGTTGTATGTTGCTGCTGTTGTTGTTGTTGATGATGTTGTTGTTGTTTTTACAGCTGCTGCCTTTACCATCTCAGTGCCATCACGTTATTTTAAGAGGTTCTATGAAAAGAATATCCAACAATTACAGAAATAAAAAATGTACCTTTTAACGTTTTTGTCAGCAGAATTAGATCCAACCAATCTTTTACTGCCGGCCTCGGTAGCTCAGTCGAATACGCGTCTGGCTGGTGATCAGGAGGACGCGGGTTTGATGCCAGCTGGGGTCGACAACATTCTTTCGTGGAAATTGATCATAAAATCTTTTCTACAGTAATTCTCTCTCTTCCACTAATTCAAGAAGAGCAGTTTTCAGTTTCTTGCGAAAGAATGTGCATTGTACTGGTTGACGCTTACGTATAAGCCTGCCCAGGTAAAGTGTGGATAAGTAAACTGACCGGCTCAAAATGACCTAAAATAGTTTTGGCTGGACCGTTAAACCCCAATACAAACAAACAAACAAAACCCACTCTTTTTCTGTATTACATAGAGTACTTGCTAGAACATTAGCCCGTATCAACCCCTACCTTTGCAAACAATGTATGTCCTGATAAGAGAGGTTCTGAAGAAGCCATCTGATCAGGATCTACACTGTTTGTTATTGTGTTTGCAATTTTGAATGAAGGAATTATATCAAGTAATTTGATTGGCTGAAACGTAAATAGGTGTGGCTAAAGTAATTTATGCAGCGGGAAAAAGGTTAAACGTTTTGACCACTAACAAGTCCGTAAAGCCAACGGGCTTCCTGTACTAGGACTGTCAAATTTTTACTTCCCTAGGTCAGTCAAGCAGTATGTCGGCTACGTCATCAGAGGCTGCCAAGTTGAGGGCTGCAGGAGTAACCATCTTCTCTATTGGTGTCGGATCAGGAGCTAAGACAGCGGAGTTAAATGCCAAGGCAACTGACCCTGACAGCTCGCACGTGTTTACTGTCACTAACTTTAACTCTCTGAATACTATTAAAGGCACACTTGCGCAGAAGACATGTGAAGGTGTGTAATTTTTGTATATATGAAAGAGAATATATGTCTTTATAACGTAATTAACGGCGTCCGTATGTTGTTAAGTTAACGATACTTTAATTGTCAATCCAAACTCCATCATAGCTAAAGGGAATGTGCTAATTTTGTGATAACTGAAAGATTGTTTTCCTTATTTCTCTATATAAACCTTTGCTGTGGGTATTCATTAGAACCGCCTCGACGAGGCGGTTTTAATGAATACCCACAACATAGGTTTTTATGGAGAATTGACAAAAACTATCCTTAAGTCATCACAAAATAGCCACCTTATCTTTGCTTTGTCCAGTCATCTTAAATTAGTTGCATATTCTTAAGGACTAGAAAAAAGTAAAATGTTCCATTCTAATTTCGGAAAATATTTTTGCAAGCACTCATTACAATATAAACTGCATCAAGGAAAAAACAATACAGGCCAGGCGTTTGGCAAAGACTAGAACCCGAACAATATACAGGTGTAAAAAACGGTCGATTTGATTTATCTGTGTTCGTACATTTATTTTATAATTATTTCTTACAGTCACTACCTTTCTCTTGACTTGTTCATTGACATAACCATTTATTTATTTATTTATTTATTTATTTTCAGTGAAGGCTACAGTACTTCCTCCCACGACACCAAAGCCAAATTCACGTAAGTTACTTTTTTGAGACAATATTCATCATTTTAATGCATACACGTATATATGCTGTGCCAACTCAATAGAGTGGTCTTTCAAGGATGTTTAAACGGGTACCACAATATACGTATTGCTGTAGAAAACAGCAGCCGGTCATTTTAATGTCACTATCAGATAAAATAATTATTTATTACTTTATATTTCCCTCATCTATCTATTGTTGTCCGCGTCTACGATACCAATGAGACAACAATTTGCAGCTGTAAGGTATAAGTATAAACATATTATTTTCTTGAACCTTTGAAGCAAAATGCTTGGGCCACAGTTGTCCTTCGTCGCTCCGTCGCCCGTTGTCCGTCGTCGGTCCGTCGTTCGTCTGTCGTTAACTTTTCACATTTTATCACCTCCTCCAGAACCACATGTTGGATTGAGCTGGTAGTTGGTGGGAGGCATTGGGGCAACATGGAGATTGAAAATTGCTAAAATCATTCCATCTTGGAATTCTTCAAGCGACGCCTCCTTTCGAACGAAAAGTCAGATTGAGCCGACACTTGATGGACGGCATCGGGTTGACATGGAGATTCAAATTTGTTTAAATCGTTTCGTTCTAATATACATGTATAAGATAGCCGCCATGGTGGGCATCTTGAAATACTTCAAATGACATCATCTCCTGAATCCATCACAACAACAAATCGGTGAAACGAAGACCCCTCTAAACCCAACTTTATATAGAGAAAATAGGGTTTAAGGGGTAGACATTATCTGCCTTATTTTTGCTAAAAAACATAGATTGTGGGTACTCGTTAGAAACGAGCACCCACAATCTATACTGAAAGCAGAAATTAGAAAGATGTTTTCATTTGTTCCTAAAATTTGTCATTTTCTGACACCATGTTGGGCGCCATTATTTCACACGGAAATGTTTACCTAATGAAAGGTCGGATCGAGCTGAAATTTTATGAGAGGCATCGGGCGAGATGGAGGTTCAGATTTGCCAAGACTGTACGGTTCTGATTTCCAAGATGGCTGCCATCCTGAAATTCTTTCATAGACACCTCCTCCCGAACCAAAAGTCGGATCGAGCTGGCATCAAGACGACATGGAGATTCAGACTGGCTAAAATCGTTCTGCTCCGTCATACAAGTTGGCTGCCATGGCGACCATCACCTCCAGAACCAAAGGTCCAATCGAGCTGAAACTTGATGGTATACATCGGGGCGATATATAGATTCAGGGCCCAGGATTACAATCGTTACTTAAGTTAAGGTCGACTTAACGATTTCAGGAGGAATTCTTATCTTAGTAAAGTATTTCCTTAAAAAGTGCATTCGAAAGCCACCTATTTCATTTACTTAGCTAAGTATTTAACTTCGGATGAAGTCGTAATTTTGACGGAAATTTTCACGAAGATTAGCACGTAAGTTTCAATTACACATTGATGTAGGCGGCCCACAACTTTCCCGCGATCTGTCAAAAATCTCTGCTTCTGCATGAATGGATGGAGACAATAGAAAATATGATGGTTTAGTTTCCATTTCACTCCATAAACCATGAAAAATGTTTTATAAACTATAAAACCTGTGTAATTGAAGGATCACACTCGATCTTAAATTGTGCGGGCAAACATTGGTCACAAAGCAGCACCACGACATATTCATGTCATAGGGTATTACACAGGTTTTACATATATTATATATTACAGGTATGCTTTAATTATCATTTTTGGATTAGTTTGTTTGGTTTGAGGTTTAACGACACCCGTCAACATTGTGTAGGTCATTAAGAGACGATGTTTCCGATTTTGTAGGATTTAACCCGACTTTGAGATGAAATGACATCTCAAGCCCTGTCGCCCAAGGAAACCAGTGGGGTTTGTAGACATGGACAGTCAGACTCGCACCGCTTTGCCTGGACAGGCTTAGATCCTCTAAGCAAGTTACCAGTACTCGTGTGCGGTCGTTTTCAGCTCTGCTTGGAAACATCATGCAGCCAATCTAATTCTTCAAGCCCCGATAGGCGGGGTTGATCATTTTGGTACCTGGAACTATAGTTAAGTGTGAGTCAATGTGTAATGTGTTTTTTATATCATGAAACTGCGAGAAATGAAAACCGCACCTACAATTGTGTAATATCATGTTTTGGTTAGTGGTTAAGTATTTCATAGATTCATAATTCATATAGCATTGTTTGTCTGTAAATATATTGCCATTAGCATTGGTGACCTGTAGGTATCGCGGCACTTGCCATCTACGGTTTATACAGATAAGGTGTATACTTATCATTACTGAAGCTTTATTCGGCTTTATAATATATTTTGCATATATTATATATTACAGAATGACGATGCTGCTATAAGAAGATGTGGAGCCATAATAGATTCATCATTCATCAATCGTCTTTGTGGTTTATTTGCTCCAAAGGACGGACTCACGTCTAGTGACATTCAAAACGCTTTTTCTATGGGATTACTTCAGAAACAAAAACTCATGCAATATTTGAATATGCAAAGCTCGGTTTTATGGAGTCTTATTTGAATTGAGGTTTAACGTCCCTGTCAACACTATGCAGTTCATTTTGGAGACGTTGCTTCCAATTTTGTGGGACGTTTACCGACTGTGAGATGAAATGAAACCTCAAGCCCTGTCGCCCAATGAAACCAAAAGGCTTATATGCAGTGGACGGTGTGACTCACACCACTTTGCCTGGGCAGGCTTAGTCCTTCCTAGCTGTTTACAAGAACTAGGGCATCGGGAAAATACACTTATATAATTCTGACCCCTTGAACCCCACTTTTATTTTGTAAAACTGGGGTTTAGGGGGGTCGACCTTTTTTTTACTTATTTCCGCTTTAAAATATAGAATGTGGGTACCGGTTAGAATCGCCTAACGTGTACCACAAGTCTATATTTTGAGCAGAAATAAGAAAAAAATACCACAATTTTTCATCTTTTTTGGAGGTAAAATTTATAATGTATTTGTATAGGCGTGTTTACGTTATGTGTGGTCAGTTTCAGCTCTGCATGGACGCATCATGCAGCCCAATCTGTTTCTTCAAGCCCCGAGGGGCTGGGGCGGAATCGGTTTTATGTAGTCTGTCCATGATTCAACCCTTCTCATGCCGTTAGTCGCATTGAAGAATATTCAAAACAATCTGGTAGAGTCGATAATTAAGAAAATAAACATATTCTGCGCTATGGTGAAGAACAGGGAAGCCTCCGACACTTTACCCAAGCTACGATATTGTTTTCGGATGTCATCATTACATGTATGTAGCTGATATAGTCATTAAGGACACGATCAAACATCATACAAACACGGAGAAAACCGTAGCTCCAGTCGGAGTAAAAAAACAACAACAACAACAAAAAAACACACAAAAAAAACATGAATATAAAATCACTGTAAATTCGATCTTGGATTTCCCCGCCTTTATATGAGTGAGGTGAGACATAAAGCGCTCACTCACTCACAAACACACTTAATTACTCATATGCACGAGCTTACAAAGGGAGGTGGAACGCCTCAAACTCCTTTTTATTGAGCATTTTCAGGCAGGGAGAAGAGGCAATTGATTGGATATGCAGAAACAGAAAAAATAACAACATTCCCCTCTACCATTACCTGCTGCTAGGAAAGCAGGCCTTGTCACAATCAGTTTAACAGCTGGACGCTCCAGTGACGCAAGATACACGTCACCTTCGCCTCACCCAACCAGTACACAACGACTACACGCGACCTCCAGTAACCACTTAGAAGGTCTAAGCCTGCCAAGGCAAAGTGGTGCAAGTCGGGCCGTCCATGCATATAAATCTTGTTGGTTTCATTGGGCGACAGGGCTTGAGATGTATTTTCATCTCAATGTCGGGTAACAGTCCGACAAAATTGGAATCAACACTTCCAAAATCAAACCTAAATAGTGTTGCGAGGACGTTAAATCTCAAATCAGTCAATCAATCAATCAATAAAAAAAACTTCTTTGTATTTCATTAATTTTGATATCGAGAATCTTACACAAATGGTCCTTTCATATGAAAGTTAGGAAACGGGCCTTCGAATTGGAATTTAAATAGGATTTTATTGCCTTTACCTTGACCATTTGCCCAACAAATGTACATCATTGACAATCGTTACAGTTATTCACGCCAAAATAGTTAATATTTACATTTCAAGTGTAAAGCCTATTGTAAACCTATACGCCTGTTCATACTTCCATGAACGCATCGAATCACATGATTTTCAATGACGTCAAGTGTCGCAAGTCTACACCCTAAACCATGGTTCTCTATGATCCCAACGGGCGTTGACGACGACAATGCTGTTCCGCTCTTTGTAGAAAAAAAACACGGTGGAAATGTTTTTCAGTTTGCCTTATAAGAATTTTTTCGCCGAGTGATGAGGAAAAAAGAATGTAAATATAAGAAATATTTTTTCGGATGTTCATGAAGGTATGAACGACAGCGGGTCCCTAGCAAAGTTTATATGAACCCCATTCAGAGTTCATTTACTTTGCAGGCGACCCTGTTCGTTTATACTTTCATGAACAACAGAAAAACAAGTCATTTCATAAATGCACGTGGTGTCATCCTATTTCATGACAATGAATATAAAGACGGCATATGAACGTTGTGAACAGTGTATGGGTAAAACTAGCAGGGCATAAGCGTAGGAACATAGACCCGATGTGCAACAGGATCAGTTTTTAACTAACAGACAAAAGTGATATGCGCCGACCCCCCCCCCCCCCTCCGACCCCTCCCCCCCCCCCCACACACACACACACGCCTACCCTGACAAAAACAACCAAGTCATTTAGGATCCCCTCTCACGTATAATAACCTTCCCGCACCAAACAATTAATTATTGCCCTGTCACCAATATTATATAGAGGGTCTTACACGAGTGGTCATTTCATATGAAATTTATGATACGAGCCTTTGGCGAGTTTCATAAAATTCATATGAAGTGACTACGAGTGTAAGATTCTGTTTTTCATATGGCCACTTGAAATTAGATTTTATCGCCATTAAATTTGACACTTTCCTTCACAGAAAATGCATTGTTGACATGGACGTCGTCATGACGTTACGTTATCCCGCCAAAGTGTTATTACACGTGTGGTCATACGATTTTTATTACACGACATTATCCAGTGCTCATTCATAACGTCATATTATAAACAGTTCTATGTAAAAGGAAGTTTTTATACAGCTCTGTTCGTCGCACACTTTGACACATCAAGGGAGAAATACATCCCAGTACCTATATGGCAAGTAGACTTGCCCCACAGGGAGAAAAAAAAAGTGGCCAGATAGGGACTCGAACCCAGGATCTCTCGCATATTAAGAAAACACTCTATCGTTTGAGCTACCGAGCATCACTGGTGATCTCGAACAAATAAAAGCCCTAAGGTTTGCCGTTATTGATATATACATTCATGTGTCAAGGTCAAATCATAAAAGTTAAGGTACCTAACTGGGTTACCTTAAATATTTAAGTATTTTCTTTGGTTAAATATCGACTTAAACGAACGAATTTCTTTGTAGTTCACTTTACACGCCAGTTAAGTAAATACTTAGTTTAAGTAGGTACTTAAAATTTAAGTACGCATTGTAATCCTGGGCCCAGGTTTGCTAAACTCGTTCTGTTCCGATATCCAAGAAGCACACCGTGGCGGCCATCTTGAAATTCTTTAAACAACATCTCCTCCAAAACCAATCAGATTGAGATGAAACTTAAGGGGAGGTATCGGGGCAACATGGAGATTCTGAATTGCTAAAACCATTCCGTTCCATTTTCCAAGATGACCACCATGGCAGCCAACTTGAAATTCTTTAAAGGACATCTCCCGTTCCTTAAGTCAGAATGAGCAGAAAAATGAGGAAGCCATAGGGGCGACATGATGATTCAGAATTACTAAATTCATTCCATTCCGATATCCAAGATGGCTGCCATAGCGACCATCTTGAAATTCTTCAAACAGCGTCTCCAGAACAGAAAGTCTGATTGAGCTAAAACTTGAAGACAAGGCATTGGGGCGACATGGAGATGAAGAATTGCTGAAAGTATTCCGTTCCGTTATCCAAGATGGCTGGCCAGGTGGCCATCTTGAAAATCTTCAAACCATGTCAAGCCGAACTTTGATGGGAGGCATTAGGGTGACATAGAGATTCAGATTCGTTTGAAAAATTTCTGTTCTGCTATCCAAGATGACCTGATAACTGTCAATGTGGCCATCGTGAAAATCTTCAAACCACATCTGTTCCCGAATCGTCAGTCACATTGAATTGAAATTTTGTTGGCGGCATTTGGGTGACAAGGAAATTCAGAATTACATACACTGTTGCATTCTGATATCCAAGATGGCGACCATCTTGAAATTCTTCCAAGTACATGTATAGTAATCGCAGATAAGATTGGCGGGGCGGGGCCGCTCAGATGGTGTCAATATATGTCAAATTTCCTGAGTTCACAATAAGATTTGGTAGAGTGCCTTTCGCATGCTTGCAAGCGGCCATATACACGACTTTGTTGTGTTGCATTTGAATTCACGTGACGTGTCGACGTGGTTTACCTTGTACTAAAGTCAGGTGTAAACAATAGCTCCGCCCTACCAAACTATACACCCCCGCTCTGAATCAACATAATCTCTTCTTGTGAATCCTAAATCAGACTGAGATGTTCAGAAACTTAATCAGAGACATCAAGGCAACATGCAGATTCAGAATCGCTAGAGGCAATGCAATCTGATAGATAAGATAGCCACCAAGGCACAATGTAATATATCATGATTAGCCTCAACCAGGTGAACGATTTCTTACCCACTCTAATTATATTGTGTAAGGTTTAAAAAGGCCTACCTTTAAGAAAAATGTTTAAAAAGGGTTATCCTTTAAAATGACTATATATTAAGGATATACGTTTAAAAAAGCCTATCCTTACGGTATAGATCTTTCCTTAAGGAATGACCGCCTCGACGAGGCGGTTCTAACGAGTATCTACAATCTATGTTGTGAGCAGAAATAGGAATGAACTATACGAAGTTTTTTTCTGAAAAGTTTCATATGCTGGTAAACTTTTAAATACATTTGTATAGGCGTGTTTACGTAATGAGGCGTGCTCATATTTTTTTATTTATTATTACTTAACTTCGATAGATCGAGGCACCATCATTACGAGAACATTGAAAAAATTTACCATAAAAAAATGAAAATTTTCATATGAAAAAAATCTGATGTTTTCAGGGTTCTGCTGTAAAGCATAGATTGTGGGAACTTGTTAGAACCGCCTCGGCGAAGCGGTTCTAACGAATTCTCACAATGAATGTTTTTGCCGAGGCGGTTCTAATGAGTACCCACATTCTATGTTTTTGAGAAGGAATAAGAAAATATATACCCTTGTAAACCCCAGTTTTACAACATAAAAGTGTAGTTTAAGGGGTTCGGAAATATATGGGCGTTTTTTCGTGATATGAAAATGTGTTCGTGATAGTGGTAGTTTACGAGACTATTTGGGGTAATTAGAGAGCCAGTTAAATTTGCATAATGGGGATGCCTTTAGGTGGAATGTTGTGCTTACTCATTAGAATCGCCTCACCGAGGCGATTCTAATGAGTACACACATCATTCGTTTTCAAGACAGAATCAGAAAAACCTTCCTAAAAATAGCTTTACCATTTGGATATATAGGTATCTAGGGAGTCATTATGATAACACACCAGTGAGTGCATTTTTACACATCTACACAATTGAAAATGCGCGATATTTGTCTTATTCATACTGCAAACATGGGTTGTGGGTGCTTGTTTGAACCGCCTCATTGAAGCGGTTCTAACGAGTACCCACTACCTATGTCTTGGAGCAGAAATAAGAGAAATAATGTATACCCCCGTAAACCCCAGTTTTCTCTAACTAATATGGGATCTTGGTGTGGGGAGTGTGGGGGGGGGGCGGTGTAATCATTTCATGGACTTGTTTACGAGATGGTCATGTGTTATTTCGAATTAGCCATGATAAACGAGCCACCCGTATTCGAGTTATCGAGGTTTTACTATTACACAAACTATTGATTGATTGTTTGGGTTTTAACACATGCATTACGAAAACGCTCCTATACAAATATGTTTTAAACTTTACCGCCGAAAAAAGAAAATGTTAAGATGAAAAATTGGGACCTTTTTTCTTATTTCTGTTTAAAATATGTCTGTACTCGTTAGAACCGTCTCATCCAGGCTGCTCTAACGAGTACTTACAATCTATTTTTACAGCAGAAATAATAAGAAAAATGAGGTGTACACCTGTAAACTCCAGTTTTACTACATAAAAGTGGGGTTCAAGTCGGTGAAAATCATATAGGCGTGTTTTCGTGAAGGGTCATTTTGTTATAATTGATTTATTTGAGGTTAAACGTTCCCGTCAACACTGTATAGGTCATTTTGGAGACGTTGTCTCCAATTTTGTTGGACTTTTACCTGACATTGAGGTAAAATGACATCTTAAGCCCTGTTGTCCAATGAAACCAATAGGGTTTATAAGCATGGATGGTTCTACTCGCACCGCTTTGCCTGGGCAGGCTTAGATCCTCTAAGTAGTTTACCAGTACTCATGTGCGGTCGGTTTCAACTCTGCATGGAAGCATCATGCAGCCCATCTATTTGTTCAAGCCCCGATTGGCGGGGACCGGGGTCATTTTGTGTCGTCTTCTAGAGAAAAGGAATAAAGAGACAGAAAAGATAGTAGATGAGATAAAAGAGAAGTGACAGGGGATAAAGAAGAAAACGAATAAAAATGAAGAATTCTAACACAGTGCGCCTATATAGGCAAGCGAAAATAGCTGTGTTTGATTCTACAACAAATCACGGCAATGAAGAGCGTGACGAGTGACGTTATTAAAAAACTGCCAATTTGTGACGTCACTAGTCGATTTCCTTGACGTTAGACGGTGTAACGTCATTTTCTCGCATCGAACACGTTAGAATGGGATATAAATGCATGTGTTTCAGTCGATAATTTTAGCGAGATTTCTTCTAACAACGGTGAAAGTTGTGAGATTTTGAAGGAAACAACAGCATGATTGCCGATTTTCAGCCTGTTAGAATCGAAATAGATATTCTCTAGTTTGTGATTTGTTGAGTAATAAATCACAGTTTGGAGGTCAGTTGTAAAGTAGATCAAATCATGAGCGCGTGATTTCATGCCCTTCACAACTGGCCTCCAAACTGTGATGTATTACCCAACAAATCACAGTTAGAGTTGATCTATTTCTTGAATAGAAAAAATAACATTTTTTTCCCATACTTCCTTACCTGCTGCAAAGACAGCAGGCCTTGCTCAATTGCAAGCCAATATCATTTTGACGCCCTGGTGACGTAAGATTCACTGCGCATACTAATAGGTTGTTCATCCTTGTATTTTTCAGAATGCAATGCACAGGCTGACATTGTATTTTTACTGGATTCTTCCGGATCCGTTGGTTCTACAAATTTCCAGAAGATGTTGGGATTCGTCAAAAACTTCGCGAACAACTTCGATATTGGCCCTAATGACGTTCAAATCGGTGTCGACACGTTCCAGACATCTCATAAATCCGAATTTAACCTGAACAGATACCATGACAAACAACACATGCTCAGCGCCATCATCAATATTAAGTATATTACGGGACTGACACACACTGCTGAAGCTATCCGATTTATGAGGACTGACAGTTTCACAGCAGCACATGGTAAGTGGTTCTCATGCATCTGGGCCCAGTTGTTCAAAGCATCGTTAGCTTAACGAGCTCGTTAGTGGTCATATTGTAACCTGTTGTAGCAAGTTCACTATTTAAAACTGTGGTATTTTGCTGAAAAAAATGTGAGCAGCTTTTGCATCTGCAAAAGCTGCTCACATTTTTTCAGCAGAAATATTAGCATATTTGCCATATAAAATGTTCATATAAGTGGTCATATTGTAACCTGTTCTAGCAAGTTCAATATCTAGCATTGTGGTATTTTTGCTGAAAAATGTGAGCAGCTATGTTTTCAGCAAAATATTAGCATATTTGCCATATAAAATGCTCAAAGATTTAACAATGCATTAACTAACGATATCGTTATTTTTGAACAACTGGCCCCAGGTTACATGTAACAGGTGTGTGTGTTAAAAAAGTGGAGTTCATAAGGGTTTAATTGATTTCTTTAGTTTTACTCTAAAACATAAATTGTGGGCACCTATTAGACTCACTTATATTAGGTGGTTTAACGAGCACCCACAGTTTATGTTTGCACTATAGGCATGACGTCACATCGACGGTGCGTCGGCATGAATTCTTTGATTGTTAAAGTTGTTCGTATTGGTGTTTAACGGCCCAGTCAACACTATTTTCGGTCATTTTTGAGCCGGACAGTTTACCTATTCACACCTTTTCTGGGCAGTCTTATACGTAAGCGGTTAACCATTACAGTGCACATTCTTTCGCCAGAAACTGACAACTGCCCTTCTTGAAACAGCGGAAGGGAGAGAATGACCGTAGAAAAGATTCCATGATCAATCTCCACGAAAGAAATTTGCCAAACCGGCAGGTATCGAACCCGCGCCCTCCTGATCTCCAGTCAGACGCGCATCCGACTGAGCTACCGAGGCTAGCAAAGTTCCTAAAACTAGATCAAGCAATTGATTGGTGTCAGTTTGACAAACACTTTCTGATTGACATGTATTTTAATTGGACAGTGCAGGAGTCAGCAATGAAATGTACACCACCTTGTGTTTTGAATTTATTTCTGTCTTGCAGTTGACTGATAGGATGTTAGAAAAAATTGAATGATGTTTCAAGTCAAAATGAAATGAAGCTCATCAAAGTTTGAACGGTTTTGTGCCATAGGTGTATAATGATGTAAAATGTTTATAGTTAAATCACCAAAAGGATTGCTGCACAATATTGGTGAATATTGTCCCTAGTTGGAATATTGATAACCCGACTCAGGACAATATTCACCAGTATCAGTGCAATAATCCTATACTTAGGGGACAACTGTATTGAAAATTGTCATTTGGAGAGGTAAATCGGAGGGTTTTACGGTCGGAAATTTCGTTTTACGGCGACCCTAAAACCACCGATTTACCTCCCCAAATGACAATTTTCAATACAGTTATTCCGATTCTAATGCACTGATGCACTTGTTTTGCTTCTTTTTTTTGTCCTAAACAGCAAATAAAAAGCGACGTTACATAATGACGTCGGATTTCCGACAGTATATCGCAGGATATACTGTCGCAAATTTTGACGTTATCCAATCAAAAGTCGCGTTACATACGGAAGTGCATTAGAATATTGTTTAACTCAGTGTATACTATTGGGCTCTTCCGTTGCTATATGTTGGACAAGTCCATTTGTCATAAAAGGGGTGGCAGGCCTATTTTTTTTATTTCATTCTATTTTTGACGAAAATTTTGTTAGCAAATAGTGCAAGCCCTGATCTGAGGCACTTATGTGGGCCTGCACTGTTTTCCAGGTACCCCTTTAGGGGTTTCCCGCCTGTAATTGGTTAACTGGTTCAATACAAATGACAATTAATACTGAAATTTATATATTTCACTTTCCTTCGAAATGACAATAAAATAGTGCGTATATACAACAATTGTCCCTTTTTTACAGGTGACAGAGCGAATGTACGGAACGTAGCTATAATTGTCACTGACGGCCAGTCAAACAACCCACCACTGACCGCCTCAGAGGGGAAGAAAGCAAGAGATGCCGGCATTACCGTATTAGCCATTGGAGTTGGCTCTGGTGCTAGAAAGACAGAACTAGACGCCGTGGCAACAGACCCTGCCAACACACACGTATACATGGCTGACAACTTTGATGCTTTGACTTCCTTGCAAGCTCTCCTATCTACAAAGGCTTGTGAAGGTATTGCTGATGGGCAAGTTGTTCACAGCTAACGTCATCGTTAGTAAACAAATCGTTAAAACAATTACGAAAACACGCCTATACAAATACATTGTAAACTTTGCCGCCTAAAAAAAGAAAATTTTAAGATGAAAAATTGTGTTATTTTTCTTATTTCTACTCAAAATATAGAGAGTGGGTACTTGTTAGAACCGCCTCATGGAGGCGGTTCTAACCAGTACCCACAATCTATATTTCAGAGAAGAAATAAGAAAAATAAGGTTTACTCCTGAAACCCCAGGTTTCTTTCCCTTTGGTGTCTCTGATGGGAGCTGTGGGTTGATTATATCGATTCCTGATCATTGCCTCCACTTCTATTCTACTAAAAAGAAGTGTGGTTCAAGTGGGTTGAAATGTATAGGCGTGTTTTTGTGATGCTTTGATTATTTAGTATGGCAAATATATTAATATTTTGCCGAAAGAATGTGAGTAGCAAAAGCTTCTCACTTTTTTCAGCGAATATACCAGATGTTAGATACTGTATTTGCTTGAACAGTTAACAGTTTGACCACTAACGAGCTCGTTAAGCTACGAGGACTGTTCAAATATGAATGCAACTAAGCACATAAAAATGATTCCGTGATAGATTTTGATGAAAAATTTATTTTGTCCCCTCAAAGTATTCCCCTTTAACAGATATACAAACTTTCAGTCTTCTGATCCAATCGTTGAATGCATTTTGGTAGTCTTTTCGAGGTATACTATGAAGGCACTGGAATATTGCAGAACAGAGGTGTTTGCGCTGTACAAATTTTCGACCAGAAAGGTATTTTTTTCAGCCGCGGGAACAAAAAAAAAGTCACACGGGGCAAGGTCAGGGGAATACGGGGGGTGAGGGAGTTCAACAATCTTTTCCTGCTTCAGATAGTCTTGCACAATGAACGCCTTGTGCGAGGACGCATTGTCATGTAGCAATCTGACATCGGCCAAACCAGTTGCGGGTCTTCGTTCTTTGAAATATTTCTTCAATTTTCGAAGAACTTTATTCTTGTAAAACTTCGCATTAACAGATTTGCCTTTAGGCACAGCAACCTGAATAGCAGGGCCCTGATTTGAAAAGAATATGGCATACATTACCTTCTTGTCGCTCATGGTCCGCTTTGCAATGCATGGTCGTTTACAATACTTTGTTGCCCATATTTTGTTCTGAAACTTTCGTTTTGGCTCAAAAAAGTGAACCCATGTCTCGTCTCCTGTGACGACATTAGCGAAAGACCGTGCATTGTAATTTGGAAACTTTTTAAGCAACTTCTTGGCGCACTGAACGCGTGTCTTTTTCTGCTCATCTGTCAACAGATGGGGAATCCATCTAGCATAGATCTTTCTCATTTTCAAATCCCGTTTCAAAATTGTATGAGCTGCTCCTAATGAGATGCCAACCATACTAGCTATTTGCCTAGTGGTGTATCGTGCATCGGTAGCAACTATTTCTTTCACTGTAGCAACCATCTTGGCAGATGTTGCTCTTTTCGACCGACGATCATGTGGTGCATCTTCTGTTGAGCCTAGCCCACAGCTAAATTTCTTACACCAACGAAAAACTGTCGGAAAAGACATTTCATTATGCCCATAAACCGAACATATTTCATCAAAAATGTCTTTGCACCGTATACCAAGAATATTCCGATCCTTAATATAGGACCGTATTTCAACGGCGTACTCTGACCTTCTTCCAACCATGTTTTGTATTGGTATACAAGAGTAGACAGTGTTTATCGAACGATATACATGGCTAAAGTGGACGGATTTTAACAATTTTGGTATCAATGTATTTGCATTCATATTCGAACAGTCCTCGTAACCATGCATTGATCAACGATCGCGGTGAATTGCACACAATGTCTAGGCAAGGCTGTGTTAACCATTTTTGTACCAGATGGAATCTTCCTCCTTATATATAGCAGGAGTTCATTTCAAAATTTAGGCGTGTCAGGTTGTATTTTCATCAAAATTTATTTGAAAAATGACCGAACTTTTAGCAAACAGTGGAGGCCCTGATCAGACGCCGCGTTTTGCGGCGTCTGATCTGGACCTGCACAATTTGCAAGGGTACCCGTTTTGGGGTTTCTGGTACTAAAAGGGTTAATGTCAGTGGAACAGCATGACGTTGCAATAACGTTCATTCGACGTTGCTTAAACGGTTTGGTGGGTATCCGGTGTACAAGAGAATCTGTTCCAACGAGACGTAGCTCAAGCCACTGAGAGCATTAAGATAACACATCCGTGTGACATAATACATGCTTTTATATTTCCAAAACGGCTATTTTTCGATGAAAATTTGTGAATTTTTATTTTTACTGCAAACATAGGTTGTGGATGATCGTTAGAACAATCTCATTGATGCGGTTCTAACGACTACCGACAACGTATGTCTTGGAGCAGAATTAAGAAAAATAATGTTTACACCCGTACACTCCAGTTTTCACTTTATAAAGTGGGATTTCGGGATGTTCATTTCGCGGACTTGTTCATGTGATAATTATATCGCCAGATAGGGAGGCGTTATGTTATGAGAACTCTTCCCTAGGTCTCAACTAAGAGTTTCAATCACGTTTTTTTTTCATATATGCTTATTACGCGTTGTATATAGCCTTAAAATTTATCGCCAACTCTTTTTTTCCTATTTTAGTCTCTAAACCAGTTCAGAACAACACCGCTCCCACCTGCGCTTCCAAAGCCGACATGCTATTTATCCTGGATTCCTCCGGTAGTATCGGACAACCTAATTACAACAAGATGTTAACATTTGTCAAAGACGTTGTCAGTAAATTTGACATAGGACCCAATAAAGTCAGAGTCGGGACCGAAATATTCAGCGACAGGACATATATCCAATTCAACCTTAACAAACACACAACTAAAAGTTCTCTTACCAAGGCAATCAGTAATATCCCATACAAGAGAGGAACAACTAACACTGGACAGGCTCTGAAGGTAATTTAATGAATGTTTTCAATGGTGAATGTCAAAACTTCGTAAATATCGCAGATCAGTCTCAAAGCTGTGTTACTTCTTATCATCACAGCGCAGTTGTTTATTTGCTGATTGGTTTTGAATTGTATTGTTTGTTTGATTTGAGGTTTAACGTCCCTGTCAGCACTGTAAAGGTCATTTTGGAGACGTTGCTTCCAGTTTTGTGGGACTTTTACCCGACGTTGAGATGAAATGACATCTCAAGCCCTGTCGCCCAATGAAACCAATAGAGTTTATATGCATGGACGGTCCGACTCCAACTGCTTTGCCAGGGCAGGCTGGTTGACAACTTTGCTTCCATCTTTAATTGCACGCCAGTGGGTCAGGTCTCCGATTCTATGACGGTTCCAGCGTAAAGGCTTATTGAGAATGAGAGAGATCTAATTCAAGGTAATGTTGGTTGATGCCTGATGCTCTATCTCTGGTCGGGCCCATCGGTGTCTAACTGTTGGTTTTCTTTTGCTCCAGCATTTCAGTGGTTTCTTGCTGTCGAGTCCTCACCGTTGTTTCATCTCTGTGGTTGTTTGATTATTTGTGTTCACGGAGATGTTGCACTGATGAGTTAGGAGGCCTTCATGCGGACTGAACAAATTATTTGTCTAAATCGCAACGGAAGTAAGGGCGAGGATTGTGGACACGTAAAATCGATTTAAGCCCCCCAGTGGAATTCGTTTCCGCTGACCGTTCCAAGGCGGTTCTTCTGTCGCGGTTTATTTTTGTTATGGTTTGTCTTTGGGTGTTTGTATCGCTTGTATTATTTTATTTTTGATAGCCTATTGGCCATTTTATGGGAAAGTAACTGTCCTTTTGGCTTTCCGCTATTGATTTTTCCATTAGGTCTGTTGTTTCATGTTTGTGTTTCTTTCCCTTTGGTGTCTCTGATAGGAGATGTGGGTTGATTGTATCGATTTCTGATCATTGCCTCCACTTCTATTTTGATCCTCTAAGCGTTTTACCAGTACTCGTGTGCGGGTCGGACTTAGCTCTGTGTGGAAGCATCGTGCAGCCCATATTTTTCTTCCAGTCCCGATGGGCGGGGCCGTGTGTTTGCAGTATTTATAAGTAATATATCACAGATTTTCATCAGAAAAGTAGCCATTTTGGAGATATGAAAAAATGCACTATGTCGCACGGGTGTGTTATCGTAATGGTGGCCGTTTGGCCATTTTGTGGGAAAGTAAATGTCCTATATGCTTTCTGTTTGTGATGTTTTCATTTGTGTTTAGTTATTTCATGTTCGTGTTTCTGTCCCTTTGGTGCCTCTGATGGGAGGTTTTGGGTAGTTATGTCGATTCCTGTTTATTACCTTTACTTCTGTGATACAAATGTATAAATAAGTGTCGTTTATTTTTGCTCAAAAAAGATTTGGGTAACCGCTAGAATCTCATCAATGAGGTGTCTGTAACGAGCATTCAAAATCTGTGTTTGAAACTGTAAACTACAATATCAAATATTTTCATCAGATCAGTTTTTGGACCCATAAAGGAATTCTCTATGCCACACGGGCTGTTATCGAAATGTAAGATAAATATATTCTATAGAAGGTTTTTTCCTCTTGAAGCAAGGAATACACCACAGAACTGGAAAATATATGAAGTGTACATGTTTTCTGGGCCAGACTAGCTAGTTTCGGCTTAAAGGCTATATTTCGTGATGCTTTTGGTTTGAACGTTTGTAATATGTTCATACTTTTTATTCTAACATAGATAGTGGGTTCATTAAGAACAATAGTACAGTGCTAAATAGGACAGCACTTCATACGTTTGCGTAACACATTTATGACATCACGTTACCTTCATTTAGTTCTAGCCAACGAGGGTTAATTATAGGAGGCATAATCGGGATAATATTGATGTCTCCTATGATAATAAGGTACTTTTGTGTAATCATTTGAATCGCGATTCTTATGAGTACATAAACATACCGATTCAAGATAAAATAATACAAACCTTCCGTATCCGAAATAAATGGAAGCATAATTTCTAGCAGTCCAGAGCGAGTTTTAACATATTTTCATAGTTCGTAATGTGTTAGAATCATTTAAAGTTCTATAGAACAGTGTAGAAAGGTAATCCTTTGAGAGCACGGATTACGACAGAGAACTGAAATCCGTGGAATGTCCATTATTTCTTCTCGTCCATACCAGCTAGTTTCGACCAGTTATGCCTCATCAATGACTCTCAGTTACTTTCGAAATTCCACAGTGGAACCAATTGTCATAAAGGATTAGAAAATTTAAGCAACACTAGGACGAAGGGCAGGTGAATTTATAAAGGCCTCTACACTTTCCGTTGGTACAAGCTGTGGTGAAATTAAATGTTCTATAAAAATAAAGAAAATCCATTGGATGCAAGGACTACAAGATAGAACTTAAGTTGCTTCTGTGTCATACTAGCTAGTTACGGCCAGATAGGCTTTATAATGATATTGTGCTTCTTCAGGTATTTGCCGTTGGAGTTGGGGCCGGTGTAGACAAGTCAGAATTGAACGAAATGGCAACGGATCCCGATAGCACACACGTTCTTACAGTCAAAGACTTCAGTCAGCTGACTCAGATTACAGCTCAACTCAATGCAAAGGCTTGTGCAGGTATTTGTTATCTTGTCCAAAATTAAAATTGTTATGTGTACTGATAGCACACGTATTCTCACTGTCCACAAATTTAAACGGAAATCCAGGGAGAGCTACAGTCACAAAATGTAGCACATCCTTGGTATCAAGAGAAAGAGAAAAGGCCCACAGATAAAAAGCTTGGGCCAGTTGTTCAAAACTAACGACGCCGTTAGTTAACAAATCGTCAATACGTTGATCATTTAATATGGAAAATATACTGATATTTTTGCCGAAAAAATGTGAGCAGCTCTATCTCTGGTCGGGCCCATCGGAGTCTATCTGTTGATTTTCTTCTGCTTCAGCATTTTAGTGGTTTCTTGCTGTCGAGTCCTCACCGTTGTTTCATCTCTGTGGTTGTTTGATTTTTGTGTTCATGGGGATGTTGCACTGATGACTGAACAAATTATTTGTCTAAATCGCGACGGAAGTATAGGGCGGGGATTGTGGCCACGTAAAATCGCTTTAAGCCCCCCCCCCCCCCCCCCCCGCATTGGAATTCGTTTCACTGACCGTTCCAAGGCGGTTCTTCTGTCGCGGTTTATTTTTATTATGGTTTGTCTTTGAGTGTTTGTATCGCTTATATTATTTTGATTTGGATAGCCAATTGGCCATTTAGTGGGAAAGTAACTGTCCTTTTGGCTTTCCGCTGTTGGTGTTTCCTTTAGGGTATGTTGTTGCATGTTTGTGTTTCTTTCCCTTTCTCTGATTGGAGCTGTGGGTTAATTGTATCGATTCCTGATCATTTCTAGTTTACATATGCAAAAGCTGCACACATTTTTCAGCAAAATATAACAAAATGTTAGGTATTAAACTTGCTAGAATAGTTAACAATTTGACCACTAAGAAGCTCGATAAGCTAACAATGCTTTGAACAACTGCGCCCAGAACAACAATCGCTTTACAAGCGGAATAATCAGTCCACTTTTCCTCAAACAAGATAAGTTGCTTTGACATGAAACTACTATTTAGACAGGGTCAGGAATCATGCATGAGTGAACTGGTGATAATAATGATGAGGATTTTACCCTAATTGAAACAATGTAAAACATGCTGAATTGAGCCTCTTGTTTTAAGAAATAGATCAGCTCTAGCAGTCATTTGTTGAGTAATAAATCATAATTCGGAGGTCAGTTGTAAAGTAAATCAAATCACGAGCGTGTAACGCAAGTGATTTGTCTACTTACAACTGACCGACATTACTCAACAAATCACACACAAGAACTTATCTATTTCGATCCAGAAGCGGACAATACTTTTGTTGTTTCATTCAAATTCTCTCTACCTTTCGCCATTGTTAGAATAGATCCCACCAAGATATAGAACGTATCACACATTTATATCCTTACGTAATGGTTTTGATCCTAGAAATAACCTTTCACCGTCTAACGTCAAGGAATCAACGAGTGACGTCATAAAACGGTAACTTTTAATGACGTCCTTCATCACGCTCTTTCGACTAGAAATGTTGTATGGGCCCCGTCAAGCGATTTTGGTACTTATCGCCTATGCGAGCAGCGAAGGTTCAGGCGAGCCTGCGCTTCCGCGCAGTCTCGCCAGAACCTTCGCTGCTCGCTCATACAAGCAGTGAATCAAGAGGAACTTACAGACAGAAAGCCATATCCCTGGTCCCTCTGAGTGGCTGAGCATGCGCAGTTAAAATTTGTCATGACGGAATGCTCGAAGACACAAATTCGCTTGGCGGGGCTCGTATAATAAATCATAGCTCCTTTCCATTACCAATATAGGCGCGCTGTGTTAGAATTATTGCTATAGCATATTATACTGCAATGAGACTAAGGACAAGGTTCAAAGTCATTTTTTCGAAGTTATGTATACTATGCCGGAGTTGAAACCTGGCCACTCTCCACCCCGCTCCCCACGCAGTATTACTACTGACTGTCCCAAAGCAGTCGTTCGTTTGCAGTGTCATACACGTATGTTAATTAGTTGTTTGTTGCCGGTGCATATATATTTATGCGTTTTTGTGTTTGTCTTCATGCAACAAGGTTTATCTATTATTTAAGTAGCTTGATTTGATTTTGACTTTACCTGGGTATTTTTATTTTACCTATAGGTAGGAAAAAACAATTTGCTTAGGATATTCTTGAAAAAGCGTGTAGATTTTTATGCACAGATGAACTACAGATATGCCAAGAATTATCTTATGCCGTTATGAACGCCCATAGGAAGTGACAAACCCTAACGTATGAAAACAAAAGGTGAGTTTGCAGAGTATTAAGTCATTTCTATATGACTGCCCAAAACACACATGCGCACTAGGTTTTACTGCCTCAACGGCCGGTAAACTACCCTCTGATAGTTTGCATTGACTGTATATTAAGAGTGAACTGTACTAAGAATTGGATGCAAAAAACCCATCATGGAACATTTTGCATCTAATTCTTAGTACAGTACAGTCCATGCAAACGGTAGTGGTCCCAGTGAGACATAAGCTGACTGAAACAAAAGCTGTACAGACGAAAACCTTTAATCAATACAATGTTCTGGAAAATCGCGATAATATTGAAAATAGCATTATAGTGTTAGCACATTACTTTACTGATAACATTCTGATGAACAGATTTAACTTTTGCAGCTATTCCTCCATCGCCACAGACCTTGACACCGACAGCACTACCTCCTGACCCCTGCCAAGATACCAACCCAAGCTGTGGCAGTTTTGAAATTCCTGCTGTGTGTTCTGACTATGCAGCCTGGGCTCGGGATAACTGTGAAAGAAGCTGTGGGTTTTGCAAAAGTAAGCTCATCCGATACTATTTTCAATTCAGTTTTCTTTCAGGTTTTAAAATGAGCTAACAAAAGCTGAGAAAGACCATGGGACTCTCCGATTTACGAGCTTCACATGGAACTTAAAAAGCTTAAAGCATGACTTCATGGTTAAGCTACAGTACCTCAAGGTATCTTTTGCATGTCCGTGAGCAGCGAAAGCACTGGCGAGAATTGGGTAATGCGAAGGCTCGCCTAATTCTTTGCTGGCCGCCTTCACTATATGAACCTTTTGCATGAGAATGCTTAAATTATTTTTTCGGAGCATTATGTTATATCAAGGAATTCATTACGGCCGAATTCCCTTAGTTATGTAATACATATCGTACAATTAATGTAAACGACTTTCCCTATACGCAGTTTTGTGGTTAAATATTTCTATCAATAAGCGACGGCAAATACGTATAATATATAGTTTATTACTCAGCTCATTTTACATATGGTATTTATAAATCGAGGGAGGTTGAATATCCGATAAAGAAATTAGTGCGCTTGCTCACGAGTTTCTTTATCGGATGTTTTACCCCCGAGCTCAATAAACTGTATATTACGCGCATTGTAATAGAGCTGATGGATCATTTTGCATCTAATTCTAATGCAGGGATAAAACAATTACACGCAGGGATAACAATTACAAATGCGATAGTACAGTAACCACACTTACGCATAATTCAGTGGTTATGTCCATGTAAATAAAAATCAAAAATGAGTTCCTTAATCCTTATCTCAATGCTGCTTCAGAGTTTACCATCATGCATTCTGAACCATGTTAATGCCTTCTGAGACGCCGTTGATATTACATCAAGAACATCGCGTCGCTGTGCATTAAACTTCCCCGCGTCTAAATATAACGAATGCATTGGAAATTTTGATCCGGCTACAGGGAAATAATTCCTTAAAGGAAATAAATTTTCCTAGCCAGAGGTGATTATCATTTTTAATTCATTGAGAACCCGTGGTATTTCTTCATTGTGCATGTCATGTTATGTTGTTATTAATCAAATAGTTGCGTTTGCAGTCATCATGAAAACATGCCCATATAATTTTTACCCCCTTGAACCCCACTTTTATGTAGTAAAATTGGGGTTTGTAGGGGTAAACCTTATTTTTCTTATTTCTGTTCCAAAATATAGACTGTGGGTACTCGTTAGAACCGGCGGTTCTAACGAGTACCCACAAGTCATATTTTGAGCAGAAATAAGAAAAATATCACAATTGTTTATCTTAAATTTTTTGTTATTTCCGGCGGTAAAGTTAACAATGTATTTGTATAGGCATGTTTTCGTAATGTACGTGATTAATGGGATTTTTATTAATTGACACAATTAAAAACATGATAACTGGTTTTTGACCGCAGCCTATCACTTGACCTCCGATAAATATTGATTGGCATGGTGTTAATACGGTTTACCTCCGACCAGTACAGGATAGTCAATTCATTATGTAATATTATGAATGGTTTGCCCAGTAACAGACCCAAGGACTTCGTACTGGCACAAGACCAAAGACCGAGGGCAAACACAGCTGACCGAGGACTTGTAAAGTGGCCAATATGAAATTAATTAGCTGACAATTAAAAACATGTTATTCATTTTTGACCTCCGGTTAATATTGGTGACCTGGCGTTAATACTGGTGACCACCGATCAAAACTGGAATGGTTTTATTTTATAATTATCATCATGTTAATGCTAAAAAGAGCCCTCATTGTATCTGGAATTTTGAGTTTCAGTAATTTGTACCGGAAAGATTTATCGTTTGTACGTCACCCATATCCGTGTTCAAGACAATTTTGTTCATTAAGCGTGAATATGAACGTTTTTAGAAGCTGAGGTTAAGAATTTTAAAATAATTGATGACCTAGAAAAAAATAAACTCACAAAAATACAGAAAGCCCGTTAAACTATTCTTTGTAAAAGTAACTCTGAGTTGTCGAGGGCAGAAAGTTAAATGGTTGTAAATTAATAAAATTTGCTGCAGCATTTATCAAAGCATTTAAAATACGCTGAATGCAACATGAATTTTAACGATATGACAATATACGTATATCTTTGCCCAAGGAGTGATGTATATTGCAGTTATTTATGTTTCTGTTATTTTAGCCTCCGTACCAACGACCCCGCCGCCTTGCATTGACAAACTCCAGGACTGCCCATCTTATGACCTGTCTGTCTGTACCGGCCAGTACAAGGGTTGGGCAATGGACAATTGTCGCAAGTTCTGTGGCTTCTGCAGTAAGTAGATGTCTTCGATTCTGACACCATGATCAGAATGTTTCTACAAATAACTCTCGGTCATTGGATATTATGTGAAACCAATCTGCATCTATTAATATTTGGCAACTTTGTATTCTGTGGTTGACATTGCATTATGTTCAATGTCTCAAAAGTCGACCACCGGCCGCAATAACCCAGTCGGATGCGCGAGTGACTGGTAATCAAGAGGTCTCGTGTTCGAAACTTGCTGGGTCGGCAACATTCTTTCAGAGAGTTTAATAATGAAATCTTTTCTACATACATTACCTCCTTCTGCTGATTCAAGAAGGCCAGTTGACAGTTTCTGGCAAATGAATATGCACTGTACTGGTATAGGCCTGCGCAGGAAAATTGTGGTTGGAGAGTTTGTTTGTTTGATTTGAGGTTTAACGTCCGCGTCAACACTGTATAAGTTATTTTGGAGACGTTGCTTCCAATTTTGTGGGACTTTTATCCGACATTGAGATGAAATGCCATCTGAAGCCCAGCCACCCAATGAAACCACGAGGATTTATATGCATGATGTGTAAACATTCAAATAATCAGTATGTTAGTAACTGTATGTCTTTTTGACGCGGAAGCTTACACATGTGAATGTTTCATGTGACGTAACCAGATGTGTGTGTGTATACGCACTAACTGGCGTTTTTTTTTTTTTTTTTTTTTTATACATATGAACTATTCAAGGCAAACCGCGCGTTTATTCAATACATGCAGCCGTTGTTTTTGAGATTCGTAGCTTATAAAATGTTATAAAATATTAAAACGAGAATTTATAATACACGTGATTCACGTTATCTCAAATTATCTCAAACTCTGATAGATCTATTTATTGCTTTTGTCCGAGTAAAATCTAGTGCTCACTTCAGAAATAAATGGACTGCATAATGCTTTCACGTAGAGTTGAAACCATAATGATTCCACGTAGAGCTGAAACCAACTGCACACGAGTACTGGTAAACCGCTCAGAGGATCTAAGCCTGCCCAGGTAAGCGATGCGAGTTGGACCGTCCATGCTTACAAACCCTAGTTAAATTGGATCAACATTCTTTTCATTTCACTTTTTTTTATCTCAAACCACTTTTATCTCATACGAAAATTTGATTATTTTATTATGTTTTTATTTCAGATGTAACTTCTAACCAAGTTCTCACAGGATTTTGTAAGTAAACAATATATTTAATTGAGTTGATATTTTATTGCACCTGGTAAACGACCGGTATGAAAAAATGTCTTATACCAGTTCTGAACAAGGCTTTGCTTCCAAAGGATAACCCTTTTATAGAACATTTTTAACGTCACTACAGCTGATGTGTGGGAATGTGTGGCGGCCGTAAAAAGTCTCCCTGCCCTACATCATAGTGTAGTTTATATTTTCTTGTACTTTGGGATCATTGATTCCACTGTGAAATTTTGAAAGTATATTGAGGGTCACTGATGAGGCCTAATTGGCCGAAACTAGCTAGTCTGGCCCAGAAAACGTGTACACTCCATATTTTCCTGTTTTGTGGTATATTCCTTGCTTCCAAAGGATAACCCTTTTATAGAACATATTTGCTCTACCTTTTTCAGTCAGTGTAATTTCAGATCTAAAGTCTTTTGAAGAAACGGTCTAAACAAGATCTACACAGTTTGTCATTCGTTTTGCCAATTTAAATTAATAAATGACATCAAGTGAGTGAGTGAGTGTTTCAGTTTTACGTCCCACCAACAGCTAAAGTAATACGGAGACGGGACATCGGTTTAAAGACTCATCCGAAAGTCTGGAAAAGCCCGGGATCGATCCTGCGATCCCTGGGATCGAGTAGCGTAACCACTACACCACGGAGGCTTCTTAAATGGCATCAAGTAATCTGATTGGTTTAAAGTCAGAAATGAATAGGGCTGAATTAATTTATTTAGCAGGACAGGGATTAAAAGCTATGGAACAACATAAATGTTACACGACAGACCGCATGCATGGTGGTTAAACCAATTACGGTTGGCAGCATTGCTCCCCTCTTTAATTGCACGCCGGTGGGTTAGGCGTCAGATTCTATGACGGTTCCAGCGTAAAAGCCTACTGAGAATTAGCGAGTATCTAATTTTATGTAATGTTGGTTGCTGCCTGATGCTCTGTCTCTGGTCGGGCCCATCGGAGTTTAACTGTTGATCTTCTTTTGCTCCAGCATTTCAGTGGTTTCTTGCTGTCGAGTCCTCACCGTTGTTTCATCTCTGTGGTTGTTTGATTTTTGTGTTCACGGGTATGTTGCCCTGGTGAGTTAGGAAGCCTTCATGCAGACTGAACAAATTAATGTCTAAATCGCGACGGAAATAAGAACGAGGATCGTGGCCACGTAAAATCGATTAAAGCCCCCAGTGGAATTCGTTTCTGAATCACTGACCGTTCCAAGGCAGTTCTTCTGTCGCGGTTTATTTTTGTTATGGTTTGTCTTTGAGTGTTTGTATCGCTTATATTATTTTGTTTTTGGATAGCCAATTGGCCATTTTATGGGAAAGTACCTGTCCTTTTGGCTTTCCGCTGTAAATGTTTTCATTAGGGTCTGTTGTTTCATGCCTGTGCTTCTTTCCTTTTGATGTCTCTGATGGGAGCGGTGCGTTAATTGCATCGATTTCTGATCGTGACGTTCACTTCTATTTAATTATGCATGAACCGCCTTTCAGCTCTAGCGACCGTTGAGTCAGCGCTAGAGGCGTATGCAGCCTTGCAATCACTGTTGGCAACTTTGCTTCCCTCTTTAATTGCACGCCGGTGGGTCAGGCCTCAGATTCTATGACGGCTCCAACGTAAATGCTTATCGAGAATTAGAGAGGACTTCGTGCGGACTGAACAAATTATTTGTCTAAATCGCGACGGAAGTAAGGGCGAGGATTGTGGCCACGTAAAATCGATTTAAGCCCCCCAGTGGAAATCTTTCCACTGACCGTTCCAAGGCGGTTCTTCTGTGGCGATTTATTTATGTTGTTGTTTGTTACTTACTGTGTGTATCACTTGTGTCTTTTAATTTTGGATGGCCATATGGCCATTTTGTGGGAAAGTAACTGTCCTTATGGCCTTCCTTTGTTTAGGTTTCCATTATGGTCTGCCGCTTAATGTTTGTAATTCTTTTCCTTTGGTGTCTTTGGTGGGTGGAGTAAGTTAATTGTATCGATTCCTGATCTTTGTTTTACTTCTACTTTGCAAACTACATTGCTGTATATAAAGAGACTCAACAAAACCGGGTCTCCGACTTTCGTTCTTTAATGTGTTCTTTGTTTCCAAAGGCAACCTTGCAGCTGGATCGGAGCCTTTGCCTCACATTTGCATTATCATGTTTTGGATTCGTCGGTTATCTGTTCCAAAACTTAGATTGTGCCTACTTAATAGAACCCACAGTCATTTTTTTCAAATGACAAAAAATGTGAAACGAAACACTGTCTTGAAATATTTAAAGTTGCCAGTTCTAATAACAAATGGAAAGGTTTGGAATATAAATGAACCATTGAATTCGCTACATTAAGTTTCAAATGAGAGAGCGTGAACTATTTTTGAAATATAAACAATAGAAGTGAAGGCAATGATCAGGAATCGATACAATTAACCCACAGTTCTCAGCAGAGAACCAAAGGGAAAGACTAACAATTATTAAACAACAAGACCCTAATGGAAACATCAATAGCCGAAAGCCAAAAGGACAGTTACTTTCCCACAAAATGACCAACTGGCTATCCAAAAGAAAATAATATAAGCGAAACACACACTCAAAGACAGCCCATAAAAATATTAACCGCGACAGAATAAAGCTGCTATATTAATTTTCACATAAAAAGTGCGAATTATTAATAAAACATTAAAAGCTGGTAGATTATTTCTCACTCGAAAAATGTGGATACTTTAAATATTTTATTTCAGTCGGCAAATGTTACTACCAGGGTAAAGAGTACAGTCAGGGTCAGACTTGGGATGATGGATGTTCTTATGAATGTACTTGTGACGATGCTGCTCATGGTCGATACAGCTGTTATAACAAGTAGGTGTCTCAGGCATTTGGCCTTTGTGCTAACAGAAATAATCATTTACTCACATTTTTCTTACCCTCGCTACAATTCAAAGCAGTTAAAATCCATATTTTTCATCAAAACACTGATTCTCCAATTATTCGCACTTTTGTTTTTGGCCTATTGGTTCATTGAGGTTGTCAGATTATTTGGTTGCAAATGTCTGGCTCGTAAACTCAGTTGTCAGCGCTTCTAGTGGCATCAATGGTAATAGTCTGACCACCATTTTTCGTTAATTCTATACAAAAATAACTTCTACGGATATTGTCTCACTCTGTTGATTCAGGAAAGACACTGATATTGGTTTACAAAATAGATTAAGATGCTTAAATCAGTCTATGAACTGTGCAAGTTGTTGTTCTGACAAACTAAATTATTTTTGTTTCCAGATGTCCAGTCTATTATGACTTACCACCACAGTGTTCACTGGTAAAGAAAGGAAACGGATGCTGTCTAGAACCAGTCTGTGATTTCAAGGGAACGCATGGTACAACCAATGGCCAAACTGTTGGAAAATTAAATGGCGTTAGTAAGTACATGTTTGTGTTCGGGGTTTCTGTGTTGTCAATGCTTTTAAAGTATAGGTTGGATTAAAACTTGAAAGGTGTTGCCGTATGAATTGACGCCATCGAAAAGCTGGGCTTGTAAAACGCTTTTGGTGCAATGTTTCTATGAAAATAGTAGTCATTGTACAAGGAAAGTAAATGTCTAATAAAGCGCTGGAAATACAGATCAACGGTTAAATCCGGTGTCATTCATAATAAGTACACAGACGGACTAATTAATAGATCACGTGGCAGACTTTATTTCGCATATTGCGTATAAAACACCAAAAACAAAATATTTTTAATGATATTATAAAAAGTGCTTAAAATGGGCGAGTTAACAGTTTGTTATACGAGTGCAATTTATCAAGCATTGAAAGTAGAAGTAAAACAAAGATCAGGAATTGATACAACTAACTTACTCCATCCATAAAAGACACCAAAGGGAAAGAAATACAAACATTAAGCGACCAGACCATAATGGAAACCTAAACAAAGGAAGGCCATATGGACAGTTACTTTCCCACAAAATGGCCATATGGCCATCCAAAACCAAAAGACACAAGTGATACACACAGTAAGTAACAAACAACAACATAAATAAATCGCCACAGAAGAGCCGCCTTGGAACGGTCAGTGGAAGATTTCCACTGGGGGGCTTAAATCGATTTTACGTGGCCACAATCCTCGCCCTTACTTCCGTCGCGATTTAGACAAATAATTTGTTCAGTCCGCATGAAGGCCTCCTAACTCATCAGTGCAACATCTCCGTGAACACAGAAATCAAAGAAGTCATGTTTCTGTTTATTTCATTTTACAATAGTGGGACAAAACTACAATAAGAAGGGCTTCTGTCACGCCAGGTTCTCAGATTTTTGCCTGCCTCTGGTTAACGGTTGACTTGATATTAGTAACATTACCTTGACAGGATCGTAGAATCCATATACAAAATATAAAAAGGCATGTGAAACTTGCAATGTCTTACATCAGCTCAGTCTGGGTATCTACCCAGTCCGAAAATAAGTCTTCGCTTATCTCTCTTTTGATAAGTTACCCAATGACTGTAGAATGTTATTAGAGCAGTCTTGGCACTATTTCGAATTCGCAGTTGATCTGAGTCGAATGTTTCAGTGGTCTTCTTGTATATTTTATTTTCCATTCCTTTGCTCATGGTTCATTCTTCTATGGTAGCAATATACTTAAGAGTTATTTTACCATATTTAGAAAGATAAACATGCATACAGCAGAAATCCAATGGTGGTTCAATTCATCATTTGTATTTCGTAGTAAGCTGCATTGGACTTAAGGGTGGGACTGGATATCCACAGAAGCAACAAGTACTTGTTCTAAATTGTTCATTTCGTTATAGTGTTTTTACATCGATTGACAGTGTGTATTATGTTGGTGCACATAATGCTTTGATTTCTTGTTTGTGCCCATGTCTTTTTCTTTGCATTCAATGGCGCCCGATATTTACATTCTGCGATCGTGGCTAGTTCGTTATCCATGTATTTCGAACACTTTTGAAACCATGAAGTTTTTCTACGCGGGGATAGATCTAACCACTTTAATAGTTGGAATAACCACGCTATGCGATAAATAGGAGGACGCCAGGTTGTTATAAACTAAAGCACATTGTGTACTCGTAAGAACCGCCTCATCAAGGCAAATTCTTATGAGTACACGCAACATACCTAAACATAAAATAGGCAACCCGCTCCCGCCCTATATATCTGTAAATATTTGATACCGGATCAATAGAAAGAAGTCCATACGGACTAAATTAGGAGTTCGATTCAGTCATGGTGTTTCGGTCATTGAAGGTTCACTGTATTTTGTGTTTCAGATGTGTGTATGTACAAGGGACATGCTTACTATCAGGGACAGACATGGCAAGATGGCTGTGACAGTAACTGTTTCTGCCAAGATGGATCTATCGGTCTCTGGACTTGCTCGTCTGTGTAAGTTGATATCGTTTTAAGGTTAATGTATACGCCTTACATAATTATAAGCCTTCGTTTTGGCACGTGACTATAAGAATCTTATATGGGTGTGAGGGTTGGATGGAAAAATCCGTCCCGATGGTTACTGGCCGGCATCACGAGGCTTGCCGAGTGATGCATGACAGTGGTCCCGAGGGACGGATTTTCTATCTACCCATTACACCCGTGTAAGCTTCTTTTCTTGTATGCATTTTACTTCTGAACGTGCAACTAAATAATGAGTCACTTCGATAGCCGATGACCGCCATATGGTTATGACAATACTATGTCTTTAGTGATGTCACTTTACGTGCAGTTACATCAACATAAACTACGGTGCATATGATTTAATCTGTGCACATCAAATGCATGAGAAGCATATCCCTGGGTTGAACAATCTGGGTAGGATAAGGATGTCCTTATTATGATCAAATCCAGGATTTCCTTATCTGATGTGCAAAATGTTTTCAAATCAGGATGGTTTTCCTGTATGTAAAACGCTTCAAGAAGAAGATATATTCTTAAAGAAAAACGCAATTCCTTTTATTTACTTGCTGCCTCTTTTTATAAAGACGAAAACATTTCTTTGAAAGAGTTGTTTCTGCTGTAGGCGTTCCATTGGCCCCGCAGAATGTTCTCATCTCCTTTAAATTAGGTAATACTAGTAATTCTATCCGTATCTATCTTAATTAGATTTAAGTGTTAGTGCACTTCTTGATTTTGTGTGTGTATGTCGTCAGGTTGATAACTCTTTCTTTAGCACATCTGTATGACATAGTGCATGTTTTCATATCTCCAAAACGGTCATAAAGTGCGTTTGTTCATATCTCCAAACGGTCATGTGTCTGATGAAATGTTGTGTCATTTGTCTTATTTATACTCCAAACATAGGCTGCATGTGCTTGTTTGAACCGCCGCAATGAGGCGATTATAACGCGTACCCACAATCTATGTGGCTGCGGGTACTTGTTAGAACCGTCTCAATGAGGCGATTCTAAGGAGTACCCACAACCTAAGTCTTGGAGCAGAAATAAGAAAAATAATGCATACCCCTGTCAACCGTAGTTTTTTTATATATTAGGTTGGGTATAGAGGGGTGTTCATTTCATGGACTTGTTAACGTGATGTTTTGGTTGCTCCAGGTTGCTGTTATCATAAATCGTGGATTTTACTAAATAACCATTTCTTTCTATTTTTATCTACGCTTTCCTTATTCATAATAGTAAAACATATAAATATACTTCCCTGATGGTGTATAATGAATGATAGCCTATTACAGATGCGCGACCTATGGAAAACTTCCTCCTGGCTGTCATCTTGAGAAGCCGGCTGGAAAATGCTGTCAAGAACCAGGCTGTGATTTCAGCAAACCATTTGGATATTTCACAGGAGGTGGCTCGACTAGCGGCAAAGGGTCAGGTAGGAAAACCAGAGCATAAATAAGCCGACCTTCTTTATCAGATTGTATGAGCACCGTCAGTAGTAGACTGTCTTCAGGGTTTGCAACAAAGTAAGACGCAAACCGGTCTGTTGACCTACACGGAATAACAGGAGTCGTAAAATGATAGAAATATAAACAAGATGTGTCTTACCTTTCAAGCAGGGAACACAAAGACGCATGCGCAGTCTGATCAGCATCTTTGTTGTTCGCAGATGATATATAACAGATTTTCTTATGACGTGGTCATATACGTAAAATTCCTATATTAAGACAACCTTTTGGACTGTTCAAAAGTGGTCTTTAAGACCACTTTTGGACAGTCCCAAAGGTAGTTTCCAACTAGAGCATACTGGATGTAGAAAGCATAACGAAAATGTACCTGGCCCTTCTAAATATGCTTCTAAAAGCACAAGTTGTCTTAATTTTAGGTGGTCTTAGCGGGAATTGCATTGTACTACATGTATTATGAAAAGTTGTAACCTGTACAAAAATATTTTCAAAGCAGAACTGACAAGGAGCACATCTCAGGAGATATGCGTGTTTTATATAGTTGATTTGTGATAGTTGACGATAATAGCAGTATATCAAGGCATATTTTTAGCAAACACACAGTCAAAGATCAAATTGGTATATTTCATTTCTGAAAAGAAATTTGTAGTTCGCATTGATGCGGGAGCTGATGATTTTCTGTGTTTTGTTCGTAACGGACATGTTAATACTTCTGCTGTTGCTATCATACAAAGCAGCGCCTTCATATAAACAATATATTTTCCATATTTAGAACCAGAAAATGCACATATAGACAAATGCTCTCATGTAAAATTTGGAATAGATAAAGAATACAGGATTTTAAATTTTACATCTTCATCATTTAATTGCTAGTGATATTTTAAATTCAATCTACACTAAAATGGTACCTACAGAAGATAGACAATGCTAGTCCACTACTTTTTTCTCTTTTCACCAAAAGATCAATTTCTAAAATTTTAATGTCTAACTCGTATCAGTACCATCACTATTTGTACCTAGCAGTGTCCCAGATATCAAGAAATAGCCGAGACAATTTCTGGGTATTTTGTAAGTTTTATCTATAGAACATAATGTGTATTATGCTTAAAAGAGGCCTGCTGAGGTTATTCTAGCGTCCATTATTTTGAACCAGTATATGCCTCCCGCCCCAAAATGGGACATTGAAAAACAATTAAGACCCTGATCTGATGCCACAAAACGGGCCGTCTGACCCAAGTATTCACTGTTTGTTTAAAGTATTGAAATTGAAAACTCACAAGGAATGAAATAAATATGTCAGCCCATTTGTTGCAACTGGACTTTTCAGTTCATGGGATGAACGAAACTATAAGTTTTTTAATTATTGAACGGTACACAAAACATTTAGCCCAAATTGCCAGCGGTTTAGCTTTACCGGTCAGTAATAGACAGGTGGGCGATATCAGAAAAGCTTCTGGACTATTTACTGTTACAGTGGAAAATGGAATTATCGATTGCATTACGAAAACACACCAGTGCGACATAGTGCATTTTTCTTACCTCCAAATTGGCTACTTTTCTGATGACAATATGTGATATTTGTCTTATTCATACTGCAAACATAGGTTGTAGGTGCTCGTTAGAACCGCCTCAATTAGGCGATTGAGGCGTTTCTAACGAGTACCAACACCCTATGTCTTGGAGTAAAAATAAGAACAATAATGATTACCTCCGTAAACTCCAGTTTTCTCTATATATTGTGGGGTGTAAGGGGGGTGTTTTTTTTTCATGGACGAGTTCACGTGATGGGCAGTTGGAGAAAAGTTGTAATCAACCTAACTGGCAAAAATACAGACCCAGATCCGATCTGCTTGTTTAAAGTAAAGAACTGACTTCTATGATTAAACTATTAAATTGATTACTTGGCAATGTATTTGTGAAAAACAATCTGCAATTCATGTTCTGTCTGATTTAAAAAATAACAGAGCTTCAGTCGGTAGGGTTCCGCTCCTGTAAGAGCCCGATAGCCTGCTGTCCTCAATGTAACTGAAATCCCAACCCTCCTGATATGGTACACAATTTTTTAAGTGTTTCCAGATATTGAACTTGTAGCATCAAAGGAAAATAAACAAGTAGTTCATGATTCAATTTACATCAATGAAGAAAACTTACCATGTGAGGGCTGAATGAAAGGCACTTGTCGGAAAAAAGTGATATACTTGTCTTATTTATGCTCACACTAGAGTGTGATAACTGATTGAAAGGCGAGTACCTACGGTCTTTGATTTAGCTGAAATGAAAACAAAACAATATTCATCAGTGTAAACACCATATGGGCCCCGTTAAGCGATTTTGGTACTTATCGCCTATGCGAGCAGCGAAGGTTCAGGCGAGCCTGCGCATCCGCGCAGTCTCGCCAGAACCTTCGCTACCCGCTCATACAAGCAGTGAAATTAAGAGGAACCTTCAGACAGAAAGCCATATCCCTGGCCCCTCTGAATGGCTGGGCATGCGCAGTTAAAATTTGTCATGACGGAATGCTCGAAGACACAAATTCGCTTGGCGGGGCTTATATATGTATTTCCTTATATAAAGTGGAGTTTACAAGTATGGTTATTGCATGTGTTGCTTTACATAACTAGTCCATACTGAATTGTTTCTAGGAATCATATTTCAAATACATGACACAGCACTAATAATCGTGTTAGCTCTCCTCTCAAAATTGAAAATTCGACTACTGAGGTGTCAGTAGTTGGCTGTAATATTTTATTTGGACTGTTGCATACCCTGCAGGCACAAAACGTTGACTCAACGTTGAACTAACGTTGAAACAACGTTTTCAACGTTGTTTCAACGTTGAGTGCCTGCTGGGATAATGTTGTGTACTCGTTTGAACTGCTTCAAAATGTCATCTAAGGAGCTGCCTCAGTCAATATTTGGAACAAATATAAGACACATTTCAAACAATTCTTCTGAAACTACTCCCATGGAGCCTGCAAACAAACAATTCACTGTAAATATATGTTACCTTGATACTTAATCCATTTTGTACCAGGAACCCCAAAACGGGTAATTGGCAAACAGTTCAGGCCCAGATCAGACGCCACATAACGAGGCTTCTGATCTGCGCCCACACTGTTTGAAACTAGAACTGTCAGAGGATCTGACTATACCCCCACAACCTCTTGATCACCAGTCAGAAAACCCAGTGTCCCTTGCATGCTATTATTAATCATTACTGCATTTCATACGAAGTTGATGGCTTCCAGAACAGATTAACAAAAACAAAGAAAAAGTCAATCGTCTCTACCACGATATAAGTCATAATTATTCCATTGTATACCAAGTTAGAGGATTCCAGCTTTTGTATTTCCTGAGGAATCTTTGACAAAAAATTCGACATTGACCTATAAGGAGAGAAACAGAATGAAAGAACAAATCAACAAATAAGCCAAGAAAGCCTTTTTTCTTACACACTATAAGCATCATTATTGCATTGCAAACCAAGTTTGAGGCTTCGAGCTTTTGTAGTTCCTGAGAAATCTTTGAAGAAAAAGTTAACATTGGCCTATACGGAGAGAAAGTAGATTGAAGGAACACATGAACAAATAAGCCGAGAAAGCGCTGTGTCTTTTATACCATATAAGCCATCGTTGTTGATGTGGTTGTTGTTTCGTAAAGCTCCCCCGCTGACTTTTCGGGGCACAGGTCGTTGACCTTATCAGGTAGAACTTTAAGCTCTCAAAGTAAAATAAAGTTTGTGCTGGTGATATTTTTTACAAGAGTGCTATATTCCTTTTTACATGAAGTACAGTTCTTTCGTCAAAAATCCGCTTACACTTCAGACAGATTTTTGAGTGCTGTTATGCGCTTTATATGCAGCTTATAGAGGTATTCTCTGGTGTATAGATCAAATGTTCTCAACTCTTCTATGTTGGCCTCTTCAACATTTATGACCCATAAATAGTCCAACGTTATTTGCGTAAGAAATTTTGGCTCCTCTAACTGCGAAACTTGATGTTGAATTAAAAGTGAGCTAGTTGCTAACTTGTCTACATAGGATTTTCTTTCTTAGGTGTAAGTAGTGCACTCCGATGAAGTGCGCACGAGTCTCTGGAGCCGAATAACAGAACATCATTTTGTCTGAAGCTTCTAGCTTTTGCAGTCCCTGAGAAATCTTGACAAAAAAAAACGTAACATTGGCCTTTATGGACAGAAATGAACAACGAAAGGACTAATAAACAAATAAGCCGAGAAAGCCCACATTCTCTGACACAAAATCACTATCGCACTGCACATCAAGTCTGGGGTTTCTCGCTTTTGCAGTTCTTGAGAAATCTTTGACGAAAAATATAACATTGACCAATATGGAGAGAAAGAAGAATGAAAAACAAATAAGCTTAGAAAGCCCTTTATCTGTTACAATATATAAGCCATCATAATGGCATTGCATATCAAGTTTGAGGCTTCTAGCTGAAAAGTCTTTGATGGAAAAATTTAACATTGGTCTATATGGAGAAAAACAAAGTTTGTAAAAACAGATGAACAAATAAGCCAAGAAAGCACATTGTCTCTTACACAATATAAGTCATCATTAGTTCATTGCATACCAAGTTTGAGGCTTCTAGCTTTTACAGTTCCTGAGAAATCTGTGACGAAAAAATTAACTGAGAAAGAGGTATAAAAACCAAAAAAAAAAAAACGTGAAAGTCCAATGTCTCTTCCACAGTATAAGCCATCATTATTGCATTGCATACCAAGTTTGAGGCTTCTAGCTTTTACAGTTCCTGAGAAACCTTTGACAAAATTAACAATAGCCTATATGGGGCGAAAGAAAAATGATACACAGAATAACAAATAAGTGGAGGAAGTCATATTGTCACTTACACAATACAAGTCATCATCATTGCATAGTATACCAAGTTTGAGGCTTCTAGCTTTTGTTGTTCCCGAGAAATGTTTGACAAAAAATAACATTGGCCTTGGAGAGAAAGAAGAATGAAAGAACAGATGAACAAATTAGCAGATAATGCCCATAGTCTTTTACACATTACAAGTCATCATCATTGCACAGTATTCCAAGTTTAAGACTTCTAGTTTTGTAGTTCTTGAGAAATCTTTGACACAATACAAGTCATCATGAATGTTTAGGATGCCAAGTTTGAGGCTTCTGGTTTCTACGGTTCTTGAGAAATCTTTGACAAAAATTTAACATTGGCCTATATGGAGAGAAAGAAGAATGTAAGAACAGATGAACAAATAAGCCGAGAAAGCCCATTGTCTTTTACACAATACAAGTCATCATCATTGCAGAGTATTCCAAGTTTTAATACTTCCAACTTTTGTAGTTCTTGAGAAATCTTTGACGAAAAAACTAACATTGGCCTATATGGAGAGAAAGAAGAAAATCAGAATGGATGATCAAATAAGCAGATAATGCTCATTACCTCTTACACGATACAAGTCATCATGATTGCTTAGTATGCCAAGTTTAAGGTTTCTAGCTTTCGTGGTTTTTTAGAAATCTTTGACGTAAAACAGGGGACGGAAGGACGAAAAGACGGGCGGACGGACGGACTGGCGAACGGAAGGATGGAAGGACAGATGTAAATCAGTATACCCCCTTTTTCAAAGTGGGGCAATGATAAGTTATGCCATTTTCCAAACAATTTTTGAAGAAAACTCAACCTGACACCCCTAATTTTCGGAATGGACTCCTGCCATATATAAGGAGGAAGATTTCATTTGGTATAAAAAGGTTAATTGTATTCTTTAATACAGGTGTTACCACCATGACAACCCCTGGTCCGTGTGTAGATCAAGATCCTAACTGTTCAAGATACCAGAAAGATACATGCACCAATCCACAATATGTTCAGTGGGCAGTGGTACAGTGCAAGAAATTCTGCAACCTCTGTAGTAAGTATTTAGATCATCTTATACATTACAAAAACACGCCTATACAAATACATTGTAACCTTTATCGTCGAAAAAATGAAAATTTTAAGATGAAATTTGTGATATTTTTCTTATTTCTGCTCAAAATATAGACTGTGGATACTCGTTAGAACCGCCTCATCGGGGCGGTTCTAACGAGTACCCACAATCTATATTTTAGAGCAGACATATGAAAAATAAGGGTTACCCCTGAAACCCCCAGTTTTACTATATAACAGTGGGGTTCAAGGGGTTCAAAATCATATAGGCGTATTTTCGTGATGATAGGTGTTTTGTTATGACCTAAATAGTAAAGTTTGCAACACTATATATTCTTTGACAGAGATTTCTGTTTTTATTTTCATAATCGTTTATTTTGTCTCATGTTGTACAAGACTTTGTTGGCCGTTGCTAAATAGGTGTTTTAATTTACCATTTTGTGCATATAGAGTAAAATGAGGGTATTGTCAAATTTAAAAAGCTAATACATCTTGCATCACGAAGACACGTCTATATAATTTTGTCCCCTTGAACCCCACTTTTGTACACTAAAACTGGGGTTTAGAGGTATAAACACTGTTTTCTAAAATATTTAGAGCAGAAATAAAGAAAACTATCACAATTTTTCATATTAAAATGTTCGTTGTTTCGGCGAAAAAATAAAAAGCTAAAAGGTTGCCTTTGGAAACAAAGAACATATAAAAGAACGAAAATCGGAGCTCGGTTTTATTGAGTCTCTTCAAACACAGCAATATAGTTTGCAAGGCTGCATACGACTCTTAGCACCGGCTTAAGCGATATTCGATTTTCAAAGTAACCAGAATGGGCTCAATGATTCTAAAGGAAAAGAAAATATAATCTGCAGTTTACAATGTATTTATATAGGCGTGTTTTCATAATGTCTAAGCTGATGAATAAGGTCCATCATATACCTCTTTTTTATTTCTATTATAGCATTTAGTCACCTCGTTGGAGAAGAGAGTACTAGATGATTTGCGTTCTGTTATACACGTGACAGTATGCAATGTTTTACATAGAGGATCTTACATGAGTGTTCATGTATTATTGAATTTATTAAACGAGTTGAGGATAATGGATAAAATGCGAGTCCTTTCCGAGCATTGTATCCCTTTTCCTGAACAAGTTTAATAATTTAACAAAGTAGAAGTAAAACAAAGATCAGGAATTGATACAATTAACTTACTCCACCCATAAAAGACACAAAAGGGAAAGAAATACAAACATTAAGCGACCAGACCATAATGGAAACCTAAACAAAGGAAGGCCATAAGGACAGTTACTTTCCCACAAAATGGCCATATGGCCATCCAAAACCAAAAGACCCAAGTGATACACACAGTAAGTAACAAACAACAACATAAATAAATCGCCACAGAAGAGCCGCCTTGGAACGGTCAGTGGAACATTTCCACTGGGGGGCTTAAATCGATTTTACGTGGCCACAATCCTCGCCCTTACTACCGTGGCGATTTAGACAAATAATTTGTTCAGTCCGCATGAAGGCCTCCTAACTCATCAGTGCAACATCTCCGTGAACACAAAAATCAAAGAACCACAGAGGTGAGACAACGGTGAAGACTCGACAGCAAGAAACCACTGAAATGCTGGAGCAAAAGAAAACCAACAGTTAGACTCCGATGAGGCTGACCAGAGACAGAGCATCAGGCACCAACCAACATTATCTCTCTAATTTTCAATAAGCCTTTACGTTGGAGCAAGCATGAGTTCGAATGGAAGATTGTATTCATCATATGACATTTAAAACGCATTCTGTTCACGAGTTTGAATACAATTGTCAATATCCCACCATAAGTAAACGTGACGTTGTCAAGGACGTCGTATGTATCTAAATAATTTGCATATTTAATTCAAATTTACCAAATTTATTACATGGCGTTATTACATGACATGTGATAAATATGGTTCCTCTTTGTATTTCTGGTGGACTGTTTTCTCGTTGTCGCACCTCTGGTTTCTGGCTATCTTCATTTGTATTTTGTTAAATAGATGCATATAATGCTGGTGGAATTGTTTTCTTATATCGTGAGCTTGGAAGAATTGTATTCAGGCTCATACAATGGTCGGTGGAAGCATGTTAATATTTATTAATTCATTTATTTATTTATTTTTATTTTAGGTATGGCACCTACTCCCAGTCCGAATGGTAAGTTATTGTTGGAATTATTGTCAAGAGCTAACTGGAATAATTTGCAAAGGCAGGTCAATGTAAAATTTTTAATGAGAAAAACAAAAAAGTGAAACAATTTGAACTGTGTCTCAGACAATAAAAATGTAATCAGGAGAACAAATGAGGCGACCTATAACAAACTTACACAAGATCTGTGCTGCCTCAATTTAAACTCGTGCATCCTCATCACGAAACACGCCTGTATAATTCTGACATCTTTAAACCCAACTTTCGTATAGTAAAACTGGGGTTTATAGGCGATATTCTAGTTTCCATATTTTTCTCAGAAACATAGATTATCGGTACTCGTTTTTAGCTCCTCAGAGCCGAAGACTTCGGGGCAGCTTATAGGATAGGTGGTTTTTCGTCGTCGTCGTCGTCTGTCATCTGAGGAGAACACTTTCAAACGACATCTCCTCTGAAGCCACAAGGCCGGTTCAGTCCAAATTGCATCTATAGCTTCCTTGGGCTGGGGGACTGGAAGTTTGTGCTTTTTATGAAAAACGGCAAATTAGTTTGGTTGCTTTAGCAACTTAGAGTTTCCACAGACTTAAAATGGGGAAAGTATAAAAAGGCATCCACTGCCAATACTTCTCTGATATTTGACAATTTTTCATAGAAATTTCCTTGAGTAAACTTCTTCCAGCCATATGCTTTTATGTCAACCCGGGGGCCCCCAGGGTGTGCCGCGGCCATGTCCCACCCCTCACTTTCATAAAAAGGCCATATATCTTACAAACCATTCACATCATCACCCCAAACCATATATACTCTTGTTCCTTGTGGTGACGCATTCAGTGACACCAACTGGAGGTGCCCTGGGTATGCTGGGGCCAAGCCCCATCCCCACCACTTCGCAAAAGGCCGAAAATCTCACATACCGTTCAGATATGCACCCCTAAACCATATGTATTATTGTTCATTATGATAAGACACATTCATTGATATCAACCTAGGGGTCACACGGGGTGCGTCGGGGCCATGCCCCATCCCTCCAGTTCACGAAAGTCCAAATATCTGGGAAACTGTTCAAAGCCCAACCACTAAACCATATATATTCATGTTCCCTATGATAAAACGCATTTCGTGAAACCAACATTGGGCCACCGGGATGCTGCCCCAGGTCATTTACCGGGTCATGCCCCACCCATACACGTATTCATCGCCCTGAATTTAGGACCTTTTGTAATTGAGATGCACGGTGAAAAAATTACTTTCTACAAATGACGCTGTTTCTTTTCCTAATTGCAGACCGATGCGTATATAAGGGCATTGCCTACCAACAGGGACAGCGCTGGGATGATGGTTGTGACCTTGAATGTGTCTGTGAAAATGCTATTTATGGGTTCTATAGATGAAATAAGAAGTAAGTAGAAGGAAGCAACGCCATGTGCATAGACACTTATGTTTGGCCAAATAGTAAATCTTCATTCGCATGTGTAACTCTTGCAAACTCATGTGTAAATACTCAAACAAAAGTGAAGGCAATGATCAGGAATCGATACAAGTACCGTAGACCCGTCTTCCAAGACACGAACCTCTGATCCAAGACACTAAAGGAAGAGAAATACCAACAAATTCATATATGACGTCACGTCTGAGAGTGTAATAAGGCCATGTAATCAATTCGATAATCCACTAGTCGATTAAATATGCAAATTAGTTAGATACGCCCCGTAACGTTACATGTACGACGTCCTTAACGACGTCGCGTTTACTAATGGCAGAATATTGACATTTTTGTAAACAAATCGTGAATAAAATGCATGTATTATCTCGTTGAGAAAAATGGATAAAATGCTCGGCAAAGCCTCGCATTTTATCCCTTTTCCTCAACTCGTTTAATAAATTCAATAATACATGAACACTCTTGTAAGATCCTCTATATGTAAAACGGTCATCCTTTGGAAGCAAGCCATTCACCACAAAACTGGTACTTGTCAAGTGTTCAAGGTTTTTTCTGAGCCAGCTTACTATGTTCGGCCAATTAGGTCTCAACAGTGTCCTTTATAGAGGATCTTACATGAGTTGTCATGTATTATTGAATTTATTAAAAGAGGTGAGGAAAAGGGATTAAATGCGAGGCTGTGTCGAGCATTTTATCCCTTTTCCTCAACGAGTTTAATAAATTCAATAATACATGAGCACGAATGCAAGATTCTATTGATCATATAACATTTAAAACGCATTTCATTCACGACTGTTTACAAAAATGTCAATATTCCGCCGTTAGTAAACGCGATGTCGTTAAGGACGTCGTACATGTCACGTTACGGGACGTATCTAGCTAATTTGCATATTTAATCCACTAGTAGTGAAATATCGAAAATATTACATGGCGTTATTACACTCTCAGACGCGACGTCATATGATAAAAACATTTTCAAAATTTCTCTATGGAATTATTGAATCCAGGGGACTAGAAAATACAACACGATTATAATGTTTTGTGAAACGTTACATGGAGGGTGCTGAAAGGAATAAGTTGCAGCACTTTGTTAGAAAGTAACATTACTTGACCATATGAGTTTTTCCAATATCCTGAAAAATTAGGAACTTTTGGAAAGAAATGAGGATGGGGAAGGAAACAAGTAATGAAATATGAAATATGTCTGTCATTCACGTATGAATAATTTATTTGTAACATATCAAAACAACCAAAATGATCTGAAACAGCGGCACGCAACACCTATATACTTACACAGCTCAGTACTGGATACTGGTTCATTAAGATACATTTTGTATCAAACGAGATTAACATAGGATGTTGTATCTACAGATTTTATCATGCTTCAGGTGTGCTGATGTAACGAATCTTCCACTTGGATGCACTCAAGTAAAGAAACCTGGTGAATGCTGTTCCAAAATTGAGTGCAGCAATGGACAGACTGGAACCTTCCAGGGATCCCAGACACAACCAGGAACCATCGGCGGTTATCCAGTACCACAAGCTAAACCCACACCAGCTGCAACTCCAGCTCCTGGTCAAACATATGCCCCGGGAATGAAGCCGTCAATGGCACCTAATCTTGTTATCGACAGCCTAGGTATGTTCGTTTGGAAATCTACAAACGGATGCTTTAGCAAAAAAGCACGTTGTCAGACATTGCACTTCACTGAACACTTAACAATTTGGCCTTTTACGAGCTCATCAAGTTAAAATACTGTGAACAACTGGGCTCTGGATGCTTGCTTTAGGGAAATGGGTGTTTCAAATTTTACAAAGCTGCCCCCATGATCCCAAAATAGAAAAGAAGGCAATACTCAAGAACCGATACAATTACCGTAAACTACCAATTCAAGACAACCAAAACGGAAAGGAACAGAATCATAGAACAACTTCATTATAATGAAAACGTCACAAGCGAAAAGCCAAAAGGACAGTTACTTCCCACAAAATGGCCCAAAGGCTATCCAAAATAAAGATATTAGTAATATAAGCATACAAAGATCAACTATAACACTAATAAACCACACCAGAAGAATCACCCTGGAACAGTCAGTAAAATAAAAGAGAAGGCAATGATTAGGAATCACGGGTATATAAACCGCGAGTATATAAACCGCGACAGAAGAACCGCCTTGGAACGGTGAGTGTAAAGTATTACGCTGGGGAGGGGGGGGATAGGGCCTTAAATCGATTTTACGCGGCCGCAATCCTCGCCCTTACTTCCGTCGGGATTTAGAAAAATAATTTGTAAGGTCCGAATGAAGACTTCCTAACTCAACAGAGCAACATCTCCGAAACAAAAATCAAACAACTACAGAGATGAAACAACGCTAAAGAATCGACAGCAGGAAATAACTGAAATGCTGGAGAAAAAGAAAATCAATAGTTAGATGATGTTGATTATTTCGTGTTTAACGTCATAAGCAGCAAACGATTTGTGATCAAAAGGCATTAAGTATTACGTCATTGCGGTTGTTGAGGAAAAACATGTTAAAATATTGATGTCTAAAAATCTGAATAATTAGATCTGGTAGATAATATTATCAACAGGCACATCTCGAAACAGTTGTGGTATTGTGCCGGCATTAAAGTACAAGTTTCGTGACGTTGAAAAGTCAACACAGTCAATTCGGATATGTTCACAGTGAAGGTCTGAGCACTTACAAAAAAGAGATACTATTCTTTAATAACATAAGAGTAAGGAACATGGTGGACTTGTGAATGTTGTTATGTGCTTGCAGTAGCCGACTGTTTGTTTGATTGGAGGTTTAACGCCCCCCCCCCATAAATTACAAATGGTCATTTTGGAGACGTTTCTTCCATTCTTGTGGGACTTTTATACGAAATTGAGTTGAAATGACATTTCAAGCCCTGCTCCCAAGGAAACTAATAGGGTTTATATGCATGGATGATCGGACTGGCACCAATTTTCCTGGGCAGGCTCAGAGCATCTAACCGGTTTACCATTTCTCATGTGCAGTCGGTTTTAGCTCTGCGTGGAAGCATCATGCAGTCCAATCTATTTATCCAAGCCCCTATGGGCGGGAGCCGAGAGGGCGGTTGTAAATTGTATGTATTTTATTTATTGACTCGTTCTCGTTTATAGACACAAAATGACTCTCAAACATATATAACAGTTAACCGATAGAACATATTCGGAACCCTACCGGTTACAAAATAGAAGTGAAGGCAATGATCAGGAATAGACACAATTAATCTACACCTCCCATCAGAGAACTAAAGGGAAAGAAACACAAACATTAAATAATTAGACCTTCATGGAAACATCAATAGCGGAAAGCCAAAAGGACAGTTACTTTCCCACTTTAAAAAGGCCAATTGGATATCTAAACCAAAACGATCTAAACGATACACACACTCAAAGACAAATCATAAGCAAAAAAACCCAGCCTGTTATAATACTACCATGACAACGAGAAAATGGGACCTTTACAAGAGCACACATTACATTCTTCATTATCATGTCTGTAGCAGAATACCAAGAGTACTAATTTTTCAAGAGTGTGCTTTCCTAATGATAGTATTACTGTCCTCTATGGTCAGTAGGAATGTAAACATAAGGAGTGCAATACAGTTCATAATCGCATTATTACAACGGGTCAAGCTGTATTCGGTCAACCTTCGGGTCATATGAAATCATTTTGACAATTTGCTGTTTGTAAAACAATAGCGGGCATATGATATTCAGATTAAAAGGTAGCCGCTTAAATTTCCATATGTTTGATCAACTCATGATTAGATAAATACTAATTTAATTAAATTATGTTCCTGATGCTGGTTGAAGTTTGAATGACATTCCGTGCTACCACAACATACCTGATTTCTTCAACGAACGCGTCACGGCGCTGTGTATACAACAATCTATATAAAGAGTATTTTATTGTTTATTTAAGAGGGTTGCCTGTACAAGGGCACACTCCACCAAACTGGTATGAGATGGAATGACGGATGTGATTATATTTGTGTCTGTAGTGATGGAAAAACTGGACAATACAGATGTACACCAAAGTAAGTATTGTTGTTTCATATTTAAATAGGCTATTAAGTCTTGGCACTCTGAATTTCGGAAGTGTTCTCTTCCATCGTTGTATTTAAACTTGTTCATTGTTGCTAATTAATATTTAGTCAAACGCATAAATAGAGTTACAAACTAGTCAGATATTATTGTTTACATAGGTGACTATATCAGTCTACACGGTTAAAACCGAAATCCCAAATTCAAAGAGAAAGCGTGGATAAATAGGGGTATACTTGCATTTCTCATCTCCGCTCAAAACAAACATTATATGATATTTTAGAATTGCAATCATGGGGTTCCTCAAAAATCACCCAACATCTACGTCTGTAACTCACAAACAGACATACGAGAAATAAATCCAAAAATAATGCTGTTGGAAGAAACGTACTCACAAGTAATAAATGAGTCAAACTAGCTGGTTATAGCCAAGGACTTCGGAAACTTTGTTAAGACATTTGCCCCGGAAATTATAAAATTCTCAAATTTAACCAAACGAACTCATCACAGAGGCAACTTAAAGGTAACACTTTGTTCTATTATGATATGCATTTTGGTCTACAGCTCAAATATTAATTTTGTTGATTTTTGGCTTAAGGACTATACAAAATGGCTGACAACCTGTATTGAAAATTTGACAAGTGGAAAGATGAAAATTGTTTTCATCAGAAATTATGACTTATATGATTTTTTGTGTGATTAATTCCATGAAAGCATAATATTTCGGCTTTAAGTAGCCCTATTGCTACTAATATTTAGTTTTATAAAGGCAAAAACCATCAGGGTGAAAATTGTCAAATTTCAAACGTCACTGTAGAGCTGTCATTTCATCCAATGTTTCATTTTAGCACAAATCAGTCCTTTGTATAACCTCTCCTAACAAAACCTACCAATGATTTTCAAAAATTCTTCCCCATTACAAAATTGTCCAAATTTTCATCCTGCCACCTCCATGCACTTGAAGTTGAAGAAAAATGGCTGCTCTTGAGCACATGGTGAAAATATGTAAACAAAAAAAAAGTAGTTCCTTCTATGTATGGTGGTCAGAATTGGTCAAAATGAAAATAAGTCCTCTAGCTGTCAGGGTGTCAAATATAATTTGTTTTAATTTTTAGGATTTGAAATATGCTTCTTTGTTCTTCTGGAGCTCTATTTGAACATGTAACATATTAAAGAACCTGTCAGATTAAACACTTCAAAGCATCCATGATAAGCAAATCTCAATGGTTACACCAATGCTGCCCATTTCATCACTTTGTTTTAAAATTTTTGATCGAAGGATGCAAGTACAGTAAGATTAAAAAGGGCCTCAATGTCTTAACCCTTTTTGTAACAAAATGGAATCTTCCTTCTTATATATAGCAAGATTGCATTTAAAAATTTAGTGCTATCAGGTTGTGTTATCTTCACAATTGATTTGGAAAATGGTTAAAGTTTTTGCAACCAGTGAAGGCCTTGATCAGACACGCATTCTGCTGTGTCTGATCTGGGCCTGCACTGTTTGCCAATTACCCCTTTAGGGGTTTCCGGTACTAAATCTAAAAGGGCTGACTCTTATCATTACATCTCTCAGCACTGTGGTTCGAGCCTGGCTAGGGTCACATGTCAGGTGTCAAGTTTTGCAACAGAAGCTCAAGTGGTTTTTCTCTGGACACATTGGTTTTTGCCAAAATGTGGCTAATGAGTAGCTGTATATAAGTGAAATAATCCTGAATGGCCTGTAAAAGCCAAAGAAAAAAAGTCAGAAATTCTTATGTACATGTTTGGTAATGTTCCAAAGTGGTCTTTAATACTACTTTTTAAGAGTTCCAAAGGTCAGACCACCTTTGCCAGTTTACAGTCCATTTAGTCCAATATACAGGATGTATAAAACCAAAAGAAAAAGTGACATGTTTAAAATAATAATTTATCTTAATTTAAGCTGGTCTTAATGTATTAGTATCTTAACAGTTTTTATTATACAGTCCTGTCATAAGTGGCTTGTGTTTGGCATCTTATGAGTAATAGTACAGTAATACTTAACTTTTCAATAATAAATTTATTTTTTTCCTTCAACAAATCTCTTACTTGATGCTGTTTTTGTCACAGCAACAAAAATGAAATATGCTCATTTTCCTTCTTTGTGTAATGCAGGTTTCCACACTTGATTTTGGTCAAAAAATATGTTGCCAGGTCCAAAAAAATGTTGACTGAATTTTTTTAAACACTCATTCTGTAAGTTGAGGTGTTTCATGAAGGGCAGTTGTCCATTTCTTGCAATGGAATGTGTTTTGCTATGTTTAACAGCTTATGTATGAGCAAGCCCAGAAACAGCTTGGAAGAGAACATTACTTAAAATATGTTAACTGGGTTGTTACACTTAATTCCAGCAAAACAACATAACTAAATCCTTATCCTGCTGAATAAATTAAATTGGATGTTAGATTTTTTTTTCATAAAGTAATATTAATTAGACAACAATAGGTTTTCTGCATATGTTTAAATTTTCACAACACCATATCTGAAAATTGCATTGATAAAATATATTCATTTAAACTAAAAGAGTGAATGACAAACAGTATAGCTCCTGATTGAATAGCTTCAGAAGGTATCTGTCTGGATCTACACTGTTTGCACAGCTGAAAGTTCGTGTATACAGCAGAATAAAGATTGCAGTGTGTGTTTAGTCTGTTAACATGAAAAATCATGCATTGAAGCTTTTTAGCTCATTATCTTTTGCTATGTTACACTTTCGTGTCACAATTTTGATTTTTACCAGAATTTATGCTTATAAATCCAGGAACTTCAACTCTCCATTTCTGTATTCTTCTAAGAGATTGTCAACTTCGTATGCTTCGCTATCATCTTCATAAATGATTTCATGTATCGCAGATGCTTCACCATCCCGTCCTGATATCACAGAGACCACAGTACCAGTATATGGTTTATCATCCCAAACATGGCTGATGCGTCGGCCAACAAATTTCAACTTTGGCTGTCGTTTGGACCTGCACATTTAAAAATGGAAAACTAAACGTTACATTTTAAAATATATGAAGATGGTCCGAAATTTTGTGGGCATATTTGTTCTATAATTAATAAATTTTTGATCATGTGTGGCAATAAACATGACACAGAAAAAAAAACCTCCATGGTGTAGTGTTGATGCTACTCGGCTCATAAAGCAGGTTTCAATGCTCAGATCACAGGATTCTCCACACTTTTGGATTAGTCTTTAAACCAAATTCCAGTCTCTGTATTCACCCCCCCCCCCAACCCCCCCCCCCCCGGTGGGAGCCAATTTCTCAGTTTTTGCAAAATTTTAAGGGGAGATAATTCAGCCAAAAATTGCCAAAATGTAGCCCTTTTGATGGTGAATAAGTGTGTGAAGTTTCATGGGGCTATGTCAAATACTTTTGAAGTTATGATCAAGGTTAAAGTTTTTGTGATACCAAAAAAAAAGACAGTTTTGCAAAATTTCAAGGGGAGATAGTTCAGCCAAAATGACAACAAAGTTATGACCCTTGGTCAGAATGTAGCCCTTGTGATGGTGAATATGTGTGTGAAGTTTCATGGGGCTAGGACAAATACTTTTGAAGTTATGATCAAGGTTAAAGTTTTTGTGACGGACAGACAGACAAACAAACAGACATACAGGGCAAATTCTATATGCCCCCATAATCAAAGAAAAACCTTCAAAAACAAACATAAATTAACTGGCATAAGAAATAATGTATTGGACCCAAATTATAAAATTTAAATAAATTTTTTGGTATTTTAATTTTAATTCCACCAATACTACACATCCAGGTGCTCAAATTGTGCCTTTCTTTAATTAGTGTTTTTCATTTCATTTTTCTTTCTATAGCTGGTAGAAACATTAATCCTGATTGTGGGTGCTTATTAGAAATTCTTCATTCAATAGTAAACACAAATTATGTTTTTAAAGAAATATTAAGAAAATAGTGTATACCCCCATAAACCCCACTTTTATATTTAGAAAGTGGAGTATAGAGGGGTGTTAATTTCATGGAATTCTGAATCTCTTGCAATTTCATAAAGTTGGCTGACAAAAATGCAGTTAATAGAAAAAAATTCCTGCATGTATCCTTTTTCAAACTGTTGTACTGCTGATTGCAAAACCATCACCTTACTAAACAGTGTAGATCCAGATTTCATTCATCTGATCAGGGTGTACAATGTTTGACATTCAATTTGCAAATTTAAATTTAGAAATTATTAATTTATTTTATTTGTTGACAGAGACAAATGGGTGTGGCCACATTAATTCAATCGGCAGGACAAGGGTTTAAAATCACATTAAAAGCAACTCTTTGTGGCTGAGGACCATTGCTTTTCAACACTACGACGCTATTCATAAACAAATGTTAAACTTTCATAATTATACAATCTTGTGTGGCAACTCTATCAATTCTTGATCATTGTCTCCAGTGTTATTTTGCTATATGTTCAGTTCGTTTTTAGTAGTTTTTATGTCAAACTGTTATTGGCAAAAAAAAGAAAAATTCAGTCCCTTGGAGTTTGATATATAAATGTATGTTTCAGTCAAACATTTCTTGAAGTATACATTCAAAGGTTCAAGAATAATGCAAAAACAACTTCACATATCAATAACACATACTTTGTATGTCACTCTTTCATATGGTGATCAATGGTGTTAAGTGATACGGAAGAAAAATAATCGGAATGGTCAAAATACCTTTTGTTCTCAACTGTATAGTTGTCGTTCACTGTGTTAACTCTCTTGGATGGAGATGACACATCTGGTAAAGGATTGTCTGTAAGGACATTACATAAAGATAAAAAACTGAAAAGAAAAATTTTAATTTCAAGTGTGACAAAAGCTTAGGCAACACATGCAGTATTTTAGATTTAAAATCTGGCAAAAATAAACGAGTTATATGCAAGGGAATTTTAAGGGTGATTTAAATGCCTTTGTGGTTTACTCGATAAGCTACTTGCACCATCAACCAGGAGTTGTCGGTTCCAGCATGGGCTTCTCCAGACTTACCGATGCATCTTTAAACTGAGATCCCGTCTCTACACAACCTAAGCTATTGGTATGACATAAAGCTCGCACTCACTTAAGATTCATTTAGCAATATGACACACTTTCAAAATTAAAATCTGTTTTAAATGGCAATCATGGACAATGATGTTACTTGGACCATGACTATCTTGTCAAATCAAATTCGGGCAATTTTTTGGGCTAAATAAGTAATACTGTTACAAATAAATCTGATTAATGATAATTTGCATATTAACATTTTCATCGTAATTATTTCCATATAATCTATTATTTCATTTCTGCGTCTTCCTTTTTTAACCTAAGTATTTGCTCAACTCAACTCCTTACAATACTGTGTTACGAAATATGAATAATTACAAGTTTGTTCTAATAATTGATGGATGATGGGTGAACAATGTAGACCCTGAGTATTTTGTCTTGGTCTACAATGTTTGCGTAGCCATATCAGTTAATAATAAAATATATTAAAGATTCATGCTGGGACAGCCGTAAACTTTTTGTTGGTTTGATTTTCATGGCCCTTCAAGATTATTTCACTCAGATCAAGCCCATCGTTAATCAGAGGTGGACGAAAGCCAAACTAAGCTGACAAAAACAATTAATCTTCCTTTGCTGAACTTGGAGCCTCAAATGTGGCCTAAGTGAGGCTACAACCACATCTGTGTGAGATGTAATGATTAAGAGTCTCTGCTATTACCTTTCAGGTCAGTCAGGTCCAAAAGGGAAAAAGGTACATTTCAAACAAAAGCTTTGATGATTAATAATTGATTATTGATCACAATGCTAACAATTAGGATGAACTATCAATTAAGGTGTTACACATGTATTAGTAATTTTGAAAATATCAGAGGGTCACTGATGAGGCCTAATTGGCCGAAACTAGCTAGTCTGACCCAGAAAACATGTACACTCCATATTTTTCACTTCTGTGGTGTATTCCTTGCTTCTAAAGGATAACCCTTTTATAGAACATATTTAACTTCACTACAGCTGGTGTGTGGCAATGTGTGGCGGTGGTAAAACGTCTTCCTGCCCTACATCATAGTGTAGATTATATTTTCTTGTCCTTTGGGATCATTGATTCCATTGTGGAATTTTGACAATATCTGAGGGTCACTGATGAGGCCTAATTGGCCGAAACTAGCTAGTCTGGCCCAGAAAACATGTACTCTCCATATTTTTCACTTCTGTGGTGTATTCCTTGCTTTCAAAGGATAACCCTTTTATAGAACATATTTAACATAGATTTGCGCACTGTCATGGTTGCTTATAAGATTACCTCTTTTCTGATAAATAATTAGTATCATACTGACATTCTGGTGAATAGAGCTTTCAGTATATATTGTTTGGAATGGTTTAATACATTTCTCACTCTACATAGGTGTAAAACTGCAAAAATAACCATTAAGTAGCTTGCTAAAACTACTAATGAAATTTTAGCAAAATCACATCTTTGTCATCATATGTTTCCTTGATGCAGCTTTTACATAATAAGTTTTCTATAATGTTACATACAATACAAAATTTGAACATACCCTCTACAATTTGATTACTCTGGTGGCTAATGGATGACAAAATGGGTGGCTCAGGGGAAGATTTTTTCTCTGTACTTCCTTTCTTTGCTTTCACAAACTGAAAAAAATTGTCATAGTGACATGTATAAAAACCAGTAATTATAGACAATTTGTTTGATTTGAGGTTTAACGTCCCCGTCAACACTGTAAAAGGTAATTTTGGAGACGTTGCTTCCAATTTTGTGGGACTTTTACCCAACAATGAGACAAAATGACATCTCAATCCCTGTCGCCCAATGAAACCAATAGGGTTTATTAGCACCCATTTCCGGGACAGGCTTAGATCCTCTAAGCGGTTTACTAGTACTAGTGTGCGGGTCGGATTCACCTCTGGGTGGAAGCATCATGCAGCCCATATATTTCTTCAAGCCCCTACGGTCGGGGGCCAGTAATTATACACAATGATATTGATGTAAAAAAGCTACTGTGTAGAAAATGACAATACCTTGACTATGTAAAGGTAGAGTTTCAAAGAAAATAAACATTCTTCTGTGAGTCGGGGGGGGGGGGGGGGGGGGGGGGCACATCGTGTTTTCTTTAAATTTAATTTGGAAAACATTTGAACTTTTGAAAAGTAGTGTAGGCCCTGATCAGACTGTGTCATCTGATCTGCGGCATCTGATTTTGTCCTGCACTTTTTGCCAGGGTACTGGTTGTTTGGTTTCTGTTACAAAATGGGTTAATTTTATTAAAAATAAAAGGTATATGAAGCATATATTTATGTCATGTTGTAAAATAACATTTTCAACTAAATTGCAGAGTCTATGGTTCAACATCTCAAATAGGCATTTTTTCATAATTTTAATTTTGACCCCATACCCATCAGCCCATGGGTAAGATCCCAAATTGCATACCTTCATGCACATCTGTAGTCCATAAGCAATATGTGTTCTAAGTTTGGTCATCATAGGCCAATAAATATAAAAGAAAAGGCACTCACAAATTAAAACTTGTACATGTAAGTACACATGGTACCAGGTAGTAACATGAACATTTGGATACATTCATCAGCATCAGCAGTCCCTAAGCAATATCTGTACCAAGTTTGTTAAAATTAGGCCAAGAAATAAAAATTAGTTGCATTCAAAAGGCATGTGACAAACGATAAGACAAACATTTTGGTCGCTAAGTGCCGCCATACTGACTACATATGTGACAATTTAGCTTAAGTGGTAAGCCATGCAAGAGCAACATTTTTCCATTTATACGTAAAATCTATGCATAAAAGCCATATGGACTGAATAATAAATACTTTGGTGGCCAACTATCTAAATGTTTTGCCCCCGAAATGTTGGAAAAAAATAAAGAAAAACAGTAACCTGATATTCCATTGCAGAACTTCTCAAGTTATCTTATCCCGGCTCAAACCAACTGCGTTGAGACAATTAATGATTAAGAGTAAGCACTCTTAACAATTTGGTAATGCAGGCATTTTTTTTTTATTTATTTTTAATTTTTATTGTTTTTTAAGTGGACTGATTTCACGGAAAAATGTAGCTGTGTAGGTGTGACACATTATACTGACCTGTTCTTTACAATTATTTTTTTCTGGCCCTTTTGCTACATCAGAAGTGCCCAAAGTCATCAATGAGAGATCATCAAACTGGAATGAAACAGAAACATTGGATATTATTAAACAGCCAGCTTTAAAAGGCAAAACACTCATTACGATAACACACCTGTGCATCATAGTGCATTTTTCACATCTTCAAAATGGCTACTTTTCTGATGAATATCTGTGATATTTTTCTTATAAACACTACAAACATAGGGTGTGGTTGCTGGTTAGAATCGTCTCATTGAGGTGGTTCTAACGAGTACCCATAAGCTATGTCTTGGAGTAACAATAAGAAAACTAATGAATGCCCATGTAAACCCCAGTTTTATCTATATAAAGTGGGTTTTAGAGGGGTGTTCATTTCACGGACTTGTTCATGTGATGTGAGAGCACTAGCGGGTCGATGTTTAATTATACTATGAACAATTTCCTTTCACCCATACTTTCTCTAATGCAAGCAAATAATTTAGACCATGATTACAATCTGGTCACACTGTATTCCGCTGTGTCTAACCTTTAAATTAATATTTTATGTACTGTAAGTACATACTGTAGACCTTGATCAGACAATCTGCCAATACATGTACATTGTTTGACTAATATCAACCCATCATGCCATTCCAGATTGTATAGATAACAACATTACACAACACAACGGCTTCAAAGCCATATTATAAACTCACATATTTTCAATAAATAACCATTACATGGTTCTTTACAATCAATGAAAAATCACATAGATTACAGCACTGAAAGACATTTTGTACTTTAGTAACTTTGTGTGGATTGATAAATAATCAATGTGAAAAACATCATTATTTATTTTACAATCATCAATTCAATGCCAACTGTCTCCAATGCTGTTTATTCACTTTGTGAAAATGGAGTGTTGCATGTCATATGTATACACAAACACACTTCATTTTAATTAAGTAGGGCGTAAGCTTCTGTTAGTTTTTTTAATTTAAATACACAATGGTTGAACCCTCTACATGCAGTGAATGCCATTATCAGACTACACATTCTGAGGGTTGTGAGCTGTGCTTGCATTGTATCTGAACTAGGTAATTCTGCATTTTCCATTCAAAATGCGGCACTGAAAAAATTTCCCAAATCTATATATATTATATATATATATATTTTTTAATGATTCATAGTGATCCCTTTAACTATTCATAAATTGCAACAATTAAAATATATATATATCACCTAAAATTCTGAAAAATTCCGCTTTAAAAAGCTTATTTAGAAGGGTGCAGATATTCTTTCTTTGTGTTTTCTGCTCAGTGTCCTCTGGTCAGGGACCATGTCTGTGACTGTTATAAGTGGTCTTAAAGACCACTTTTGAACAGTCCCATAGGTGGTATTAATATAGGAATTTTACTGTATATGCCGGCCAAGGAAAAGTGTGGATAACTAAAATTACAAGCTGAAAAATGCCCTAAATTGTGTGGACTGAGCCGTCGAACTCCAATGAAACAAAATGAACTCTTATCTGCCGAAAAAATTAATTTATCCACAACAATTTTGAAAAATAACCAATAAAATCTATTAATATAATGTATTTGTTTACTTTACAAACACAATGACAAACAGTGAAGATCCTAATGAAGCCAACTGATTTGAGCTGGATCTACACTATTTGAAAAGCTAGGTGTTCTCATGTTCAGCAGGATATGGGTTGAATATTTGATGACTGTATGGCAAACACCCCCCACACACTCTGTGGGATCACTTTTGAAACAACTATCTGTCCCATTAATTAGGGTATTCCTATTAATAAAAACAAGAGGGCCAAGATGGCCCTAGATCACTCACATGATCCATAGAGTAACAAGTGGGCCCGGGGAAGGCCATTATTCACCCCAGGGCTATAATGTGTCTAATGCTGAGGGAGGTCTAAAAAGGTGAAGCTTCATACCAAATATCAACAAAGGCTATAATTTTAACAATCTTGGCAAAGGTCCACTATATGAATCTTCACACTAAATATCAAACACCTGAACATTGCAGTTTCAGAGAATAATATTTTTTTACAGATATATTCCCTATGTAAAACCATATGGCCCCAGGGCGGGGTCATTTTTGGCCTCAGGGCTATAAATTAAACAATCTTGATAGAGGTCTACTAGATGAAGCTTCATAACAAATATCAATGACCTCGGCCTTGCTGTTTCAGAGAAGAAGATTTTCAAAGATTATCTCTATATAAGTCTATGTAAAACCAAACGGCCCCGGGCCGGGGGCATTTATGGCCCGAGAGCTATAATTTGAACAATCTTGGTAGAGGTCCACTAGATGAAGCTCCATACCAAATATCAAAGACATGGGCCTTGCAGTTTCAGAGAAGAAGATTTTTTAAGATTTCCCTATATATAAGTCTATGTAAAACCAAAGGGTCTCGGGGCGAGGTGATTTTTGGCACAAGGGCTATAATTTGAACAATCTTCATAGAGGTCCACTAGATAAAATTTCACAAGAAATATCAAAGACCTAGGCCTTGTTGTTTCAGAGAAGAAGATTCCTATATAAGCCCATGTAAAACCCAAAGGCCCCGGGGGGCCCGAACGGGGGCATTTTTGCCCCCAGCACTATAATTTGAACAATCTTGGTAGGGGTCCACTAGATGAAGCTTCATACCATACATCAAAGACCTGGGCCTTGCAGTTTCAGAGAAGAAGATTTTTAAAGATTTTCCCTATATATTCCTATGTAAAACAAAAGGGCCCCAAAGCGGGCACATTTTTGGCCCCAACACTATAATTTGAACAATCTTGGTAGGGGTCTACTAGATGAAGCTTCACACCAAATAGCAAAGATCTGGGCCTTGTGGTTTGAGAGAAGAATACTTTTAAAGATTTTCCCTATGTAAGCCCATGTAAAACCAAAGGGCCACGGGCGGGGGCATTTTTGGCCACAGGGTCATAATTTTAACAATCTTGGTAGAGGTCCACTAGGTGAAGCTCTGTACCAAATATCAAAGATCTAGGCCTTCTGATTTCAGACAAGAAGATTTTGAAAGGTTTTCCCTATATAAGCCTATGTAAAACCAAAGGGCCCCGGGGCGGAGGCATTTTTGGCCCCAACACTATAATTTGAACAATGTTGGTAGGGGTCTACTAGATGAAGCTTCACACCAAATGGCAAAGATCTGGGCCTTGCGGTTTGAGAGAAGAAGATTTTAAAATTTTTTTCCCTATATAAGCCCATGTAAAACCAAAGGGCCCGAGGTGGGGGCATTTTTCTGCCCAGCGTCATAATTTGAACAATCTTGGCAGAGGTCCACTAGGTGAAGCTCTGTACCAAATATCAAAGATCTAGGCCTTCTGCTTTCAGACAAGAAGATTTTCAAAGGTTTTCCATATTTTAGCCTATGTAAAACCAGTGGGCCCTGGCGCGGGGTAATTTTTGGACTCAGGGCATTAATTTGAACAATCTTGGCAGCGGTCCAGTAGATGAAGCTTCATACCAAATATCAAAGACACGTGCCTTCTGGTTTCAGACAAGAAGATTTTTAAAGGTTTTCCCTATATAAGCCTATGTAAAACCAGTGGGCCCTAGCATGGGGTCATTTTTGGACCAAGGGCTATAATTTGAACAATCTTGGTAGAGGTCCACTAGGTGAAGCTTCATACCAAATATCAAAGATCTGGGCCTTCTGGTTTCAGAAAAGTAGATTTTCAATATATAAGCCCATGTTAATCCAAAGGGCCCCGGGCAGGGGCATTTTTGGCCCCAGCACTATAATTTTAACAATCTTGGTAGGGTCCACTACATGAACCTTCATACCCAATTTCAAAGACTTGGACTTTGTGCTTTCAGAGAAGAATTTTTCTTTTTTAAGTTTTCAGTAAAAAAAAAATCTATTTTTGGCTCCTGTGACCTAAATGTGCAACGGAACGGAACCATTTGAACAACTTTGAAAGGGATAAGCTAAGGATCATTCCTGTGTTTTTGGTCGAAATCCGATCAGTGGTTTAGGAGGAGATGTCGTTTGAAGAAATTGTTTACGCACGGATGGACGGATGCACGACGGACGACGGACAAAAAGTGATCCCAAAAACTCATCTCTTCACTACGTGATGGTGACCTAAAAATTGGAAACAATAATCAAAGCACTGCCAACACTGATCTGTCAATTGTCTGTAATTGTAGGCAAGAAACATGTTTGTGCAATGGAATTTAGACCTGTAATATAAACAAATAATGTAGACCCTGATCATACACTGATCAGCCCAACTCCAAACAAAAATTTAATGAAAATTATATATATAAGTCTCTTGTGCAACACTTAACTCATAGCAATAATAATAGCATGACTATTTTGAATAAATTTATTTGGAATCAGAGAGCACAAACGTAAAGCTCCTGTGCTTAGTAACTTGGGCTCGATCGACAAACAACCAAAACATTTATATCTTGCACAGAAAATCTGACCATTTATACAGGAAACTTAATATCAATAAGTAATTTTCTGTTAAAATAAATCATTAAGCATGTTTGTAGGTTTGATTTTAGGTTTAACGTCCTTTCAAAACTATTTAGGGTCATTTTGGAGACCCTTCAACTTTTGTGACACTTTAAACCAACATTGAGATGAAATTATATCTAATACCTGTTGCACAATGAAAACAATAAGGTTTATATGCATGGACGCTCTGACTTGCATCACTTTGCCTGGGCAGGCTTTCCGCTAGTGATGTTTCCATTAGGGTCCAGTTGTTTCATGTTTGTGTTTCTTTTGTCTTTCCCTTGGTGTCTCTGATGGGAGCTGTGGGTTAATTGTATCAATTCATGATCATTGCCTTCACTTCTATTTACACCTTATAAGCTGTTTAACAGTACTCATGTGCGGTCAGTTTCAGCTCTACGTGGAAGCATCATGCAACCCCATCTATTTCTCAAAGGTCTGATGGGTGGTGCCAATCATCTCGTATGTACCAAAAATTATAATTTTCAATTTTCATGCAATTATAATAAAGGATTATACACAAATATAAATTACCCAAGGAATATTTGGTTTTCTAATTCCAGTAACTGTTTTATATCTTGGATGAGCAAGTTCGGGTAGCAGATGAGTGAAGTAGAAGGCCTTAAGTTTCGGAACCATTCTATTTTGCCACAAAATATCATCCTTCCTAATTCTTTCGATGTATATATCATACGGATTTGTTCTTCTAATCACAAAGTCACAAAAAATTTTTTCATATATATTTAATTGTCCCTGGACTTGGTAAAAATATTTATGGTTCCTTTTCAGTTTCAATGTGTTGTTTTCAAAAGTTAAGCAAAAATTTTTCTTTTGTATGGCTGGGTCTTTAATCAACATCGTTTCATTTTGTAACAAATTTTTAACCTCTACTAAAACCTCACTTCCATCTTCAAACTTAACTATTCCATCTGCAGTTGACCCAAGAAATGGATACTGTTCACAAATTTTAAAACCAGGTCTTATTACTGTGCAGTTACAGCCATCAGATTTCATTTTGTTTTGGTACTCTTGGATTGTAATACTCTCTTCATTTAAACCTTTCCTGGTGTATTTATTTCCAGTGAATTTTGTGTATAAAAGCCTTTTGGTCAGATTTGGTGTGTTGTTATTAGCACCTCTTGACATTACATCTCCAAAAATTGAGCTTGTAATTCTTTTCTTTCTTTCTATATACCATTTCTCCATTAACGACTGTTCACGTGTCTGATATTCTATTGATTCAATTTCTTTTATTGATACTTTAACATTGTTTTCATAAAAATTATTAATTTTTTCATTCAGCTGCTTTTCATCAATGTCTTCACAATCATCTAAAATATCTGTTCCGTACTTCAGTTTGGCTTTTTTAGTGACACATGGTTTATTTATTTCAAGCTTTCTTTTTCTTTTCCTGTCTTTGTTGACCTGCTTCTTTTGGGATTTCATGCACTGAATATGGTGTCTAGATCTTACTCTGTATGTGTCAGTGTATATTGAGTCTGGGCGGTTTCCAGTTACTTGCTGGTACACCATGGGTGACCAGCCTGGCCCTTTAGCAGATCTAAGTGCTCCACCATAACATCGCGCATAAAATGATCCTCTAAAACATTTGTTGTTCATTTTGCCACCATCAAATTTACATCTGACATGCATCCAAGATTCTGCTAGGTTGCTCGTAAAATTGCCAACCAGTCTATCGGCTTTGTCAGACATGCGATTAAGGTAATAAAAAACATCTTTCAACATTTGTTCATCAACTATTTGACTATTTTTACCACCTTTTCTAATAGAATTCTCTTCAACTTCTGAAATATCTTTCACAGAATCTTTCCAATAATTTTCACTGCTCACAAATAAATCTGGATCTTCCTCATCTTCCTCATTGTCAAAATCATTTTTAATTTCTTCAGGTGCAGTCCCTTTAAAATTGGTATGAGGTATCATGCAGCTATCTGGTCTCAGATTTCCCAATCTTACGTGCAATTTGTACTGATTTTCAGCCTATTGTTTAATTAATGGGCATGCTGGGCAAGGCAAGCTTTTCAAACAATCCAAAAATTGTATGTGCAAACACAATTGCAGCTAGTATTATTGACCCAGGGCTATAATGTGTGTGATGTTGGGGGAGGTCTAATTAGGTGAAGCTTCATAACAAATATCAACTAGATCTGCAGTCGATGGTAAACCATCGCAAATAACCGCTTTTTCTATTAATAACACTAATGACTATGTATTAGCTAGCCAAAACTACATGTAAGTTAAAAATAAGTTGCAAAGAACATTCTAACTGATAAGCAAAGTTTCATAAGTGTAACATTTATAGTTTAGAAGATATGGCAAAGTTATACTTTTTGACCTTTGACCTTGGGGTTATGCTGAATCCACCTAAAGTATCCCAATTTATTCTATATTCCAACAGCCATCGAATAACGAAGTTTCAGAAGTGTAGCTCCAATAGTTTAGAAGATATGGCAAAGTCATACTTTTTGACTTTTGACCTTGGGGTCGAGGTCACACCAAAAGTAGCCCAACATATTGTATATTCCAAGGGCCATCCAATAAGCAAAGTTTCAGAAGTGTAACTCGAATAATTTAGGAGATATGGCAAATCATAATTTTTGACCTTGGGGGTCATGTTGAGGTCAAGGTCGCATCGAAAGTATCCAAATTTATTCTATATTCCAAGGGCCATCCAATAACAAAAGTTTAAGAAGTGTAACTCTAATAGTTTATAAGATATGGCAAAATCATACTTTTTGACCTTTGACCTTGGGGTCAAGGTCACACCAAAAGTAACCTGACATATTCTATATTCCAAGGACCATCCAATAAGCAAAGTTTCAGAAGTGTAACTCCAATAGTTTAGGAATGGCAAATCATAATTTTTGACCTTTGACCTTGGGATCATGTTGAGGTCAAGGTCACAAAAAAGTTGCCCACTGCCATCTACATTCCATATACTATCCACATGCAAAGTTTCAAAAGTGTAACTTCATTGGTTGCAGAGGAAATCCAATCACAAGAAACGTGACGGACGGACAGACGCACGGACGGACGCATGTTCTTACAGATGGACATTTGTTGGGTACTACAGTGTTAATTCTTCACCTATAAGTACCCAACAATCAGCTAAAATTTGCACAAGTACCCAACATGTCCAATCAAATTTGTTGGCTACTTTTTCGGACACTAACGGAATAAACGGCAAGTACCCAACTTATGTCTACCCAACATGTGCCCACGGATGCGCTCGGACCGACAGACGGACTGACGCCGGATCAAACTGTGGTACGAAAACAATATACCCGATTTTTCTTCGAAAAAGCGCGTATAAAAATTGGAATCATTGTTAGGTAACATTTAAAATGATATACACAAAAAATCCAGATAATCCAAGTCCTCTGAGGCCAGATAACAAACAGTACAAAGAATGAAACACACACTAAAATAATTTTTCTTATGTTATAATGAGAGCTTGAAGATTGTTTATATGCAAGTCAAAGCATTAAAGAGTATTATAGACATTTCCATAATTTACACAGCATTTGTACAATTTGTTTCTCATACTCTTTATAAATGCAAATTACTGCTTACTTGAACAAACCCGGCAACCAAGACATCCATAATGGTTATATATCACTCACCTGAGCTAAGATATTTAAATACTTTATATTGAAGTTTCACACGGCAAATTAATTTAAGACTTTGTATAAATGTTTTGACCCCAGAGGTATTACTTTAACAACCTTTAGGGGCTTGAAGAAATATATGGGCTGCATGATGCTTCAACCCAGAGCTAAATCCGGCCCGCACACTAGTACTGGTAAACCGCTTGGAGGATCTAAGCCTGTCCAGGAACAGCGTTGCGAGGCGGACCGTCAATGCTAATAAACCCAATTGGTTTCATTGGGAGACTGGGCTTGAGATGTCATTTCAGCTCAATGTCCCACAAAATTGGAAGCAATGTGTCCAAAATGACCTTTACAGTGTTGATGGGGACGTTAAACCTCAAATCAAACAAACAAAAACATAACTTAAAGAACCTTAGTAGAGGTCCACTGTTTGAAGCTACAAGCCAAATATCAAATGTCAGGGCTTTCTGGGTTTTAAGTACCAGTATTTCTTAAATTATGTGAACCACTACTAGAAGAATCTACATACAAAATAGCAGAAACCTGGGCCTTCTGGTTTCACACAAGATATTCTGTCTATATATCACTATGAAAGGCATAGGCCCCTCGGTGGGGCTATTTTTGGCACCATGACTTTAATTTGACCAATCTTAAAAGAGGTCTACTTGATGTTGCTATATATGTATGTACCAACAAGAAAATTTTTAAAATTTGAAAACATGTGGGCCCCTAAGAGGGGCCTATGTAAAACCAGTGGGCCCCCATGCGTGGGCATTTTTGGCCCATTGGCTAAAATTTGAACAATCTTGGTAGAGGTCCACTAGATTGAAACTTCATACCAAATATCAAAGACTTGGGACTTCTGCTTTCAGACAAGACATTATTAAAGGTTTTCCCTATATAAGCCTATGTAAAATCATTGGGGAATGGCGCGGGGCCATTTTTTTGCCCCAGGGTTATAATTTGAAAATCTTGGTAGAGGTCCACTAGATGAAGCTTCATACCAAATATCAAAGACTTCGGCCTTCTGCTTTCAGACAAGACATTTGAAAGGTTTTCCCTATATAAGCCTATGTAAAAACAGTGGGCCATTTTTGCCCACAGGGCTATAATTTGAACAATCTTGGTACAGTTCCACTAGATGAAGCTTCATACCAAATATAAAAGATGTGGGCCTTCTGGTTTCTGACAAGAAGTTTTTCAAAGGTTTTTTTCTTATTGTCCCATTTTTGTTGTCATGCCAACCATAGATCAGCATGAAATGGAATTGTTTGAAAAACTTTGAGAGAGGACCAGTCATTAAGATCATTTCTGCCAAGTTTGGTCAATAGCTGTTAAGTGGATTAGAAGATGCCATTTAAAGGAATTGTTGACAGACTGACATCATGGACGGAAGGACAGATGATGACGACGAAGACGACGGATGGTGGCCAATCACAACAGCTCCCCAGGACTCTTTGGCTCAGGTGAGCTAAAAATATGCAACGAGCAACATGCACAAGTGAAGTGGACATGAAAAATAGTATTAATTCACATCCTAACTTGAGCATTGAGCACAAACATTTTTGTGTTTTTTTCTATTATAATTTAAACCACAGTAGGCGGAAAACAGCTAAAGGGATTCCTTGGCAAACAGTGCACACCCTGATCAGATGCCGCAGAATGTGGCATCTGATCATAGCATGCAAAATTTTCTAACAGATTTTTCCATCCAAATTGAATAAGAAGGAATAATAGGCCTGACATCCTTTATAAAAGACATGTATTATAATATCCAACTTATAGCAATGGAAAAGTCCAATAGTATACAAATTATTAAGTATACAAAGAGTTAAGGCTCACCGATGGGGCTTGAAGAAATAGATCATATGGGCAGCATGATACTTCCACGCAAAGCTGAAACCGACCCGCACATTAGTACTGACAAACCACTTAGACGATCTAAGCGTGCCCAAGCAATGCGGTGCAAGTCGGACCTTCCATGCTTATAAACCATATTGGTTTCATTGGGTGGCACGGTTTGAGATGTCATGATTTTTGTCCCACAAAATTGCAAGCAATGTCTCAAAATTGACATTTACAGTGTTGATGGGGGTGTTAAAGCACAAATCATCCATAAATCATACAAACAGGTTGAGGAATAGAAAATCATTTTGCACATTAATATGTGACTATACATATTGTTTAAAATGAACCCAATTCTTTAAAAATCACTACCCGGTAATCATAATATACTAAATGTAGTTTTATTTATTTTTATAAATGAATTATTAAATAGTGTGTGTTTCATTTTTAATGACTGAAGTACAATACCTGATTCTTTATATTTGCAAAATTCAGTGGAGCAAAGATCATGTAAACCAAGTACGTGTCGCCCAGCATTTTTTATGTCTTTCTTTAGTTTCTTTACTGCTTCCTTTTCATTTTTTTTCAACACTCCTCATTTTGATCGCACAGCGCACTGCAGTAACTATTCTGATCCTGGATGGCTTACTTAGTTTTCCTTTGCCTTTGTACATGGGTTTTTCACTAACTAACTGTTCCAAATTATTTCTAAGACATTTGCAGGCATGGTTGGCACACTCTAATTTCTTTACATGTTTACCCCAAACTGGTACTTTATCCATAATGTCTTGTAAAGTTGAACTATCACCATCTATTTTTTAAACAAATTCATTTTCAGAAAATGTTTTACACAAAATACAAGAGGGCCATGTTGGCCTGGATCGCTCACCTGATCCATAGGGTAACAAGTGGGCCCCTGGAAAGGCATTATTGGACCCCGGGATATAATTTGCATAATCTTGGTAGTGGGGTAAAAGGTGAAGCTTCAAACCAAATATCAAAGAAGTGAACCTTCTGCTTTCAGACGAGATGATTTGTAAAGGTTTTCGTTATTTAAGTCCATATAAAATTTGCGGGCCATGGGGCGGGGCAATTTTTTGCCCCAGGGCTATAATTTGAATAATCATTGTAGAAATCAACAAGAGAAAGCTTCAAACCAAGTATCAAAGATCTTGGCCTTCTGGTTTCAGATACGAAAAATTTAAAAGGTTTTCCCATTGTTTCCAATTGTAACTCTATGTAAAACATGTGTGTCCTGGGGTGGGGCCATTTTGGCCCCACGACTATAATTTTAACCGTTTTGATAGAGATCCACTACCTGAAGCTTCATACCAAATATCAAAGACCTTGGCCTTCTGGTTTCATACAATAACATTTTCAAATGCTTTTCCTTTATAAGTCTTATGGGTCCAGCCCTATAATTTCGGATATATATGGCCTTTTGTGAAGTGAAGGGTTGGGGCAAGGCCCCGGCCCATTCCTGAGGACCCGCAGGTTGGTGTCAATGAATGTATCTTATCATAAGGAACAAGAATATATATGGTTTGGGGTTTGGGATCTGAATGGTTTCCAATATATTGTGCCTTTTATCAAGTGTAGAAGGTGGGGCATGGCCTCGGCGCATCCCTGAGGACCCCCAGGTTGGTGTCACTGAATGCGTCTTATCATTAGGAAGAAGAATAAATATGGTATAGGGGTAGGGATCTGAATGGTTTCCGTGATATATGGCCTTTTATGAAGTGGAGGGGGTGGGGCATGGCCCCGACACAACGTGGGGGACCCTCAGGTTGCCATAAAAGCATAAGGCTGAGAGAAGTTTACTCAAGAAACATTTCTATAAAAGTTTTGTCCAAATATCTGCAATGACCTGGCAGTAAATGTCATTTTTCAATTTTCCCCATTATAAGTCTATGGACATTCTAAGTTGCCATAGTAACCAAACTAAAAAGTAGATTTTCAGAAAAAAAAAAAAATCAATCCCCCAGGCCAAGGGTGCTACAGGTAAAATTTGGGCCCAAACATCTAAGTGGCTTCAGAGGAGAAGATGTTTAAAAGTGTTGACGCAGACGACGGACAACTGCCTATCCTATAAGCTCCCCCGGACCCTTCGGCTCTGGTGAGCTAAAAAAGTAGTTGCATACACAAAGTATGTGATTGAGTGAAGGAAGCACAAAGCGAGGATGTAAACTGCAGGAGCTAGGTGTTATCCGGAAACGAAAAGTTCTGAAAAAATATCAAGACCAACCTAAAAACAATATGCACTGCCCCAAATCATGGTCTAACTTTGTATTAAGTTTCATTTTGATCGGATGTAAACTGCAGAAGTTATCCGGAAACGAAAACTTTACAGACGGACGGACGGACAGACTGATGGACAGATGCCAGGGGCATAACATAATACAACCATTTTTCAAATGAGTGTATAACTAGAAAAAGTGTCCATAGGACACGGATGCCCCCATAAAAATATTACAAATGTACTTCAAACCAATCATAAAATATATGCATCAAGGGCAGATAATTCAAAAACCAAAAATGCAAGAGTTGTCTACCTTGTTCATGACACATCGTCTCAGTGTGATGAATACACCTGTGAAGTTTCATGAATATATTCCATACGGTTTAGGAGTTATGGCCCGGGAGGGGATAATTAAAATTTTTTTTAAGTCTGTGACCTTGACCTTGAGCTCATGGGCATGGGTGGGGGTATCGCTGAATAAAATGGACAGGTATCTAACATGATACCAAATATCAACTCAATCCATCGCACGATTTGGAAAATATCAGCTCTTAAAATATCTAATTAAAAATTTCTAAGTCTGTGACCTTGACCTTGAAGCCATAGGCATGAGTGGGGGTATTGCCAAATAAACATTTGGACCTGTATCTATCATCATAGCATACATAAGCCAAATTCATAATATAGTTTGGAAAATTTGAGCTCTTTAAAATCTTTCACATTAAAATTTTCTAAGTCTGTGAGCTTGACCCTGAGGTCATAAGCATGGGTGGGGGTATTGCTGAATAAAACACTGTACCTATATCTATCATCATATGAAACAAAGCCATCATAAAAGTTCAGGTTCTACCAGGTACAAATACCTTATCTGGAGTCTTTAACATGGAAAATTTCTAAGTCCATGACCTTGACCTTGAGGCCATGGGCATGGGTGGGGGTACCGCTGAATAAAACTTTGGACCTATATCTATAATCATACCAAATATGAACCAATTCCATCAAATGGTTTGGAAAATATGAGTTCTAAAATGTTCAAGTCTACCTGTTACAAAAACCTTAACCTGAGTCTTTAACATCGAAAATGTCTAAGTCTGTGACCTTGACCTTGAGGTCACAGGCATGGGTGGGGGTATTGCTTAATAAAACTTTGGACCTATATCTATCATCATACCAAAGATGAACCAGTTCCATCAAATGGTTAGGAAAATATGAGTTCTAAAAGTTCAGGCTCTACCTGTTACAAAAACTTTAACCTGAGGTTACAGGATCACGTACGTACGTACGTACGTACGTACACACACACGTACAGACGGACGTACACATGTACGCACGTACGGAAAACCGAAAAACTATATGCCCCCGGCATCATATGATGCGGGGGCATAAAAACAGCCATTAAAAACCTCACATCACCAGACAAATTTGGTAGACTGTAATTAAATATTGTACTGATTTTGACCAACATTAACCCATTTAGTACCGGAAACCCCTAAAGGGGTACTTTACAAACAGTGCAGGCCCAGATCAGATGCCACAGAATGCGGCGTCTGATCAGGGCCTCCACTGTTTGCTAAAACTTAAGTCATTTTCCAAATAAATTTTGATAGAAAAACAACCTGACACCCCTAAATTTTGAAACGGACTCCTGCTATATATAAGGAGGAAGATTCCAATTGGTACAAAAAGTGTTAATCAATTATTGTTTTGTTTGCTTGATCTATAGTTTAATGTCCCCGTCAACACTGTGTAGGTCCTTTTGGAGACATTGCTTCTAATTTTGTAGGACTTTTACCCGACATTGAGATGAAATGACATATCAAGCCTTGTCGCCCAATGACACAAATAGGGTTTATAAGCATGGGCAGTGTGACTCGCACCGCTTTGCCTGGGCAGGCTTAGATTGTCTAAGCGGTTTACCAGTTCTCATGTGTGGTCAGTTTCAGCTCTGCATGGAAGCATCGTGCAGCCAATCTATTTCTTCAAGCCCCCGTGGGCGGGGGCCGTAATCAATTCTTAAATGCTTTAGAGTACAGATAAGCCTTTTTTTCCCAAAATAACATGTTTCGTGCAGAGAAGCAATTTTTGCCCCAAAATTGACTGTTTTGTGGGACCTGTGACCTTTGTAATGATATATTGTACCAAGTTTAATAAAAAAATGTCACTTTCTTAATGAGATAGAGTGCAGACAAGCCATTTTTGACCCAAAATTGACTGGTTTTTGGGCTATTGTGGCAATGAAGAAAAGGTCAATATCACCAAAAACTAATCCAATATCAGGTATGCTGTAATGATATACTGGACCAAGTTTGAGTAAAATAAATCAATTTGTTAATGAGATAGAATGCAGATAAGCCATTTTTGGTCCCATAATTACTGTTTTTGCTGGTTTGTTACCATGGAAATGTGCTCAAGGTAATCATCATAACCTCATGACTGTTTCCCCCATCCTAGTGATGCAACTTTGCAAGTTTGGTCAAAATCCACCCATACGTTCAGGAGATACAGTGCTTCAACCAGGGTACACTGACATCAACGTAAACGGGATATGCATCAAAAATAACTTGTCTCGCCTCACACTCTGCAGGGGGGAGGAGGGGGGGGGGACATAATATTTGCCAGGTTGCAATGACATATTTTATCAACTTTAAACAAATATCATTTTATTCATGAGACAAGGTGCAGACAAGTGAAATTCTACCTTTTTTGACCCACCTGTGACCTTGAAATGTTCTTCATTTGTTCAAGATAAAGAGCCAAGACAAGCCAAAATTTTCCTTTTTTGGGGGCCTCCCAGTTGAAAATATTGTCATGGTCAACATCTAATCAAATATCTGATAATTTTCAATGATATATTGTGCCAAGTTTGACAAAATTACAAACAGATACTTTGCCTATAAGACATTTGTTGGAAAAATATATATAAATTAAATATTTTGGTTTGGGAGCGTGGGAAGTGGGGACCTGTGCCCTTGTAAATAAGGTGAAGGACATTAAAACCCTATGGCAGTCTTCCCCATCCACAGATACAACACATCATGCAAGTTTGGTTGAGTCCAAAGGTTCCAAAGATGTGCTTTCAAAGAAGATACGCTAAAGGTAACGCAAATGGGATCTGCAACCAAAACAGTATATATGTCCAACTCACCCTTGGTGCGGGGACATAATTAACCAATCGTGAGCATGTAAATATGTTTAAACATTTTCTGAAAAATGAATTTTCCCTCACCTCCAATTAATCTCATGTACCTAACACCATGTTTAGATTCTGCACACATAAACCCTTCTACTATTATGTCAGACTCCATCGACTGAGAACTGTCATTCCAGTTTTTGTAACAGTCATGTTCACGGGGCTCGTCATTTTTTGTTTGAGCCTGACTACAGATGTAGCACAGTCTGTTTCTCACACCAATATGAAGGAGCTTTTTTGTTTGCTGGCCAAATATGACTCCAACTCCACCCATGGCATTGTATGTGTGTTTATGGCTTCTTTTAGACCAACCACCATCACAAACAACAGTGATGGCAGGCACTCCTTCATGATATTCATTATTTGCAATAGCCAGTGCCTTTTCTTCTTCTCCTGCTTTAAGCATCTCTTCATCCAGAACATCATGCCACCATTTACCGATTTCAGTCTCTAATTTGGTATACTGTCCTTGATTTAATGTTGGAATGCCCATTGTACCTAGGTAATTGTATGCATTGTTTTTACCTCACCAGAACCGAAGACATTAGTTAGACACCCATATAGTTGACTATATAAGTGTGCATACGCATATTTGTTCCCAAAATAATGTGTTGTTCCGATTTATATTTTTGGTGTTTTACGGCCCTATCAAGATAATTTAAATTTGATCATCTACCTTAGAAAAAACGGACAAACTGGAGATAAAACACATGACCTTCTCTTGCAGAATGTGCCATCTCACAAGTGGCCTTAGCAAGGGGCCAGTTATTGAGTGTTGTTGGGTTTGATGTCCTACAAACAGCTATGGTCATACAAAGACATGGGACCTTGGTTATATGACTAATGCAAAATCTGGAGAAGCGGGTGATCGAACCCACAACCCCTCATTTATAAGTTGACTAGCATAACCACAACATCGCAGGGGCTTCTCACAAGTCTGATTTTCAATAATTTAAAACAAGAGGGCCATGATGGCCCTGGATTGCTCACCTGATCCATAGTGTAACAAGTGGGCCCCAGGGAGGGCCATTATTGACCCAAGGGCTTTAATGTGCATAATGTTGAGGGAGGTCTTAAAGGTGAAGCTTCATACCAAACATCAACAAAGGCTATAATTTGAACAATCTTGGTAGAGGTCCACTAGATGAAGCTTCATACCAAATATCAAAGACCTGGGCCTTCTGGTTCCAGACAAGACGATTTTTAAAGTTTTTCGCTATATAAGCCTATGTAAAACCAGTGGGCCCCGGGGTGGGGCCATTTTTGGCCCCAGGGCAATAATTTGAACAAACTTAGTAGAGGTCCACTAGATGAAGCTTCATACCAAATATCAAAGACCGGTCCCTTCTGGTTTCAGACAAGAAGATTTTTAAAGGTTTTCCCTATATAAGCCTATGTAAAACCAGTGGGCCCTAGGACGGGGCCATTTTTGACCCCAGGGCAATAATTTGAACAATCTTGATAGAGGTCCACTAGATGAAGCTTCACACCAAATATCAAAGAGCTGGGCCTTTTGGTTTCAGACAAGAAGACTCTTAAATGTTTTCCCTATATAACCGTATGTAAAACTGGTGGGCCCTGCCCCGGGGCCATTTTTGGAACCAGGGCTATAATTTGAACAATCTTGGTAGAGGTCAACTAGATGAAGCTTCATACCAAATATCAAAGACGTGGGCCTTTTGGTTTTAGACAAGAAGATATTTGGCCCAAGGGCTATAATTTGAACAATTTTGGTAGAGGTCCACTAGAAGAAGCTTCATACCAAATATCAATGACCTGGGACTTCTAGTTTCATACAAGACGATTTTTAAAGGTTTTCTCCTATTTTTCCCTTTTTTGTTGCCATGGCAACCAGAGTTCTGCATGGAATTGAATTCTTTGAACAACTTTGAGAGAGGACCAACTAAGGGCTATTTCTGCCAAGTTATATCCAAATTTGTTCAGTGGTTTGGAGGAGATGTTGTTTGAAGAAATTGAGAACGGACGGACGACGACAACGACAGACGGTGACCGATCACAATAGCTCACCTTGAGTATGAGCTAAAAAGTAGAGAAACTGACCAGTGGCTCACGTAAATCCCCCGCCAGTGCCACCCTCAAATATATCTTTAGAGCTTAATTGTATGAAATATCGAAGCTATAAGAATCTATAAATGTGCTTGTAAAAGCTAAACCAAAGATAAAATTTCTATATGGACCAAGGGATTGAGGACATCAAAGTTACTGAAGGGGTGGGGGCATCAATGTTACTGAAGCAGCAGGGTGGGGTATGCATCAATGAAATATTTGGACTGGTATGCAAGATCGATTCAAGTATAAATTGGATTTGTCTTTGAGTTTAGGACATACAGGGATATATAAAGTTTGTCATAAAACTTTTACCAAATGTAAAATTTCTAAGGCTGTGACCTCGACCCCAAGGTCACTGTGGGGGTGGGACATGCATCAATGAAATTTTTAGACCAGTATGTAGCTTCAGTGTAAGTATCAACTAAATCTATCAAAGGGTTCAGAAGATACAATCTCTTAGAAATTTTGATGTAAAACTTTAACCAAAATGTTAACCCTTATCTTGCTGTTTGCGACAACCCCATATCTTTGCAAACAGTGTAGATCCAGATAAGATGGCTTCTGAAGAAGCCATCCGATCAGGATCTACACTGTTTGGCATTCTGTTTATGAATTTGTAGCAATAAATTACATCAAGTAATTTGATTGGTTGATAGACAGAAATGGGTGTGGCTTAAATGAATATTCAGCAAGATAAGGGTTAACAGATGGACAGACGGAAAGACGGCCGGACGAAAACTATATACCCCCGGGATGTATGCCGGGGGTATAAAAAGTTAAGGCAAATATAGTAAGCATTTTCATAAAGTATCATACTCCTAGGGCAAATGGTTTCTGAGAAGATGATTTTTTAAGCCTTTTTTATCTATTTTTCTCACATTTTTATTTTCATGACAACCCATATAAATGAGCAGTTAGCCTAAAATCATATGCCACAAGAATAAATATTGGTATTTCAATTTTTTTTTTTTTAAATTGTTGGAACCACCTGTCATTTTTCAATGAACCACATTATAATAATATAAGTTGGCATAGAAACCAAAGTAATGAGGCAACTTTCATAAAAAAAAACAAAAAAAAAAAAACACCCAAAGCACAACCTTTCAATCCCAATTTAAAGGATGCTAATGATGCAATGTTACCTAAATCACCCAGTGCTTCAGGAGATATTATTTGAAAGTGTTGATTGACAACAGAATACAGATGATGACGGACAATTGCCTATCTTATAAGCTTCCCCAAAGCCATTTGCTCTGTTGATATAACAATTGGGACTATTTTTCTTCTATTGTAAAAAATGCGTCATTCTTTGATGGATTTAACAGGCTTCGGCTCAGGTGAGTTAAAAACTGTTTCCTGAATTTTATGTTTTGTATCTATCCGGATTCCTGGATAAGATCCATTGTTTTTAAATTTTTCCTGGCAAGCAAATTGATTTTGACAAATTATGATAATTACCATAAAATGTCATGATTTTTAATTATTCTGCTCCAACAAACACGTTGTGGTATTCGTTAGAAGCGCCTAAATGAGGTGGTTCTAACGAGCACCTTCAACCTGTGTTTGAACTAAAAATAAGAAAAGTATAAAGTATTCTCAAGGAAAATGTATGTTTTTGAGATACATGTAAGAAAAAATGTAACATGTCTCACGGATGTGTTATCGTGATGATGACCTTGTGTTGCAGAACTTATTTCATATAATGAAAGCTTCAACCACACAGGTTGGGGCAATAGTCATTAAAATCAGCGCTCTTAAATTACCCACTAGGCCACAAAGACCCATCAAATGAATAATAATAACGTAGCCCTATGACACTGTATACATTGATTACATGGGTTCAGATATCACTTGGACTCAGATGTTCAAAGTAATGCTGTTGTTACTTAATGTGTTACAAAAATAAAATTAAGATATGGAAACTGTGCTATATTTTATGACAGAGGGCCCAGAGGGCCCTGATTCGCTCACCTGATCCAATGTATAACAAATGGGACCCGGGCAGGGTCAATTTTGGCCCCAGGGCTATAATTTGAACAATCTTGGTAGAGGTCCACAAGATGAAGCTTCATATAGAATATGAAAGACCTGGGCTTTCTGGTTTCAGAAGAAGATTTTAAAGGTTTAGCCTGCATATAGACTATGTAAAACAAGATTTTCCCTATATAAGTTTATCTAAAACCAAAGGGCCCCGGAGCGGGCGCATTTTTGGCCCCAGGGCTATAATTTGAACAATCTTGGTAGAGGTCCACAAGATGAAGCTTCATACCAAATATCAAAGACCTGCGCCTTGCAGTTTCAGAGAAGAAGATTTTTCAAGATTTTCCCTATATAAGCCTATGTAAAACAAAAGGGCCCTGGTGCGGGGGCATTTTTGGCCCCAGCACTATAATTTGAACAATGTTGGTAGGGGTCCACTAGATGCAGCTTCATACAAAATATCAAAGACCTGGGCCTTGTGGTTTCAGAGAAGAAGATTTTTCAAGAGTTTCCCTATATAAGCCCATGTAAAACCAAAGGGCCCCCATGCGGGGGGCATTTTTAGCTCCAGCACTATAATTTGAACAATCTTGGTAGGGGTCCACTAGATGAAGCTTCATACCAAATATCAAAGACCTGTGCCTTGCGGTTTCAGAGAAGAAGATTTTTAAAGATTTTCCCTATATAAGCCTATGTAAAACAAAAGGGCCCTGGTGCGGGGGCATTTTTGGCCCCAGCACTATAATTTGAACAATCATGGTAGGGGTCCACTAGATGAAGCTTCATACCAAATATCAAAGACCTGGGCCTTGCGGTTTCAGAGAAGAAGATTTTTCAAGATTTTCCCTATATAAGCACATGTAAAACCAAAGGGCCCCCGTGCGAGGGCATTTTGAGCTCCAGCACTATAATTTGAACAATCTTGGTAGGGGTCCACTAGATAAAGCTTCATACCAAATATCAAAGACCTGGGCCTTGCGGTTTCAGAGAAGAAGATTTTTAAAAATTTTCCCTATATAAGCCCATGTAAAACCAAAGCGCCCCTATGCGGGGGCATTTTTGGCCCCAGCACAATAATTTGAACAATCTTGGTAGGGGTACACTAGATGAACCTCATACCAAATATCAAAGACCTGGGACTTGCGGTTTCAGAGAAGAACATTTTTTAAGTTTTCGGTGAAAAAAATCTATTTTTGGCTACTGTGACCTATATGTGCAACGGACCGGAACCATTTGAACAACTTTGAAAGGGGACCACCTAAGGATCATTCCTGTGAAGTTTGGTCAAAATCCGTTCAGTGGTTAAGGAGAAGATGTCGTTTGAAGAAAAAGTTTACGGACGCACTCACGCACGCACGACGGACGACGGACAAAAAGTGCTCCCAAAAGATCACCTTGTCACTACGTGACAGGTGAGCTAAAAACATTGGTGAGTACATGTAGCTTTCGCAAACAGAAAAGCTACTGACATTTTTTTCCAACCGAACCTTATTAACCTTACAACAAGGCCTTGAACAACTGGGCCCTGTGATCTGGAGAGTGCAATTGTCAATGATATTGTGGTTTATACGAGACTGATCTGAAAATTCATATCTGACATAACAAACATTTTGCACTGCTTCACAAATATAAAGTTTTTGCCACATCAAATGCACCTGCATGAGAAGTTAGCCACAAACAAAATGTGTACAGTGTACAGAAATATTCACAGGGCATACCACATTCTGGTCCAACTATATATCAAGTTTCAGCTTGATGAAATGTTTACTGTAGGAGAACTTATTCAAAAAGAAAAGTTTCACAAAATTTTCAAAGGGGATAACTTTGTAAATATTTGGTGGACTGTAACCTCGAAACAATATGTGCTGCTCCACCACATAGTCTTACAGTATATCAATTTCAGCTTGAGAGGATTTCAATTGCATGCAAAGTCAGGCAAAACCAAATGTTTCCAGAAATTTTTAAAGGGCCATAAGTTTGTTTTTATTTTGTGGACCAAAACCTCAAAACTAGATGAACTAGTACGCCAGAAAGGGCCTGTGTGGGGCCCTAACAGCATGTACTGCTCAACATCAGTGTCTAGTATATATCAATTTTCAGCTTCTACCAATGTTAACTGTGGGAGAAGTTGTAAAGGCGCAAAGAAAATGTTTAATGAAATATTAAAAGGGATGTAACACAGTAAATATTTGGTGGACCATAACTTTGAAACAAAATGCGCTGCAGCAGCTCATAGTTTAACTATCTACCAAGTTTCACATGCATCTGATGAAAGATGAAAACTGGTTAAGGCGTTGTAGGCCAGCAAAATAGTTCCAAAATATTTTAAAGGTTAAAGGGATGTAACATGTTTGTGTGTGTTTGTGGGGTGGGGTGGGGGGGGGCTTTTACAGCCCTTTCAAGATAACTTCAGTAATATCGTGGTGATCCTTAATACAAATTGGACGAAAACCTGATGACCCAGAAAAAAAACACCTGACCTTCCGTTTAAGAACTCGTTGACTGATGTGACCCAAGCCATGGTCAAACCACAGCGGTGAGAGACGTAATGATTAACATATGTGCTACACCACCTCAAAGTCTTTCTATATGGCAATTTTCAGCAAGGTAGGAGGATCTATGCAAAAACGAAAAGTTTACAGACGCACGGAGAGACGGACATCGACCCCATATCATATGACCGTTTTATAAAGCAGCCGTATAAAAAATTGTTGATACAACTTACCTAATGACTCATTAAGAGAAGAACAACCCCCACCAGTTACCATACTACCCCAAACACCCCTAATATTTATGTCATATTGTTTACAACTGCCTGTTTGTATTGTGTCACTGTTATTAAGATTGAAAACTTTTCCACAGCCATTACATTTACACTTGATGATACATGCCAATCCATGTCTATCTTCACTCACGAGAGAAACTGGTGATTGTCCTTTTAGTGCAACTTCTTTTGCTTTCAGACATAACGCACTATGACATGTTATTGTAGATACATGGTTTTTCAACAAATCAAGATTTATCATTCTATAGCCATCCAAGGGTTTTTCAACTTGAATGAAATTTCCTTGTGTGTCCTTGTCGAACTTCTTTATGAATTTGTATTTTAATCTTTTCACATTCACATTAATTCTCCTAACTACAAAAGTGACGCGAGGGTTTCCAGATAATTTTGGTTTTACACATTTTATTTGATATGCTGGTCCTTTAAATTTTCTAAATTTCACATTTTCCAGATACAAGCCTCTGTTTTATATTTTCCTAACTCTTTCTCTATATTTTTGGCTGTGTTTTCCACCCGCAACATTAAATTTCTTTGATCCTATCCTTTTTTTATTTATTATGTCCCCCATAGTTAATATATATATATGCTATTAAAATAAAAAAAATGACTTTGAATCAAATAATTTATTTTCAACTGCAGATGAATAATCATTTAATGTTAATTAAATTTGTCACAATGCAAATACATGTACATTTTCATTACCAACTAGAGCAAGTCTAAGGGATGCCATCATGTCACATAAGATATGATTGTAATATGTGTTTTAAAAAAAAACTAACCCCTATATTAAAGTTAGTCATTGAATGCATCCAATTGTTTAGGGAAGTGAGTCTGAATGGCTTATGTGATATAAGCAGTTTAATGAATTTGAGGGGTTTGTGGTTGACCCCAGCCTCACTGGGGAATCCCCAAGGTCACTGACAAAGAATGCATTCAATATACGGTTTATGGTTGAGGATGTAAACATTTGTGTAGATAACAAGCCTTTTATGAAGTTAATGGGTGCACACAGAGCTGGCCCTGATTTGAAGCCGGGCGCTGATACGTCCGATCTTGGTCTGGATTGTTTGCCACACCCAACAAATGAATGCAGTCCAGATTGTTTCCACATTAATCTGGCCACAGAACAACAAGTATAGTGCAACTATAAATAGCTTGCCTGGATTTCATACAAATCAGTGATAGTCATGTGTGGGCATCAGCAATGTAAAGCAACTGCAATTAGTAACTTTTGTTAAATTTTCAAACAATAAACTAAAAAATGTAGAAATTGTTTTTCCACAAAAACACAGATGTCTCCCCCTTTTTGACCTCTAAGTATGACCTTGACATTGGCGGTATTGACCTGGGTCTTGTTTGCAACACATAATCTAATGAAGATGAACAATTCTGCCAAGTAACTTTAAAAAGTTCATGGAGAAATAAAAATGTTATTGACCGTACACAAAGAAGCCCTTTTTTACCTTCGACCTCTAAGTATGGCCTTGACCTTTGAGGTATAACACATCATCTCATGATGGCTAACATTTCTGCCAAGTAATTTCATAATCCATCAAAGAATAAGATACTTATTGACAGTACACAAAATAAACCACTTTTTTACCTTTGACCTCAAGTTATGACCTTGACATTGGAGGTATGGACCTTGGTCTTGCACACAAATCATCATTTAATGAAGGTGAACATTTCTGCATGGTTACTTTAAAAAGTCCATCCAGAAATAAAAAAGCTATTGACTGGACACCAAAAAAAGAATTTTTGGACCTTGACCTCTTAGTATGACCTTGACCTTGGATGTACCGACCTCAATTTAGCCCGCAACACATTGTCTCATGATGGTTAACATTTCCAAGTAATTTGACCATATATCCAGGAATAAAAAAATCATTGACTGAACACTACAAAAGGCCCTTTTTTACCTTTGACATCTAAGTATGACCTTGACCTTTGAGGCACCACCATGGGTCATGCAAGAGACAAATTGTCTCATTGTGGTTAACATTTCTGCCAAGTTATTTCAAAATCCATCTACAAATAAGGAACTTATTGACCAAACACGAGAAAAAGGACCATTTTTTTCCCTCTAAGTATGACCTTGACTTTTGAGGTACCAACCTGGGTCATGAACGCCACACATCATCTCATGGTGGTTAACATTTTTGAAATGTAATTTCAAAATCCATCTAAAAATAAGAGGATTATTGACAAATCACGAAAAGAGGCCCCTTTTTTGACCTTTGACCTCTAAGTGTGACCTTGACCTTTGAGGTACCAAGCTAAATCATGTGTGCAACACATCGACTTATGATAGTTAACATTTCTGCCAAGTAATTTAAAATTCTTTCTAACTAGAAATGTGTCCAGACGACACAGATGCCCCCGCCTCGCCACGAAAATCCATGCAACAACAGCTGTCATTGGACAGCATAGCTCTAATGCAAAGGTGTCCTTCCTGTAGGTGGGGATATTGCTGAATAAATCTTTGGACAACTAGAAATGTGTCCAGACAACACAGATGCCTCCGCCAAGGGCCCGCCTCACCCTGAAAATCCATGTTGCAACAACAGCTGCTATTGGACAGCATAGCTCTACTGCAAAAGTGTCCTTCCTATAGATCGGGATATTGTTGATTAAATCTTTGGACAAAAAAATATCAGCATACCCAATTTGAACCCAATTAATTAAATAGTTTGGAAAATATGACCTCTAAGAAACTTTAACATTCAAAATTTTCTAAGTGTGTGAACTTGACCTTGAGGTCATGGGCAGGGTCAGTGGTATGGCTGAATGAGACTTGGGACCTGTATCTATCATCATTCCAAATATTAAGGCAATCTATAAATATGAGCCCTAAAACTTTAAAAGCATAATAAGACTAAGTCTGTGACCTTGACTTTGAGATCAGGGGTGGGGGTATATACAACTTTGAACCTGTAACTATCATCATACCAAATATGAAGCAAATGCATATGGCTTGGTAAGGCCCCTGCCCATAGGGGCTTGAAAAAATATATGGGCTGCATGATGCTGCCACGCAGAGCTAAATCCAGCCCGCACACTAGTAGTGGTAAACCTCTTAAAGGATCTAAGCCTGTCCAGGAACTGCTGTGCGAGGTGGACTATCCATGCTAATAAACCCTATTCGTTTCATTGGGCGACAGGGCTTGAGATGTCATTTCATCTCAATGTCGGTTAAAAGTCCCACAAAATTGGAAGCAACGTCTCCAAAATGAACTTTACAGTGTTGACGGGGGCGTTAAACCTCAAATCAAACAAAATGCATATAAAATCCCTTAGACAGAAATAGACCCCCCCCCCCACCCATATACACACCCTAGATGTGTAAACATTATTAATATGTTCCTGCATTTCTCATATATAGGGTTTTAATCTCTGCAATTTTGATAATTCCAGTTGAAAAACCTTAGATTGAGTTGTGTAACAATAAGCTTGACTTGTCAGAAGTCAAGATATAAATTTTGCCTTTGATGAGGGCAATGTAAGAAAAAATTAATGTTTCTTCTCTATACCTGATATAGCAGAATAAAACTTTAACCAAAAACTTCAACATAAAATTTCTAAGTCTGTGACCTTGACCTCAAGGTGTTGGAACTGTGCAAAACTTTAGACCAATATGTAATATGTAATTCGGAACAGACCCAATCGTGCAAAACAGATATTTGACCCTTTACCATTGCCTGATCCCATTCCCTTGGGGGTATGGTTGTGTGTGTGTGTGGGGGGGGATCTTAACTCTGCTCCACAGAGTGAGGCATATGGACCAGCAGCTGCTGTCTTTGGACTGAGTTGATTATGTGTCCCCTCATCATGGCTCTTCACTTTAGTACACTGGAAACATGAATGATTATGAAAACACACCTATGCAAATGCATTGAATAATTTAGCGTGCATGAAAATTTGTTATTTTTTTCTTATTTCTCATCAAAATATAGATTGTGGGTACTTGTAAGAACCCTGTCATCAATATATTGTTTAGAACAGCAATATGAAAAAAAATAAGGTTTAGCTCTGTAAAGCCCAGTTTTACTGAATAAAAGTGGGGTTTAGGGGTGTTGAAATTACATTGGCATGTATTTGTGATGGGTGTGAATGTAGGAGGAGTGTCATAAGTCTCCTGCAATGGCTCTGCCCTTGGTTCTGCCTTGTGAGGAGCTCAATGCTAGATAGTATATACAGGACAAAAGTGACATGTCAGAACCTGGCTATATTCAACCTTTATTGTGCCAAACCTTAGACTAATCAACAACACAGTATATAATATATATATATATAATCCCCCTAACTAGATATTGAGTATGTAATCAGGTACAAATGACCCTCAAATGCCTATACCACCCAACCCCAACCATGTAGAAAAATGTAGTGTTTGTTGTCAGATATCTGCATTGTGACAAACAGCATTTGACAGCTTTGAACATTCTCTGCCTAATTACCAAAACAAATACCAATAAATTATTAGATTCAAGTCAAATCTGAATATCTGCAGCCACTTTTACACATTTATTGAATAAAGTTTATCTTAAAATATCATTTGATGTTATCACAATTATGAATAATAATGATTCCGATCAGCAGCAAAGCACATGTGCAATGTTGACACTCTCAGTAATAGAATAGAATAGAATAGAACAGACGTATTGAACTCAGCCTAGGCCACTTTGAAAGATAGAATAGAATATGAAAATCTGAGTTTGTTAATTTAAGGGTTTTAGTTAAATTTGTAAGAGAAAAATGATGTTACTGAAGTATAGGAGTTATTCTAATGTTGTTGATGATACTATATTGATATGATAATAAAACCCATTCAACTTAATAATTACAAATAATTGTAGTAAAACAATCATATCAGTGCACTTGCCTGTCTAGGGGTCTCCAGCTAATGTCTCAATCTGAAGGATGTTGCCTCTGTTGCAAGAGGCCCATCCTGTTTGATCATTGGCACTCAGTAGCGCTGACTGAAATAGTGTTGTCCGAACAAATTCCACTGGCACCATTTGCAGAGACGAATGCCAGAAATTGCAACTTCACTGAAAATCCCCACACAGGGTGAATATCCTACCATAAATACAGCATTGCTGGCCTTCATGCAGCGAATCTAGAGTGAGTCACTGAGTGTATGCAATGCTGGAAACAATGAACAAATGCTAGCAATGTGGCAGATAGATGGATGAATATCAGTTGATGTGCCACCAGAAATAATTCTGATCCATTACCATCTTGCTATTCATGACACAATGTGATCACCATACAAAATTACAATTTCCCTGTTCAAGAAGCGTGACTATTTTCAAATATAATTCTTTCATAAACATTCTATGAACATTTATTCTTTTTGTCAAAAATTACCTTTAAATGTTTCATTTTTTTAAGAAATATTGTTTTTCATTTTCCTTTAATTTGTCACGTGACAAAAGAAATACATTTTTTTGTTTACAGAAGACGTTTTCATCTGCATTTCCAAAACCACTTGCGCATGACAGAGCTAAATGTATATGAATCGAAAATATAAAGTAATAACCCTGTTTCGGCATAAATGATTTCGCAATCAATGCCATACCGACTTACAAATACAACGAAATTGTTCTGGCATCGCGTCTGCTTATTTCGATGTCGCCATTTTGTGCTGGTTCCCGATTCTTTCGATTTGGTCCGTTTTTATGACATTGGTCTCGAAAACCAGTCGAATGGAAAAAAATTACAGCCAAATCACAATTTTGGAAGATACATACGCGAAGGAAAAAAATACAAACAGTCAAAATGTGGAAAACAATCGTCGGAAATCACTTATAACAAACAACACTGAAATATGCTGTATAAATATATAATTACTGTAGGAAATTCATCACGTTTTATCCGTTTTTTCAATTAAGGCGCAATAACACAAATCAGCTGAAATAGTGATGAGGTCGTCGACCGACAAGACGGATAGACAAGTTGTAAACAAACCGAAGTCAATAATTTGAAATACGTTTAACACAACATGAGCAAAACAACACGAAGATCAGAATGATGATGCTTCAAATACATTGCTTTTGCAATTGAAAGAGGTAACTGTCATCATCCGATCTCGACTGACAGGCAAATATTTGAGGTTTGAATTTCATTAATACAGGGTAAGAAATCTGTCCAAATCCAAGATGGCGATTAAATTTACCATATGGTGTTCGGTGAAATTTTCAGAAAACTCCTTAAAAACGTAGAAAATAAGAAAATTATGCCTCGTCTTTGCTACTTCACAGTACATAACAAGTGAAAATTATAATATTTTGAGAGTGAGTGCTCCTGCCATGTCGGTATCCTTGTTTGAAAATTTAGGGAATTTTGCCTCATTTTGGACAAGTAATTTTCCACTAGTGGTCTTATAACACATTTATTTGGTCTTAAACTGTAATTGTTGAATTTGCATTACATAATGTATTTGCTTTTTGAACTTATATTGCAACCCACAGTGTTTGGTAACAATTTGGAAAATCTTAGTTTATTTTGCATTGCAGTTGAGATGTGTGATTACTATATACCTTAATTGAGTCAAGTTTCTATAAAGTTGCATAGGAAACAGAAACTTTTAAATAAGTATATGTTCCCCCCCTTGCCCAATAAAACAATTTGGCATACATTTGTATTTTTAACTTATACATCCTCTGACCAACTGTCGTGTTTGGGCAAGGGGGGGGAAGCCTGTGAAAAATCCTAAAAACCAACATGCATGCTTAGCGCTATCATTGAAAAACTTCACAGGATTTGGAACTATACTGTATCATTATACAGTAGGGTTTATTTTTAAACTAAGGACATATTTATGCCTGGCTGAGCATGACAACTGAACTACCTACAGTATGTTATACCTGAATGAGCAGGCTACCTGTCTTCTATAAATAACAGGTGTATATCTAATATTATTATTTATGTACAGGTGTGTCCATTTGTGATGAGCACTGTACCTCCTGGTGTAAAATGCAATGAAGTAGTGCACCTGCGTTTTATGTGTGCATAGCACTATATGTTAAAATTTTGAGTTGTAATAGCCCTAACTTGATATCAACTTGAAAATGAAGCATGGAATTGTCATTTTTTTACCTTATATTTTTTTCAAACATTATTACCCCCGCCCACTTCAATGTGGAATTTTTCTACTAGTGTGCCATCCTTCTACATTTGGTAAATGCCATGATGTTCGACATACGTCAGTTTTTAGTATACATTAGGTCAATTCCATATATACACACTACAGACGCTTGCAGAAGCTTTCAAAATTGAGGCATAAAACCCCCCATAGTTTCCGAAGTCCTTTAGGCCTCATTAGAGACCCATGTATGTTTTGCCATGTTTCATGTTTGTGTTTCTTTCCCTTTGGTGTCTCTGATGGGAGCTGTGGGGTAATTGTATCGATTCCTGATCATTGCCTTCATTTCTATTTTTAATTTTGAATAACTGAAGCGAAGAAATTTTTCAGCCTGCTTTCATTAATTTCAGTGGAGCAGGCAATATGAATATGCTTAAAAATAATCTTACAATTAAACTACCCCCTCTCAAAACACTAAGGTTTCGAAAATATACCAATCCGTTCAAACGAAGTGGAATATATACTGGTATTTCTAAGTGCTAGGAGGTGCATTTATGCACTACATCTATCGGTTCTTCATCTTTAAACGGTAGACGCTCTTCAGTAGTTAACATGTCAGATTTTAACTGAAAGTGAAAGTATTGAATATACGTGATAACATGACGTGCTGCAAACTGTTGCAAACTGTAGAATACTGTACGTCGTGCAAACTAATCATATGTTAAAAACTAGATTTAATGAACACTATCGTAGAATGAGTAAAGTAAAAAGCTAAAAGGTTGCCTTTGGAAACAAAGAACACATAAAAGAACGAAAATCGGAGATTCGGTTTTATTGAGTACATTATTGATACAGCAATGTAGTTTGCAAGGCTTCATACGCCCCCTAGAGCCGGCTTGAGCGGTATTCGATTTTCAATGTAACCATGATGGGCTCAATGATCCCAAAGGAAAAGAAATATAATTTTCACTATGATGCCAAATAAAAGTGGAGGCAATGATCAGGAATCGATACAGTTAACCCACAGCTCCAATCAGAGACAGCAAAGGGAGGGAAACACAAACATAAAACAACAGTCCCTAATGGAAACATCAATAGCGGAAAGCCAAAAGGACAGTTACTTTCCTACAAAATACCTAAAATTGACACTTTCCCGTACCGTCACTTTAACCGTACAGGTCATTCTGTCAATGACGTTTCTATATAATCGCTGGAAAAACATACTACGATATAAATTCTACAGCAAGATTTAAAATTATCAAACGATGCGAAACAGAATTAAACTCGATTAAATTTTTACAGGCAATTTTCCATTCAGTTTAAATAACAACATTTATGATGAGAGTAATATTTCTAAAATGCCAGATTTTGATATTTATTTTCTTTTGGAATGCCGAAAACGTTACACTAGATCACATGGCACCAGGGAAAACGACAACTATAAGCGTAAATTACGCGCTTTTGAAAACGAAAACTATACAAGATACTATCCATAACATTATTAAACAACGGACGCAACTCAGTGCTTGCAATTCTAACTGATTTACCCATTTCTGGACACCGAGGCCAATAAAATCACGATAGTTTTAATCATTTATATGATGCAGCTCTTTCAACTAGAAGTTATACTCAAAATGCTCTTCGTCCTTACATCGATTATGAAATTAATCACAAACATTATTACATCAAAATATCTTACATTAATAAAGGTATTGACTTTTTAGATTTGCCTATAACAGAATGGTTAGATCTATCATTTTCAATTTCAATAAACTTGTTTCAGACCTTGATTTTGATACTAACATTCTCATACCTGAGATAGTAAAGACTAAGTGCATTGTTATCCTTCTGCTGGCCATTACTGGCAATTTAAAAAATATTCCTGATTCTAGGATACAAACTATAATACGGATTTTCTTCTTCTAATATTGATTTGAATAAATGTAGAGAAGTTGCTGCTGCTTTGAATGAATTTAGTAATCGGTGCTGTTAAGACGAGTACGTTGAGCAAAAAGCGCTTAAAGAATGGAAACCATGCATTTTGAAACTAGTAAACAAACGCATTTCTTTCTTTTCTCAAAACACTAACTTATTACCTCCTAAACCTAAGACGTCTTTACCTTACCTTAAACTAGGTTCTCAAGAATTTCATAGGAAATTTGTTTTGGCTCCGTCAGACATGGCTGCTAACAATGTCGCCGTTGTTTGACGAAGGCAAAGACAAGCTTCCAGCGCTAAATTGGTTAGTAATACCTAAAATTCACAAAAGACCATACAAAGCACGGTTGATTCCAAACTCAAGCTTTTGTACCAAAACTGAACTTTCTAAAGTATTAAAATCGCGTCTGACGGCCATTAAACATCATGTGATTAAATACTGTGGCAAAGTAGAAGTAAAACAAAGATCAGGAATCGATACAATTAACATACTCCACCCATCAAAGACACCAAAGGGAAAGAAACACAAACATGAAGCGACCAGACCATAATGGAAACCTAAACAAAGGAAGGCCATAAGGACAGTTACTTTCCCACAAAATGGCCATATGGCCATCCAAAATAAAAAGTCACAAGTGATACACATAGTAAGTAAAAAAAAACAACATAAAAAACCGCCACAGAAGAAACGCCTTGGAACGGTCAGTGGAAAGATTTCCACTGGGGGCTTAAATCGATTTTACGTTTCCACAATCCTCGCCCTTACTTCCGTCGCGATTTAGACAAATAATTTGTTCAGTCCGCATGAAGGCCTCCTAACTCATCAGTGCAACATCTCCGTGAACACAAATAATCAAAGAACCACAGAGGTGAGACAACGGTGAGGACTCGACAGCAAGAAACCACTGAAATGCTGGAGCAAAAGAAACCCAACAGTTAGACTCCGATGGGCCCGACCAGAGACAGAGCATCAGGCACCAACCAACATTACCTTGAATTAGATCTCTCTAATTCTCAATAAGCCTTTACGTTGGAACCGTCATAGAATCTGAGGCCTGACCCTCCGGCGTGCAATTAAAGAGTGAAGCAAAGTTGCCAACCGTAATTGGGTTAACTACCATGCATGCAGTCTGTCGTATAACATCCATGTTGTACCCAATCTTTTTTGTATCGAAGAATGATTTTACGAAATTGGGTGCTGAAGTCATTGCGGTTATATATTTTTCTGAATTTATATACTAAGTCACCAAAAAATTCGGGTTCCGACAGACATTGTTGCAGAAGAGATTTAAGTCCAATATTGAATTTTGAAATTAAATCAGAATGGCGTCTATAAAAATTTTGAAAATGCTTTGCGTAGTTTATGGTACCGATAAGCCTGATTAAGAAGTTTAGCCGTTAATAATTTATTACGAGTGTTGAAGTCAGTTACATGACTACACACTCTAGCAAATCGAATAAATTGCGAAATATAAACGCCATAGGATGGCGCACGAGGAACATCGCCATCCAAAAAAGGAAAATTTACAATCTCAAAATCAAAGTCATCGCGTTTATCATAAATTTTGCACGAAACAAACCCATCTACAATAGATAGATGTAAATCCAAAAACGGGGCCTCGGTATCAGACGAATTTGCTTTATTTAACTGAAGTTCTGGGGGTAAATCTGACTGATCAAACCATCGAAATAGGTATTATCAATATTTAATAAATCATCTAAATATCTAGAAGTGGAGCTTAAAGCTTCAATAATTTCCGATTGGTTATCAATGGAAAGCGATAACATGAAGTCTCTTTCATAACAATACAAGAACAGATCAGCCACAAGAGGTGCGCAATTCGTACCCATCGGAATACCCACAATTTGTCTTAATAACTTAGTACCGAATCTGATATAATTATTGTCAAGTAGAAAGGTGAGGGCATCACATACTTTCTGACATGACCAAAGAGTATAATTCTTATGCTCTTTAGAAGTGAAAAATGCATTTCTGACATTACATGCAAGATAGAGAGAATCTTCTCTGTGAAAAGCCCATTCACTTAAATCATTAAGCTTTTCTTTTATAAGATTATGAGGAAGTGTAGTGTAAAGAGTGGAAAAATCGTTAGTAGACAGACTTGAAGCACGAAAACGCCTGGATTTCAATTTATTTAAAACCTCATTCGAATTTTTATATAGACCTAAACAGATTTCTTCCTGATCTTTCAAAGACATTATCACAATATTTAAACACATGCGTTTTAATAGCAGTAAGACAGGAAGTTAATAATTTAGAAAGTTCAGTGGTAGTGCAGGAGCTAGAATTTGCAATAAACCATGCTTTGTAAGGTCTTTTATGAAGTTTCACACACAGCAAACTTGGTGGCTGAATGACAAATATGTTCATCTACTATAGCTCTCTCTTCAGCTAAAGGCTGAAGTTCATAGGCCTTAGTACCACCAAGCTCCTGCTTAAGCGTGTTTACATAGTGGAGCCGTCACACAACGACGACGTTGTTAGCGACCTTGCCTGCAGGGGCCAAAACAAACTTCTTATGAAATTTCTGAATACCTAGTTTAAGATGACGTAAAGACGTCTTAGACTTAGGAGGTAATAAGTTAGTATTTTGAGAATAGAAAGAAATGCGTTTATTCAAAAGTTTTAAAACAAACCCAAACGTCTTTGGAAGTCTTTGAAAGATCAGGGAGAAATCTGTTTTGGTCTATCAAAAATTCCAATGTGGTTTTAAATAAATTGAAACACAGAGTTTTCCTGATATAAGTCTGTCTACCTATTATTTTCTACGCTTTACACTACACTTTCTCATAATCTCATAAAAAACTTAATGATTTAACTGAATGGGCATTCCATAGAGAAGATGCCGTCTATCTTGCATGTTATGTAAGAAATGCTTTTGTTTCATTTTTGAAGAGCATTAAAATTATTTATATCAGATTTGGTATTAAGTTATTTAATCAAATTGTGGGTGTTCAGTTGGTAACGAATTACGCACCCGTCGTGGCTGATGTATACTTGTTTTGTTATGAAAGACACTTCATGTTGTCCCTTTCGTTTGAAAACCAACTGAAATCATTGAAGCTTTCATCTCGATTCCAAGATATTTGGGTGAGTTATTAAATATTGGTATGCCTACTTCGATGGTTTGATCAGTAAAATTTACGACCCACACCCGAACTTAATGCTTAATTTGTAAGCAAATTCTCCTGATACCGAAGCCCCTTTTTGGATTTACATTCATCTTTTGTGGATGGGTTTGTTTCATGAAAATTTTGATAAACCAGATGATTGTGATTTTGAGATTGTAAATTTCCTTTCTTGGTGGTGATGTTCCTTGTGCGCCATTCTATGGTGTTTATATTTAATTCGATTTGCCAGAGTGCCTAGTCATGTAACTGACGTCATTGGAGTTAACGAAGTCACAGTTAAAACTTTGCTTCCCTCTTTAATTGCAGGATGGCGAGTCAGGCCTCAGATTCTATAAGAGTTCAAGCGTAAATGCTTACTTAAAAATTTAATTTCAGTTAATGTTGGTTAGTACCTGATGCTCTGTCTCTGTTTGGGCCCCCGGAGTCTAACAGTTGGTTTTCTGTTGCTCCAGCATTTCAGTTGTTTCATGCTTTGGAGCCCTCGCTATTGTTTCATCTCTGTAGTTATTTGATTTTTATGTTCTCGGAGATGTAGCACTGATATATTAGGAAGCCTTCGTGCGGACTGAACAAACTAGTTGCCTAAGCTACGACAGACGTAAGGATGAATATTGTGGCCACGTAAAATACTTTTCACTGACCAATCCAAGGCGGTTCTTCTGTTGCGGTTTATTTTGTTATAGTTCGTCTCTGAAAGTGTGTATTGCTATATATTTTGTTTTGGATAGACAGTTGATTATTTTGTGGGAAAGTATCTGGCGTTCCGCTAGTGATGTTTCCATTAGGTTCTTGTTCGTGTTTCTTTCTCTTTGGTGTCTCTGATGTGAGGTGCGGGTTAATTCTATTCTATCCTGATTATTGCCTTCACTTTGATTTTTTCAGAATGTCCCTTTCCGTTGAAAACCAATCGGAAATCATTGAAGCTTTCAGCTTGACGTCTAGATATTTGGATGATTTATTAAATATTCATAATCCCTAATTCGATGGTTTCTTCAGTCAAATTTACACCGATTTTGAATTTTCACTTATCTTTTGTACATAGGTTTGATTTCTGCAAAATTTACTATAAACATGATTATTTTGATTGTGAGATTGTAAATTTTCCTTCTTGGATGGTGATGTTGCGCGTGCGGCATAATAGGAGTTTATATTCGCAATTTATTCGATTTGCCAGTGTCTAGTCATGTAACTCTGATAATAAATTGTTAACTCCTAACCATGATCAGGGCTATCAGTATCATAAACTACGAAAAACATTCCTTCAACATTTTTAAAGACGTCATTCTCATTTAGTTTCAAAATTAAATGTTTGACTTAAATCTTTCAAGCAACAAGACTTATCGGAACCGAATTTTATGGTTACTAAGTAAATAAATTCAGCCAAAAACATATTCTTGCAATGATTTCAGTGCCCAATTTCGTAAAATCATTCTTCGATTGGGTACAACATGAATGTTATTCGACAGACTGCAAACATGGTGGTTAAAGCAATCATGGTTGAAACCTTTGCGTCCCTCTTCAGTTGCATGCCGGCTGATCAGGCCTCAGATTCTATGACGGCTCCAGCTTAAAGACATTCGTAAATGTTTAGGAAATGTTGGTTGGTACCTAACGCTCGGTTTCGAGAGAAAACATTAACAGGTCAGTACTGACTACTGAGTGTACCATTTATTCCTGTTTAAACTTGAAAACATTACATCGGCATGATATAATTGCAACTCGCTGCATTGCAGTACGTGTATTTTATACTTCGTGTAAATTACATGTACATTTGTTGCCCAGTGAAACACGAACTGGTGGTCCGTTGAACAGAAGATCAAATCAGGTACGTGTAAAACGTGTTATTCATTAGCTTACAACAAACTGTGAGAGTTTAACTCATCAAATCACGCGCTAGACCTAACTTTTTTCTATTCTGGTAGGACGGAAATACAGCTATTTACTCTAGAATCTCCCAAGCCTCTTCCATTTTGAAGAACCTGCCAGCAACGCATACGTTTTATTTTTAATATCGCGTCTTTATAGGCCGTCTCCCCGTACATCAATCATAGTGCAGTTTATATTTTACTTTTGGTCCTTTGAGATCAGCGTGAATATTCTGAGAAATCAGAAATGAATTATTGGTCTAGACACATATTCTAGACAGGTTTTTAATTATTTGGACCCCCTTTTGATTTATATCGGTCTTTGAATCGACTTCTTATTCGAAATTCGCAAAATTGCAGTATGTTTCCTCTGGCTTTCGTTGTCGGATCATTACAGGGTCACTGATGAGGCTTTATTAGCCGAAACTACGTAGTATGACCCATCTTCTTTCTTATGAATGTTTTCATTGCTCTTAAAGGAACTCATTTTTGATTTTTATTTGCCTTCACTGCAGCTGGTGTTGTGCCGTGTGGCGGCCGTAAAACGTCTCCCCGTACATCAATCATAGTGCAGTTTATATTTTACTTTTGGTCCTTTGAGATCAGCGTGAATATTCTGAGAAATCAGAAATGAATTATTGGTCTAGACACATATTCTAGACAGGTTTTTAATTATTTGGACCCCCTTTTGATTTATATCGGTCTTTGAATCGACTGCTTATTCGAAATTCGCAAAATTGCAGTATGTTTCCTCTGGCTTTCGTTGTCGGATCATTACAGGGTCACTGATGAGGCTTTATTAGCCGAAACTACGTAGTATGACCCATCTTCTTTCTTATGAATGTTTTCATTGCTCTTAAAGGAACTCATTTTTGATTTTTATGACGGGAGTCTCTCTACTTGTATCCTCTTTTAAATTGACGTTAGTCCTCACCGTTGTTTCATCTCTGTGGTTGTTTGATTTTTGTGTTCTCGGAGATGTTGCACGGATGAGTTGGGAATCCTTCAAACGGCCTGAACGAATTATTTGTCCAATTCGCGACGGAATCAAGAGTGAGGTTTGCGGCCGCGTAAAATCAATCTAAGCCCCCCCCCCCCCTAGTGACATTCATTTCGCTGACCGTTCCAAGGCCGGTTTTCTGTCGCGGTTTATTTTTGTTATGGTTTGTCTTTGAGTGTGTGTATAGTTTATATCTTTTTGTTTTGGCCAATTGGCCATTTTGTGGGAAAGTAACTGTCCGTTTGGCTTTCTGCTATTGATGTTTCCTTTAGGGTCTAGTTATTTAATGTTTGTGTTTCTTTCCCTTTGGTGTCTCTGATGAGAGGTGGGGGTTAATTGTATCGATTCCTGATCATTGCCTTCACTACTAGTTTCTACAATTTGATATTTTGTTATAATGGTGCACAAACCAATTTGAATTACAATGCGTATGTTTATTTCTAGATGTCCTAGTTTCCAAAATCTTCCAAAAGAATGTCATATGCAAGATAATCCCAATGATCCTTGCTGTCAACAGCCTGTCTGTACACCAGGGACAAATGGGACCTTATCATCTGTACCTGTTCCCTCATACGGAAAAGGATTCACTGGCTATGGTCCACCATCCACGCCTACAATTGGTGGAGGTAATGGTGGCTCTGGAACGCCAATGACTATCAATCCCGGCATACCCCAACCAACTAGCATGACAGGAAGTGGAAGTGAGTACCACTGTTTTGTTTAATACGTTACATGTATCTTTTTGTTATCGGAGGAGCCGTCTTATGGCACAAACTTGTATGGTTGATTGATTGATTTGGGGGTTTCACGTCCCCGTCAACACTATTTAGGTCATTTTGGAGACGCTGCTTCCAATTTTGTAGGACTTTTACCCGACATGAGATGAAATGACATCTCAATCCACTGCCGCCCAATGAAACCAAAAGGATTTATATGCATGGACTCGCGCCATTTTTGCCTGCGCAGGCTAAGAGCCTCTATGCGGTTTACCAGTACTCATATGCACGGTCGGTTTCAGCTCTGCGTGGAAGCATCGTGCATTCCAATCTTTTTCTTCAAAATAGAACAAAATGGTATGGCAAAGTAATAACAGGAGCCAGTGAGGGCATTTTTCGTGCCAAATACACCAGCTTTCTACACTTTTTGAATTGGGAAATGTTTGATGCTGCAAATTTAGAGTTTAGTCAAAACTCATTAATAGAATGGCAAGCACCGTTGATACTGGTGAGCCGTCCCATCTGGATCCACAGTGTTTGCATAAGTTCCTATGCTTGTCTATGGTTACTACATATACGCTATGACCGTTTGACAGTACGATTTACTCACCTAGTTGAAATGCACTTGCCAAAAACAATACACTAATTGATACCTTTCAGAGAGAAGGGCTTGCTATATAACATTCTAAATTGTATGTTTAAGAAGAGTTTATTATGTTAATACCGACTGCTGCATGTCAGAAGAGTGTATCATGTAACAAAACTAATTATTACCAATGTCAGTTGATGTCAGAAGAGTTTATTATGTAACGGACTTGGAATAAAACAGTTACGTTTATTATGGAGCATACAAATTGATAGCTGCCTGAAAGATTTTGTTATGTAGCAAGCCTATCGTCATGTGAACAAGTCCGTTTAATGAACACCCTCTAAACCCCACTTTATATAGAGAAAACTGGGGTTTACAGGGGTAAACATTATTTTTCTTATTTCTTCTTGAAGACTATTAAACAAAGCATAAGACTAATTTCATTAATGATCGACTGACTATCATATGTATGCCAGAAAAGTTTACTATATCGCAAACTAATTGATACCTACAAGAGAGTCGGCCCGTCGATGCTTATAAACCCTATTGGTTTCAATGGGTGACAAGGCTTGAGATGTCATGTCATCTCAATGTCGGGCAAAAATCCCACAAATGTGGTAGCTACGTCGCCAAAATGACCTTTACAGTGTTGACGGGGACGTTAAACTTCAAATCAAACAAACAAACAAACCTTCTAGAAGAGTTTACTATGTAGCATACTAATTGCTACAGGTCAGGAGAGTTCATTCTATTACATGCTAATTAAATCTTTCGGAGGAGTTAATTACGTAGCAAATTAATTTTTATCTACCAGAAGCGTGTACTATGCAACAAACTAATTGATATAGCTCAGAAGAGTCAATAAAGCATAGTAATTGATACCTGTCAGAAGAGTTTATTATTCAAGACATGAACCTTTTTTCTATAGGCAGGTGTATGTATAAGGGACAGGTGTATCCCCAGGGCAGAACATGGGATGATGGCTGCACATATAAATGTGAATGCATGGATGGTTCTACCGGACAATACAGATGTACAGACAGGTACTGGAGACGGCTGAGTCTCATCATACTAACAATTTTCTTATCGTATCCCGGATGGAACTCGTCCAGTGGTTATTAAAGATCTTCCGTCCTCACTCCTTTACGGACACAACATAGTTTATAAATCCATAACAACATAGAGTCTCGAGACGCAACTTTGTTAGCTCACCAGAGCCGAAGGCTCCTGTGGAGCTTATAGGGTAGGCAGTTGTCCGTCGTGGTCTTCGTATGTCGTCTGCCACCTGTCTTCTGGCGTCAACACTTTCAAATGACATCTGTTCTGAAGCCACTGGGCCGATTAGGCCCAAATGTCACCTGTGGCATTCTTGGGCTTGGGGATTAAAAGTTTTTAATGAAAATTGGATCATTAGTTTGGTTGTTAAGGCAACATAGAATTCCAAAAGACTTACAATTTGGAAATAAAAAAATGGCATTTACTGCCATTGTAGATATTTTGACAACAATTTTATAGAAATGTTCCTGGAGAAACCTCCTTCAGCTATATGCTTTTATGCCAACTTGAGGGTCCCCTAGGGTGGGCCGGGCAATACATTTTCCCCTCCAGTTTATAAAAGACCAAATATTTTAATAACCATTCAGATCCCCATCCCAAACCATATAATATTCTTGTTCCTTGAGTCAGACACACTCACCGACACCATCCTGGGGCTTCCCTGAGTGTGCTGGGGCCATGCCCCACCCCCTCCACTTCGTAAAAGACCCAATATCTCAGAAACCGTTCAGACCTCCACTACTAAACCACGTATTCTTTGTTCCTTATGATATGACACATTCAGTGATACCAACCTAGGTGTTTCCCGGGCTGTGCCGGGGCAATGCCCCACCCTTCCTCTTCAAAAAGGCCAAATATCTGAGAAACTGTTTAGAGCCCCAGCCCTAATTCATATATATTCATGTTCCTTATGATAAGACACATTCAGTGATACTAACATGGGGGCTTCCAGGTTGTCCAGGGTCATGCCCCGGGTCATGCTCCAACCCTCCACTTCATAAAAAAGCCATTTACCTCAGAAACCGTTAAGATTCCCCCCGACCCCTAAACCATATATTTTCTTGTTCCTTATGGTAACACTCATTCATTCGCATCAACCTGGTAGTCTCTTTGTGCCGGGCACTGTGCTGGGGCCATGTCCGCCCCTCCACTTCATAAAATGTCATATATCATAGAAGCATGCAGATCACATCCCTCAATCATATATAGTCTTGATACTTATGATTTGATACACTCAGTTACATCGGGGCTTGAAGAAATAGATGGGCTGCAGAGCTGAAACCGATCGCACATGAGTACTGGTAAACAGCTTAGAGGATCTAAGCCCAGGCAAAGCGGTGCGACTCGGACCGTCCATGCTTATAGACCCTATTGGTTTCAATGGGCGACATGGCTTGAAATGTCATTTCATCTCAGTGTCCCACAAAATTGGAAGCAACGTCTCCAAAATGACCTTTACAGTGTTGACGGGGACATTAACCTCAAATCAAACAAACAAAAACAAACATTCAGTTACACCAATTTATTGGGTTTACAGGGGCTGTTTCTCTCCCCTCCATTTCATAAAAGGGTCTCATATCTCAGAAACCATTCAGATCCCCACCCCTTAACCCTATGCATCTTTGGTCCTTATGATGAGACACATTCAGTGACAACAATCTTGGGCTTTCTTGGTGTCCGGCGGGGCCATGCCCAAACCCCTTCACTACCGAAAAAGCCCTATATCTCAGGAACCGTACAAATCTCCACCCCTAAAACATATAGATACGTGTTCCTTATGATATGGCGCATTCAGTGAAACCAACCAGGCATCCGTTCGGTACATGCCCCATCCCCTCCACTTGATAAAAGGCATCATATTTCAGATACAGGTTCCACATGGGTGCTCATTTGGGCGTTTGGTTCGTTAGGGAGACTTTATAATTGGTAGTTTAAAATCATATCATGGCTGCCAGTGGCAGTGCCCCCACCCCCTACCCCTGAGCTCTGGTGAGCATTGTTTTTTTGTTGTTTTTTTTTTTTGGTTTTGTTTGGTTTTGTTTTTTAAACAGTGAGGGTTTCAATAATTCGATTGGGTGCTGACGGCGTTACGCTGTTTGCCCTATGATGACGCATTATACTCCTATTTTTTCATTTAGGGGTGTTTAGCTCAATTCTGCCTAGCTGATGAAAGCAATGTACATATAAGTTATGGAATCATTCGTTATTCTATGTTCAAACAGGTCCAGTTGACAGTCAGGTTCCATTTTAGAACTTCTCACAGGAAGAGATAAGACGGATTTTTTGTAACAACTGAAGGATAATTTTCCTTATTTATCCATATAAATAAGTTCCGAAGTTAGATCCCCTGGAAGCAAGGAATACACCAAATTAACGAAAATAGCAGATTCGGTTTTATTGAGTCTGTTCATGGCCAGTACTGAAATGTGCAACACCGGCCACGCCCTCAAGCACCGGCTTAAGTAGAACTCTATTTTTAAAATGCTACCAAATGAACTCAATGATCCCAAAGGACCAGAAAATATAATCTGCACTAAGATGATGTACAGGGAGACGTTTTACGGCCGCCACACGGCACAACACCAGCTACAGCGAAAATAAATAAGTTCCAAAGTTAGATACCCTGGAAACAAGGAATACACCAAATAAACGAAAATAGCAGACTCGGTTTTATTGAGTTTGTTCATGACCAGTACTGAAATGTGCAACACCGGCAACGCCCTCAAGCACCGGCTTAAGCAGAACTCTATTTTCAAAATGATGCCAAATGAACTCAATGATCCCAAAGGACCAGACAATATAATCTGCACTATGATGATGTACGGGGAGACGTTTTACGGCCGCCACACGGCAAAACACCAGCTACTTTGAAAATAAATGTACCGAAGTTAGATCCCCTGGAAGCAAGGAATACACCAAATAAACGATAATAGTAGACTCTGTTTTATTGAGTCTTTTCATGACCAGTACTGACATGTGCAACACCGACCACGCCCTCTAGCACCGGCTTAAGCAGAATTCTAGTTTCAAAATGATACCAAATGAATCATTCGTTATTCTATGTTCAAACAGGTCCAGTTGACAGTCAGGTTCCATTTTAGAACTTCTGAAGGATAATTTTCCTTATTTATCCATATAAATAAGTTCCGAAGTTAGATCCCCTGGAAGCAAGGAATAAACCAAATTAACGAAAATAGCAGATTCGGTTTTATTGAGTCTGTTCATGGCCAGTACTGAAATGTGCAACACCGGCCACGCCCTCAAGCACCGGCTTAAGTAGAACTCTATTTTTAAAATGCTACCAAATGAACTCAATGATCCCAAAGGACCAGAAAATATAATCTGCACTATGACGATGTACGGGGAGACGTTTTACGGCCGCCACATGGCACAACACTAGCTACAGTTAAAATAAATAAGTTCCTAAGTTATAAACCTATGTTGTGTGTGAGAACTGCCGCACCCACAACATATGTTATATGGAGAATTGACAGAAACTGTCCATCATTTATCACAGAATTCTCACCTTATCTGTTCCTTTTGTGCAAAACAGAAGACTCATAGGCACAGATAAGGTTGGGATTTTGTGACAAATAAAAGATCGTTTTCTTTTGGATCTCTATATAAACTATCCTGTGGGTATTCATTAGAGACGGTTCTAATGAATACCCACAACATAGATATTATAGAGAATTGGCAAAAACTATTCTTCAATTATCTGATTATCACCAAATACAAACCTTATATGTTCTATTTCTTCTGTTTTGCGCATAATATATGCAAAGAAAAGGTTGCGAGTTTGCATTTAAGGGATTGCGGCAGCCTTTGATTGTTGCTTGTCCGCAGAGCAGCAAATGAAGATGTTACTTTTACTGCATGGAATACATTAAGGGTATAACTTTATTAAACATTGTCATAAGGGGAGGCAAATCGCCTGTTTTACGGTATGACATTACCCTTTTTCAGCGAAGCATCAGCGGAGTCGTAAAACGTCATTTGCGACGTAAAACCGGCGATTTGTCTTCCAAAATGACAATTATGGACATTATTTTCTCAGTTCAAATGCACTTATTCATTTGTAAGGTATTTTCTAAAACAGCGCGCCTATATGGGCAATGGAAAATAACTGTGTTTTATTCTACAACAAATCACAGCAAGGAAGAGCGTGACGAGTGACGTCATTAAAAACTGCCAATTTCTGACGTCACTAGTCGATTTCCTTGACGTTAGACGGTGTAACGTCATATTCTCGCATCGAATACGTTAGAAAATGATATAAATGCATGTGTTTTAATCGATAATTTTAACGGGATTTCTTCTAATAATGGCAAAAAGTTGTGAGATTTTGAAGGAAACAACAGCATTATTGCCGATTTTCAGCCTGATAGAATCGAATTAGATCAGCTCTAGTTTGTGATTTGTCGGTCCGTTGTAAGCAGACAAATCACGCGCGCTACGCGCTCGTGATTTGTCTACTTCACAACTGACCTCCAAACTGTGTTTTATTTCTCAACAAATCACAGTTAGATATGATCTATTTCTTAAATAATTGTTGTTTTTTGTCATTGTTAGAAAGAGTTTTTAGCTGCATAAATTCAAATATCAGCCAATGAAACGCGACGCCATGTAATAACGCCGGTTTTATCACAAGCACTTTGCAGGTCACATGTGTCAACTGTTGATTTTCATGTACTCAGGCTCACTTGTTATCTTCTGTCTTTTCAAGGTGTCCGTCGTACCAGAATATTCCAACCCAGTGCAGTCTGACGCCTGATCCTACGGACACATGTTGCAAGGTTATCCAGTGTGGCTCCTTGAATGCTGCCACAACACCACCACCGCTGTTTGCACAGACGACACCACCTGCGGGAGCTGGTATGGAGACCTTAAATAATATGTAGCACCATACTTAATTTGGTTTATTTTTGTTATGGTTTGTCTTTGAATGTGTGTAACGCTTATTTGTTTTTGTTTTGGATAGCCAATTGGTCATTTTTGAAATAAAGTAACTGTCTTTTTGGCTTTCCGCTATTGTTGTTTCCATTAGGGTCTAGTTATTTCATGTTTGTGTTTTCCCTTCGGTGTCTCTGATGGGAGCTGTAGGTTAATTGCATCGATTCCTGACCATTGCATTAACTTCTGTTTTGATATCTTGAAAACAAGGAAAATGACTATTGTGGCATTGTTTCGTTCAGCCATTTTACAAGGGAGAAAATTACTAGAGTATTCTAGCCTAGTTTCTGTAAAATGAGCCATAAAAGTAAAAAAGTGACTTTCATGGGTACAAATAATTAACAGATTCACTACCCATTCAGCTTCAGTCTAAGTACCAGTATCTTAGAGCGTTCATATTATAAGGAACGGAGAAATTTTAAATGAGATCATTTGTTTAAAAATATAAAAATTCTGCAAAGAGCAAACATCACAAGGTGATTCAATTAATATCATTGCAGGTCAAATAAATGGCATCATAACAACAGATAAGGTAAGTAGTGTATGATGATTGAAGGACTCCATATAAACCTATGTTGTGGGTACTCATTAGAACCGACTCGGCGCAGATGGTTCTAATGGATACTCACAACATTTTTTTTTAGAATTGACACAAACTATCCTCCAATTATCACAAAAAACGCACCATGAGAAATGCTTAATGGGCCCCGTCAAGCGATTTTGGTACTTATCGCCTATGCGAGCAGCGAAGGTTCAGGCGAGCCTGCGCATCCGCGCAGTCTCGCCAGAACCTTCGCTGCTCGCTCATACAAGCAATGAATCAAGAGGAACCTTCAGACAGAAAGCCATATCCCTGGTCCCTCTGAATGGCTGGGCATGCGCAGTTAAAATTTGTCATGACGGAATGCTCGAAGACCCAAATTCGCTTGGCGGGGCTCTTATAACAAGTGTGGCCATCAAAGTCTCAGATCAGCCTGCGCTTCCATTCGGGTGAAACCCTTCGTGTCCAGATGAAGCTAATGTACCCGAGTTTATCTTTGGGCAAACAAGAACGGCTCCGATCTGTACATACACACAAGCTGAGCTGTCTCATCACTGGTCAGAGGACTTTTCGTAGACCGAAGACCACTTCTCCAATGGTGCAACTCAGTGTTCAGATAATTCGTGTCAGCATTTCGTATATTTTCAACACCATCCGATATGAGCGAATGCAAAATCATGATTATTAAACTATAGTTTGTATACTTCTTGTCCAGCATACTGCGAGTACCAGGGATATTATCATCGCCAGGGTGAATCTTGGAATGACGGCTGTGGTCTGACATGTCGCTGTGAGGATGCAGCACACCAATACTACCAGTGTACTGACAGGTTAGTTTTCAAAAAGAAAACATGTATTCACCTCATAGTTCCTATTTAATTCATAATAATGGACACCGTTTACATAGTATGAAGGAAAAATGAGGTTTAGCCCACTGACCGTTCCAAGGCGGTTCTTCTGTGGCGGTTTATTTATGTTGTTGTTTGTTACTTACTGTGTGTATCACTTGTGTCTTTTTTATTTTGGATGGCCATTTGGCCATTTTGTGGCAAAGTAACTGTCCTTATGGCTTTCCTTTGTTTAGGTTTCCATCATGGTCTGGTCGCTTCATGTTTGTGTTTCTTTCCCTTTGGTGTCTTTGATGGGTGGAGTAAGTTAATGGTATCGATTCCTTATCTTTGTTTTACTTCTACTTTACATAGGTGTACATCATTTTACTAGTTGTAGTAAAAACATAGCTTTTGTGAGGATTTTTGAAACGACTCAGTAAGACGGTTGGAACGGTTCTAGTTGACGCCTTAGGTATGTGGAATTGAACATAACTAACACAACCACCCAACTAGCAGTTCAGCAATATGGCATCTGTCATCGGTTCATTAAAGTACAAATACGTCAGAACACAACGGCATGCCGAAAAACAATTAGCATCACAAGTTTTTGTCAAAGTATAAGAAGCCGTTATCCATATTTTATGTATTGAATAGCTGTCAATTCCGCTTCATACTGAAAGTCAATCCTGAGATTAGCGATTGAAAAAAACTAAACCACTGCAACCCAGCCAGTTTCAGATTTGAGTTGCATATTCAAAAAATGTAACTAACATTTAGTCAGTTGCCTGAAAATTTCGGTCAATCAACAGAGTAGCACTAGCTACGCAATCATTCCGCCAAAGTTGTCAACCTGTTCAGAAGCACATGATAGAAAGATCAACGTGGTGCGACAAAGCTTTCGGCGCGACTTTGATTTTCGTTGCAAATAGCATCAAGTCTCCGACGAGGAGAAGTTTTATTTCTATACTGTGTGTTGCGTTGTTGTATATTTACATTATCAGTGCACATATACTAGTTAACTTCCAAGACTCAATATTGTTCATACATCAATATTTACATTTCAAGTGTAAATCCTGATGTAAACTTAATGAAAACAATGTAGTTCATGCCTCCATGAACGCATCTAGTCACATGTTTTTCAGAAACGTCAAGTGACATTAGTCTCAACCATGGTTCTAGGTGATCTTATTTTGCGTTGGCGACCGCAACGCTGTTCCGCTCTTTCTAGAAAACAGCGTGTACTGAAATGCTTTTCAGCTTTAAAAGCTTGCCGTTTGAGCATTTTGTTCGCCCAGTGATGAGGCGCAAAGAGTGTAAATATAAGAAATAAACTTAATGAAAGTGTGAACGCAGTGTGTCGCCTGTAAAGTTATCGAACCCTTTGCAGGCGACACATTGCGTTCATACTTTCATGAACAGCAGAAAAAATAAGTTTCATTTATTAAGTGAATGCACTGACTCACATAATGTCATGATCATTGACTAACGTCAAAATAAACAATGGTCAAGGCGACGTATTAGCGTCAACGACGCTGTTCGCTATCAATTAGAACCTGTATGCAGTCGCTTCTCTCGATGGCATTTAAACTTCAATGAACGTTCAAAACTTACCCATTTTGAAAACACGCCTATATAAACGCATTGTAAAATTTAACCATAAAAAACGAACATTTTAAGATAAAAAATTGTATTTTTTTTTCTTATTTCTGCAGAAATAAGTCAAAAAAATGTTTTACCCCTGTAAACCCCAGTTTAACTATATAATTATATAGGCATGTTTTCGTGATTTTTATGTCTTAGTAATCAGACAAATGCCATTTTGAGCCATGAAAGAAAAAAAGATTAATAATGTCCGTAACACTTTGTTTTTTCCTGCATAGCCTACATAATAATTTAAGGAATGTCACCGTATTTTGCATAAACATTGACATTGATGAGCTGCTTTTGCTACAGAAAAATAAGGTTCGAGGGGCTAGTGTTTTTAGAGTTATTCCCCTTTGTTATTTTTAACTAATTGTTCTGGCCTGTACCCAGAATATGCATGTACGGTGAACTCAACTCCTCCCACAGTTTTAGTCTAAGGAATTTGATTTTTAGCATACACTTTCTAGATGTATTGGGTATGTGCATGAAGAAGTTTTATGTTGGAATTTTATTTTTTGACAAAATTATTGCTTTATGAACTTAGCCATTTTTATGCAATTCTTGGTATTGTACCCAGAATATAAATTTAAGGAATGTCACCATATTTTGCATAAACATTGACATTGATGAGCTGCATATGCTACCGAAAAATAAGGTTCTAGGGGCTAGTGTTTTTAGAGTTATTCCCCTTTGTTATTTTTAACTAATTGTTCTGGCCTGTACCCAGATGTGCATGTACGGTGAACTCAACTCCTCCCACAGTTTCTGTCTAAGCAACCTTTTGTTTGCGGGGGGTATCTATTAAGCAGTGCGTATTCACTTTTTTTCATTTCACATTGGTACCAGTTCTTAATGTTAGGGATATCTGATTTTATTCATTTATTGTCACATTAATACAGTCAATCCACTATATACCGACATTCGTTAGAACGACAAAACTCTTTACAACGGCAAATTCAATGAAATGAATGCTTAATTCTAGACCCACCTATATCATTTCGACCCCCTTAAACCAGATTTTATGTAGTAAAACTGGGGCTTACAGGGACATACATTATTCTTATTATTACTGCTCAGAAACATTCTAATGGGTACCCACAATCTATATTTTGAGCATAAATAAAAAAATCACAATTTTTCATTTGCAAATTATTGTTTTTTTTCTGGGTAAAGGTTACAATGCATTTGTATAGGCGGGTTTCCGTTATAGAAATGAATGCTTATCTCTAGGCTTATAGCCCATGTTCCTGTCGGCGCGGCATCCCTTGGGCTGGAAACGCTAACGTCCATTACCAAAACACGCCTATTCAAATATATTGGAAATTTTACCACCGCAAATGAAAATTTTCCGAAAAAAAATCTGATATTTGTCATAATTCTGCTCCAAACATAGATTGTGGGTACTCGTTAGAATCGCCTCGGCGGGGCGGTTCTAACGAGTACATGCACTCTATGTTTTTGAGCAGAAATAAGAATAATAATATAAACGCCTTTAAACCCCGGTTTTACTATATAAAAAGGGGGTTTAATGGGGTCAAAATTATATAGGTGGGTTTTCATGATGGTCACTTCCTATCCGTGACTGGCCCCGATAGCTCAGTTGGTAGAGTGTCCGCTCCAAGGAACAAGAGGTCTCGGGTTCGATCCCGGGCCGCGACATACCAAAGTCGTTAAAAATGGTACTAGCTGCTCCTCGCTTGGCACTCAGATTTACGGGGTAGAGCTAGGACTGGTCGATCCAGTGTCAGGATAATGTGACTGGGTGTGGTATCATGTAATGTACCTGGGACATGATACTTCAGTGAGGCAGTACTATAAACGTGAGCATTGAGCTCCCTCTTGCAACCAGACATGGTCGTGATATGACTGAAAAATTGTTGAAAGCGACGTTAAACCCGAATTCACACACACACACTTCCGATCCGTGAGCCAACATCGAACCCATTCATGTAAGATTCCTGTCTTGCTGTGCATATACACAGAATAAATGTCGCAGATATTTAATAGAATCACGTCGAAGCAATTTTTAAAAAAAAACATTTGTTTCTTGGCGTAATTAAGGGGAAAAAGTCCTTTATTCCTCTTTATATTACTTCTTTTTGAATTTTTACAGTGGCAATTTCTTTATAATCCATCTTCGCACTCTTGAGTCGGTCATATTTGGTCATTACATCAGTTAGGCGAGTGGCTATATTTAGAATATAGATTTAAAAAAAGGAGGAGGGACGCGGGATGAGTGCTTAAACTATTTGCATTCTGATTAACAAAGTATACTAAAACGCATACCACTGAGTCCAAACCTATACTGTACGGGCTTTGAACTCCTCTGCGGTCTTGGCATCTGGTACCTAAGGTGTTGTGATTATTTACTTTTGACACCCTTGTTTGAGGTGAGGCTGTCACAGGGGTCAAGTATTTATCTTTATCAAGAGACGCTATACCAGATAAAGAAGGTTAAAGATGACTGCTCGCGACGAGCCTCAAGCTACAGCCACTCCAACTCGCTAAGCATGATGCCGACGCTACTCTTTTTTCGCCATCGCCGACAGAGCCGCCTCATTTGGGCGGTTCTTGTGGGTACCCACAACCTATGCTCACTGAAGATTTGTTGGCGATTTAAAGTGTATTTTTTGTGGCCTTAAAGGAATACATGAGAATACGTTTCAACGAACTGTGTTGCTATCCTGCATATCATTGTATGTTTGTTTATTGTATATATGCTCATGGGCCATATGGCTTATTGCATTAATAAATTATCTATCTATCATGTCCATCTAGCTGCTGTCCTTTGAACCTTCTCAACTTGCTGAATCTGGGAAAGCCAAATGGGTGATGCATATTCAAGTTGAGGGCGACATGCTCCATTCTGAAATATGATGACCGCAATCAAGGTCGTCAGTAACGGTAAAATATAAGCGGACCAATTCTGTCGTTATAACGAGGGTCCTTTGTATTTACATCATGAGCAAGTGTGTTACAACCCTCATGTTAACATGCCGTAAAAAGAACACCCCTCTTAACTCACTTTATATAGAGAAAACTGGCGTTTGCGGGTCTAAACATTATTTTTTCTTATTTCTGCTCCAATACATAGGTTGTCGGTACTCGTTAGAACCGTCTCAGTGAGGCGGTTCTAACGAGCACCAGCAACCTCTTTCTTAATTAGAAATAAGAAAGATATATAAAAAAAATGTCATCAGGAAATTAAATGTTTTGGAGATAGGAAATAATGCACTATGTCACGGGGATAAATTATCGTAGTGGCAACGCAGTCTGAAAAGGCAAGTAAGGTATAAAAACAAAAAGCAATATTGATACATCATGTAGTAGACATTTATACCCCCATTTTTGTTAAGCCTGCTTTAAGCATGGCGCGATATAGGAGTCTGGTTTTCGTCCGTTCGTCCGTCTGTTCGTACCCCAAGCCGTCAACATTTGCGATCACCCCAACTTGAATCCATTTCTCAACGCTCGACATAGCCTGCGGCGGAATTGTGAGTGTTTGAGTTTTACGTCCCACCAACAGCTAAGGTCATACGGAGACGGCATCTCGTTTTAAAGACTCATCCGAAAGTTTGGAGAAGCCCGGGATAGACCCTGCGAGCCCTGGTTTACAAGGCGAGTAGCGTAACCACTACACCACGGAGTCTTCTCAGCGGAATTGTTGTTTTGTTTAGAAATCAAAGAGTATTGTTTTTGCTATTTCATTATTATATTTTATCGCTACCATATTGTATTATTTAGATGCTTGTCAAGTTAGTTAATGCACATTTGTGAAAATTGTTCTTAATTTCTTTCAGATGCCCCAAGTATGAAAACGTACCTGTTTCCTGCACTTTCGTTCCCGACCCAAAAGACCCTAAATGTTGTCGTGTACCCTCGTGTCAGGGAACTCCCAGCAGTGGAACGAGTGGCACAGGCATTCCACAAGGGTTCACTGGTTCATTCACAGGATACGGACGTCCTCCAAATATAGACCCAAACAGCCTGGCTCAGACTGGATATAGAAGTTAGTAGGACTGACCATTTGTGTATTTCTAAGTAAGGGTTTGGGCGCTTTACCCTTTTTGTACCAAATAGAATCTTCCACCTTACATATGGCAAGAGTCCATTTCAAAATTTAGGGGTGTCAGGTTGTGTTTTCTTCAAAAACTATTTGGCAAACGGCTTAACTTTTTGCAAACAGCGTAGGCCCTGATCAGACGCCGCGTTCTGTGGCGTCTGATCTGGGCCTGCACCGTTTGCCTAGGTACCCTTTAGGGGTTTCTGGTACTAAATGGGTTAACATCCATTTAAGCCCCCATTAAAATTTCTTCTAAGCTGTTGTGGTTTTTTATCGTCAGTGTGTGTCTTTGCATAAAATTTACGATTTGGTAAAATACAGGAGAACTTCGATAGCTCGAACACCAGTCGGTTGTTTACCGTGGCAGTCGAACCTGTTCTTGAGCCCCTATGGAAATCCTATAAGAAATAGAGGGGCTGATTTAAGAGATGTTATGTCTTTTATGATGCTAATGTATGCTCTGTGTACTCGTTAGAGTTTTGTTTGTTTGTATTGGTGTTTAACGGACCATTCAACACTATTTAGGTCATTTTTGAGCCGGTCAGTTAACCTATCCACACTTTTCCTGGACAGGCTTATACGTAAGCGGTTATCCAGTTCAGTGAACATGCTTTTGCCAGAAATTGACAGCTGTCCCTCTTGAATCAGCTGAAGGGAGAGAATGACCGTAGAAAAGATTTTATGATCAATCTCCACGAAATAATGTTGCCAACCCCGGCAGGTATCGAACCCGCGTCCTCCTGATCACTAGTCAGACGCGAATTCGACTGAGCTACCGAGGCCAGCCAGAATCATCTCATTTAGGCGGTTCTTACGAGAACTCACAACCTATGTTTGCTATATAAATAAGAAAAGTTTCACGGATTTTCATCAGCACAAAGTAGCCATTTTGGAGATGTGCAAAATGCACGATGTCGCACGGTTGTTTTATCGTAATGGACTCAGCCCTTGTAAACGAACCACCTGTAATCGAGTCATTTTAATTTAACTCTAATTGACACAATTACTCACAAAAACAAGTCAAGGAGCTGATTTACAAAATTCGTTTATAACGTTTGTGAAAACAACGTACATCAGAAAGTAAGTGTCATGACACCGTTTTGCCGCTGTTATCATGCCGCTCTATCAGCATCCTCCATCAGCTTTCCTTTACTCATAATGCCGGTAATTTGCAGTTTAACGCCACCTATTCATCATGAATAATTAATAGAGCTAAATACATATATTGTAGTCGCAGATAAGATTGAAGGGGAGGAGCTATCGTTTGCACTTGCCTTAATAATAGTCTATTAACAAAAAGATGAACCAAGTCATCCGCTTACGTGAAGTGAATTGTAATACAAAGCTATACTGTATATGGCCATTTGGTCTGACTGCATGCAAACGTGCGCGCGAAAGTCACTCTACCAAATTGTCTTGTGAACTTGTGCGAATTTGACATATATTGACATCTAAACTGTCCCGCCCTTGCGACTTCTTGGGCCGACTTTACCTCGAACCATAGTGCGTCAAATAGAAACGACGGTGTCAGTTGAACATAGACGGCAGGTCATGTGATCAGTATCTGCGCATGTCAACGAAACCAGTGAAACCATGCCTTGAGGAATTGTTAGTCCGGTTTTCCAAACACACGCACTGATAAGCACTCTTTAAAATGGAGGTAGCAGTCTTCGTTTTTGATTGGCTGTTTATGGATTTGTCTAACTTTGACCCTTGCCGTAAGTGTGATGCAAGAACATTGAACAGCAACCAAAGTAGCCAAAGGTAGCCATTGGCTCCAGGAGAAGTCGGTCTATATCAATGTCTTATTTTTCAGGCGCGTGTTTGTACAAAGGTAAGGTCTATCAGCAAGGCCAAACCTGGCAGGATGGCTGTGATTATGACTGCGAGTGTACAGATGCTACCAAGGGAATGTATAAATGTACAGAAAGGTAGGCCATCTTACGTAGCATGACATAGAATAAGATAAAAAAAAATACAATTATTTTATTAACAGTAGTGTCAGTTACAAGACTGCCTTGACCGCCTAGTGTTCACAAAAGGAGCATTCCATTCTGAAAAAAGGCCAAATGATCCAAAAGGAAATAAATTAAGAAACCAGTCAGCTCTTATTGTGAATTATTGATTAATAAACCATAGTTAAGAGGTCAGTTGTGATTAGATCAAATCACGAGTGCTTCGCCCGAGTGATTTGTATTCTTACACCGAACTGACAACCTGTGATTCATTACCATTCTATTCACCCACAAGAGCTGAACTATTTCGATTCCAACACTCCAACATCCAGCCTTTCGACATTGTTAGAAGCCATTCCACCAACACAATTTACTAAAACATGCGTTTAGGATTGAGCTGGCACTTGATTGGAGGCGTTATGGTACATTGTGATCAAGAATCGCTACAATTGTCCCGTTTCGGTAGCTATGATTGCTGCCATGACTGCCATCTTGAAGTTCTTTAAACGACATTCCTTCTGAACATCTACATCCAAGTCCTGCACCTACATCTTCTCAACTTTAATACTTAGTCAGTTTAATGTTCAAAAGCGTAACTATAGACAGTTAAGATGGTCACCTTGTAACATATCATGATCAGCCCCACCGTAATGAGTCAAGTGTACGGGCCCACCTGGACCTACTGTTTTTAGCTCGTCTGGTTTTTTGAAGAAAAACTGTCGGGCTAGTGTCGTCACTCCGGCGTCTGCGTTGTCGTCGTCGTCGTCGTCGTCGTCGTCGTCGTCGTCGTTCGAGTTCCAAAAACATAACCTTGGCTATAACTTCAAAAGTATTTGGCGTAGCCACTTGAAACTGCATACACATACTCACCACCACAAGAGCTATATTCGGACTACGGTCAATACCGTATTGTTGATTTAAGCTGAATTATCCCCCTTTTCTAATTTTTGTCCGAAACACATTTTTTCCCTCATGTCAATACTATTTATGACAGAGCTTTCAAGCTTCACGTGAATGTTCCTTAGGGCATTGATACCAAACTTTTTAACCTGTGATGTTGACCTTTAAACTTTGACCTATTTTTGCGAAAATCTAACCAAAAACTTTAACCTTGAACATATTTCAAATGTATTTTGGCATACCTTCATGAAACTTCACAAACATACTCACCATCGAAAGAGCTACATTCTATAAATGTTCCATAACTGTATCTTGCAATATGTCTGAATTGCCTCCCCTTTTCTCTCCATTCAGAACAAAACACTTTTGTCACTCATTTTCATACCACTAATAATACAGCCTTCAAACTTCACGTGGATGTTTCTTAAGACAAGGCCTTTCCATGAATACCAAGCTGTTCGACTTCTGACCTTGACCTTCGAACTTTGACCTCTATTTCGAAAATGTAACCAAAAGCTTTAACACTGGCCATATTTCCGAAAGCATTTGCCCTAGCCTCATGAAACTTGACACATATCTGTATGATCACAAGAGCTACATTCTAACCCAGTTCCATAAAGCTATCATGCAATTTGACTTATTTATCTCCCTTTGTGGCATTCGAAAAAAACGCCCGTTTCAAAAAACGTTTTGGTCTCTCATTTTAATACCGCAAACAATACAGCTCTCAAACTTTCACGTTTTGTTTCTTGGGGCAAGACCTTCCCATTGGTATCAAACATTTTGACCTGTGACCTTGATCTTTGAATTTTGACCAATTTTTCGAAAATTTAACCAAAAACTTTAACATTGGCCATATTTGCAAACGTATTTGGCCCAGTCTTATGAAACTTGACACACATCTGTATCATCATATGAGCTACATTCTAACCAAGTTTCATAGCTCTATCATGCAATTTCATTGATTTATCTTCCTTTGTGATGTATGACAAAACAGACGAGCATAGCACCCGCGTGCGGTGCTGTTGTTGTGTTTATTGTTTTTTAACGTTGCTTTCTGAGAGTACCGCATACCGAAGCTCACAGGTAGCCTGGTTTTAACGTACGGTGATACGGAATCTGAAATCACGAGTGCAGTGATATAGGATTCTGTATTTCCATCTGAAAAGTGTTAGTAGGCAGCTGTTTATTTATTTTATTTCGTGGATATATGATAAAAATGTGTGCACTAGTTTGTAATTTACCAAAAATAGCTAGGCTGGTCCAGAAAACTTGTACACACGGAGTTACTGACCGTTTTTCAGTTTTTTTTTTTGTTGTATTCCTGGCTTCCAAAAGATAAACACATCTTATCATATGACGTCGCGTCTGAGAGTGTATTATCATATTACGTCGCGTCTGAGAGTGTAATAACGTCATGTAATAAATTTAATTATACAGTAGTGGATTAAATATGCAAATTAGTTAGATACGCCCCGTAACGTTACATGTACGACGTCCTTAATGACGTTGCGTTTACGAATGGCGGAATATTGAAATTTTTGTTAAACAGTCGTGAATAAAATGCGTTATAAATGTCATATGATAAATAGAATCTTGCATCCGTGTTCATGTTTTATTGAATTTATTAAACTCGTTGAAGAAAAGGGATAAAATGCGCGGCAACGCCTCGCATTTTTCACGTTTCCTTAACTTGTTTCATAAATTCAATAATACATGAACACTCATGTTAGATCCTCTATGTAGACCATGCTACAGCTCGTATTTAGGGACTATGTGGCACCATAAAACGTTTGTCTGTCCTTAGATTATATTTTTTGCTTTAGGATCATGGAACTTTGAAAATATTACAGGGTCACTGGTGAGGCCTAAATAGTCGAAACTAACGAGTCTGGCTGCCCAGAAAACTTTAACACTCGGACAGTTATCAGTTCTTTGGTGTATTCCTTGCTTCCGAAGGATAAACCTTTCTTAGACCACAGTAGTATAATTCTCGTTCTAGCATTCATATATTTGTAACCAGCCGACAAACAAACACCGCAAACATTCCGTCTTGTTGTTGCCAAGTCGATTCCGATTACCTCAGTGTTACTTTCCTTTAATACATTAACAGACTAAAATAGTGTATGTTTTAAAAATGATACCACACTCCCTCTGAACCCGATGTTATAAATTTAAACTTTTTAATGCTCAACTCAACCAGCTGTGAGACAGTATGTTTCTAAGCATAAATCGAGATGGCATGTCGATGATATTATGCAAAAGTAATATGCTTTTGAAGACTAAATTTGAGATCACTCTCCCATCTTAGATAATGTGTTATTTTTGTCTCTAACAATATATTTGCAATGGAAAATTGCAGTATGTTCTAACCATTATTTTCCTCCTCGTTTTTAAAATGCCTAACTGAGGCCGTTCCTACTTACAACTGCGTATAATCAGAGCGCAAATAAAGAAAGTAATTTATAACCTGGTAATACTGATTTTTACCTCTGTAATGCCGGCCTTACAAGGATCGTCATTTATCATATGTTTACATTTCCAGTGTAAAGTCTAATGTAAACCTATAGAAAACAATTGCGTTCATACTTCCATGAACGCATCGAATCACATGATTTTCAGTGACGTTAAGTGACGTCATTCTAAACCATTGTTCTCTACGGGCGTTGTTGACGTCAACGCTGCTCCGCTCTTTGTAGAAAAACAGCGTGTAAATGTTTTTCAGCTATAAAAGTTTGCCCTACAAGCATTTTTTTCGCCCAATGATTTGGGGCAAATAATGTAAATATAAAAATAAACTTAATTTTTCTGCTTTTCATAAAAGTATGAACGACAGTGGGTCAATAGCAAAGTTTACATGAACCCCTTCGGGGTTCATTTACTTTGCACGCGACCCACTGCGTTCATACTTCCATGAACTGCAGAAAAATAATTTTCATTTCTTAAATGACGTCGCGTCTGAGAATGTAAAAACGCCATGTAATAAATTCGATAATCCACTAGTGGATTAAATATGCAAATTAGCTAGATACGTCCTGCAACGTTACATGTACGACGTCCTTAACGACGTCGCGTTTACTAATGGTGGAATATTGACGTTTTTGTAAACAATCGTGAATAAAATGCCTTTTACATGTCATATGATAAATAGAATCTTGCATTTGTGCTCATGTATTATTGAATTTATTAAACTCGTTGAGGAAAAGGGATAAAATGCTCGGCACAGCCTCGCATTTTATCCCTTATCCTCAACTCGTTTAATAAATTCAATAATACATGGACACTCATGTAAGATCCTCTATAACATGGACCGGTTAACATGATGATCCATCCTTCAACGTTCAAGAAAATGTTTTGGCAGCCTCTGTAGCTCAATGATTAGCACGTTCGACTTATGATCGAGAGGTTGTGGGTTCGAATCCGGCCTCTGGAGGTGAGATGTGTCCTTTGGCAAGACACGTTATGCCACTGCTTCACTATACCCAGATGTAAATGGGTAGCAGTTGTGTAAAAGTCACCGCCTCTCTCTCGCGCGCTTGATAACATCCGGAATGAGTGTTCGAGAGCGATTCACATAAGCTTGAAGCTTTCATTGCAATCGAAACTAAAACGAATTAGTATAAACTAATATGTTTTACTACAGATGCCAGAGAATTGCCTCAGTACCAACCGGTTGTCACTTTGGAACTGATCCTAATAATGCCTGCTGTCAGAAGGTGATCTGTGATCCAACGGCTGCTTTAGGAACGTGCAGAGACAATATCAATTGCCAGAATTATGGGGCGTATGTTTGCGAATCAACATATAAAGACTGGGCTACTCAGAATTGTGCTAAATATTGTGGAATCTGCGGAGGGGGTACGTTTTTTATTTCTATTTTATTTGTTTTAAATGAAGAAAGCAAACGGGCCACTACACAAAGAGACAATTAATTCCTTGATTCAGAATGCTATCTCATGTGGATTCAAAGAGTTTTAAAGTTGTGCTATAGAATATGAGTCATGCCAAGGGAATAAGAGGTCAACGGGCATCTGCCCTGAACTTTATGATAACGCACCCGTGCGACAAAGCGCATTTTTCACATCTCCAAAATGGCTACTTTTCTTATACTGCAAACATAGGTTGTGAGTGCTCGTTAGAACTGCCCCTTTGATGCGGTTCTAACGAGTACCCACAACCTATGTCTTGGAGCAGAAATAAGAAAAATAATGTAGACCCCCGTAAACTCAAGTTTTCTTCATCATCAAAGTGTAGTTTATATTTTCTTGTTCTTTGGGATCATTGTGTGGGATTTTTAAAATATATGATGGTAACTAATGAGGCATAATTGGCCAAAACTAGCTAGCCTGGCCCAGAAAACATGTACACTCCATATTTTTCAGTTCTGTGGTGTATTCATTGCTTCCAAAGAATAACCCTTTTCAAGAACATATTTAGAGGGGTATTCATTACACGGACTTGTTTACGTGATCATCACAACATCACGCCTATATAACTTTGACCCCCTTGAACCCCATTTTATATAGTAAAACTGGGGTTTAAAGGAGAATACCTTATTTTTTCTTATTTCTGCTCTAAAATATAGATAGTGGGTACTCGTTGGAACCGCCTCGATGAGGCGGTTCAAACGAGGACTCACAATCTATATTTTAAGCATCGAGGCGGTTCTAACGAGTACCCACTAGCTATATTGTGAGCAGTAATGAGAAAAAAATCAAAATTTTTCATCTTAAAATGTACGTTGTTTCGGCCATAAAGTTTACAATGTATTTGTTTAGGCGTGTTTTCGTAATGGAATATGTAATAAAGTTGTAGAACACATAGTGAGAAAAAAACCTTCTGTAAGACTGTATGAAGACACCTTACAAGAATATAGCACACAGTGGAGACTCTGATCAGACTTGCGAATGCACCGGCTGATCTGCGTCTTCGGTGGGCGGGTATGCTTAGAGACCACTTTTCGCTTGTTGCGCCCCAATTTTGACTATATTATTCGACATGTGATATCATGTATTTTTTATTTTTAGATCTATTGTTTATCATTCAAAGTTCTAAAGCACAATAACTATCCCGTGCTAAAGTCCACGTGACTATCACTGATTTATAGGAAAACTCAAGTAATTTATTTATAGAAAATACATGTGGCAGCATTGATTTTATCGCAATGAGTTTAGCGTGTTTTGGTAGAATCTGGGCTGGAATCACGATTTGGGCTTGGCAAACAGTTTAGATCCCGATCAGTTGCCAAGCAGTACGTCGTCTGATCAGGAACTACACTGTTTGCTAACAGTACAGGAATTTAAGGATCAGACGCCGCAAAATACAGCGACAGATAATGGTGTGCACTGGGAATTAAATGGTTAAACGAAACCATTTAGACTATTTTTCCAGCCAACACCCCGAAATTACCCAGTACGTTCATTGCTTGGATTTTTAAGATAAAATTTGCAACTCGTCGAATGAAAAGTAATAATAATTGATACTATTTCCAATACTGATTGCAGCTTTTTTTTTTTTACATGTTCTATTTGTACCGCTTTGTCCTTGGCTAGTCACAAATACGGACTGGATAGATTCATGGTGTCCGCCAGGGTTTTGGGTTTTTTCTCCGGATGCTCCATATTCAGGACCCCAATACACCATCGTTCATGCTTTCGAGAACTTGTTTTGTACTGTCCACGGTCTTAGTTTTTGTGATTTTGTTTGTTTGATTTGAGGTTTAACGTCCCCGTCAACACTGTATAGGTCATTTTGGAGAGGTTGCTTCCAATTTTGTGGGACTTTTACCCTACATTGAGATGAAATGACATCTCAAGCCCTGTCGCCCAATGAAAGCAATAGGGTTTATAAGCATGGACGGTCCGACTCGCACCGCTTTATCTGGGCAGGCTTAGGTCCTCTAAGCGGTTTACTCGTGTGCGGTCGGTTTCAGCTCTGCGTGGAGACATCATGCAGCCCATCTATTTCTTCCAGCCCCAATGGGCGGGGCCAGTGTTTTATGATGTTGTCCTTGGTTCCAAATGTTTACCTTTTATAGACAACTTCACAACAGCCGGTGTTAAGGGAATGCGTGGCAGCCTTGAAAAGTCTCCCTGACCTTCATCACAGTGCGGTTGATATTTTCTTGTCCTTTGAAATCATTTATCGCACTGCGAAATTATGAAACTGAGCCAGCGCATCACAAAACCTACAATAAGACATGTGCGCCCAACGAAGACTCAGATCAGCCTTCGCATCCGCGCAGTCTGATCAGAGTCTTCGTTGTGCGCTCTTAGGATAGCTAAGGGCCCAATGTTTCATCATGCAGCAAGAGAAGACCCTGGTTAGACTTCATGGATGCGCAGGCTGATATAAGTCTTCGCTGGGCGCACATGTCTTATTGTAGGTTTTGTCATGCGCTGGCTCAATTATTTGTTGTCCACTTATGGGGCCAATTGGCATACACAAGACAGTCTGGCCAAGGGTCAAAACCTGTACACTCAACGTTTTCAGTCCTGTAATGTAAACCTTCTTTTAAAGTATCACCTGTTATAACAGTCATGTTATTTGAGCTTATTTTCTGTAGTTATGGTATTATAAATTTGTTTAAATGAATTTATCATATGACGTCGCGTCTGAGAGTGTAATAACGCCATGTAGTATTTTCGATAATCCACTAGTGGATTAAATATGCAAATTAGCTAGATACGTCCCGTAACGTTACATATACGACGTCCTTAACGACGTCGCGTTTACTAATGGCGGATCATTGACATTTTTGTAAACAATCGTGAATAAAATGCGTTTTAAATGCCATATGATAAATAGAATCTTGCATTCGTGCTCATGTATTATTGAATTTATTAAACTCGTTGAGGAAAAGGGATACAATGCTCGGCAAAGCCTCGCATTCTATCCCTTTTCCTCAACTCGTTTAATAACTTCAATGATATATGAGCACTTATGTAAGATCCTCTATAAAAATGATAATTGGGTATTACCTATTAAACAGTATATTTTCACATGGTTAACAGTGAGATGATTGGTCTTTTTAACAAATGCGATATAAGCACCGCCAAGCGAATTTGTGTCTTCGAGCATTCCGTCATGACAAATGTTAACTGCGCATTCCCAGCCATTCAGAGGGGCCAGGGATATGGCTTTCTGACTGAAGGTTTCTCTTGATTCACTGCTTGTATGAGCGAGCAGCGAAGGTTCTTGCGAGACTGCGCGGATGCGCAGGCTCGCCTGAACCTTCGCTGCTCGCTGCTCGCACAGGCGATAAGTACCAAAATCGCTTGACGGGGCCCATATGTTTATTTAGGTTCGGGCCCTGTCACTTCCACAGCTTCAACCGGACCCTGTCAGAACGCTATTCCCAACTGTAACCAGTACGGCAAAAGTTCTTGTACAGGACAATTCCTACCCTGGGCTAGAGCAAACTGCCCTGTATACTGCAACCTTTGTGGTAAGTAGAGTTTATATGCATTTTATTGGACACTTACGAAAGTCGATCGAGATAGTATGTAGAATATATAGACCAATTATTGACACTTTTTACCAAAACTGTCTAGAAATTTATCCACATTTAGTAATTCTTCTCATTTTATTCAGTTTACCACAACTAAGCAGGCTTATCCAGGGTTCATGCTTTTATAAAATTTAAATTATTGATCGCTTTAACACACCACGTTAACAAGTCCGTGAATTGAAGGCCCCATAAATAAGTTCTGAATTGTTAGATCCCTTGGAAGCAAAGAAAATAAACGAAAATAGCAGACTTGGTCCCACTTTATGTGGAGAAAACATTATTGTTTTCTTTTTTCTGGTCAAAGACATAAGTTTTCTGTACTCGTTAGAACCCTTTCAGGGAGACGGTTTCAACGAGCACTCGTATGTCCTGAGTATGAATAACAAACTATCACAAATTTTCATCAGAAATTAACCCTTCTCTAGATATGAAAGAATGCAGCGTGCCACACAGTCGTGTTATCGAAATGAGTGACATAATATACGAAAACAAATCTGCGGGAAACAGTTTCCAAGGAAGTTACATCATGTTAACAAGTCCGTGTAACGAACACCCCTCTAGGCCCCACTGTTTACAGCTAAAACTGGGGTTTACAGGGGTATGCATTATTGTCCTTATTTCTGGTCCAGAGCATACTTTGTGGGTACTCGTTAGAACTTCCTCTTAGGGGTGGTCCTAACGAGCACCCTCAACTTATGTTTGAAATATTAATTAGAAAAATATCACAATATTTTATTTGAAAATGCTTGTTCAGGAGATATGAAAGACGCCATTTCAGCACTTGGGTGTGTCATCGTATAGGTTTTCTGGCATTTGCGATATTTACCGTATTTATAAACCAAGCATAGCTTGTAGGCGCTCATTAGTGTCGCCTCATTGGGGCATTTCAAACGAGTGCCAACAAACTGTATCTTGAAATAAAGATTAGCAAAATGATTGCCTGCCCCTTTAAACCCCAGTTCTCCGTATAAAGTAGGATTTAGAAAACTCATAACAAGGACTTGTTAACGTGATGCTATGATCCCTGCCGGAATAGGTCGTAAATCCTAGCGGCAAGAATGCATAAAATGCTGACTCCTTGAAAATTAATAATACAAAACTAGGTCCATCACGTTTACAAGTCCCCACTTAAATCAGCGAAAACTGGTCTTTACCGGTGTATGCATAGTTTTCCTTAGTTTTGTTCCAAAAAATAGGTTGTGGGTACTCGTAAGAAAGAGGCGTTTCAACCTACCTCGTATCTTTAGAATATAAATAAGAAAAATATAAAGCATTTTCATTTGGAAAGTAATCATTTTGTTGATATGAAAGAAGGCGCCATGCCATACGGATGTGTTATCATAATGCCACAATTACTGAACATAGCCTACCTATGTTCCATGAATAAAAAAATATTACGTAAGAATATATGAAACAGAATGCAAAGTATTCAACTCTTTCGTCTCCGGATGATGTGGCTGCAAGTCAATACAACGTCCAGGCCCATCGGGGCTAGGAGAAATGGATAAGGTCGCATGGTGCTTCCACGCAGAGCTGAAAGCGGCCGCACATGAGTACTGGTAACCTGCTAAGACTACCTAAGCCTGCCAAGGCAAAGTAATGTGAGTCGGATCGTCAATGAATATCGACCATTGTTGTTTCATTTGACGACAGGCCTTGAGATGTGATTTCATCGCAGTGTAGGGTTATATCATTGAAGAAATTGGAAACAATATCACAGAAAAAAAGAAACATGCCATGTTTGCAGCCATTAAAGGTTTTTACCCATCACGTAAAACACTCATGTATAATTTGACCCTCTAAACACCCGTTTTACACAGTAAAACTGGGGTTTACAGGGATATACATGTTTCTATGTTTCTACTCAAAAACGTAGATTGTGGGTGCCCGTTGGAAACGTCTCGTCGAGGCGGTTCTAACGAGTTCCCTCAATTTATGTTTTGAGCAGAACTATAAAAATATCCGAATTTTGTATCTGAATCTTTTCAAGTTTTTTTTCTTTTGTAAAACTTTCAATATACTCGAAGAGGCATATTTTCGTAATGCGTATTGCTTAGTAATGCTGTTCTTCAGTGGATAATAGTAATAACACATGGAAAGGCATGCCGCAAACCGGGACAACCCTGTGACATCTACTAAAAATCTTTTGAACAAGTACAATTTTAAATCGATTTGTGATTAAGTCGTGTCCATAGGCTCCTTTCATGAATATCACATGAAATGACCACTACTGTAAGACGCTCTAGAGCATATGCCACACCGATGTTGTTTTTCGTTAGATAATTGCAGTAGTCTGTGACATCGAATTACATAATAAAGGTGAAGGCAATGATCAGGGATCGATACAATTACCTCACACCTCCAATCCAAGACAGCACACGGAAAGAAACACAAACATAAAAGAACTGCACCATATGAAAACGTCACAAAGGAAAGGACAGATACTTTACCACAACATGGCCCAACGACTATCAAAAAAAAAAAATTGCAATACAAGTAGCATGCATCTGCACAGCTCAGACAAAAAATTCTGAAACGGAGGGTCAGGTTTTATAACTCCGGATACTTTTGTTTTCGCCCACACCTGATTAACGATCGGCTCAAAATAATTGTTATAATCTTGACAGGGTCGTAAAACAAAAGACAACAGTATTAGACTTAACCGTCGTTTTTATCAAGGTAAATGTATATCAAAAGCTTGCCAAATGTATTGACATATTAACGAACTATGCCGATACCTTGCCCTTTTTGCGAGGTTAGTTGACATCTTTATTGGCGAAAGGACGATCACAATGATGGCTAATATGACTTGCCTTATCGCGTTATTTCTAATAGTCATATTTATTCCGGCTTCAGGTCTTATTATCATTTTACAGATAAAAGGTTGGTTCATGTTGTTTGCTTTTTATGCTCATTTGTTTAAGGTACTTATAGTTTTGCCGGCCTCGGTAACTCAGTCGGATGCGCGTCTGACTGGTGACCAGGAGGACGCGGGTTCGATACTTGCCGGGGTCGGCAACATTCTTTCGTGGAGATTGATCGTGAAATCTTTTATACGGTCATTCTCTCCCTTCCGCTGATTCAAGAAGGGCAATTGTCAGTTTCTGACGAAAGAATTTGCAGTGTACTGGTTAACCGCTTACGTATTTATAAACCTGCGCAGGAAAAGTGTGGATAGGTAAACTGACCGGCTTAAAATGACCTAAAATAATGTTGACTGGGCCGTTAAACTCAAATACAAACAAACTTTATGGTTTATTGAATATATTGTAATTAATATAAGTTCATATATGTTCTTCTTTCCTTAGTCAAATCTTGATGGCATTCACTTTCACTAAAGTCTCAGGGCAGACTGTTTATTTTATACTTATATTTTACTTTTGGTCCTTTGAGATCAGCGTGAATATTCTGAGAAATCGGAAATAATTATTGGTTTGGACTCATATTCTAGACATGTTTTTAATTATTTGGACCCCATTTTGATTTATATCAGTTTTTGAATCGACTGCCTATTCGAAATTCGCAAAATTGCAGTAGGTTTCCTCTGGCTTTCTTTGCCGGATCATTACAGGGTCACTGATGAGGCTTTATTAGCCGAAACTACGTAGTATGACCCAACTTCTTTCTTATGAATGTTTCCATTGCTCTTAAAGGAACTCATTTTTGATTTTTATTAGCAGTGAAACGAAAAGAAATCTAAAACAAATAAAAATGACATTTTCACTGTGTGAAAAACTCTGATATTTTCACATATGAAAAACTAACATTAGGCATGTTCTATTACAGTATACCGCCAAGTCACATTTAATATAAAAAGAAAATTTAAATTTATTTTGATATATACCAAAACATTTCATCTCGTGTGTTTAAAACATCACACTTGGACTGGACTTCGGTCTCTATGACGATTCCATCCTAAATCTTTCGAATTCAAGAGGGATGGAGCTTGACATTTCCTAGGTTCGACCCTCCGTGATCTTACTAGTGGTTTTCTTCTGCTCTGACATCGGAATTTTGTCGTGTCGTCAACACTGATTCATGAAAGTATTAATATACAGTAGAACTTCGATGGCTGTAACACCGATGGCTCGTTTACCATGGATGAGTCGAGCCAATTCTTGAGTCCCTAGCGAAATCCACTACATAAGAAATAGTGGGGGATAATTAAGGAGATTTTAGTCTTTTATCTTGCAAATACATGCTGTGTGTACTCATTAGAATCGCCTCTATGAGGCGATTCTAATGAGTACACACAGCATACATATTCATTATAGAACACCGAAAAGATGTCTAAAAGTATCTCGTTATGCCTCCAGGCAGTCACCTCAGTGGCTCGAACTACCCCTGTCTCGAACAGAATTTCGAGGTCCCAAAGGTGTTCGAGCCATTGAAGTTCGACAGTATATACATTACCATTTTACTATGTACTTCATTTTGACTCATTTTGGGGCTAGAAAGGCTCCATGCGGATCAATTTTTTATTGTTATTATGTTTGATACTGCACTGGAACTGAGGGCGAGGGTTAGAATTTCATAAACTCCGGAGCTGAAGCTTACCAGTAGTTTTACCTCTGACCGTCCCTGGGCGGTCGTTCTTTTGCAGTGTCTGATTTATTAACTGGCTTTACTTTGATTAGGTCACTAGAGATGGTTGCGTTCTTTGATTGTGGCCTTTTCTAAATGACCTTTGCTTATTAGTTGATTAACACATTGGATGCAATATGTTTCGTATTTGCCTCAAATAGGTAAACATCCTCAATATGTCCATGCACTCTGATCGGCATATTCAGTTCTCTCGCTTATTTAAGAATGAAAAGTATACATATAACTTCAAAGGACTATATTCTGTTGCGTAAATCTACATGTTGGCTATAGTTTTGGCTGGTCATACTGTTTGCTGCACAGGGACTCGTATCTGAAACGTGTGTGTTGTCAATTTGTCTAGGACATGCGCAAATGCGCCTTTTAGCTTCAAGTGCAATGTGATCAGAGTTTTCGATGGACGCTATATGCAGTTTACTGGCAACCGTTTGCACACAATTTCTACAGATCGGACAGGAAACCCGTATTCCGACAGGGCGATACTGCAGGCATTTTCTACGTTTCGCTATGTACAAACGTCGAAGACACTTGTCCATATTCATTATGTTAGCACGTTCGGCGATGTACGACGTCTTGTAACGCTCTGCATGCTTGGTATTTCTTCCGCAGACGAGATTTTGAATTATTTTTTTCTTATTTTTCCTATAAAACATGATGTGACATTTTATGAAAATTGTCTCTTGTGGAGTCAATTTGCATGATATGGGAAAGCCTGTTTTCTCGAAAGAAAGAAAAAATACCGATAATTTGACGATTGCTCAATTAGCCGAGAAAGTAGAAAAGGTTAAACTTTCACTTTGTGTACTAAAATATCGGGTTCTCAAAAGCGCACATTATTTTTCTTCATACAAATGCTGTGGGTGTTTGTTATAACTCATTTGATAAGGCGGTCATGATGAGTACTCACAATCTTGGTTTGAAGCACATCGATTTTATCAGCAATAATAACATTTTTGAAAGTATTCCCTACGGCTGGGATGGGCTGATTTTTATTGATATGTTTCAGGCACCGGAACTGGAACCGGAACTTATGGAACAGGAACTAGCGGAACTGGTGCCCTGCCGGGAGCTGGAACTGGTACAGGAACACCTGGAACGGGAACTAGTGGAACCGGAACCAGTGGAACCGGAACAGGTATCTTTATCAAAAATGCACTTAAAATTTGACAAATATATGTTTATGATTGTATTTGGGCTCAACTACACGTCGACCCTTGTGGGTCATTTTAATATTTGATGGTTTGAGACCGAGGCAAAGTAATCTTAGGCAAGTGTCCAAGTCGTTACGTCTCATGCGAGTTATTGCTTCTTTAAGGAATAGTTAGTATGTTCTAAGGTTATTTCAATGATACAGAAAATCAATAAACAATAAACGATGAGCCTTTCTGAAGAAAACTGTCTAAACATTTTTTTTCAGTGAGCTGCTCAAATCCATTATTTACGAAAGAGCATTAGGGCCACGTGTACTTTTTTTTTTGATAGGTATCTCGAAATTTCGACTCAGTATCTCGAAATTTCGATTTAGTAACTCGAAATTTTGACTTATTAACTCGAAATTTCGACTTAGCATCTCGAAATTTCGACATAATAACACGAAATTTCGACTTATTAACACGAAATTTCGACTTAGTAACTCGAAATTTCGACTTATTAACTCGAAATTGCGACTTATTAACTCGAAATTTCGACTTAGTATCTCGAAATTTTGTCTTAGTCACTCGAAATTTCGACTTATTAACTCGAAATTTCGACTTAGTATTTCGAAATTTCGACTTAGTATCTCGAAATTTCGACTTAGTAACTCGAAATTTTGACATATTATCTCGAAATTTCGACTTAATTACTCGAAATTTCGACTTATTAACTCGAAATTTCGACTTACGAGATATTAAGTCCTATACACACAGTTTCGGAATTGAGACATTGGCTTAGCTAGCTAGAAGCCCGGATTTGAATCCCCTGGAACATATTTGGGAGATTCTTTGGCGTCGAATACAGAATATTGAACACCCCCATGCCCCACCCCGCTACCTCACCACCACACACACGCGTGGCTAGAGCTGACCAGCCATCAATTTCGACGTCTGACCGATGGGATGAAACGAAGGGTCTAGGAATCTGCTGCTCTATCAAAATGATACATCTTGAACACGCAACGTATTCTGATACCGCATTTTCTGTCCAGTTGCTGCTTTGTTAAGTTAGTCATTGTGTTCGTGTTGCCTAGTTTACCATCTTTTGGGTCGATTTTTGTTTTACATTCCATCAAAAGTAACTACCTACAGAAGCTTCTCGCCTGCTATTGTCCACGTGACTATCGCTGAACATCTACACCATGAACGTACCGGTTATTTCATGAAGCTCTCTTCTGTGGCGTCTACACTGTTTGCAATGTCCATGTTCACCGGCCCAGTCTACATGGCGCACTGGCGTCACAAGGAAAGACTAAAGCGCTGCTATAAATAACTGGCACCTGGATTTTGAACATGGTCAGTGATAGTCACGAGGTCAATAGAAGGCGGGAAGCTTCTGTAGCTAGTAACTTTTAGTCCATTGATAAAAAATCGACCCAAGCGCGGCGTCTGATCAGGATCTACAAGTTTTGCTTATAGTATAGGAATTTAAAGGATAAACGAAACATGTACCAACCCACACTCAAAGACAGTCGACCCACCAGTGCTGTCAGTGCTTTGCTATATACATAATTTTTACAGCACACGATGAGAAATTTTGATACCGAAAAAGACTGTCAAATATGAATTTTAGCCCGCTTTTATGTTACTGAAACGGGGTTGAATTTGTTTGTTTGATTTGAGGTTTAACGTCCTCATCAACACTGTATTGGTCATTTTGAAGACGTTGCTTCCACTTTTGTGGGACTTTTACCCAACGTTGAGATGAAATTACTTCTCAAGCCCTGTCGCCTAATGAAACCAATAAGGTTTATAAGCATGGACGGTCCGACTGGGCAGGCTCAGATCCTCTAAGCGGCTTACCAGTACTCGTGTGCGGTCGGATTTAAGCTCTGCGTTGAGGCACCATGCGGCCCATCAATTTCTTCAAGCCCCGATGGGCGGGGCCGTGAAACGGGATTGAATACGCGACGTCCTGATGAGACAGAAAACCCTCTGTCTCTTACATGATACATGTTTTGGGCCTCTAGTTTTATAGTTCTTGAGAAATATTTGATAAAATTAACATTGGCCAATATAGAGAGAAAGAAGAATGAAAGAACATGTTAAAAAATACACTGAGAAAGGTCGTTGGCGTTTACACGATACAAGTAAGCCGATAATGACTATAGTCTCACAATGTTATCACATAATTTGCATAATCTGCTTGATGTAAACTTGTTTTCAAAGCGGGGGTATTATGAAACATGGGTGCTTAACATTAACTGTGTGTATAGGACTTAATATCTCGTAAGTCGAAATTTCGAGATACTTAGTCGAAATTTCGAGTTAATAAGTCGAAATTTCGAGTTATTTAGTCGAAATTTCGAGTGCTTAAGTCGAAATTTCGAGTTACTGATTCGAAATTTCGAGTTAATAAGTCGAAATTTCGAGTAACTGATTCGAAATTTCGAGTTATTAAGTCGAAATTTCGAGATAGTAAGTCGAAATTTCGTGTTACTAAGTCAAAATTTCGAGATACTAAGTCGAAATTTCGAGTTAATAAGTCGAAATTTCAAGTTAATAATGCGAAATTTTGAGATACTAAGTCGAAATTTCGAGTTATTATGTCGAAATTTCGAGATACTAAGTCGAAATTTCGAGTTAATAAGTCAAAATTTCGAGTCACTAAGTCGAAATTTCGTGGTACCCACAATCTATATTTTAGAGCGGAGATAAGAAAAAATAAGCTTTACCCCTGTGAACCCCAGTTTTACTTTATAAAAGTCATTGCATTCACTTCTATTTTTCAAGGCGGGTCAAAATTTAATAGACATGTTTTCGTGATGAAAGGCTTCGGCAATGTATTTCTGTCGGCTTTATTCATAACGGTAAGGATCACTTGACTTTAGGATACAAACTTTTAATGGATGATAACTCCTTAAATGGACATACATGTAAAACTTCTTGTAATTTTGACCGTTTGGAAACGTTGGCAAACAGGAAGCGTCAGGCTGCTAAAACTATGATATTTTGATAACCGGTTAACCCCGAGGAACGTGTGTAAAGCACTACTGTTTTAATTGCATCTACCCCGCTAGAGTGACGAAGTCAAGAAGAAATCCTTTTGTTGGAACACCGAGAAGAAAAATGTTCTGAATGGGCATACAAGCCAAACTTTTCGATATTTTACATCATAATATTCTGGTTTTATTTAATTTTTTCTGCGTCCTTGATTATTTGAGCAGTTAACATCTAAAATTCTAATCCCATCCATTTAATATATATTGAAACAGGTCAGTGCAGTGATGTACTTAGCAACTGCCCCGAGTATACAGAGGCAGCGTGCCATGAACCGTATGTGGACTGGGCAAAGAAGAACTGTGCAAGCTTCTGTAGATATTGTGGTATGTATATACTGATACTCACACGTTTATTTATTAGAAATTTCATGGTTACATACATACACACAGAGGAGTACATATATATGTACCATTGGATTGGACGTAGGCATAGCCTATTTTGGTCCTTTCCGAGTGGTACTGTATACGTCAATGTTCATCAATAAATACAGTTGAAATCACAATTCAAAATACAATACATATGGATTAGGAATATAACTCAATCTCAGCAGGCACATGTCGCCGGGGCAACGTCAAGTCCACGCCGTGCATCGCCACGACGTTGCACTGACGCAAATGCGTCGTTACATAGACGTTACACCGACGCTAAGCTAGGTGACATTTTAGAATTTCTTAGAATTTCTGTACCTCAGGATATCATGGTCCTAAACGCACGTCGAACAAACATCGCATTAATGTCATGTGCCCGGTGAGAAAGAACACAAGATGTTAACTTACACAGCCAGCTATTAGACTAAATATGTATTTTAGCATGGAAGGATATCTCTATAAATAAATTGAGAGAGAAAGAGAGAGAGAGAGAGAGAGAGAGAGAGAGAGAGAGAGAGAGAGAGAGAGAGGGATAGATAGAGAGAGAGACTCACAAAGTAGCTAGTTACCTTGTAGTTGTTATTAACTGGGTTTTATTTTGAAGCAAAACTGTATTAGGAAGGAGTGGGGGAGGGGAACACTAAATGTTCTGTTCAGATTCAGATTGAAAAAAAGGGCAGCAGATGTATCAATACACAAATACTCACACGTCTGACCATATCAAATGAGCAGTAGATGATTTTCATAAATGCCATATTTATATTTATCGCATGATGTCGTGTCTGAGAATGTAATAATGCCATGCAATAAATTCCGTTTTCCACTGTGGATTAAAAATGCAAATTAGTTAGATACGCCCCGTAACGTTACACGTACGGCGTACTTATAAATAGAATCTTGTATTCATACCCATGTTTTATTAAATTCATTAAACTCTTTAAGGAAAAGAGATAAAAGGCTTGGTGAAGACTCACATTTTATCTCTTTTCCTTACCTCGTTTGATAAGTAATAATACATGATCACTCATCATCACGTCAATAAGTCCGTGAAATAAAGACCCCTAAACCCCACTTTATATAGAGAAAAAGTGGGGTTTACGGGGATAGATATTATTTTTCTTATTTCTGCTCCAAGACTTAGGTTATGGGTACTCGTTAGAACCGCCTCACTGAGGCGGTTCTAACGAGCACCCAAAACCTATGTTTGCAGTATAAATAAGAAATATATCACGGATTTTCATCGGAAAAGTAGACATTTTGGAGATGTGAAAAAATGCACTATGTCGCACGGGTTCATGGCGCCTTCTTGCGGACTGAACAAATTATTTGTCTAAATCGCGACGGAAGTAAGGGCGAGGATTGTGGCCACGTAAAATCGATTTAAGCCTCCCCCCCCCCCCCCACCCAAGGCGGTTCTTCTGTGGCGATTTATTTATGTTGTTGTTTGTTATTTACTGTGTGTATCACTTGTGTCTTTTTATTTTGGATGGCCATATGGCCATTTTGTGGGAAAGTAACTGCCCTTATGGTCTTCCTTTGTTTAGGTTTCCATTATGGTCTGGTCGCTTAATGTTTGTGTTTCTTTCCCTTTGGTGTCTTTGATGGGTGGAGTAAGTTAATTGTATCGATTCCTGATCTTTGTTTTACTTCTACTATGTTATTGTAATGATTATGTACTGCATCAAGTGAAAAGGATGTTCTACCAAGCGATGATGTAAGTCATCCCGCGCATCCCAACAATCTTATCATAGTCTTCTCTGTTCGCTATGGTCGGTATATATTCGAATGATGTTCGTGCTTTTTGTGGGAATTTGCTGAGCGCTCCTATTTGGTTGTTGCGGCGCACAAGTATCAAGAGTATGTTCAAAACAAGGGTTTTGTGTGTGTGTGTGTTTTTTCCCATTAGATATGCTCAAAAACCATGCTGGCTAAACTAAATTTACAGCGTTTTTTTCTGCCGAATAGTTGTGTTTCCTTATACATGCTTATGCATAGACTTTGAGTGCACGTTAGAACCGTCGACCGTCGACAACAAGATATTTGATCACAAATACGGAGCATAATGTACCATATAGACTTTTTTGTCTATATCAAATGGAGCTTACAAGGGTACCCATTGCACAATGCAGTTTCCAGGTAATGGGAAAGTTACAAAACAAACAATAAATGTTCAGATTACACAGCGTGCAATTCTCTGTGGACTTAATTCCTTTTTTTTTCATTTCTTGCTACACTGCCCCCAGCATATAAGCTGGTGACGAGGTATTACACCTACAAGTATACAGATGATGTTTTCGAAATAAAAATGTATATTTTTCTCAGAGATCCATCTTACTTTAAATATTTATTGGTGCTCGTTAGAACAGCTTCAACTTGTACCTACAATACATGTTTTCATTAAACAAAAGGAACATTATGAATGCTATAACCAAATAAAGCGGCATTTTCAAGCATCTTCATTGCATAGACATATTAATTAACTTGAAATGTACCCCAAACAAAATTATGCCTTGTATTTCAGATCAGATTGGTGGTACTGGCACAGGAACTGGTACCGGAACTGGGGGCACCGGTGCCGGAACTGGAACCGGAACCGGAGGCACAGGTACCGGAACTGGGGGCACCGGAACAGGGACGGGAACCTACATAATTGGCATTGGACTAGTAACTCAGACACCAGGAACTGGTTTCACAGGATTTAGTAAGTGAACGTTATCAATGGTTTAAAATAGAATGAGAAAGGGAAAAATCACCAACTTGGAGCAACATCGTCGTAATTAAAACACGACAGGCTGAAAATCGGTTTTACTTTGCTACAATCCTCGCCCTTTGTTCTAACGGGATGAAGTCAGTCCTTTGGGGCGATTGATTCCACTGCGGAATCTCGAAAGTGTTTGAGGGTCACTGATGAGGCCTAATTTGCCGAAACTAGCTACTCTCTGGTCCACAAAATATTATTTACTCCACAGTTTACAGTTCTGTGGCGTCAAAAAATTACCTTTCTATAGAACATATTGAAATGCATATAACACGAATTTATATATATATTCATAGGAGGCAACACTGTCAGAAATATTTTTTCTTTTACGTCAATACTGCATTACCTTTTACCCATAGAGGAAGGAATTTGTTCCTCCTGACATGTGTCTTCCCTTAAGAAAATATGTACGTTCCTCCCATGGAAGGAATTCTTTCCTTTAAGAGTGGACCATTCTTTCATATGGGACTCTGTTTATAGAAAGTGATAGGAAGTCCCAAAAGCTGTTTACCTTGTTAAAAAGTTTGTTAAGCGCAAGATGAACCTTTTCATCTTAATCTGTTAATGTATTTAGGTATACACCTGATAGGTATTTTCTGTTTCTAAGCATAATGACAGCTGACAAAGAGCTTAGTTTTTCAATATTTCGATAACTTAACTTTATTTCATAAATGTTTTGGAGTGTCCCTTGTGACAAGAGAGCTTATTGTTTGTGCAAAACAAATGGAGGAACAGAATACGCAAAAGGTAGCCAGGACCCCCGCTGTTTATAGGCATATACCCGCCTTACAGTAAATGTACACAGCTTACAAATCTGCCGTTATTTTCAAAAGTTCGTCAAGTTTGTGACTTAATATACAAATAAATGTATCTATTATAAACGTATGGAGTCTTCATTTGTTATTTAGTACACTAAACTGTGTAGTTTAGCGGGTCTCGGGTTTTATTTGTACTGTATAATGGGTTAAGAGTGTCGAAAGAGGGATCTGCTGTAAAACTAAACCCATTGCTTCTGAGGACCGTTACTGACATAGTCGATAATATACGACTGAAAGGGTACTTCCCCTAAAAGATTATATTTACTCTTTTTAGTCAAAGATCCACTAAAAAATGTTTTGGCTTTAGCCCCTTGAAACGAGGATAATTAAGGAATGCTGTACTTTGTATACGTCATGTCCCAGCAGGTGCATGACGTAATTGTGACGTCACATCAACGTCGGTACAGTGCCATGACGTTTATGCAACGTCACATCTACGTCGGTGCAACGTCGTGACGTTGCGCCGACGTTGATTTGACGTTGCCCTAGCGACGTTTGCCTGCTGGAGTGTACTTGTCAGAACCGAGGCTAAGAGATGGTGCTTGTTAGAATCTCCACATGACTAAAAAGTATCTACAACATATGTTGTATGGAGAAATAAGAGAAACATTGTAATTTCCAAAAATCATCCTCATTTCTCCTTATCTAGAGCGAACACCTATAAGATATCAATAGCCAGGATTATGGCTACATAAAATCGATTTAAGCCCCCACCCACCAGTGGAGTTCGTTTTACTGACCGTTCAAAGGCGGTTCTTCTGTCGTGGTTTATTTTGGTTGTGGCTTGTCTTTGAGTGTGTGTATCGCTTGTATTATTTGGTTTTGGATAGCCAAGTGGCCATTTTTGTTGGACAGTAGCTCCCCTTTTGGCTTTCCGCTAGTGATGTTTTCATTAGAGTCAAGTTGTTTCATGTTTGTGTTTCTTTCCCTTGGTGTCTCTAATGTGAGCTGTGTGTTGATTGTAGCGATTCCTGATCATTGCCTTCACTTCTGTTTTGACCGGAGCTATGGTTTTGTATGTACAATTGAAGGAACCGACATAACAGCCCGAATCTAAGTCGAAAGAAAATTCACGAACAAAAGGCGGCAACAGTTCTATTTCCCATGGAATTGGTTCATTCGTTTATTATTTCAGGTGGTGGTTGTATATATAAAGGGCGGTACTATCCTCAAGGAGATAAGTGGTATGATGGCTGTGAGTATAACTGCACATGTGAAAATGGCCAAACCGGTTTCTATAGGTGCATGGACAGGTAATGTATTATTTATGTACTTGCTAATGAGTTATCAATAATAATTTATAAGAGAAGATAATATCGTCTTTCAAAACGCAGTGAGACATGACTGCACTTTTAATTTTTGACTCACTCGACCGTGTTTTAGGTAAGTCGCCTTTTGTTGGGATTTGACGTTGGGCGATATAGTTTTAGTGAGATTCGTAGTGCATCACATAAACAACTTGGCCACAACTTCTATATAATGGCAGCATCAAAATTGTATTTATATTTCTAAAGTCCTGTGAAAAATGAAATCCGAAACTTGCTTCCCCTAAAACGCGGATTAGTCGTGTAACGCTGGAACTCTGAATACTCGAAGTCGTTGATAAACTATTGAATTGGATCTTCCGTCTTACGGTCTTACACGTATATAGCAGGAAGGCTGTTCGAAATTAGAGTGTTATGAAGTTGACTTGTTGTTTTCAAAGATTCGGTGGGAACAAAATTGCTGTACTTTTTGCAAACAGTAAAAGTGGAACGTGGCGTCTGATCAAGGCCTATAATGTTTGCCGGTGTATCCTTTTGAGTTTTCCTTATACAATATGTTAATAGTTTACAGTTTACAAAATACTCTTAAATGAGAGTGTGTGAACCTGGCTTGGGATTAGCGGCTTGAAATATCGATTTTGCCAATTATTCACCAATATTTTACTATACGTTACTACTACGGAATAAATCGAACTCCAAACTCCATACTCCAGACTCCAAGCCAATTTCATACACTTCTTAAATGAAAATAATAAATCATGTATAATATACTAAGTTTACGTATACACCCTGTCGCAGACGAAACAGTGACGAATCAACGATCATAGAATGTGATCCCATATCCAACTACAGATTTTAATTCCTCATCTACAACAAACGATTGTTTATTTTATGACATCTGGTCCTGAATATCCTCAGAGAGCATTTTTTTTTTTGTTTTTTGTTTAAATTATTGTTGTCGTCAGCCAACGTACGAGAAATGATCCTATATTTAGACAGAAACTGTTCCTAGTTACCATTTCAACTTTGTAAAAAAAAAACACTTTCCGGTACGTATCGTCATGGGAATGGGAACAAGTTCAGGGGAGGCAACTCTTGCAAAATTATTTTTGTCTCCCATGTCAAAAGGGGTCAACTCTTAAATAAAAGAATTTGCTCATGAGGAGCAAATTCTTTTCTTTAAGAGTAGACCCCTTCTTCAGGGGGACAGGGCTTTTAGAAAAGCGAACAGGAAGTTCCGAAATATGTCTCCCTTTGAAAAATGGTGGAAACAAATCTGGCAGGCGTTCCCCTTAAGGTTCACTTTGCTTTATTCTTTAGCCAATATATGCCTAGCGTCACTTTAATTATTTGCTTTAGCCCACATATGCCAAGCATCACAAAATTGAGACAATGGCAAACGGTGTAGTACAAGATAAGGGGCCACTGATATCATCACGAAAACATGCCTTTATGATTTTTAACCCCACTCCACTGAGCCCCACTTTTATTTAGTAAAACTAGAGTTAACGTGGGAATTCCTTATTTGTCTTATTTCTGTTCTAAACTATAGATTGTTGGTACTCGTTAGAACCGCCTCGAAAAGGCGGTTCTAACGAGTACCCACAATCTATCAAAACGGTTATAACGAATACCCACAATCTATATTTTGAGCAGGAATAAGAAAAATATCACAATTTTTCATTTTATTTTTTTTTTTTTTGTTGTTTTCGGCGGTTAAGTTTACAATGTATTTGTATAGGCGTGTTTTCGTTATTCTTACCTGTATGTCCTTCATTAAAGATTCACCTTGCTGTTTTCTTTAGCCCATATATGCCTAGCGTCACTGTTGTTGTCGAAGGTATTTCCATTCTCTAGTAGAAGCATCTCTTGCGTAGGCAGGAGTAGTGTGTCTTTTAAAATTTTTAACACACAGCTAAAACTACTGGTATAAAAGGAATGTATTTGCATATTATCTGGCCAGAGTGGACAACCATTTATCCCTAGAGATTTTGTAACTTGCGTTTCTGTGCATGTATATTATAAAAACAGTTTCTGGATACATCTTCTATCTTATCTTCTAACCCTTTGATCTCAGGCACAAGATTTACTATCGATTCAGCACATATCAAAGTCTGTAGTATAATCTCCCAATCTCGGAAATAACTGTACCATAGTTGTAGGCTGCTTTCACAAGCAATAATATTTCTCAGTTATTGTACGGTGGAGACTCGAATGTCGTAGAATGCAGAACAGCTGGAAAACATATGCAACAGGTCTTCCTCCTCCAGTTGACAGTGGGGCACACAACATCAACAGAACCGCGGCTGAACGAATGTCTATTTGTCTGTAGCTTTACTTATTTTCTTTAGCCCATATATGCCTAGCGTCCCAAAACTGAGACAATGGCCAGATAAGAGGCCGCTGATATGGTTTTAAATCATATGTTCAAATGTGGGTACATTTATGTACAGTTTAACTTAAGGGTCAGTGAAAGTCATGCAGAAGGCAGGAATATAGGTGTTGCATTAGTATAAACAAAACGATTGCCCAAACAGTATATCTTCATCGCAATTGCGTTGCAAATGTAGAACTTTTAACGCGATTTTATTGCAATAAATAAAATCAAACTGAAGTGAAAACCTGAATATATTTCTTATCTATAGTGAATTTCAAAAATGTAATATGCGTGTTTTTAGAATATGATTTTTGCTAAATGAGTTTTTGTTTCATAAGAATTTTGTCTCAGCCATAAGGTACAAAGCATTTTATTAATCTTTAAATCAGGTGCCCAACATATGGTCAGATGCCCGCTGGCTGTGTTATGAAGAAGCCAGCAGGAGAATGTTGCGGGGTACCCGATTGTTCTGGAATCACTGGTGGAACGGGCTCAGGCACCGGAACTGGCACTGGTGGAACGGGTACAGGAACCGGAACTGGCACTGGTGGTACCGGTACAGGAACCGGAACAGGAACAAGCGGTACAGGCTCAGGAACAGGTAAATGATAAAACTCCTTGTTATTTTGTCTGAAATGAGTTCAACTCACTTAAGGAATAGAGAAAAACAGAAAGTAAAACAAGCAACAAAAAGAACAAATATTGAAGAAATGGAGAAATTGAAAAGAGCAAAAAGTAACAAAATTAATGTTTTGTTATTATTATTATTTTGAGAGTAAACAATTGGTTAAAACACTACTTATTCTTCATCCCATGTTACCCAACTTTAGGTATGCATCGATTTTTATATTTGATAAAAAAAACATATATTGTGGATATTAGTTAGAACCTGCTTTATCATATGACGTCGCGTCTGAGAGTGTAATAACGCCATGTAATATTTTCGATAATCCACTAGTGGATTAAATATGCAAATTAGCAAGATACGTCCCTTAACGTTACAGGTACGACGTCCTTAACGAAGTCGCGTTTACTAACGGCGGAATATTGACATTTTTGTAAACACTCGTGAATAAAATGCGTTTTCAATGTCATATGATAAATAGAATCTTGCATTCGTGCTCATGTATTATTGAATTTATTAAACTCGTTGAGGAAAAGGGATAAAATGCTCGGCAAAGCCTCGCATTTTATCCCTTTTCATCAACTCGTTTAATAAATTCAATAATACATGACCACTCATGTAAGATCCTCTATATCTATGTTTGCAGCAGACGTTATACACCATAGATTTTCATGAGGTAAATTTCCAGATTTTAGATCTTAAAGACTAAACAGATGTGATGTCATAATTGTTATTAAATGGAAAACATACTTTTTGAAAATTTGAATTATGTCAAAATCTTAAACTTGTAAGGGTGTAAACAGAGAAGATCCTGATTGGACAGATCGGCTCGATATGAGTGAAATAATCTTGAAAGGGCCGTAAAACCCAAACCCAAACCAAACCTGATTGGACAGCTCATTGTGAGCCCTTTCACCTGTATCTACACAATTAGCTTATTATCTGTACCTGTCTACGTATTTGAATGGGCTAACAACGCATTCCAGGAGCATATTATTCTCTGACCAGGCTATAACCTATGGTGCAATTCAAAATAAAAGTGAATCCTATGATAGTGTTTCTCTATTGGCTGCTGCTTCACACTAAGATTGGTATTCATGTGCTGGGAATGCGTTTTAAAGTTCAGGGGCCAGTTGTTCAAAACTAACGACGTCGTTAGTTAACGTATCGTTAAAACTTTGATCATTAAATATGGCAAATATGCTGAAATTTTTGCTGAAAAAAAATGTGAGCAGCTTTTGCTGACGCAAAAGCTGCTCACATTTTTTCAGCAAAAATACCAAAGTTTACGATATTGTACTTGCTAGAAGAGTTAACAATATGACCGCTAACGAGCTCGTTAAGCTAACGATGCTTTGAACAACTGGGCCCAGACCATTAGATTGACATGCAGTTCTGCTTGCTGTTATTCATATTTGATAGTGAACATTGATAGAGATATTAATATTTCAGGAAAATTTCTATCCCTTACGCAAGTACGTCTATCTAAATATCTTGAAAATCTTACCAACAAACAAAATGACAATTATCAGATGAAAAATTCTGATATTTTTCCTATTTCTGCTCAATACATAAATTGTTGGTACTCGTAAAATTGCCTCAACAGGTTGGTTCTAACGAGAATCCCCAATATATGTTTTTGAGCAGAAATAAAAACAAGAGGCCCATTGGCAACTATGCTCTACAGAGTTTAGGCGGTTGCTGCCCAATGACAGCTATGTATTTAAAAAAAAAACATGGCAGCCCCCTGCCTACGGACGCTACAGATGAAATTCGGACCCGATCGGCCCAGTGGCTTCAAACACCAGGTAACAAGAGCCCACCCTATAAGATCGGCTCTGGTGAGCTGAAAAACAGAAACCTGTAACGGCTAAGATAGTCAATATTTCTCTCAAATTTCAGCCTCTTGAAACATGTAGATTCTGGGGAGCTGATTTTTCCCCCTCGTTTTTGCAGTTTGGTTTCTGGGGCAACCAATAAAAATGAGCAGTATGCCTCAGATCGTATAGCAGATAGAACATTGCTTAAGGAACATTTCTATGAAACTTTTGTCAATTTATCTTGAAAGGCTGGGCAGTAAATGGCACTTTTCATCTTCCCAAATTGCAAGTCTATGGAAAATCTTAAGTTGTCATAGAAACCGAAACTAAAGAGCCGAGTCTCATAAAAACATAAAACTTGCGAAATGTAATATGGTTGATACATCCATAGAGTTTCAGACTCATAGAGTATATTGTGTCTAAGGAGATTAGTTGTTTAATGTTTTTTTATTATTATTTTTTTGTTCTTTTTTGTTATTTTAGCTTTCCATTTTTGTATTCATTTTATTTTCATGGCAACCATTATAAAGAGCAGCAGGCCTAAAGTAAAATGTAAATAGAAGATTGCTTAAGGAAGAAAGTTGTGTTAAAATATTTACAAAAGTACTTTTTGTATGTTTAGCAGTAAATATCATTTAGCAGTATATTTAGCAGTAAATATCATTTAGTTTTATTTGTCCCAATATTTAGAACATGGAAACTCTTAAGTTGTCATAGAAACCATACTGAAGAGCCGAACTTCATAAAAAAAACCTATAAAAGCTGATTTGGTCAATATTTCTATACAGTCACACACTCATAGAGCGAATTAATTCTTAGGAGATGATTCTAAGTACTTTTTGTATGTTTTGCATTTTCGTATCTGTGGCAAATAACATCACGAAAACACGCCTATATAATTTTGACCCCTTGAACCCCACTCTTATACAGTGAAGCTGTGGTTTACAGGGGTAAACCCTATTTGTCTTATTTCTGCTCTAAATATAGATTGTGCATCGAGGTGGTTCTAACGAGTACCCACAATCTATATTTTGAGCAGAAATAAGAAAAATTTCACAATTTTTCATCTAATTTTTTTCATTTTTTTGGGCGGTAAAGTTAGCAATGTATTTGTATAGGCGTGTTTTCGTAATGAAATGAGCGGCATGCCTAAAATCATACCATTACGATAACACACCCGTGCGACATAGTGCATTTTTTCAAAACTCCACAATGGCCATTTTTCTGATGAAAATCCGTGATATTTTTATTATAAATACTGCAAACATAGGTTGTGGGTGCTCGTTAGAACCGCCTCATTGAGGCGGTTCTAACGAATACCCACAACCTATGTCTTGGAGCAAAAATAAGAAAAATAATGTATACCCCCGTAAACCCCAGTTTTCTCTATATAAAGTGGGGTATAGGGGGGTCTTAATTTTACGGACTTGTTCACGTGATGCTGCAGATATACGATTGCTATGAAAGTTCTGTCACAATATCTACAAAGGGTTGGCAGTAAATGCAACTTTTTTCAATTTTCCATATTGTAAGTCAATGAAAACTCTGCGTTGCCATAGCAACCAAACTATAGGGCAGGATTTCAATAAAGAAGACACAAAATAGAAATGGAGGCAATGATCAGGATTCGAAACAATCAACCCACAGCTCCCATCAGAGACACCAAAGGAAAAGAAACACAAACATGAAACAACAGACCCTAATGGAAACATCAATAGCAGAAAGCCAAAAGGACAGTTACATTCCCACAAAATGGCCAATAGGCTATCCAAAATAAAATAATATCATCGACACAAACACCCAAAGACAAACCATAACTAAAATAATCCGCGACAGAAAACCGCCATGGAACGGTCAGAGTAAACGAATTCCACTGGCTAGTCTCTTGCTAGTCTGTCAATTTGAGCATGCCTATTTCCGTCATACCTGGTCGCAAAAAGAAGTGAACGCAATGATCAAGAATCGATACAATTTCTCACTCATCCCATCCAAGACACCAGTACTGGTCAACCGCTTACGTATAAACTTGCACAGGAAAAGCGTGGATAGGTAAACTGACCGGCACAAAAAACCTACAAGGACCTAAAATAGTGTTGACTGGGTCGTTAAACTCCAAAACAAACAAACCAGTACGAAAGATACACCAATATTTCCGACTTCACCTTAATGAAAACGACAGAAGCGGAAAGCAAACCTTTTCTTTGACAGGGATCATACGTTTGTATATATGAGTACTAAGGCTGATCAGTAATAGATTATTTGCCAGCCATAACAACAAGGATGTTCTTGGTCGGCCTTGATACACGGCATATCAATGGTATGTAACGTCGATGTTCGCCTGTCTAGCACTCTTTACTGACTGGGATAGAACACGTGAGCACTATATGTTCTATCAAAGGGTACCCCTTTGGAAGCAAGGACTACAGAACAGAAATGAAAACTAGAGTGTACAAGTTGTTTCTGGCTACACTTCCTAGTTTCGGCCAATCAGAGCCTACAGTGATCATCTGGGCCCAGTTGTTCAAAACTAACGACATCGTTAGCTAACGTATCGTTAAAATTTTGATCATTAAATATGGCAAATATGCTCATATTTTTGCTGAAAAAATGTGAGCAGCTTTTGCGGATGCAAAAGCTGCTCTCATTTTATCAGCAAAAATACCAAAATTTTAGATATTAAACTTGCTAGAACACTTAACGATATGACCACTAACGAGCTCGTTAAGCTAACGATGCTTTGAACAACTGGCCCCTGATATTTTCATAATTACGCAGTGTAATGAATGAGCCCAAAATACTAGCAAATGCAGTGTATAACACACAATATCTGGACAAGGAGACTGTTTACGGCCACCACACACTCTCTTAAATGAAAACAAAAGAGTGTACTTTTTTCTGGGCCTGACAGAGTCTAGCTAGTTTCGGCCAATTAGGCCTCGTCAGTGACCCTCAGGCATTTTCAAAATTCCACATTGTAATAAATGATCCCAAAGGGATAAAAAATATAACCAACACTATGGTGAATGACAGGGAGACATTTTACGACCACCACTCATTCTCTTAACATCAGCTGGTGTGACGTTAAATATTTATATAAAAGAGTACTCGTTTGGAAACACGGACTACAGAACAAAACTGAAAACTGTAGAGTGTACAAGTTGTTTCTGGGCCAGACTTGGTCTAGCTAGTTTCGGATAATTAGGCCTCTTCAGTGACCCTGTGATATTTTCGAAAGCCCACAGTTTAATCAATGATCACAAATCCCTAGAAAATATGACCCACACTCTGGTATATTTTGACAGGCGGCAGTGCAAAAGGGACAGGAACTGGTGGCACAGGCACACAGACCAGTAAGTCATTACGATTTCACACCCGTGCGACATTGTGCATTTTTACTCATCTCCAACATAGCTAGTTTTCTGAAGAAAATCTGTGATATTTCTCTCATTTATACTGCAAACATAGGTTGTCGAGCTCATTCAGACCGCCTCACTGAGGCGGTTCTAACGAGCACCCACAACCTAGGTCTTGAAGCAGAAACTAGAAAAACAATGTTTACCGCCCCCCCCCCCCCCCCCCATAAACCCCAGTTTTCCCCATATATACTGGTTTCCCCATATATATTGGGGTTTAGGGGGTTTCATTTCACGGGCTATCACGTGATGTTGTGCTAGATCCTTTCTTGGTAAATATACGTAGTCATACAGTTTAACCTTTTTACCCTTGCGTTTCTGAAGTAGACGCTCTCATGCTTTTATTTGGACTCACCTGTTCTTAAAATAGGGTTTGATGTTTATAAGGATTCATCAAGATGGTAGTTCCGTGGAGCCTAAAGAGAGCGTCTCATCAGGACTACACTGTGTGCATAGCTATCTGATCTGGTATACAGGGCTGAAACGGCTAAGTAGTCATACCAAAAATACTGTCCTTAAGCCTTAAGCAAATTTAGGGTCTTTTAAAAACATTCTTGAGTTTCTATTGAAAGTATTTTCTACAGCTATGGGAAGATTAAACGTATCTTACAAGTGCGTGATGATTTTAGCGCTTGAGTCATCCCTTCATAGTCATTTTGTGTCGTCTCTCAGAGAGAGGCAACAAATATAGTAAGGATAGATGAGCGGAGGAAAGGTAGATCAAGCAAAGATTAAGAAGCAATTGTATAAATTTAATAGGGGAAACAAAGAAAAGCAACAGTAATGCACATTTCTACCTCATATGCTGCAGGGGCGGCTTGACCTGCCCAACTGCAAACCAACCCAATGTTGAAAGATACTCAAAAATTTCCCCTCGTACAACCACCCCGAAGATGGATGTGAGTATCGGATAGAAAAAAAAACATCGTCCTTTAAGTGAAACTTTAATAATTCGAACACGCCTGGTTCGTCAAGCTTGGCTAACTAGAATTCGCTCTAGAGTAGCAAGAGAATTCTTTCTATAATTCTAGGTGTCTATATATTGAGATATTTTAGGCAGGTTGACCTTATATAAATATCATCTTTAAATATCGCATCATTAAGGCAATTCTAATTGGTGCTCATAACAAACCTTTTATATCGGTCCATAGATAACTTAAAAGGTATCCTTAAATCTTATGTACTTGCATATGTAAAGCAATGTTTGCTTGGATAACATCAAAAGTTTGCGACAGTATATCCTGCGATATACTGTCGGAAACCGACGATATGATGTAACGTCGCTTTTCATCTGTTAGAATTTGGTTTAATGCGGCACAGCGCTTGCCGCTTATAGCAAAATAGTACAATTTGAACAAAACAACCGAATAAGTGCATTAGAATGTGGGTAACTGTATTGAAAATTGTCATTTGGCAGGTAACTCGTCGGTTTTACGGTTGCAAATTCCGTTTACGCAGTAAAACAAAATTTCCTACCATAAAACCGCCGATTTACCTCCCCACATGACATTATTGTACCCCGGTGTTAAATTAATCCGTGCGTAATACTGAGTACATGGATGACAATGTACAGTGAACTGTACATGTTGGTAGGGGTTTAATTGGAACTAGTATATTGTTATAAGACATTTTTGTAAAGACTACGTCTCGTTGTTGCTAGCTCACCGATTAAAGTATATGTTGGTGTAAAAATGTTTTGTTTCTAAGGAAAGACAGTGGAGAAACAGATGTTCAAATACGGACCATTTTGTTTTTGTTTTGTTTTTAAAATCAACTTTTAATTTTTCTTTCAACAATAAATACCGTTTTTAATATGCATGTTTCTTGATTATTCCCATAATTTGGAACATTTTCTTGACACGGGTTAATGTTCTGTGCTACAGTACATTTTAGCCCACGAAACGGTTAGATATTATTCCTTAAATAACATTTTATTCGGTTTACTTTGGAATCCTATTTTGTAAGCACGCGTTATGTTTCCGACACAATTTTGACGAGTTCTCAAAAAGTTTTATCGAATGTCAATATGTTGGTACATTTATTATATTTGTTCTGAGATTCACTATAGTTTGTGAATTCTGACACTGTCTTAATTTTTTTAGGTGTACAACCTGGCTGTTACTACAAGAATCATCTGTACCAACAAGGCGAGAGCTGGAAGGACGGATGCACGTACAAGTGCACTTGCGTTAATGCTAACACACACCAATACCAGTGTGCTGCACTGTAAGTAACTGTATAAGCGACGATATCCTCGAGCATAAGCTCACATGAGAGACAAATAGAGAACACCAGGTTCGTGCATTTTGATATCAAGTTTATCAGGCACGGCTTCGAGAATGCATGTAGAATCGCGAGGCTTGCCGAGCGCTCCTACGCCCGTTCTCGAAGCCGAACCTGATAAACATGATATCAGATTACACTTATCTGGTATTCTATTTATCAGTTTATCCCCTCGTACACTTTACGGTCAGTTATCGATTGTCCTCAATGTGTCCCAACATTCCGGCTCGCAATAATCGGTCGCTATATTATGTATCAGCTGGTCGCAATTTGTCTTATGATATTTTTTCAAAAGTTTTTTTTTTCAATTTTTTCAAGTAGTTCGGTACATAAAAGTGCAATGCCACGTTGACCTAATAAAGCCCACTCGTCCTGAGATACATGTTGCGTATCTTATCAGGTCAATGTGTTACAGTGCAATTAATATAGGGGATTAACTGACAAAATCAGCTTTCATACAAGATGGGTTATACAGAATGAAGAAACTATGAATTCGTGAGCATGGATATAGCGCACTACAAAGACTCCAATATTGACTGCTCGGAGCTGCCAGTTTACATTTTGCATGTTTGTTTTGGTAATGTGTTGGATTCACTTGACAGCTGCCTCAGTGGCTCAGTCGGATGCGCGTCTGACTGGTGATCAGGAGGATGCGGGTTCGATTCCCGTCGGGGTCGGCAACATTCTTTCGTGGAGACTGATCATGAAATCATGATCATGAAATCTTTTCTACGGTCATTCTCTCCCTTCCTCTGATTCAAGAAGGGCAGTTGTTAGTTTCTGGCGAAAGAATGTGCACTGTACTGATAAACCGCTTACGTATAAGCCTGCCCAGGAAAAGTGTGGATAGGTAAACAGGCCGGCTCAAAAATGACCTAAAATAGTTTTGACTGGGCCGTTAAACTCCAAAACAAACAAACAAATCACTTGACAGCTAAGCTTTTCTTCGGATCGATTGGCTAGTATATGCTTTGAAGAAATGATTCCTGAAAGTAAATTTAGTTTTGTGGAAACAAGAGTACAACACAATTATTTTAAGCTTTTAACATCAAATCTCCTATTTGTGCAAAAGCATCTATTAATTTATATATGCTACAGTGTCACGCAATGGGATGCTTGCAAACGCTGTAGATCCGAAATAGAAACTGCGGCGGCTAATAAAAATGTTTACAGTTAAATAGAAGTGAATACAATGATCAGAAATCTATAAATGGTCCAAGACACTAAAGGGAAAAATCTCCAACAAAACAATTTTATCACAATTAAAGCGTCACAAGCGGAATACCAAAGGGGCAGTTACTTTCCCACAAAATGGCCATACTGCCATCCCAAATTACAAATATATTAACAGTATAGACATGCAAAGACGAACAATAGACACATATACCTTGGAGTTGTCAGAAGAAATTTTAATGGGGGGGGGGGGGGGGGGGCTTTAAGGAGGGTCGCGCATAATTGACTCTGCCGTAATCAGGTTCGAATTTTTGCCTCAAAATGATTTTTGTTTCTATTTAGTTTTCAAAGTGTTTTCTGAGGTTTTTGTAACATTTAATAACCATTGCAATGTGCATTTTGTTATACATTATTTTGCGACTTCATAGACTACTTTCCGGTCTAGTCCGCATGGCTGGAAGCACAGGAAAATAGAGGGATAAACAGACTAACCCTGTATTTTTCCAGCTACTGGTTTGTTTGCTCAGATTGCCGCCCATCAGCTGTCCATGGCAAATCTGAACTCTCTTTAACGCACGCTGTTTACTTTATTTTTCCATTGGTGTCAAAAATATAACCTCGAAGAGTCTATCAGTTCACATATTCCACGGCCATACTTTGTCAACACAAACAAAACAATGAATCAATAGTGACGTTTACTTTAGTTTGCGTGACGTCATATATATGGAAAGAAAACACTGCCATATTTGATAACTAAAAGTGCAGACTGTAATGCCTGGCAGCGCACAATATTCTTTTATCTGTCAGTCGCAGTCTCAGGTTCAATTACTGTTAAGCCACATCAGTGAACAAATAGCCTGTGCCACCACCCATAATTAGGCTCTTGCACTCAACATGTGTAGGCCTACTGGTAAACTGCTTAGAGGATCTAAGCCTGCCCAGGCAAAGCGATGCGAGTCGGCCTGTCCATGTTAATAAACTCTATTGGTTCAATTGGCGGCGGGGTTTTAATTTACATTTCATCTTAAGGTCGGGTATTGGAAGCGACGTCTCCGAAATGACCTTTACAGTGTTGACGGGTACGTTAAACCTCAAATCAAACAAACAATAATCAAGCATAAGGTGTACAAGAAAAATTCCCTTTGATCTGTTTTTAATATAAAGATGATGGTTTAGGTTGTGCCACACGGAGACTTTGTATGCCCACGCATCCACCATCATAACAGAATTTGGTCAATGTACCGGCTCCAGCCAATCGGGCTGCATGATGCTTTCACGCAGAGCTGAAACCGACCGCACATGAGAACTAGTAAACCGCTTAGAGGGTCTAAACCTGCCCAGGAAAATGGGTCCGAGTCGGACCGTCCATGCATATAAACCCTATTGGTTTCGTTGAGCGGCAGGGCTTGAGATGTCTTTTTAACGTCAACATAATATTGGTCATTTTGGAGAGGTTACTTCCCAATTTGTGGGTCTTTTTACCCGACATTGATATGAAACCTGACGGCAAGTGAAACCAATCTATATGTTTATAAGGACCGTCCGTCTTGCACCACTTTACCTGGGCAGGGCGGTCTACTCGTACTCATGAGTGATTCGGTTAGTATCATGCAGCACAATCTTTTTCTTCAAGGCGAGTTCGGGGCTATCATGCATTGTAGAGACTATATATATGAAGTTTTGGGGCGAAGCCTTTGAAGAAGTGTAGCACACTGAAGTGATTCAGCTATGATTACAAAGGCCCCCAGAGCAGAACTCGCATGACAAGACATAAAGCACAATGATGAAATGCATTAGGCTGAGAAAAGAGCCTTGAGGAACACCGACCTTCAATTCGAATTCTTCAATGGAACCAACACAAAAACGCATACGGCTCCGCGAATTAGCATACACCCACTGGACCATTCGAACATTCCACTCCTCCACTTCAAATTTTCTCTGTGCCTCCAAGATGACTTTCCGAGACACTCAACCAAATGCCTTCTCAAGGACCACGAAACCCACTATGTGGCAATGCAACTGCCATTTTGGCTTTCCGCTAGTGATGTTTCCATTACGGTATAGTTATTCATGTTCGTGGTTCTTTCCCTTTGGTGTGTCTGATCGGAGGTGTTGGGTAATTGTATCGATTCCAGGTCATTGCCATCACTTCTATCTACTTTCGGAAAGTAAAAGGATAACTTATCTCACCTCCCTTTCACAGTTTGCATAAACAGGCAATAGATAATTAAATAGCGTTTCCGGTCAATATGGCATGAAAAAAAAAAAAAAAAAAAAAAAACTTGTCAAAATAATAGAAAAAAAAATAATTAGAAGTTTTTCTACTTTCCCTATAACGTTGGCAGGAACTTAAATGGGAAAAAGGAAATTTTTATATTCTTTTGCATCAGCTTATTGTATTTTTTTTTATCAATTTCAACCCATTTCATTAGGGGGTGGGGTAATAAATTGTCAAAAAAGAAAGCTAAAAATGTATAATAATGTTTCCCAGGTATATTAATAACATACATCTGACATCGTTTGAACGTCTGCGACAATATTAATGGCTTCATATCTTTTAAACATGAACAAAACGACAATATGGCTATATCAGAACATGCATTTTTTGGCCAGAAAAATCCATTTTTCACACCATAAAACTTATAAATGAAATTGTGTTTCAATTCTAATGAAATACTTTGATTCATATCACATTAAAGAAGCAAAAGTATGTGCAATAATAAAGGTATAATCCTTGTTCTTGTCATTTAAACAATATCTTAATGCTTTTTTAGCCATTTTTATTGGGGGGTGGGGTAATTATTTCTGCAATATTTCTCTCAGATGCCTGGTGACATGGTCAAATTTCACGCCTATTTCGTGTATCTAATATTATTACACAATATATGTGAAAATAAGAAAAATCTAAAGACGAAAAATGCATTCTTTTTTCAAATATAGCGAAAATTGCATCTCAAAACAGCAAAACATGCAGAGAAGGACATTTGTAAATAGGTGTTTCGACAAAAATCTGTGAAAGAGTTTGTCTTTCACACATAGGTACACAAACATGACATTATCCTGCATTGTTTCTTTTTTTAATCAAACTTGGAAATATTGTTTTAAACAATTGTTATCGACACTTTGTCAATGACTGGGATAATTATTGAAACATTCGATAATTTCGAAAACTGTACCCCTCTATAAGGCTAAAAAGCTCGAAAAAAAGCATGGTATGCCTATATTTTTATACCGGCAAACGAATGCAGAGATTCCAAGCTACAAAATATAAGCAAATAAAAAAAATCTAAAGACAAATGAATTACTCCCCACCCTCCTTAACTAACGTAGCAGCAATTTTCGCCCTTGGTTCTGTCCTGGTTAAAACAAGTAATTTGTTTGGTCCGATTGAAGGATTTCTAACTCATCAGTGTATCATCTCAAAGAACAATAACAATCAAACAGAGATAAAAAAAACAGTCTCCCCAGTCCATTGGGTCTTGAAGAAATCGATAGGCTGCATGATGCTGAAACCGACCGCACAAGAGTACTGGTAAACCGCTTAAAGGATTTAAACCTGGCCAGGCCAAGCGGTGCGAATCGGACCGTCCATGCTTATAACCCTGTTGGTTTCATTGGGCGACAAGGCGTGAGATGTCATTTCATCTCAATGTCGGGAAAAGGTCCAACACAATGGACACAAAGGTCACAAAATGACCTAAACAGTGTTGACGGGGACGTTAAACCTCAGATCAAGCACGCAAGAGATAAAAACAATGACGAGGTCTCAACAGCAAGAAATAACAGAAATGATGGAGCAAAAGAAATCAGTTAGATTCCGTTAGGCCCGACCAGACAGAGCATCAAGCACCAAGCAACATTACTTCAAAAGGAAAATTCTGGATTTAATTCGTAACAATTTATTGTTTGATTTGTTTGGTTTGATTTGAGGGTTAACGGCTGAGATTCATGCGGACTGAACAAATTATTTGTCATAATCGCAACGGAATTAATGGCGAGGATTGTGGCCACGTAAAATCGATTTAAGCCGCCCCCCACCCCCCACCCCAATGGAATTCGTTTCACTTACCGTTCCAAGGCGCTTCTTCTGTGGCGGTTTATTTTTGTTATGGTTTGTCTTTGAGTATCTTCAGTGTTTGTATCGCTTAAATTATTTTATTTTGGATAGCCAGTTGGCCATTTTGTGGGAAAGTAACTGTCCTTTTGGTTTTCCGCTGTCGATGTTTTCATTAGGGTCTGTTGTTTCATGTTTGCGTTTTTTCCCTTTGGTGTCTGACGGAAGCTGTGGGTTAATTGTATCGATTCCTGATCATTGCCTTCACTTCTATTTTAACGTCCCCATAAACACTGTAAAGGTCATTTGGAGACGTTGCTTCCAATTTTGGGGACTTTTACCCGACACTGAGATGAAATGATATCTCAAGCCCTGCCGCTCAATGAAACCAGTAGGGTTTATAAGCATGGACGGTCCGACTCGCACTGCTTGGCCTTGGTAGGCTTAGATCCTCTAAGAGGTTTACTGGGCCTTCTAAAGTTAGTAATGTGTAAAACAAATCTCTTCTAACAATAAGAATGAGACCAGATTTTGAATATAACCTGACTGAGAACAACAACAGAAACTACATGTATATTACGAGTTAATTTCCAAAACAGTGTATCTTTCCTGCTTATAATACACACGTGATTATGTCATGTTTCAAAACTCGAATTAAAATGTTAGACACCGTATGCTTGAGGTTAAATGAAAATGAAAGAAAACTTATGTGAACACAAATCAAGCATGAAACGCACCGAATCGCTGTTTTAATTAATATAGATGTTCGTATATATTCTTTTTTTCAGATGTCTAAACTGGCAACTTCCCAGTACCTGTCATCTCGACCCACCAGCGGCAGGAAAATGCTGTCAGACACCAAACTGTCCATCGAATGTCGTTCTCAACTATCCACCGGGCTATACACCGGAGTAGTTGAAGATGCAAAGCAATTTCGGCTGGTTTTGTTAAACGCAACAGGATATGTAATCAATTTGTTTGCTCTTTTGCGCCAGCAGCAATAATAAAAAAAATGTCATTCATAGACTGCTGCGATTGGTGATGTTTTAATAATACCTCAAATGATAGAAATCGAGTCAACAGTTCAAACCTGGATCGGAGTTAATACTTTTGTTTAGCTCTCTTGAGCATGAAATTCGTCCTGCTCATAATTGTAAAATGACAACAGGTCTTGCCATTTAAAACGTATGACCAGAACAAATAACATTCTCTGAGCCCCCTTAGTTTGTATTGTTATTTTAATGAGCATTTCAAATAGCTTGCTCAGTTGAGATGAGTGAAAAAAAAACATTTTGCTACATAGGACACAGGATGCATGAGTAATAGGTCACTGTTACATTCATTTATTATTTCGTTCAATCGTTTGTTATGCATTAACTTGTTTGTAGTTTTATAATAAATATCTGCAATGAAACATAATGTTGACTTACGTTTTGATCTGTGATTTCTACCATGACTGTCCGTTGAGACAAAAGAGTTCTGGGGCCAGTTGTTCAAAGCACCGTTAGCTTAACGAACTCGTTAGTGGTCATATTGTTAACCATTCTGGCAAGTTTCATATCTAAACTTTTAGTATTTTTGCTGAGAAAATGTGAGCAGCTTTTGCATTTGCAAAAGCTGCTCACATTTTTTCAGCAAAAATATTAGTATATTTGCCATAATAAATGATCAAAGTTGTAACGATACGTTCACTAACGACGTCGTTAGTTTTGAACAACTGGCCCCTGGAGTATAATAGAAGTGAATGCAATGATCACGAATCCATACAATTATTTCACACCTTACATCCAAGACAAACACGAACACTAAATAATTTCACTGCAATGAAAACGTCACAAGCGGAAAGCCAAAAGGGCAGTTACTTTCCCACAAATGGTATAACGGCTATCCGAAATAAAACAAGAGGACCAAGCTAGCTTGGTCCTGTATCGCTCACCTGAGCTAACAGATTCAAAGTTTAAGGAAGTGCCTGACTTCCTTGTTTGTAAGTTTCATGAAGATCCGTTCAAAACTAAAGGGGCAGCAGTGATGACAATGTCGAAAATAGGCATTTCAGCAATCAAAGGCACGTCACTCTATGATAAATGTGCCGACTTGGCCGGTATTCGAACTCACCTGAGGTTTTATTCCCAGCCACCTTACATGTAAGTTTCAAAAAGATCCGATCAGACTTGGCCAGTATTCAAACTCATCCAAGATTTTATTCCCAGCCACCTCACATATAAGTTTCAGAAAGATTCGATCAAAACTGAAGGGGCTACGGTGATGACAAGGTCAAAATTTGGCATTTTTTACAATCAAAGGGATGTTACTCTATAATAAATGAGCCGACTTGGCCAGTTTTCGAACTCATCCGAGGTTTCATCCCCAGCCACCTTACATATAAGTTTCAGAAAAATCCGATCAAAACTGAAGGGGCTACGGTAATGACAAGGTCAAAAATCAACATTTTCAGCCATCAAAGGGACATAACTCTACGATAAATGGGCTGACTTGGCCTGTTTTCGAACTCATCCAAGATTTTATCCCAAGCCACCTTACATATAAGTTTCAGAAAGATCCGATCAAAACTGAAGGAGCTATGGTGATGACAAGGTCAAAAATCGGCATTTTCAGCAATCAAAGGGACGTAAATCAATGATAAATGGGCCAACTTGGCCAGTATTCAAACTCATCCTAGGTTTTATCTCCAGTCACCTTACATATAGGTTTCAGAAAGATTCGATCAAAACTGAAGGGGCTACGGTGATGACAAGGTAAAAAATTGATATTTTCAGCCATCAAAGGGACATAACTATATAGTTAATGGGGCAACTTGGCCGGTTTTCGAACTCATCCAAGGTTTTATCCCCAGCCACCTTACATATAAGTTTCAGAAAGATCCGATCAAAACTGAAGGGGCTACGGTGATGACAAGGTAAAAAATCGGCATTTTCAGCAATCAAAGGGACCTAACTCTATGATAAATAGGCCACCTTTGCCCGTATGTGAACTCATCTGAGGCTTTATCCCCAGCCACCTTGCATATAAGTTTCAGAAAGATCCGATCAAAACTGAAAGGGCTACGGTGATGACAAGGTCAAAATTCGGCTTTTCAGCAATCAAAGGGACGTTACTCTGTGATAAATGGACCAACTTGGCTGGTTTTCGAACTCATCCGAGATTTTATCCCCAGCCACTTTACATATAAGTTTCAGAAAGATTCGATCAAAACTGAAAGGGCTACAGTGATGACAAGGTAAAAAATCAGCATTTTCAGCAATCAAAGGGACGGTACTCTACGATAAAAGGGCCGACTTGGTCGGTTTTCGAACTCATCCAAGATTTTATCCACAGCCACCTTACATATAAGTTTCAGAAAGATCCGATCAAAACTGAAGGGGCTACGGTGATGACAAGGTAAAAAATCGGCATTTTCAGCAATCAAAGGGACGTAACTCTATGATAAATTGGCGAACTTGGCCGGTTTTCGAACTCATCCGAGGCTTTATCCCCAGCCACATTACATTAAAGTTTTAGAAAGATCCGATCAAAACTGAAGGGGCTACGGTGATGACAAGGTCGAAAATGGGCATTTTCAGCAATCAAAGGGACGTAACTCTATGATAAATGGGCCGACTTGGCCGGTTTTCGAACTCATCCGAGTTTTTATCCCCAGTCACCTTACATATAAGTTTCAGAAAGATCTGATCAAAACTGAAGGCGCTACGGTGATGACAAGCATTTTCCCATAGTAAGTCTATGGGACCTTGTGGTTGCCATAGGAACCAAAGTTTTAGAGCGATTTCAAAAAAAAGTTTATGTCATCAATGCCCCACCAGAGGCATGCTACAGATTAGAAATGATTGAGATCAGCCTGCAGGATACAGAGATATAGCTGCTCAAAAGTGTGGACGGACGACGGACGGACGGACGACGGAGGACCCACTATACTATAAGCTCCCCTGGAGCCTTCGGCCCAGGTGAGCTAAAAAAAAAGATAGCAACAATACCCACATGCAAAGACGATCAATTACATTAAATCAAAGTACTGAAAGTACTGAGGAAAGTTGATTTATGAGGAATAAGTATTATGATAACAATGTCAGTCGTAGATATGGCAGTTACCTAGATATTTTGTTGACAAGGTCCAGAGGGTTAAAAAATTCGACGAAGTAAAAAATGATTCGTCGATTGTATTGAGTTTAACGACAGGTCAACCCTTGTGGATTATTTTTGTCTTCTCCAAGAGAAAGGGGCAGGGGAAAAGATAGAAGAGATAGTAGAGGAGATGAGAGTGAGGGACAGAGTGAATGGAAGTGTAGAAACAGAAGAAATAATAACACTCCCTATCTACCGTTGTTTGCTGCAAGGACAGCAGGCCTTGCCCAAATGTAAGTCAGTATCATGGCCCCCGCCCATCGGGGCTTGAAGAAATAAATGGGCTGCATGATGCTTCCACGCAGAACTGAAACCGACCTGCACACGAGTACTGGTAAACCGCTTAGAGGATCTAAGCCTGCCCAGGCAAAGCGGTGCGGGTCGGCCCGTCCATGCTTATAAACCCTATTGGTTTCATTGGGCGGCAGGGGTTGAGATGTCATTTCATCTCTATGTCGGGTAAACAGGTCTGAGAGTTTAGCTATTTCTAAAGACTGTCCATAAAAATAAAGATAGTCTTTAAATTTATGGACTCACGTGTCCGTAGAAAGCAATGCAAATCGTACCAAATTTCAAAAATTCGAAATTCGCAGGACATGTGTTATGCAACCTTCTTTATTACATGATAATCTGCGTGTAGCTGAAAACGCAGTATGATCCGTTGTCTTGTTGATTAATAATTCAAGAAACTAAATAATTGATTCTGTGTAGTTCAGGTTTTCTCCCTTACACTATAAACAATGAAATATGTCAACTGATGCATGGCACACTTGTTGCAAAGTATATGAAGGGAGAAAACCTAAACAAGAATATCTTCCGTAGCCGTTTTATATAAATACTCGAGAATTAGACAACATATTCGTGAAAATTGTTTGGTGTATGTAATTCATCATGTAACGAAGAAGTTTATATAATACATATTCTGCGATTTTCGATTTTTTGAAAATTCTTACGATTTGCATTGCTTTCTACAGACATGTGAGTACATAAATTTAAATATCTTTGACGCACAAACTGTTTTATTACATTTACTTTTCGCAATAATTCTTAACTATCACTATTTCTGGCGGGTCCCCGCGGTCTGTTTTTTGGGCGGAGATAAGAAAAAGTATCCTACAATTTTGTCTGAAATTTTTCATTTTTTTTCTTGGTGGTAAAGCAAGCTTGGAAGCATCATGACCAGAACCATAATTACAAACTAAAAACACTACTACTACCATCATCATCATCAACATCATCATCTTCATCGTCCATCACCATTTCACTTTATTTCGGTTCATTAATTCATTTCATTATTTTATTCCATTATATTTCATTTAAGGTTTCAAGTTATTATTTCATTTCATTATTTAGGGTCGGCCCCCGCCCACTGGGGCTTGACAAAATAGGTCGGGTGCATGGTGCTTCCGCGCAGGGCGGATGCTGACCGCGTGTCTGGGCAGGTAGGCCGCATAGAGGATCCGGATCTGGCCGGGCCCAGAGGTGCGAGTCGGGCCGCCCATGTTTATAAACCCTATTGATTTCGTTGGGCGACAGGGCTTGAAATGTCTTTTCATCTGCATGTCGGGTGGGGGTCCCATAAAATTAGAGGCAAAGTCTCCAAATTGACCTATACAGTGGTGATGGGGACGTTAAATCTCAGATCAAAACAAACAAACAAATTATTTCAGGTGATTATTTTTCTTATTTCACTATTTCATTCATTATTAACCCATTTTGTGCCGGAGGCCCCAAAAGGGGTAATTGGCAAACAGTGCAGGCCCAGATCGGACGCCACAGGATGCGGCGTCTGATCGGGGCCTGCACTGTTTGCATAACGCTAGGCCATTTTCCAGCCAAAATTTGAAGGGAGCGCAATCTGACACCCCTGGATTTCGGGATGAACTCCTGCTGTGTGTAGGGTAGAAGATTCCATTTGGTACTAAAGGGGTTAATATCGTAGTTTTATTATAAATACTGTTGTTGCTGTCGGAAATATTGTTCTCATTGTTTGATCATTTTATTATTGGTTCGTACGTATGTTCCTCAGGTGTTCTCTAATATGTGTATATCTGAGTTTGCGTCAGGGCTGTGAGTGTCAGGGTTGTGAGTTTGTTCCGTTCTATTTGTGGGCGAACAGCAAGGGCTCTGGCGAGACTGTAAAGATAAGCAGCCGCGACAGAGCCTTAGCTTTTCGCTTTGGCATAAGGCATCACTGATAGAGTTACATAATTGTAGCAGCATTGATTTTCAATATTGTTCATGAGCCAGTTGTTCAAAATTAACTCCGACGTTGGTTATTGGATCGCTAAAATTTTGATCATTTATTATGGCAAATATGCTAATAATTTTGCTGTAAAAATGTGAGCAGCTTTTGCGGATGCAAGGGCTGCTCGCAGTTTTTCAACAAAAATAAAAAAAAAAAGTAAAGTACATATTAAACTTGTTAGAACGGCTAACAATATGACCACTAAAGAGCTTGTTGGGCTAACGATGCTTTGAACAGCTGGCCCCAGGTTTTTGGCGCCAAACAGGGTTGCGGCGTTATGATGTCGGGAATCCGACTTCATGACGCCGTGACAACTTTTGGCATAACAAAAACATTCAATTTGGTGGAAAGATGAAACGGAAAAATATGTGATAGCTTGAAAGAACAATTCCGTCATAAATTTAAAGACTGTCTTAATTTTTATATTTTATTTCGTTTCTTTCCCCGGATTATGATTAATTCTCTCAGCAATGGAAGCGACTTTTCGTCTTTTCGTAAGTGGCCGACGTTCTTAACCACTGCGCCACAGAGGCATCCCCAAAAAAGCATGCTCATATAGTGCATATAAGGCTATCCGGCACTGCAGTACACTCTGTATATAGGGGTTTATTTGTTACTTAAATAGCTAAACTCTCAGACCTGGTAAAAGTCCCACAAAATTGGAAGCAACGTCTCAAAAATGACCTTTACAGTGTTGACACGGACGTTAAACCTCAAATCAAATAAACAAAAGTCAGTATCAGCTGGACTCCCCAGTGACACAAGACCACCTTTGCCTCACCCAACCACCCAACGAAGAAAAAAACGGAAGAAGGAAAAAAAGATAAACGTGTCTGCTAATTTCTTCGTGGTTTCTAAATGAGCTCAGTACATTCTGTGCTTGTCGAATCTGCTAATAATCTTACAAAGAAGTTCTCCTAGATGGTAGATGACGTCTTAGCAACGTCGCATCAACGTCGCATTGATACGACGATGCAAATACGTTGTGCAGCCGCTTGGAGCTATGTTCCTTCGGGCGTCGGTTTTGTTTGTTTGACCTTGCTTCCAATTTTGTAGACTTTTACCAGACATTGAGATGAAATGACTTCTCAAGCCCTGCCGCCAATGAAACCAATAGGGTTTATAAGCAAAGACGGGCCGACTCGCACCGCTTTGCCCGGGCAGGCTTAGATCCTCTAAGCGGTTTACCAGTACTCGTGTGCGGTGGGTTTCAGCTCTGCATGGAAAGTAGAAGTAAAACAAAGATCAGGAATTGATACAATTAACTTACTCCACCCATAAAAGACACCAAAGGGAAAGAAATACAAACATTAAGCGACCAGACCATAATGGAAACCTAAACAAAGGAAGGCCATAAGGACAGTTACTTTCCCACAAAATGGCCATATGGCCATCCAAAACCAAAAGACACAAGTGATACACACAGTAAGTAACAAACAACAACATAAATAAATCGCCACAGAAGAGCCGCCTTGGAACGGTCAGTGGCATCATGCAGCCAATATATTTCTTCAAGCCCCGATGGGCGAAGGCCGCTTCGGGCAAAGGGACATAAAAAGGAGAATAACTTGACGAAAATAAAAAAAAATCATTTTTAAAACATTTGCTTTAGACATTACAACCCTGATCAGACGCCGCGTTCAGCAAACTGGCGAATTCAAATGCATGTACGTTTATTCGGTCCTAAAAACATTAACCCATAAATTCCAATCGTTTCAATACTGGGACATTCGGAAACAGTTGAGACAGATTAGAGGCCACAGAATGTAGCGTCTGATCGGTGTCTTCACTATTTGCTAAAAGTACGGAACTTGATGTAAAACTCACAGCTTACAACACATGTTTTGTAATTAGAGCTCTCGAAAGCAGGTGAATAACTGTGTTCGATGTCGGTCAGTAAAGGGTTGTTTAGTTGGTCAGAAGCGAGCTAACCCTTTTAACCCTGTAGACTGGTGCAGACGCCGAGGTAGAAATACACTGTATCTTTGCAAACCTTGTAGATCCTGATAAGACGGCACGTAGCTAGCAGTCTCGCCAGAATCTACATGTTCACTGTTTAATTGCCATCATGTCAGTGAACTAATCAGAAATCCCTTTCTATAAGAAGCGAGAATAGTGCTGTTTAGAAACTCAGGGATGAAAGAGTAAAAGCAGGAAAATAGTCCCAGAGTATTGTTTTCTTTCAGAATATGTCTTTCTGTGCCAGTTTATATTCAATCCGTATAAAGTCTCGAAAAATGAAATATTTTGAAAGACGTTCCATGCCTGCAAAATTATTTTTCAAGAGTTCCTTTGGACTGTTTTATGCAGCGAACGAACAGCGGAAGTGGAGTAACGCGGTCCAGTATCGGAAGTAGAAATGTGCTGACAAAGAAACTTGATTTTAAAAATCAACTTTCAAAAGCTGCCTAGGAACGGTCAGTTAAATGTGTTGTTACTGAAGAGGGGCTTAAATTGATTATATGTGGCCACAATCTTCGCTCTTGGTACTGTCGTGGTTAAGACTTCAATTAATTTGTTCAGTCCGCATGACGGATTTCTAACTCATCAGAGCAACATCTCCGAGAACATAAAATCAAATGATTACACAGATGAAACAACGATTAGTACTCGACAGCATGAAATAATTGAATTGCTGGAGCAAAAGAAAAGCAATTATAGTGAGACTCCGCTGGGCCCGACCAGAGAAAGAGCATTAGGCACCAACAGATATTACCTAAAATTTTAAGTAAGTCTTTATGCTGGAGTCTGAGGACTGATCCACAGGCGAAGGAGGAAAGCAAAGGTATCAGCCGTGTTTGGGTTAACTTCTTTTTTTTTTATTTTATTTTTACAATATTTTTAGCAATTAGCTAAAATAGCTAGTCTACCTAGCGGCCCTCTTAAAACATATTTACATCTATACAAGTAAGCAAATAAATGCAATATAAAGAGTCAATAAAACCTACATGTATATAAAACGCTGGCTGCCAAAAAAAGTAATGATAATAATAATAATAAAAAAATAACAAGAACAGGTTTAAAAATAAAAAAAAAGAAATGAAAGAGACATTAGACGGCGATACTTTATCTTAAAACAATAAATGAACCAATAGGAAAATCTAGTTAAGACTATCTTAGCAAGCAGGATAGAGGCCAGCTACTTGTTAAGACATCAAATTAATATTGAGCGCATAAAACAATATTGTTAGCCGTCTTAAAGACACATTTTTTTGATTACATAACATCCTAATGACCGTTCAATAAAGACACATTTTTTGATTACATAACACCCTAATGACCGGTTATTGAAAGTTTCAGTTTTGAAATTAGATACATTTGGGGTATTCTGGTTGTCATACAGGTAGAGGGCCAAGAGAGGGCAATCAATTACCTAGAGAAAATTCACACCTATTCATGTTTTGCTTGTTTGATAACCACTTCCTGGTTTGATACTCCGCATTTTTTTTTTCAATCACCATTATTTACAATCATTACAAAAACATGTGTTTTCAAATATCTTGGTTAAATTTTATGACCAAACATGATAAAAATCCTGATACCTTTAATATTTTGGCTCAAAACATATATTGTGGGTACGTGTTAGGAGCGCCTCGGTGAGGTGGTTCTAACGAGGACCTACAATAATGTTTTTGAGTAGAAATAAAAAAAATGTTTACCCTCTCTAAATTCCAGTTTTACGGTGCAGAATTATTAAAACAGCCTCTGCGAGGGGTTCTAACGAGGACCCACAATATATATGTTACTTGTTAGAACTGCCTCTGCGAGGTGGTTCTAATGCGGACCCACAATAAATGTTGTTTAGTAGAAATAAGAAAAAAAAGTACAATCCTCTAGGCACCTGTTTTACTGAATAAAGATGTGGGTGGTTCTCTTTTCTGATATGATTGTGTCTAAAACAAGAAACACTTTTATAGTTGCATCTTGACTGAAACTATAAAATGCTAATTGTTTAGACATTATATGATTTGTATAACATACTTTCAAAATAATGAATAAATAAGTAAATAAATGTTAACTGAATGATTTAATCTTGAATTAATCAGTTCATTTAGTTTACTTCTTATCACGTTTGTAATGTCAGTGTTTTCCTTTACATTTTTTTTTTTTTTAATAAAAAAAGAAGTAATTTAAAACAACATTTTGTTGGAAACAATCTCAATAAAATAAAAACAATATACCATCACACAATTATTTCCCCTTATAGAGCCCCTTTTTTAAACATATCTCTCAGAGAATCTCTGCTCATAATCACTTACATAAGCCTTTGATGTGCACTATAGCCCGAAGGACTTGTTTATTGCAGATGATTAGACAGGCCACCCCTTTTATATAGAGAAAAGAATGTGTCTTTAAAGAATCCAGAATTGAGATAAAATACACTTGTGGTATTCAGGCTGTCATACAGGTAGGGGACCAAGAGAGGGTAATAAATTACCTAGGGATATGACTTTGACAAATGACATCTATTCATTTACACCTAAGTCCTTATTTTGATGTGCATGGAAGAAACTAATTTCACCTGTGTTAAAAATAATAATAATAATAATAATAATAAAGCTTACCGTATCAAAATATTAGAGCATACAGTATGTGTCAGCAACTATTTTAAGTGTATAGATTTTGAAATGATTTAACAGTTTATGCACACCTGTCTGGTAATACCACGTCTGAGCCGAACAATCGCAATCTGAAACCCGCAATACACAGCTAGGACAACAAATATGTGGCAGACCAATGTCTAATCAGCATATCCGCTGTTCCAGCAGTTGTATGTGCACCGCGACAGTCCAGCACAGCGTCGTTTCGGGCGTTTGTCTAGTAGTATTGTACCCAGGAGGCACATGGCGCAATTGTGACGCCACATCGACGTCGGTTTAACGTCACGACGCTCATGCAACGCCATATCCACGCCGAATCAACGTCGCGACGCTCCACCGATGCATGCCCCAGCGACTTGCGCCTGTTGGGTACAAATCAATTAAATTAAAATATATCTTACAATGATATGAAATCATTGTTCATTCCAAGAAATGATTTTTTACTGACAGTTTAAAACTTGCAAGGGAAGATGAAGTTTTTACATCACTTGGTAGCGTGTTCCATAGCTTTGGTGCAGAAGCTGAAAACGATCTGTCAAAAGTTGAGTACTTGGTTATTTGGTTACACAGGAACAGTCTGATCCGCGTCCACACTGTTTGTCTGTATGCAAACAAAATGTTTAAAAAGTTTGCAAGAATATTCAGCAGACAACTTGGTGCATTTTTTCTTGGCATCTTAAGGTTTAAATATCTTGCAAGAGTCGCCCACAGGGACCTGTACAGCTTTCTTGACACCGTCTGTATTACATTACCCCGTCCATCGGAACTCCAACGGTTTTTTGTTTCGCTGGAGCAAAGCTGTCACGCTTCAGGACTGGAATGGTCGGTTCTTCCTGGACGATTAAACTCAATAATCGATTCGTTCTGGATGATCAATTCTATAACGCTACAAATTCTATATCATTTTATCCAGCTTATTTCTGACTGACAGCCCGCCTCTCGCAAACAGCGATGAAGTTCTGAAAAAGTAACATTTGCAGAAACCAATAACTTTCATTTACATAGATAGAAATCATTTGTATTGACAGTGCTATTAAATAGAAGTGAAGGCAATGATCAGGAATCGATAAAGCTACCCAACACCTCCAAATCAGAGACACCAAAGGGAAAGAAACACGGACACGAAATAACTAAAGTAGAAGTAAAACAAAGATCAGGAATTGATACAATTAACTTACTCCACCCATAAAAGACACCAAAGGGAAAGAAATACAAACACCAAGCGACCAGACCATAATGGAAACCTAAACAAAGGAAGGCCATAAGGACAGTTACTTTCCCACAAAATGGCCACATGGCCATCCAAAACCAAAAGACACAAGTGATACACACAGTAAGTAACAAACAACAACATAAATAAATCGCCACAGAAGAGCCGCCTTGGAACGGTCAGTGGAAGATTTCCACTGGGGGGCTTAAATCGATTTTACGTGGCCACAATCCTCGCCCTTACTTCCGTCGCGATTTAGACAAATAATTTGTTCAGTCCGCATGAAGGCCCCCTAACTCATCAGTGCAACATCTCCGTGAACACAAAAATCAAAGAACCACAGAGGTGAGACAACGGTGAGGACTCGACAGCAAGAAACCACTGAAATGCTGGAGCAAAAGAAAACCAACAGTTAGACTCCGATGAGCCCGACCAGAGACAGATCATCAGGCACCAACCAACATTATCTCTCTAATTCTCAATAAGCCTTTACGTTGGAGCCGTCATAGAATCTGAGGCCTGACCCACCGGCGTGCAATTAAAGAGGGAAGCAAAGTTGCCAACCGTGATTGGGTTAACTACCATGCATGCAGTCTGTCGTATAATATCCATGTTGTATCCAATCTTTTTATATCGAAGAATGATTTTACGAAATTGGGTGCTGAAGTCATTGCGGTTATATATTTTCTGAATTTATATACTAAGTCACCATAAAATTCGGGTTCCGATAGACCTTGTTGCAGAAGAGATTTAAGTCCAATATTGAATTTTGAAATTAAATCAGAATGGCGTCTATAAAATTTTGAAAAGGCTTCACGTAGTTTATGGTACCGATAACCGATAAACCCTAATGAAAACATTACAAGCGGAAAGCCAAACGGACAGTTACTTTCTCACAAATTGGCCAAACGGCTATCCAAAATAAATAGAGGATCTTACATGAGTGGTCATGTATTATTGAATTTTTTAACGAGTTGAGGAAAATGGATAAAATGCGAGGCTTTACCGAGCATTTTATCCCTTTTCCTCAACGAGTTTAATAAATTCAATCATACATGAGCACGAATGCAAGCTTCTATTTATCATATGACATTTAAAACGCATTTTATTCACGATTGGTTACAAAAATATCAATATTCCGACATTAGTAAACGCGACGTCGTTAAGGACGTCGTACATGTAACGTTACGGGACGTATCTACCTAATTTGCATATTTAATCCAGCAGTGGATTATCGAAAATATTATATGGCGTTATTACACTCTCAGACGCGAAGTCATATGATAAATAGAGGATCTTACACGAGTGGTCATTTCATATAGGCTTCGGCGAGTTTCATAAATTTCATATGAAATGACCACGAGTGTAAGATTCTCTTTATCATATCACCACTTTAAATTGTATTTTATCGGCATTATAGTTGACAAATTTTCCACAAAAAATGCATGGTTGACATGGACGTCGTCATGACGGTACTTAATCCCGCCAAAGTGTTATTACACGTGTGGTCATACGATTTTTATTACACGACGTTATCCACTGCTTATAAACGACGCCATATGATAAAAAGATATAAGCAACACATACATGCAAAGACAAACTAAAGCAAAACAAACCGCGTCAGAAGGACAGACTTGGCAGGGTCCGTAAAAGTATTACACTGGTGTGTGGGTGGGTGGCCGCAATCCTCGCCCTTACTTCTTTCAGTTTAGACAAAACAGAAAACATTTACACTCCGGTGAGCCCTACCATAGACAGAGCATAAGATACCAACCGACATTGCCTAACATTTTAAGTAAGCCTTTACGCTGGATCCTTCATAGAATCTGAGGCCTGACCCGCCGGCTTGCAATGAAAGAGAGAAGCAGAGTTATCAACCGTGACTGGGTAACTACTACCGTGCATGCAGTCTGTCGTATAACATTCATATTGTACCTAATCCATTTAAATATTGAATAACGATTTTACGAAATTTGGTTCTGAAATCATTCCAAACACATACCTGTAGTTTCAGAATTTATATACTAAGTCACCATACATTCGGAGCGGGCGTGGGGGGGGGGGGGGGTGTAGCAGAAGAGAAAAATAAGTCCAACATTGAATTTTGAAACTAAATCAAAATGATGTCTCTAAAATTTAGAACAAGCATTTGGTAGTTTATGATACCGATAACCCTGTTTAACCCTTTTTGTGGAAATGGAATCTTCCTCCTTATATATAGCAGGAGTCCATTTCAAAATTAAGGGGTGTCAGGTTGTGTTTTCTTCAAAATTTGTTTGTAAAATGGCTTAACCTTTTGCAAACAGTGTATGCCCTGATCAGACGCCGCGATCTGCTACGTCTGATCTGGGCCTGCACTGTTTGACAGGCTACCCGTTTTGGGGTTTCTGGTACTAAATGGGTTAAGGGCGGGACCCTTAAATCTATTTTAAGCGGTCGCAATCCTTGCCCTTACTTCTGTCATGGTTTAAAAAAAAAAAACAGTTACAATCCGGTGACACCTACCAGAGACACAGCATCAGGTACCAACCGACATTGTGTAACATTTTAAGTAAGCCTTTAAGCTGTAGCCGTCATAGAATCTGACCCTGATCCGCCGGCTTGCAAAGAGGGAGGCAGAGTTATCAACCGTGATTGGGTACTACCATGCATGCAGTCTGTCGTATAAAATTCATATTGTACCTAATCTTGTTATTTCGAAGAACGATTTTACGAAATTTGGTACTGAAATCATTGCTAACACATATTTTCTGAATTTATATACTAAGTCACCATACATTCGGTGGTGATGGAGGGGGGGGGGGGGGGTCCGATATGCCGTGTAGCTTAAGAGATTAAAGTTCAACATTGAATTTTGAAACTAAATGAGAATGATGTCTCTATTACTTAGAGAGGCATTTCGTAGCTTATGATACCGCGATAACACTGTTTAAAAAGTTTAGCAGTTAACAATTTATTACGAGTGCTGAAATCAGTTACATGACTAGACACGCTGGCAATCGAATTTATTGCGAAATAGTTTTATCGGTGTTTTGAAGTAAATGACCTCGTAAATAATGGCTCGCTACCGATATAATGAGTTACTTCCCGTTATCGCCTCTTGGCCGCTAGGGGCGCCACGAATGAGTAAATCCGGTTCTTAAGCATAACAAGAAAAGGCACTGACAAACAATGCCAACCTGCACACAAAAGACGGCCTCTGATCGTGTTCTACCCTTTTCAAAAATTATTCGGTTGTCTGAAAATGAGTAACTTAACCCTTTTTGTACCAAATGGAATCTTCCTCCTTATATATAGCAGGAGTCCATTTCAAAATTTAGGGGTGTCAGGTTGTGTTTTCATCAAAATTTATTTGGAAAATGACTGAACTTTTAGCAAACAGTGGATGCCCTGATGAGACGCCGCGTTCTGTGGCGTCTGATCTGGGCCTGCACTGTTTGCCAGGTTACCCGTTTAGGGATGTGCGGTACCAAATGGGTTACAGATAAACCATACGCCCCTTAAGTAGAAAATGGACGTTTTAGCGGCACATCACTAGCTTCAGTCCCGGGTGAAAGAATATAAGTTCGTAAAAGACAAAAATCAACTGACTGGCTTTGGTCTGTATGAAACACCGGTGTCGTGTTCGCAATGTCATGTCATTCTACCTAAACTAAGATTTTGGTCACTGATCGTAACTTAACTAGCCCATGACAAAACTATCATAAAACCTGTGCAACAAACAAAGACTCATATCAAAATGCACACATATGCATGTTTTATGATCGGTTGATTTTGATCAGACTGCACGGATGCGCATGTTGAGCTGAGACTTCGCTGGTCTTTCAACGACCTGCTCAGACGTAATTTCGCTTAATCCAGCGGCTATGTAAGACTCTGATGAATCTGCTTGTCGTTTGGTTGGTCGCATACAGTAACCTGCAAACACTCAGATCAACATGACTTACGACAAGTGTTGTCGCGTATGTAAACTTGAATAGCACTGTTTTGCTAGACCAACGAATACTGATCATACTGCACGGATGTGCAGGCCGTGCTACGTTTTCGCTGGTCGTTCAAATACCAGCATAGACTTATTTCAACATGGGCGACTGGAGGTTTGCTTATCTCTGTTGCGATACCAATTATCCGTGCGGTTTTGTAAGGCTTATGCCATCATCAAAGACACTGACCAGACTTCACGGATGCACAGGCTGAGCTGCGTTTTCGATGGTCGTTCAGTTGCCTGCATAGACTTACATCAATATACGCAACTGGATTTCCCCCATTTCTGTTGCGATACCAAATATCCGTGAGGCTTTGTAAGGTTCATGCGAATATCGATGACACTGATCAGACTGGACGCCCAGGCTGAGCTGCGTCTTCGGTTGTCATTCAATTACCTACATAGACTTATATCATTATGCGCAACTGGATTTCGCTTATTTCTGTTGTGATATCCATTATCCGTGTGGCTATGGAACGCTAAGGCGATCATCGATGACACTGATCATACAACTTTTGGATGCACAGGCCGAGTTGTTTGTATTGGAGTTTAACGGCCCAGTCAACACTATTTTGGGTCCCTTTTGAGTCGGTCAGTTTACCTATCCACACTTTTTCTGGGCAAGCTTATTTTTTTTTTTTTTGGTTTTACGGCCCTTTCAAGACTTTTTCACTCATATCGAGCCGATCGTTAATCAGAGGTGGGCGAAAACCGGAGTACCCGGAGAAAAACCACCTGACCTTCCGTTGCAGAACTTGGCGTCTCACATGTGACCCGAGCGAGGCTCGAACCACAGCGGTGAGAGACCTAATGATCAAGAGTCAGCGCTCTTAACCACTAGGCCACGGAGGCCCGTTCTGGGCAACCTTATACGTAAGCGGTTAACCAGTACAGTGCACATTCTTTCGCCAGAAACTGACAACTGCCCTTCTTGAATCAGTGGAAGGGAGTGAATGGCCGTAGAAAAGATTTCATGATCAATCTCCACGAAAGAATGTTGCCGACCCCGGCAGGTATCGGGCCTGTGTCTTGCTTATCACCAGACAGACGCGCATCCGACAGAGCTACCGAGGCTTGCACAGGCAAAGCTGCGTCAGTTTCCTGCATAGCCTTATATCAATATGCGCAACTGGATTTCGCTTATTTCTGTTGCGATACCCATTATCCATGCGGCTTTGTAAGGCTCGATGACACTAATCAAACCTTTTGGATGCACAGTCTAAGCTGCGTCTTTGTTTGTCGCACACAACCGTATCGACAAAGACTCAGATCAACATGCACAGCCTCTGTTTCGTTATCTCTGATAATCCTGCGGCTACGCAAGACTCATACGATCACCGACATATTAGACAAGACAGATCAGGCTGCACGGATACGCCGCTGATCTCTTCGCCGCTGATCACAAAACGATCTGCAAAGACTCACTTCCAAACAGTCAACATGAAACCAGATTTACTCAATATTGGCACCACCTACCGGACAAGGGAAGAAATCGGGTAGATAATACTCCATATTGCGGTAGTCCCCCCCCCCCCCCCCCCCCCCCCCCCTGGGAAAGGAACTCCTTGATTTGTGATCTACCGGTAGGTTGATATTTGTTTGGCTTTTTGTTATGCGGAAAGTCAGTGCCTGACGGGAGTCTGCTTGTTACCCTATTTTGCTGCGGCATTCACAGGTACCTTTAGTGGTTATCATTTCAATTATTACGAAGTCCGAAGTGTTGCTTTTAATAGTTAATGTCATTTAACTTTTTGGTTTATTCCTTACAAAAGTATTCCATACATTTAACATTCGAGGGCGCAGAAGTTCTAAATCGTTTGCACTTTTTTAAGAGAAGTTCGAAGTAGTGCATTGTAGTGCACTGCTTGTGTTAGTTTTGTTATTTATTTATTTATTTATTTATTTATTGCAGTCTGATCTGCTGACTGATGGCGTAGTGATCTTGCTAGAGACTATATATTATGCGATTCACTAATGCTGATTCGCTATCCAATCTCAAATTTGAGAACTGCGAATTTCAAATATCAAGAGCTACACTAAGATCTAAGACCAATCAACCATCCAAAGCATAATAATGGAAATCGAGTTAGCTCCCTTGCTAAAGAGATTTCGTTTACAACGAAAGAATTCCACCATCTTCACTGTTCTAAACGATTAACCCAATAGTTAGACTTTTCGTCTAAACTGTCTAAAATCTCGCTTTCCAGACCAGTAAAATTAATTTTAATTCTTCTTTTAAGACATATTTGAAAGTTCTTGGAGTGTCCATTACTAGTTTTTTGTTTGTTTGAATTGAGGCTTAACGTCCCCTTCAACACTATAAAGTTCATTTTGGAGACGTTGCTTCTGATTTTGTGGGACTTTTGCCCGACATTGAGATGAAATGACATCTCAAGCCCTGTTGCCCAATGAAACCAATAGGCTTTATAAGCATAGACAAAACACCGCACCGCGGTTCCTGGACAGGCTTAGATCCTCTAAGCGGTTTACCAGTACTAGTGTGCGGGCCAGAATCAGCTCTTCGTGGAAGCATCATGCAGCCCATTTATTTCTTCAAGCCCCTATGGGCGGGGGCCGTTCCAATAGTAGGAACAGACCACGTTTGGGACTGTTCGAAAATGGTCTTGAAGTACATCGGATTCCTAAAACAGTAAAAACAATAGGAAGTCCGTGTTTAATGTGAAGGTAATCAAGAAAGGAAATACGATATCGCATGGCTGGAAGCTTCAGATAAAGCTTCTACAAAATTCTGAATTGGCGTCCCTCTGTTTTAGCCTAAATATAGAATTTTCAAGCTGGCTTCTTTCAAAAGAAGCCAATGAGAGGGCAGCAGCATAATTTTGTTTCAGTAAGCTGCAAGACAATTATATACAATATCGCGGGCCATTTTTTAGCCTAAAACACCCCGGAATATGCGAAGTCGAGTATTGTTTTGTTTTGGAATTTTTATGGTCAAGTCAATACTATATAGGTCATATCGAGCCGATCGGTTTGCCTACCACAATTCCTGTGCAGGCTTATACATAAGCGGTTAAACAGAACAGTGCACATTCGGAAGAGAATTTTGCAATATCGCAAAATTGTAAACATTTAGAAGCAGTTTTATCTGGGTCTACATAGTTCTGTTTGTACTGGTGGGGACTACAAATTGCACCAGGATCTCAAATGTTAATGGACTAAATTTCTTCACCGAGGTGGGGTGGTAGATACAGAAACGGAATCCGCTATCCTCTTCACCTTCACAAAAACAAGCAGATTGGTAGTTGATTCTAATCTACAGTTCTTGTTCAGTAGAAATGAAACTGGAGCCCCTAAGGAAGAATATAAGTAGTAGACTGATTCTGCTTTATACACACAATTAGATACCTAATTCATGAAGCTTTTCAAGTGACAGTTGTAAACTAGTGCTTCTTGTTGTAAAAGAGACATAATGCTTCTAATTAAAGCAGCGAAACTGTCTTGACTGTGTCAGCAGTTGTCCCTTGTACTAGTATACGCTGAATGAACTAATGTACGACACTGTGAATTATAGCTATTAGGAAAGGCACTTTGCAAGTAGAAAATCTGAAAAATAACTGCGTCATACTCACGGACAACGTTAACCTCTCGTGTGTGAAAATATTGACCAGTGTTATATCGTAAATAAAGTCTTGACAATTACTCGAAAAGATGAGCTATGTTTAGCAAGTATGTCTGGATTTGATGCAGGCTTTTCTAAAACTCGGGATGCCAATGCGCCATTCTATTCCTTTGGATGGTCAGGCGGATCAGATTAGACCCGATCGGACAGGATATTCTTCGATTTGGAACGCCTTTAACGCCTTCGTACTCATTAAAAGATCTTCGTTATCTCATTGTTTGTTTGTTTGTTTGATTTCAGGTTTAACGTCCCCGTCAACACAGTAAAGGTCAGTTCCAAACTTTGTGGGACTTTTACCCGACATTGAGATGAAATGACATCTCAAGTCCTGCCGCCAAATGAAATCAATAGGGTTTATAAGCATGGACGGGCCGACACGCACCGCTTTGCCTGGGCAGGCTTAGATCCTCTAAGCGGTTTACCAGTACTCGTGTGCGGGTCGGTTTCAGCTCTGCAAGGAAGCATCATGCAGCCCATCTATTTCTTCAAGCCCCGATGGGCGTTATCTCATGTGTGAGCTTTCGTTTTCCAATAAATTTTCATAAAAACGAATCAAAGCTGTGAGAGCACTGCTTGATCAATGTGCCGACAAATCAGTGATAGTCACGTGGACTTCAGCATTGAAAAACTTACTGCGCTTTATAACTTTGGGTCGATTGACAGACAATCGACCAAAAAATCACCAGGAGTATATGAAAGTCGAGATGGATAAAACCAGTATGAGCTGACCATTGCACCACTATGTGTGACATCAATAAGTCTGTTTTAACTGACAACTTTGTATACCTAGTTTTATATAGGGATCAAAGTACTGAGAGCACTTGTGGTTCGATTGTCTCCTGACCCAGCAGGCACATGTAATTATGACGTCACATCGACGTGAGCGCAACGTCGTGACGATTATGCAACGTGTGAAGGGTGGGAGGGTGTAAGCTGAAAAAATGATCCTGAACGGTGAGTTAGGTCGTTTGTTTGTTTGTATTGGTAGTTAAACGGCCCAGTCAACACTATTTCGGTCATTTTTGAGCTGGCCAGTTTACCTAGCCACACTTTTCCTGGACACGCTTATACGTAAGCGGTTAGCCTGATCACCAGTCAGACGCGCATCTGACTGAGCTACATAGGTCATTTAAAATTTCGTTTAACCAGTTTAAACTCTTATCCTTAAATTCCTGTACTCTAAGCAGTGTAGACCCTGATCAGACGCGTTCGGCAGCGTCTGATCTGGTTCTACACTGTTTACCAATCAAACACATGATTCCAGTCCAGATTCTATAGACAACCCTTTTAAGCAACCCTCTGACCTGACAGCGGTAAGAATAATATTTCGCTGCTATTTTCTGTAAAAATCATTTCCTGGATTCCCTACAAATCAGTGGTAGTCACGACGGCATCAGCACTGAAGAGCTTTTGTGCCGAGTAATTTGGGTCGACTAACAAACGATCGACCCAAAATATAAGTATACCACTCCAAAACGTATTGCGGGTATTCGTGATGCGGTTCAAACAAACACCTACAACCATTATAGAAAGCAACATAGAAGGCTATCAATATGTTAAATTTAGTCTACCCAATCAGTCAGTATGCAGTGGAAGTCTTCGTGAAGAAGAAGTTTTCGGTCATATTAGAGAAAAGTGAAAACCCTGATCAGACTGCGCGATGAAGGCACTGATCAGTCTGCGCGGATGCGTCCTTCACCGTGAACACATCTCCGAAAATATATTTTGCTTGATGCTGCTAAAATGTATCAAAATATATACTGCAGATACTTATATTGATTAAGAATGATAACTCTTATGTACCTTACAAAAATATGTTACAAGTTGTCCGACCAGGAAGTAATCCATAACAAGCCTAAACTCGTGACCCGATATCGAAACTAAAGTACAGAAAAATGGCTGAAGGTGGCAGTGACGAAATTGTCGAAAAGATAGTTTGTGGAATATGTACTGAGAACTATAGGCAACCGAAACTATTACCGTGTTACCATAGTTTCTGTTTGAACTGCTTGGAAAACTACGCGACACGCAATCTTCAGAATAATAAATTTGATTGTCCTCTGTGTGAAACGACTATTGAATTACCTGAGGGAGGAGTGAAGGATTTTCCGAGAAACAATTACATCGAAAGTAAGTTAAAGAACAGCGATGATGAAAAACGTGACTGTGATTTATGTGGACCTGAAGTTAAAGCTGTGAACCACTGCACCGAGTGCGATGAAAACTATTGTGAAAGGTGCACCGTCACGCACATGAAAATGAAATTGGGTCGTAACCATACCCTTATAGATTTAAATCTACCAGGGTTGAACCGCATAGGACCAGTTAAGAAAAAGGTTTTCTGTGAAAAGCATCCAAATGACGAGGTTAGGGTTGTTTGTAAAGACTGTGATAGACTGTTGTGTATCGTCTGCAAGTTAACGGACCATGAGAAACACAATTCAAAAGACATCATTGACGAGGCTAAAACGGCAAAAGAGGAATTACGAGAGCAAGTCAAAGGCACAAAAAGAAATATTTCCAAGTTAGAGAAACTGCTAGATAGTCTGACACTGTCAAAACAAATAAGCTGCAGTAGGCAAAAATCACAGCTTGCTAAAATTCAAGACTTCAAATATACGATTATAAGCACTTTCGAGTCGGAAGTAAACGAACTAAAGAATTTTTGTATGCGTCGTTTTGACGATATGGAATCAGATATTGTCAAGCGTAGTTTAAACATCGAAAGGACGATTGCATCATTAGACAATATCGCACAATATGTGAATGATATGACGACAGCTTCAGATGACATTACTTTGTTAGAAACGTCACGAAACGTACAAACGCGCATGGCTGAATGTGTCAGAGTAGCCAAAGATTACATCGAAATGTATACAGAGCAGCCAAAACATACATTAGGGTGGAGTGACTTCTGCACAAACGAACACACGTTAAGAAAATTGGCTGGCATCACACTAGGAAATAACACAAAAGATGTAGTAAATCTTGGCGCTCGCCAATATGAAATAGACTCTGTCAGAGCTTTTTCAAACGATGTCTGTTCGATCTGTGTATACCGAAATCATAGTGTTGTTTCGTTTTCTTCCGCTTTTGGCATAAGCATCACTTCTGGCCTTCCTGTGAGTACGTTCAAAACGCTTAATTACATTTACAATACTTTATCAAATATAGAGGGAGATAACGTCTTCTATTCTGACATCAGTGAAAAGGAAGTGAAAGTTTTAAATAGAGTTTCTGGCAAAACTGTAGAACTTTACAAATTATCGGGCATGTACCCACATGGCATAGCGTACAGATTAAATAAAGGTCTCCAGGATGAACTGCTTGTCTGTTTTCTGAAAAATGACTCGGAAGTCATGACAGCTCGGATCAATGAAGGACTAGTGAGAGCAATCGCAGTCGAAAATGGAAAGCCAGCTTACGATTTTCTGGCAGAAACATTTCCAGCACCAACAAGAGTAGCTGTGAATAAATCCAATGGAATCGTGTGTCTCAGTTATCCAAGTATTGCTAAAGTCTCTGTTCATGATGAAGATGGCAACCTACTTCATGATTTTGGTGACAAGGATTTAGGATTAGCTCGTCCATTTGGTATTTGTTTTGATAACGAGAACTGTGTAGTCATTGCTGATAGGGACGGTGGACAAGTTCTTCGAGTCAACATGTTTGGAAAGCTCGATCAAGTTCTTGTGAAAGGAAATAAGCCCACAGCAGTGGCAGTTGGTCCTGATGACAAACTATGGGTGGGATATGAAGACATAAATGTAACAGTCTACCAGATGGCGAATAAGACACAGTGATTAAGTCACTGTATGTACTATGTCCTGCTGTATGCTCAAGACAATATCATATAAGCAAGTCCGTGTAATGAACAAATTTGTAAGCCCAAACTTAAATAGAAAAATGGTGTTTACAGGGGTATACACTATTTTTCCACTCGATGCTCCGGACAAAGACATTGAATATCTGAACTCATGGGAACCGCTTCATTGAGACATTTTAATGGGTCTGCCTTAAAACAGTAATGATGTGTAATGAAGCGTAATGATGCGTAATGTAACGTAATGATGCGTAATGTAGCATAATGTAGCGTAAAGATGAACAATTTATGCCTGAAAATGTTACCGACCTGTTACTCCAAGAAGAGACCAAAAATGTCCAAACGATCTATAATCATTAAATAATATGGGTGCGTAAATTTACCGGAACAGACAAATTTCCTTCCTTTCAGAATAAGAAGCAGAATTGTTACTGGGGACACGTCAAATGACATTTATACACCAGGATATTTGTATAAAATACACACTGTGCATGTTCTTGTTCATAAATAATTTTGTCAAATGTGGAATATGGGTCAGTGCACAATAATCGCACCCTGTGCGTCAGGTGTTTGGAGCAGATATAATTAAAAAAGCAAGACTCTTAATAATTAGGTCTCTCACCACTGCGGTTCGAGCTGGGCCATATTTGAGACGCCAAGCTCTGCAACAGAAGGCCAGGTGGTTTTTCTCCTGGCACTCCGGTTTTCGCCCTCCTCTGATTAACCGTCGACTCGATATAAGGGACATAATCTTGAAATGGCCTGTCTCTGTGGGTTCGAGCCTGGCTCGATGAGTCGATGTGAAAAAATGTTATATTTGTATTTTTACGCTACATTATGCATCATTACACCACATTAAATCAAAGCACTGAGAGTACTGGTGGGTCAGAGTCTGTAGAAAAATCTGTTACGTAAGACGTTGACCTCACTACGATAAAATTTAACGTTGCTATTTTCAATAAATAAGTTATCTGACTGATGATCAGGAGGCCGCGGGTTCGATACCTGCCGGGGTCGGCGACATTCGTTTGTGGAGATTGATCATGAAATCTTTTGCTACGGTCATTCTCTCCCCTCCGCTGATTCAAAAAGGGCAGATGTCAGTTTCTGGCAAAAGAATGTGCACTGTACCGGTGAACTGCTTGCGTACAAGCCTGCACAAGAAAAGTGTGGATAAGTTAACTGACGGGCTAAAAATAACCTAAATAGTGTTGAATGGGCTGTTAAACTCACAATATAAACAAGACATAAAATTGTTGATACTTTCAAAAACGTAATATCCTCAAAGAGAGAATGAGAGAGTAAGACAGAGTGGTGGAAAACAATCGGTAGCGCGGAAATTAGAAAAGATCACCTAGAAGGGAGAAATAATAAGATAACCTCGCAGTACAGACCAGCTACCGGTAAAAACCCATTTTTTTCTCCGCGGTAATAAGCTTTTTCTCGGAGAAAGATAATAATTACAGGTGAAGACGTTCACTGTGTTTCTCCGCGAAATCTGCCTGTACCTACATGTTCATGTGCATGTATTTTTATGCATTCAAATTTCGTACACGAAGTTTGAAGCATATGACGAAATGCATGGTCTTTTTTCAAACCTGTAGACCGGATAAATGGTTTTTGCACACTAACCTCAGATGAGACGGTTCATAATGTGTTGTCTCATCACGCTCTACACTGTTTGCCTTTCTTCGTGGGTTCACACCTAACGCCCCTTTTTGCAAGGTTAAACACTCCCAGCTTGATGCTGGAACACTCATTGTGAACTGAACTCTCGTGGATTATAAACATTTTAACCCTTTTTGTACCAAATGGAATCTTCCTCCTTATTTTTACATGTACCAGCAGTTCATTTTGAAATTTAGGGGTGGCAGTTTGTGTTTTCCTCAAAATTTATTTACGGCCCCCGCCCATCGGGGCTTGAAGAAATAGATGGGCTGCATGCTGCTTCCACGCAGAGCTGAAACCGATCCGCACACGAGTACTGGTAAACCGCTTAGAGGATCTAAGCCTGCCCAGGCAAAGCGGTGCGAGTCGGCCCGTCCATGTTAATAAACCGTATTGGTTCATTGGGCGTCAGGGCTTGAGATGTTTATTTGGAAAATGAGTGAACTTTGAGCAAACAGTGGAGGCCCTGATCTGGGCCTGTCCTGTTTGCCAAAGTACCCCTTTAGGGGCTTCTGATCATTGCCTCCACTTCTATTCTGGTACTGAATGGGTTAATAGCCAAAACATGGTTCTATACCTCCGAGAGTTTCTAATTATCTTTATTTCTATGGTATGGTGGTGTGTGTGGAGTCGGGGGGGGGGGGTGGCACCCTCCATGCTTGACTTAGCACATTCTCGATTGTCTTCGCACGAGACTGTCCTGTCGTAATGGTATGGTATGTGTTCCCTGCTCGTATACCTACATGTACATGTAGATTTATACATCCAGAGTTTCCTTGAATGCATATTTACCTATCGTCTTGCATACACTCTCTATTACTATCAGACAAAATTTCGTGACAGAAGGAAGAACACCCATATGTGAACATATACAAAGTTGTCAAATTTAATGGAGAGGAAGAACGAAAAAGCAAGACCATTTGGTAATGCCGCAGTATGCACATATAAACACGCATATACATATATTGGGCTGCATGATGCTTCCAGAAGGAGCTAACCCGCTGCACATCAATACTGGTAAACCATTTATGGGGTTTACGCCTTCCCAGGCCAATTGGTGCTAGTTGACGGCCCATGCATATAAACCCTGTTGGGTTCATTGGGTGGCAGGGCGTGAGATGTCACTTCAGCTAAGTGTCGTGTTTGAGTCCCAAATAATTGGAGGCAACGTCTCCAAAATGACCTAAATAGTGCCGAAGGGGACGTTAATCTTCGAATCAAACAAACAAACGGAGCTTCCACATTTTAATTTGGCGGATTCAAAGTGTCAAACGGCGCTCTCATTGGAGCACTTGTACATGAAAGTAGTCGGGGTTCGCTCGTGACTCTTTACTATAGGTAGAAGATTTATTTTTGTTTGTTTGTTTTGGTGTTTAACGGCCCAGTCAACACTATTTTAGGTCATTTTTTAGCCGGACAATTTACCTTTCCACACTTTTCCTGGGCAGGCTTATACATAAGCGATTAACCAGTACAGTGCACATTCTTTCGCCAGAAACTGACAACTGCCCTTCTTGAATCAGCGGGAGAGAATGACTGTTGAAAAAATTTCATGATCAATCTCCATACAGGTCTCTGTATGTGTACTGTTTATATCATTTTAATACTAACTATTTTAGTACACATCACGATAACACACCCATATGTAATCATTCAGGAGTGAGTGAGTGTTTGAGTTTTACGTCCCACCAACAGCTAAGGTCATACGGAGACGGGACCTTGGTTTAAAGACTCATCCGAAAGTCTGAAGAAGCCCGGGATCGAACCTGCGACCCCTGGTTTACAAGGCGAGTAGCGTAACCACTCGACCACGGAGGCATTAACAATCATTCAAACCTAAAAACGGTTATTTCCTGAAGAAAAATATGTGATAGTCTTCCTATTTTACTCCTTAAGTAATTTGCGGTTCTCAATAGAATCGTCTCACTGAGGTAGTTGGTAACGAGTACCCACATTCTACATGGGACGTCTAGGAACAAATTAAGGAAAAATGAATACATGTACCTTGTAAACGCCAGGGTGCATGTAAAGTTGGGAATAGTGGGTTTTTCATTACATGGACTTTATATACATGTTGATGCACCACCTGCTTGCTCCAACTGGGAGTATTTATTAGTTAGGGGTGGGTGAGGGGTCGGGGAAGGAGACTTGGTAGCGCAAATAATGAGTGTTCATAAATGCGCGCGAATGGAAATATGTTCTAGAAAGGGTTATCCTTTGGCAGCAAGGAAAACACCACAGAACTGGAAAATATGGAGTGTACATGGGTGTATGGAGTAGCATTTCCTTTTTCACGCGCCTGCATGAAGCATGGCGAGATATACATACAGATGTCTGGTTTTTGTCCGTTTGTCCGCGACATAGACCTAGCCTGCGGTGGAATTATTGTGTTTTTCGTAAACTGGTATTCAAAGCACTGCTTGCTGTACCAATTTGACAGTTTGTAATCATGATAAATAATTGAGGCGAACCTTAGCTTTTGGTTTGTTTTTTATTTGAGGTTTAACGTCCCCGTCAACACTATAAAGGTCATTTTGGAGACGTTGCCTCCAATTTTGTGGGACTTTTATCCGACACTGAGTTGAAATGACATCTCAAGCCCTGCCGTCCAATGAAACCTATAGGGTTTATAGGCATGGATGGTCCGACTCACACTCCTTTGCCTGGGCAGGCTTAGATCCTCTAAGCGGTTTACCAGTACTTGTGTGCGGGTCGGTTTCTGCTCTGCGTGGAAGCATCGTGCAGCCCATCTATTTCTTCAAGCCGCGATGGGCGGGGCCCGCTGAGCTTTTGGTAAATGTCACACATCATTATGGTGTTAATAACCTACATGCCGTCACCTTACCGCAAAAAGTCCACAATTCCAATTTAAAATGTATTGGAGTTATTGACTTCTTGCGCTAAGGTGACGATGTACGACTCATTATGAAATCTCGCCTATTCAAATATATTGAAAATTTTAAGTGTATGAAGTTGGCTTGGAGTCTGGAGTATGGAGTTTGGAATTCGATTTATTCCGTAGTAGTAAAGTATAGTAAAATATTGGTGAATGTTAGGCAAAATCGATATTCCAAGCCGCGAATCCCAAGCCAAGTTCGCACACTCGAAAATTTTAGCACTAAAAGCGGAAAATTTTCGGATAAAAATTCTGATATTTTTTTCATATTTCTGCTTAAGGCTGTGGGTACTCTTTAAAACGACTCGGCTAGGCAGTTCTAAAGAGTACCCACAATCTATGTGAGCAGAAATTAGATAAATAATGTATACCCCTGTAAACCCCAGTTAAAAGTGAGGGTTTAAGTGGGTAAAAAAAAATAGGTGTGTTTTCGTGATGTGAATAAAAGTTGTCTTGAGACTTTTAAAAAGGGATTATCAATGGAGAAATAAATTACTAAACATTAAAGAATATTTGATTATGATTTAACAATGACTACCATTTGCCTTCGTTTACAAAAACAACGCCAAACAAACGAAGAAATAATAATGAGCCGAAAATTTGACTTTTATTTCACGTAAGCCTAGTTGTTTTTTTTGTTGTTGTTTTTTTCTTCATGAAACGCGGGTAATTCATTTTCAATGAAAGCAATCGGTCAAATTTTCGCCGAGAATCTCGGCGAATTTTCTCCCCGAACCGGGAGAAATTTCTTGCTCAGTTTTTTTTCTTCTCGCGGTTTCGCGAAGAAAATAGCCGATTTCGCGTTAGTAGGTTTCTCCGCGAAACAAAAAAAAAAAGAGGGCCATGATGGCCCTGGATCGCTCACCTGATCCATAGAGTAACAAGTGGGCCCCGGGGAGGGCCATTATTGACCCAAGGGCTATAATGTGCATAATGTTGAGTGAGGTCTAAAAAGGTGAAGCTTCATACCAAATATCAACAAAGGCTATAATTTGAACAATCTTGGCAAAGGTCCACTAGATGCAGCTACACACCAAATATCAATGACCTGGGCCTTGCGGTTTCAGAGAAGATTTTTTTTAAAAGATATTCCCTACATAAGCCTATGTTAAACCAAATGGCCCCAGGGCGGGGGCATTTTTGGCCTCATGGCTATAATTTAAACAATCTTGATAGAGGTCCACTAGATGAAGCTTCACACCAAATATCAAAGACCTGGACCTTGCTGTTTCAGAGAAGAAGATTTTCAAATATTATCTCTATATAAGTCTATGCATGACCAAAGGGCCCCGGGGCGGGGGCATTTGTGGCCCGAGGGCTATAATTTGAACAATCTTGGTAGAGGTCCACTAGATGAAGCTCCATACTAAATATCAAAGACATGGGCCTTGCAGTTTCAGAGAAGAATATTTTTAAAGATTTCCATATATAGTCCGGGATTTGAGACCAGATTTCGAAACATTTAATGCACCCAAAATTCTCACGCTTTATTTGTGCCTTTTCATTGAGATAGAAGCATAACCTATATGACATGTGATTATTTAGCAAATCTGGTGGGGAAAAGGGGTTGAAAATTCTATGAGTTTACACCCACCCCCATGCGAAGGGTATAGTTCGATGAAGTTTAGTTATGTGTAGCTTGCGCTAACAAATGAATGTTGATTTATTGCATCAGCCAAAATATTTGTCAATACTCGAAGATACCAAAATTCATTAGATGACGTAACTACATCCGGTGTTACCATCAATTTTGACCACTGAAATTTGACCACACAAATTTGGTAAATTTTACACTATTTTTGCGCTAAATGATTTTTAGTCCTTTTTGAAACAATTTATTTTCCGTCAGTATGCAGGACGGTTATTTTTACACGTGCATGTGAAACTTGATGACTCTGTTTCAATCCGGGCATCAACAAGGGACTCCGATAACTATGGACCCTTTTACCGCTTTTTCCTGTTGTGTCACAGATCGGGATAAAAATCCATATTAAAACAAACGTAAAATACAGTATTTTACTGGCTGGCCATAGGTTTATCATAACAGGGATCAATAGATATATTTTTGAAAAATTACTGATGGCCAATTCCCTCCGGTTTATATTTAGTGAGGGGAATATATATCACTAAGCAAATTTGTCAGCGGCTGAACTATCAAGTGATTCTCTAAACTGGAGACTTGAATCAATCAACATTTAATGAATACATTGTATATTTCAAGAATCAGTATCCAAAGTTTCCTGTCAGTGCTGAAGGCTCCCCAAGTAACATTGACAATATTATATTTAATACATGTAAATGTTACTGGTCACTACAAGGTCTCTATTGAAATCTTACTGGGTATCCTATTTTCTGTAAAGTCGCACGACTAAAAATAAATAGTACCCGAGCTTTAATGTAACGTAAAGCTACCCTTTAAACAAGTTCTTATATCTTCTCTTTTCCCAGAGTTGTGATATTACCTGCAAACGAGCATCTTAAGACGTCACCTGCACTTACTTTCTACCATTTCGTTGGACAACCTGCCTTCGATAGCCTTGTTCCTCTATTCACCATTAGCTCTTAATTATTCTGTGTCTCTTGTCACACACTGATTAATCTGGTCTTCATCTCCTTTTGTACTACTTCCTCTTACTGATATTTCTCCCATATATTGATTGTTTTGGGTTTAAAGACACGTCAACCCTTATTGGTCATTTTGTGTCCTCTCCCCAGAGAAAGGGAGAAAAACGATAGAAGAAATTTTGTTTGTTTTCGTTTGATTTAAGGTTTAACGTACCCGTCTACACTGTAAAGGTCATTTTGGAGACGTTGTTTCCAATTTTGTGGGACTTTTACCCGACATTGAGATGAATTGAAATCTCACGCCCTGCCGCCCAATGAAACTAATATGGTTTATAAGCATGAACGGGCCGACTCACAACGCTTTGCCTGGGCAGGCTTACATCCTCTGAGCAGTTTACCAGTACTCGTGTGCGGGTCGGTTTCAGCTCTACGCGGAAGCAGCCCATCTATTTCTTCAAGCCCCGAAGGGCGGGGCGATATAGAAGAAATTGTTGAGCAGATGAAAGTGAGTGACAGAGGAGAAAGGGGAAAAATGGAAAAGCAGATTCAGAATAAATAACAGTATTCCCCCTCTACCCTTACCTGCTGCAAGAACAGCAGGTCTTGTTCAGCTGTAAGTCACTACTAGTTGGACGCCCTATTGACGCAAAGTACACGTCACCTTTGCCCCAATTGTCCCATACAGATTGGCCAAAAAGGCCTTCTATGAAAAGCCATCAGAATTTATCACGTTTGAAAAACAGAGTGTAGGCAATGATCAGGAATCTACACAAAATATCTCGCACCTCCTATTCAAAACAACAAAATGAAAACGTGGAACGCCAGAAGGACAGTTATCTCCCGCCATGGCCAAACGGCTATTCAAAATGAAAAAGGCATTAGCAATACATACATCTTAAGGACTAACTATGAAAATAATAAACCACAGAAAAGGACCGCCTTGGAACGGGTTCAGTAAGAAGTTTTACGGGGGTTGGCATGGACACTTTAATTGATTTTAGGTGGCCACAATACTCGCCCTTGTTTGTCTTGGTTAAATCCGGTAAGTTATTCACGCTGCATGATGGAATACTGGCTAATCAGTGCAACATCTCCGAGAACAGAAAATCAAACGAATAAAGAGACGAAACAAGGATGAGGACTCGACAGCATGAAATAACTAGAATGCTGCAGCAAAGTAAACCAAACAGTTAGGCTCCGGTTAACCCTACCAGAGACAGAGCATCAGACACCTACCTTCAGGCGTTCTGGCGGAAATGCGTTCGTACATATGAAAGGAACTAGGCGGGCGGGTTAATTTACTTGAGGTTGAAACCTAATATGTCAGTGAACAGGGACGATGGTTGACATAATAAATGTTAGGATTCCTACGTAAATCAAGCTTCTTCTCTACACCTTTGTCAAGAAGTGAACATCGGGTTCAACAAAGACCATTAAGTAAAGTCATTCCACCAAATACTGTATAATGTTTCTTTTTTGTTTGCAGTAAAATTTCGCAGACCTTCAGTCAAAAGGAGGCTGGATTGTTCAGAGGCGTAAACTCATTAAAACATGCCTTTCCTTCAATTATGAAATACTGTACAAAAATCTGCCAACCCCTTGAAAAAATAAATTGAAATAGGACCGCGCTGTTATCTTCACTGAACATTGTCGTCTTTCAGAGGTATTGCTGTCATGGTAAATTCATACCAAACTGCCACTGGTCATCAATTAATTGTTTATGAAGGCTGGAAAATGTAGCTAAGCAACAAAAGATAACCAAACAAGAGCAATCAGTAAAGCATAAGACTGTGGCTGCTGTATCATAACAACGACAATTAAACATGGTTTACGCTTGCCATCAAGCTTACCCGACTTTTAATAAATGGCCTGAACACAAAATTATAAACAAGCGGCCCATGGGAAACTAAGCTCACTCACAAGCCCCTTGGTGGCCATTTATTTTAACAGACCATAATGGTTTAGTAGAGGCCAATCCCAGGACCATTGCCGCCAAGTTATTTTGAAATCAACCATTGTTTTTGTTTGTTTGCTCTTTTGCCGGCGCATACATTATCAGCTTTGAACAATCTTCGCAGGGCTAGATTCCAAAGTGCTGCATACCAAGGTCTTGTATTTCATGAGATGCAGAACTTAAAATCACTTTTGGACATATATTGGTGTGACGATCACACAGCTCCCTCTAACAAACTTTGACTCCTCGACCACACTGATGCGGTTTATGTCATTTGGTATGAGGTAGCTCAGTAGTTTTAGAAAAATAATAAAAAAAATAATCTTATGGCCTCAGGATCATTAAGCTGATTGCAAATATCAACCATGATGTCATAAGCTGCAACAGAACCAGAAAATCCTGTCCTTTCCATACAAAATCCTAAGTGACCGAATGTGACCTTGACGTAAGAAAGGTCAACGAAATGTCATCATTTGAACAATTTGATAGGGCCCGGGTCCCTTATAATGTATACCAAGTTTCAACGTCATAGGTCAATATGTGCCTGAGAAGGAGATTTTCAAAGGTTTTTACCATAAATGGGCATGGTGGACATTTTGGTCTTGTGACCCAGCCATTCAGAAAATATGTTTATTCTTCCACTCCATGGCGGCTTCACATATAATATGGTTCCGATTTGCCTTGTAGTTTCAGAGGAGATGTCATTTAGAATTGTTTGGAGCTTAAATGCGAAAAGAGGGTAGGAACAATTATCTCCCCTTTTTATGTCTTTTCCCCACTTTTTTGATTTTAACTCCATTTTCAAGATGCTGAGAGACCTCTAAATAAATTCATATCATATTTAAGTGTGAGAAAGTAAGGTGCATTAAACTCCTTAAATACGGATGCAACGAATTTCAAATCCCCGAAAAATATAAGTCTATGTAAAACCAAAGGACCCAGAGGCGAGGGCATTTTTGGCCCCAGGGCTATAATTTGAACAACCTTGATAGAGGTCCACTAGATGAAATTTCACACGAAATATCCAAGACCTAGAGCTTGTGGTTTAACAGAAGAAGATTTTGAAAGATTTTCCCGATATAAGTCTAATGATGTAAAACCAAAGGGCCCAGAGGCGGGGGCATTTTTGGTCTCATGGCTATAATCTGAACAATCTTGGTAGAGGTCCACTAGATGAAGCTTCATACTAAATATCAAAGACCTAGGCATTGTGGTTTCAGAGAAGTTTTTTCAAGATTTTCCATATATAAGTCTATGTAAAACCAAAAGGCCCTGGAGCGAGGGCATTTTTGGCCCCAGGGCTATAATTTGAACAATCTTGGTAGAGGTCCACGAGATGAAGCTTGAAACCAAAAATCAAAGACCTAGCTGGGCTTTGCTGTTTCAGAGAAGAAGATTTTTAAAGATTTTCCCTATATAAGCCGATATAAAACCAAAGGGCCCCGGGGTGGGTCATTTTTGGCCCCAGCACTATAATTTGAACAATCTTGGTAGGGGTCCACTAAATGAAGCTTCATACCAAATATCAAAGACCTGGACCTAGTTTTTACCTGATATGACCCATATTCGAACTTGACCCAGATATCATCAAGACAAACATTCTTGTAAAGTTTCATGAAGATTGAAGCAAAATTGTGGTCTCTAAAGGATGAACAAGGTAAATGTTGACGACGCACGTCGCATGATGAATGATGACCAATGCACTTGCGATGGACAAAAGGTGATCACAAAAGCTCACATTGAGCTTTGCTCTGGTGAGCTCAAAATTGCGGTCTCTAGAGTGTAAACAAGGCTTTTTTAGGATTTGACCTACTGACCTACTTTTTTGACCGCACATGACCAATATTCGAACTTGACCTAGATATTGTAGAGATGATCATTCTGAGCAAGATTGATGATGCTTGGACCAAAACTTGACCTCTAGAGTGTTAACAAGGTTTTTCTATGATTTGACCTACTGACCTACTTTTTGATCCCACATGACCCGTATTCGAACTTGATCGAGATATTGTCAGGATGATCATTCTTGGCAAATTTGAGGATGATTGAACCAAAACTATAGCCTCTAGAGTGTTATCAAAGTTTTTCAATGGTTTGAACTACTGACCTACTCTTTGATCCCACATGACCCATATTCGAAGTTGACCGAGATATTGTCAGGATGATCATTCTGAGCAAGTTTGAGGATGATTGGACCAAATCTGTGGGCTTTAGAGTGCTAACAAGGTTTTTCTATGATTTGACCTACTGACCTACTTTTTGAGCCCACATGAACAATATTCGTACATGACCAAGATATTGTCAGGATGATCATTCTGAGCAAGTTTGAGGATGATTGGACCAAAACTGTGGCCTCTAGAGTCTTAACAATGTTCTTCTATGATTTGACCTACTGACCTACTTTTTGACCCGACATGACCCTTCGAACTTGATCGAGATATTGTCAGGATGATTATTCTGAGCAAATTTGAGGATGATTGGACCAAAACTGTGGCCTCTAGTCTTAACAAGGTTTTTCTATCATTTGACCTACAGACCTACTTTTTGACCTGACATGACCCATATTCGAACTTAACCCAGATATCATCAAGACAAACATTCTGGTAAAGATTCATGAAGATTGAAGTAAAATTGTGGTCTCTAGTCTTAACAAGGTAGATGTTGACGACGCACATATGGCGGACAAAGGGTGATCACAAAAGCTCACCTTGAGCTTTGCTCAGGTGAGCTAAAAATGTTTTTTTTACCGGTAGCTGGTCTGTATGCAGTTGTTTTACATTTCCCAGAACACACATAACACACGCAAGTTTTCGCCATTGTTAAAAATGAGCGAATGTAAAATATGTATATAACTTGGAGGTTATAAGGACCAAATTTTAAGTGTAATTGCTCTATTTTCTTTTGATGATTATAGAATACGACAGGAGTCTTTGACATTAATGTTCTTTGATTTTCTGGTCTTCTTAATTTAACCAAACCAAATACACACAAATGAACGGACTTCAACGTGTGAATTTTAATGACTTTACAATTCGGCGTGTGTCTTTAATGATAATTTTGAATGATGTATTGTCTGCTTTAATTGATATGCTTTTAATCCATAATGGCATTTTGTTAAACAATGGATACCCGCCAATCTCGCGTCAGGTGTGAAAATCTTCAATTCATAATCAGCACAGATGCCTTTAATAGCGCCCAATTAAGGAAGGTACGAAAATCATTTAATATTAGAAAGGAACAAAGAAGGAAATAGGATTGAAATGAACTGAAAGAAATATTAGACTTACCGTCATTTTCGCCTGAATATAACATAACTTGTGATTGTAGTCTTTGAACAATATTTTTGTGTTCTTTCCGTTACATTGCAAGTATATATCTTGATAATAGGCAAAAACTAATATATTAATGGCTGGGTTGTTAAACCTAATAAGTTGTGGGGTTTACATTGGTACCCTATACATTAGTTTCATGATTATACTCCAAATCATGGGCCTCCGTGGCCTAGTGGATAAGAGTGCTGACACTTAATCATTAGATCGTTCACCGCTGTGGGTTCGAGCCTGGCTCGGGCACATGTGAGAATGGAAGGTCAGGTTGGTGTCACTGAATGCGTCTTACCATATATGGTTCTGAATCATCTCTGAGATATGTCGCCTTTTATGAAGTGGAGGTGTGGGGCATGGCCCCAAACAAGAATATATACTGTTTTTTGGGTGGGGATCTGAAAGGTTTCTGAGATATATCCCCTTTTATGAAGTGGAGGGGTGGGGTATGGCCCCGACACACCCCGGGAGACACCTAGCTTGGTATCAATGAATGCGTCTTATCATAAGAAACAAGAATATATATGGTTTAGTGGTGGGGTCCGAACGGTTTCTGAGACATTGGGCCTTTTACGAAGTGGAGGAGGTGGGGCATGGCCGGGCACATCCTTGGGGACCCCCAGGTTGGTGTCACTGAATGCGTCTTATCATAAGAAAAAAGAATATATATACTTATGGGGTGGGGATCCGAATGGTTTCTGAGATATATGGTGTTTTATGCACTGGAGGGGATGGGGCATGGCCCCGGCACATCCCGGGGGACCCCCAGATTGGTATAAAAGCAGGTGGCTAAAAGAAGTTCACTCAAGGAATAGTTCTATAAAAGTTTTGCCAAAATACCTGCAATGACTTGGCATTAAATGCCATTTTTCAATTTTCCCCATTATAAGTCTATGGAAACTCCAAGTTGCCATAGCAACTAAATTAATCAGCTGATTTTCATAAAAAAACACAAACTTTCGATCCCCCAGCCAAAGCATGCTACAGATAAAATTTGGGCCCAATCGGTCCAGTGGCTTCAGAGGAGATGTCGTTTGAAAGTGTTAACGACGCAGACGACGACAACGGACAATGTCCATCCTATAAGCTCCCCCAGAGCCTTCTGCTCTGGTGAGCTAAAAACGAAAGGGTATTACTATATTTTAACTGTCAATAACTTCAGCTTCATTTTCATTTGGATATCTATATTGGTTTTGAAATTAAGATGAAAACAAAAGACGAAAAAAGCAGGTTTTTTTTGTGTGTTTTTCAAAAGGCAATAACTCTCAGAGTATTATAGCTAGAGTTAAGTAACTTGCCTTGAAATTGTTTAATGTTGTTGTGATCTTACCTTTAACGGTTGAAAATGATGCGTTTGAAGGTGAACATGAACAAGAGGGCCCAATGGCCCTATATCGCTCATATGTGTACCAGAAAATCATTAGTCCAGTGTCCAGTATAAGTCTATAGAAGCTAATGAGCCCTGGGGCTTGGCCAATTTAGACCCAAAGAGCATGGTTGGCAGGATTTATGTAGGCGACCATTTTGTGTTGCTATATACTAAATATCTAAGATCCGTATTTCATGGTTTCAAAGAAGATGTTTGAAGCTTTTTTCCATTATAAGTTAAGTTAAGTTGGAGTTAAGGGGCCACAGGATTTGGCCAATTTGGAACCCAGGGGCATGATTGGCAGGATTCATGTAGGCGACCACTCAACATTGCTACATGCTAAATACCTAAGCTTTGGGACTTATGGTTTCAGAGAAGAAGATTTTTGAAGATTTTTTTCCCCATTTCAATTTTTTTTTATTATTATTATAAGGGCCCTGTGGTTTCAGAGAAGAAGATTTTTGAAGTTTTTCCAATTATTGTAAGTCTATGGAAGCTAAATAGCCCTGGGGTGTGGCCAATTTGGATCCCAGGGGCATAACTGACAGGATTTATGTAGGTGGCCACTTGACATTGCTACATACTAAAAATCTAAGCTCTGGGCCTAATGGTTTCATAGAAGAAGATTTTTTAAGTTTTTTTTCCATTATAAGTCTATTGGAGCTGATGAGCTCGGGTGTGGCCAATTTTGACCAGGGGCAGGGTTAGCAGGATTAATGTAGCTGGCTATTTTATGCTGCTAGATACTAAATATCTAAGTTCTGTGCCTCACAGTTTCTGAGAAGAAGATTTTTGAAGCTTTTTCCATTATGAGTCTATGGTAGCTAAGGGGCCACGGGTTGTGGCCCATTTGGACCCCAGGGACATGATTAGCAGGAAATACGTAGGTGATCACTTGCCGTTGCTACATGCTAAATATCTAAGCTTTGGGTCCTGTGGTTTCAGAGAAGAAGAGATTTGAAGCTTTTTTCCATTATGAGTCTATGGGAGCTAAGGGGGTCCCAGGGTGTGGCCCATTTAGACCCCAGGGGCATGATTGGCAGGATTTATGTAGGTTACCACTTGTCATTGCCACATGCTAAATATCTAAGCTCTGGGCCCTGTGGTTTCAGAGAAGAAGATTTTTGAAGCTTTTTTCCATTATGAGTTTATGGGAGCTAAGGGGCCCCGGGGCGTGGCCCATTTGGACCCCAGGGGCATGATTGGCAGGATTCATTTAGGTGACCACTTGCCATTGCTACATGATAAATATCTAAGCTCTGGGCCCTGTGGTTTCAGAGAAGAAGATTTTTGAAGCTTTTTTTCAATTATGAGTCTATAGGAGCTAAGGGGGCCCCAGGGCGTGGCCCGTTTCGACCCCAGGGCATGATTGGCAGGAATAATGTAGGTGACCACTTGCCGTTGCTACATGCTAAATTTCTTAGCTCTGGGTCCTGTGGTTTCAGAGAAGAAGATTTTTGAAGCTTTTTTTCCATTAGGAGTCTATGGGTGCGAAGGGGCCCCGGTGCGTGGCCCATTTGGAACCCAGGGGCATGATTGGCAGGAATTATGTCGGTGACCACTTGCCGTTGCTAAATGCTAAATATCTAAGCTCTGGGCCCTGTGGTTTCAGAGAAGAAGATTTTTGAAGCTTTTTTTATCATTATGAGTCTATGGGAGCTAAGTGGCCCCGGGGTGTGGCCAATTTGGACCCCAGGGGCATGATTGACAGGAATTATGTAGGTGACCACTTGCCATTGCTACATGCTAAATACCTAAGCTCTGGACCCTGCGGTTTCAGAGAAGAGGATTTTTGAAGCTTTTTTCCATTATGAATCTATTGGAGCGAAAGGGCCCGGGACATGGCCAATTTGGAACACAGGGGCATGATTGGCAGGAATTATGTAGGTGACCACTTGCCGTTGCTACATGCTAAATATCTAAGCTCTGTGCCCTGTGGTTTCAGAGAAGAAGATTTTTTATTTTTTTTTCCATTATGAGTCTACAGGAGTTAAGGGGCCCCGGGGTGTGGCCAATTTGGACCTCAGGGGCATGATTGGCAGGATTTATGTAGGTGACCAATTGACATTGTAACAAGCTTAATATCTAAGCTCTGGGCCCAGTGGTTTCAGAGAAGAAGATATTTTAATTTTTTCCCATTGTAAGTCTATGGGAGCTATATGTTGCCATGGCAACCATAATTCCAATCTGATCAGCCCAAAAACCTTATGCAGCCTTTTCCCCTACCTGATGATGCTTCTCATGAAATTTGATCAAGATTGAGTATGAGGTATTAGAGATATACTTATTTGAAATTGTTTACGGACGGACGCACGCACGATGAACAAAAAGTTATCACAAAAGCTCACCTCTTCACTACGTGACAGGTGAGCTAAAAATGTTGATGGACAGACAGTCAGATGGCCAGACAGATGTACGTACGGACGGACGGACAGACAGACAGACAGGGCATTACTATAGGGCAATGTCAGTAACTATAGGACGTTTCATTTGAATATCTATAGCTGTTTTAAAATAAAGAAGAAAAAGACAAAAAAAGCTGAATTTTTAAGTTTTTCAAAAGGCCAGAGCTCTAAGAGTATTGAAACTACAGTAAAGTAACTTGCCAAACAAAAATTCCGCAGAAGGCGGCGTCGCACCTGCTGGGGGCAAAAGTCATAGAAGTCACAATCAGAATGTTGTTATTAATTAAGTAAATATCATAGCAGTTGATAGTTGATGTATAATGTGTCAAAGTCACTGGACCAAAAAATATAGGCCATGGTCACCAGGTCAAGGTATGTGCCAAATCAGTACAATGAGGAGAAGTACTATGCAAAGTTTGGTGGCTGTAGGCCATTTATTTTAGGACATATTGAACATTGACATTAAAGTCGCTGGAGTGCATAATATAGGTTAAGGTCACCAGGTCAAGGTACCCAAAGAGTAAGTAAATGTAGGAGAAGCACAATGCAAGGTTTGGTGGTTGTAGGCCTTATAGTTAAGAAGATAATGGAATGTCGACCTAAAATGTGTTTAAGTCAATGGAGTGCAAACAATAGGTCAAGGTCACCAAGTCAAGGTACCTGCATAGTCAGTACATCTAGGAAAACCACTATGCAAGATTTGGGGGTTGCAGGCCTTTTATTTGAGAAGATCTGGAACATTGGCGCAAATTGTGTCAATGTCAATGGAGGCTAAAATATAGGTCAAGGTCACCAGGTCAAGGTACCTGTAGAATCAGTACATCCAGGAGCAGCATTATGCAAGATTTGATGGTTGTATGCCTTTTATTTGCAGAGATCTGGAACTTCGACATAAAAATTTGTCTAAGTCGCTGGAGCGTAAAATATAGGTCAAGGTTACCAGGTCAAGGTACCTGCAGAGTCAGTACATCTAGGAGAAGCACTATGCAAGATTAGATGGTTGTGGGCCTTTTATTTGAGGAGACCTGGAACTTCGACATAAAATTATTTGAGAAGATCTGGAACATTGACGTAATTTGTGTCAAACTCAGTGAAGGTGCTTGTCTAGTCAGGAGCTCAGGGTGATGTTTCATGAAAGGTTTGATGGTTGTTTAGTCTTATAGTTGATTACAATACAAACTTCGACGTAAATGTCAAACTACAACGTAATGGTAAAATCCACTGGAGCGCAAAATATAGGTCAAATTCACCAGGTCAAGGTGCTTACAAAGTGAGAAGGTCTATGATATGTTTCATGTAAGGTTTGATGGTAGCTGAGGTTTGTAAAATAAAAACTTTGACGTAAATGTCGAACTTCGACGTAATGGTCAAAGTCACTTGAGCGTAAAATAAAGGTCAAAGTCACCAGGTCAAGGTGCTTACAAAGTGAGAAGGTCTATGAGATGTTTCATGTAAGGTTTGATGGTAGCTGAGGTTTGTAAAAACTAAAAAAATTTGACGTAAATGTCGAACTTCGACGTAAATGTTAACAGACGGACAGACGAACAATGGACGCACGGACGAACAGACCGGCGGATGGAAAATCGGACGCCTATGTCGCACCCTGCTATAAGCAGGTGCAACAAAAATTGTGTAATGATAATGAGACCATATATTTAAAGTTTGAAGTTGATAGGTTTGACGATTTGTAAGTTATTAAGAAAACCAGAAATTCAACTTCGGTGAAGTTGATGTCGCACCTGCTCCCCACCTGCCCCACACAAAAAATATAAGTTTATTTAAGGCAGAAGAAATGAATATAGGGCTTTGAGAAGAATCCATAGCCTATATATGTGAGGTAAAAACAGACTAAGTTCACAATGTGGAAAAAGTGATAAAAATTGATCCCAAGATAAAGTCAAAACCACATGCACATCCTCATACCATAGCAAAAACACTCACAAAGTTTTAAAATGATCAATATAAAACTGTAAGAGAAGTTGCGATGACAAGAGGTACCTATTGTATATCAACTAAAGCTTAAAATTGGCTAAGTTCACAATGTGCAAAAAGTGAAAAAAAAAAATTCTGAGAATTATGTCGAAACCACATGCACAACCTCATACCATGGCAAAAGCACACGCAAAGTTTCAAACTGATCGGTATAAAACTGCAAGAGGAGTTGCGATGACAAGAGGTACCTATCATATATCAATTGAAGGTTAAAAATGACTAAGTTCACAATGTGGAAAAAGTGACAAAAAATGATCCGACAATAAAGTCCAAACCACATGCGCATCCTCATACCATGGCAAAAGAACACGCAAAGTTTCAAAATTATCGGTATAAAACTGCAAGAGGAGTTGCGATGACAAGAGGTACCTATCATATATCAATTGAAGGTTAAAAATGACTAAGTTCACAATGTGATAAAAGTGACAAAAATTTATCCGAAGATAAAGTCCAAACCACATGCGCATCCTCATACCATGGCAGAATCACACACAAAGTTTCTAAATAATCGGTATAAAACTGTAGGAGGAGTTGCGATGACAAGAGGTACCTATCGTATATCAAATGAAGCTTAAAAATGGCTAAGTTCATAATGTGCAAAAAGTGGAAAAATATATTCTGAAAATTATGTCGAAACCACATGCACATCCTCATACCATGGCAAAAGCACATGCAAAGTTTCAAAATGATCGGTATAAAACTGCATGAGGAGTTGCGATGACAAGAGGTACCTATCATATATCAATTGAAGGTTAAAAATGACTAAGTTCACAATGTGGAAAAAGTGACAAAAAATGATCCGACGATAAAGTCCAAACCACATGCGCATCCTCATACCATGGCAAAAACACACGCAAAGTTTGAAAATAATCGGTATGAAACTGTAAGAGGAGTTGCGATGACAAGAGGTACGTATCGCATACCTAAAAATGACTAAGTTCACAATATGGAAAAAGTGACAAAAATTGATTTGAAGATTAAGTCCAAACCACATGCGCATCCTCATACCATGGCGAAAGCACATGCAAAGTTTCCAAATGATCGGTCTAAAAGTGTAGGAGGAGTTGCGATGACAAGACATCCAGTGTAAAATGTTGACGGACGGACGGACGAACGGACGGACGAACGGACGGACGGACGGACGGACGGACGGACGGACGGAAACTTGCACGCCTATGTCTTCCTGCTAAAGCAGGTGCGACAAAAACATGAAAAAGCGGATTTTTTTAAATTGTTCAAAGGGCCATAACTCTGAGAGTATTGAAGCAACAGTTAGGTAACTTGCCATAAAATTGTGTAATGATAATGAGACCATATATTTAAAGTTTGAAGTTGATAGGTTTGACGATTTGTAAGTTATTAAGAAAAAAACATGAAAAAGCGGATTTTTTTAAATTGTTCAAAGGGCCATAACTCTGAGAGTATTGAAGCAACAGTTAGGTAACTTGCCATAAAATTGTGTAATGATGATGAGACCATATATTTAAAGTTTGAAGTTGATAAGTTTGACGGTTTTTAAGTTATTAAGAAAAAACATGAAAAATGTGGACATTTTTTTAAGTTTTTCAAAAGGCCATAACTCTGAGAGTATTGCAGCTAGAGTTACCTAACTTGCCATGAAATTGTGTAATGATATTTTGACCATATATTTAAAGTTTGAAGTTGATGCGTCTGAAGGTTTTTAAGTTATTAAAAAAAAAACATAAAAAATGTGGACGGACAGACAGGGTGATTACTATAGGGCACCCGCAAATAAATTTGCGGGGCACCCGCAAATAAATTTGCGGGGCCCTAAAAAATACTCCAAATCATAGATTGTGGTACAGTTTGAGCCGCCTCGATGATACGAGTACACATTTACAATCTATGTTTGGAATAGAAATACGAAATTTTGTCATATATTACATAGGAATGTTATCACATCGGGTTAATAAGTCCGTGTCATGAACAATCCTCTAAACCACACTTGATATAGAGAAAAAATGGGGGTATTCAATATTTTTGAGAAAAAAAATTAAATATTTGGACTAGAATTAAGAAAAATATTGAAAATTATCTCTGATAATGCTAGTTCTAGGTTTGAGATTCATGCAAACAGGAAAACCGCGATGATAGGATTGCCATGTATCTTGTAAAGCATGAACATTTTCTTTTCTTGTCATTTTTTCTATCTGACGGTAATTCAGACTTACAGATGTGGATGTATTACACGTAATGTATTTATTTTAAATTAAGACATTGGTTTGTAGACCCCATCAGGGTAACTCAATACATATACTTTTTACACCGTGAAGAAATCTAAGAAACTGTGTTTGTAAAGTTAACAGGATGTTTTGGACAAAGCTAGTCAGTGATTCAAAGCTAAAGAAGTTTTAACCCATAAGATGCCGAGAAAAACTACATCTGAAAATGTTGTTTGGTTATGCTAAATGTTCTTGTGAACTTCTTAGAAATATTTTTTTCATATAGGCAGACAGTGTGGATCAGACCTGGAGGAGCAGTCTGATCTGGGTCCACACTGTTTGCAAAAACTAATTTCAAAGTACTTGGCATACGACAAAGCAGATGACAATTGTTATGATTGGCGTTTTATGGGTTAAATAAATATAATGCCGGAAACATTACATCATCAGTTAAAGATGCTTTTCACCGGCAAACAGTTGACTTAAGTCGCTGACAGTGCTTGCCAGATCAATTTTAAAAAATAAGAGCAACATGATAGACATATCTGTACAGAGGACTCGCATTATAATGACAGTATTTGTTCCCTATTATTGTTGCGTTATAATTAATTTGCCGTTATTAAGAATCCCAGTTAGGATTATAATAGGTTATAAAAGGTCTATTCATCTTGGAGTATAAAATTAAATATTGTTCATGATTATGGATTCGATTTTGGCATTTCCAAACCGAGGGAAACCCAACGAATGTCGTTATAACGCGGGTCCTCTGTAATTGTTTAAGAAGCATTATTTGGACAGGTAAACTGTCAATGCACAGTCAGCTGGGGCATCCCTGTGAACAGATAACCAAATATTTGTCTTCCCATATATGATGTCGTATGAAACCAATGAACAGGTCTGAGAGTTTAGCTATTTCTAAAGACTGTCCATAAAAATAAAGACAGTCTTTAAATTTATGGACTCACGTGTCTGCAGAAAGCAATGCAAATCGTAAGAATTCTCAAAAATTCGAAAATCGCAGAATATGTATTATATTAACTTCTTCGTTACATGATGAATTACATACACAGAACATTTTTCTCGAATCTGTTGTCTAATTTTCGAGTATTTATAGAAAACGGCTACGGAAGATATTCTTGTTTAGGTTTTCTCCCTTCATATAGTTTACAACAAGTGTGCCATGCATCAGTTGACATATTTCATTGTTTATAGTGTAAGGGAGAAAACCTGAACTACCCAGAATCAATTATTTAGCTTCTTGAATTATTAATCAACAAGACAACGGAACATACTCAGTTTTCAGCTACACGCAGATAATCGTGCAATAAAGAAGGTTGCATAACACATGTCCTGCGATTTTCGAATTTTTGAAAATTTGTACGATTTGCATTGCTTTCTACAGACACGTGAGTCCATATATTTAAAGACTGTCTTTATTTTTATGGACAGTCTTTAGAAATAGCTAAACTCTCAGACCTGATGAATTACCTCCCCCAACATGACAAAATGAAAGCGCTATCCCATAGACATGTACCCTATACAGCGTGTTGGTTATGCACCTATAGGTGTAAAGGTGTCATATGTAAAGAAGAATATATGAGGACTGTTCAAATATGAATGCAAGTAGAAAATTTTCTCATGCTTTAATGCGAAAATCACCTGGAAATAAATATCACAGCGTAAAAAATCATTTTACCTATACATTGATACCAAACCTGTTAAAATGCATGCACTTTAGCCATGTATATCGTTCGATAAACACTGTCTACTCTTGTACACTAATACAAAACATGGTTGGAAGAAGGTCAGAGTACGCCGTTGAAATAAAGTCCTATATTAAGAATCATTGTATTCTTGGTATACAGTGCAAAGACATTTTTGATGAAATATGTTCCGTTTATGGTCACAATGAAATGTCTTTTACGACAGTTTTTCGTTGGTGTAAGAAATTCAGCTGTGGGCTAGGCTCAACAGAAGATGCACCACATGATCGTCGGCCGAAAAGAGCAAGATGGTTGCTAGAGTGAAAGAAATAGTTGCTACCGATGCACGATACACCACTAGGCAAATAGCTAGTATGGTTGGCATCTCATTAGGAGGAGCTCATACAATTCTGAAACGGGATTTGAAAATGAGAAAGATCTGTGCTAGATGGATTCCCCATTTGTTGAAAAATGAGCAGAAAAAGACAAGAAGTTACTTAAAAAGTCTCCAAATTACAATGCACGGTCTTTCGCTAATGTCGTCACAGGTGACGAGACATAGGTTCACTTTTTTGAGCCAAAACGAAAGATTCAGAACAAAATATGGGCAGCAAAGTATTGCAAAAGACCATGCATTGCAAAGCGGACCATGAGCGTCAAGAAGGTAATGTATGCCATATTCTTTTTAAATCAAGGCCCTGCTATTCCAGTTGCTGTGCCTAAAGGCAAATCTGTAAATGCGAAGTTATACAAGAATAAAGTTCTTCGAAAATTGAAGAAATATTTCAAAGAACGAAGACCCGCAACTGCTTATGCCAATGTCAGATTGCTACATGACAATGCGTCATCGCACAAGGCGTTCATTGTGCAAGACTATCTGAAGCAGGAAAAGGTTGTTGAACTCCCTCACCCCTCCTATTCCCCTGACCTTGCCCCATGTGACTTTTTTTTGTTCCCGCGGCTGAAAAATACCTTTCTGGTCGAAAATTTGTACAGCGCAAACACCTAGGTTCTGCAATATTCCAGTGCCTTCATAGTTTACCTCGAAAAGACTACCAAAATGCATTCAATGATTGGATCAGAAGACTGAAAGTTTGTATATCTGTTAAAGGGGAATACTTTGAGGGGACAAAATAAATTTTTCATCGAAATCTATCACGGAATCATTTTTATGTGCTTAGTTGCATTCATATTTGAACAGTCCTCTTACATGTATTTTCTTTAGCTTTGTTGTATATTTAGTGTGTGTGCTTGTGTGTTAAACTGGAGCTTGAAAGTGTACTCATTCTGCTGCACGTTGGGATTTGTGGCTATAAGTGAAAAGCTGCACTGCTGCCTCTTGCTCAGGTGATCAAAAATTTTCTGCATAAAAATCCATTTTTAGCAATAAGAGGAAGCATTGTCTCGCATGGGTGTATTTTCTTAATGAAGGTATCCTGATTGGTACCCATGATGTATGTTTGGAAATCAGGCTCTGAGGAAAATATTTTTCATGTTCAGCTCACTTGAGCATAATTTGTCCTGCTCATGAATTTTAACATGCCAACAACTACAGTTGTTGGCATTTTAAAATTCATGAGCATGCATTTAAAAATTTATGAGCAGGACAAGTACCATTATGTGATGATCTTAGCAGGAATATTGCCTGGTTTGTTTTTGTCTGTATTTGTTGGAAACTTAATGCCTCAGAACACATTACACCACAACCTCTTTATAACACTATTAATGAGGTACAAAGCAGAAACCGTACACCGTGTTACTTAAACAAACTGTTATATCCAAACAAAAATGTGAAGATTATATAGGTCATTTTCCTATATAATCTACACATTTTGGACCCAGCCCGCGCCCATTGGGGCTTGAAACAATATATGCGCTGCATGATGCATCCACGCAGAGCTGAATCCGACCCGCACAGGAGTACTGGTAAACCACTTAGAGGATCTAAGCCTGCCCAGGCAAAGCGGTGTGCATAAGTCGGACCGTCCATGCTTATAAACCCTATTGGTTTCATTGGGCGACAGGGCTTGAGATGTCATTTCATCTCAATGTCGGGTAAAAGTCCCATAAAATTGGAAATAACGTCTCCAAATTGACCTTTACAGTGTTGACGGGGACGTTGAACCTCAAATCAAACAAACAAACAAGTGGGATAATGACTGTAGAAATGATTCTATTATAAGCCTCCATCATCTGTTTGTATTTTTAATTCAATTTCAAATTTCAAGCTCAACTGATTTGAGCATGTAAAACTTTATATAACCTTGCCAGGCTTGGAGATAAATGAGTGCACATCCTCTGAAACATCACCAAAACACGCCTATATAATTTTGACCCCACATTAACCCCACTTTTATATAGTAAAACTGGGGTTTACAGAGGTAATTATTTTTCTTCTTACTTCTGCTCAAAAACATAAATTGTGGGTACTCCTTAGACCCCCACCCCCGCCAAAGCGGTTCTAACTCATATCCACAATCTATATTTTAAGCAGAAATGTGAAAAATATCCGTTTTTTTTTGTCTGGAAATTTACATTTTTTTGTCAATATATTTGAACAGGCGTGTTTTCGCAATGAGCATGCAAATACAGCAAAACTTCAATTACTCAAAAATGGACCAGTTTTTTACCATGGCTAATTCAAACTCGCTCTTGAGTGAAACTAGCTATTTTCATTTTCTACCTAGAGTTCCAGATATCCCTATATTTAGCAAATGTTTAGCGAAGTGATTGGATAACATCAAAAACTAGAGCTATCACTAAAGGTGATGAATACCCCCACAAAAACTGCCTTGATAGTACAACAGCGGCATTTTGCAATTTTTTCACTTGAAAGGGGCCATAACTATGTCGAAAATTGACGAATTGTAGTGGAAATCAAACTTGACCTGTATTTTATGATGTTACATCAGTGTACCAAAAATTATAAAAATCGGTGAAGCGCTTTTTGAGTTATCGTCCGGAAACCAAGTCAACAGACCGACCGACCGACAGACCGACAAGCTCACTCCTATATACCCCCCAAATTTCATTTGTGGGGGTATAATTAGCAGCATGTATTCTGCCATATATAGATGGAAACCAGACTTCATCACCTAAGCTTGCTTTTCATTGGCTCGCATTAGATTTTACACAGCTCACAGGGTTTGTGCAAAATAGTACAATTTTAAACAAACAAAAAAAATAAATAAGTGTATTAGAATGGGGGTAACTGTATTACAAAATTGTCATTTGGGTGTGTAAATCGGTTTAACCACCGCAAATTCCATTTTTAAGGCCCCGCCGATGTGTCACCCTTAAAAGAAATTTCCGACCCAAAACTGCCAATTAACCTCCCCAAATGACAATTTTGAATACAGTTATCCCCTAATTTTCCCATTAGAAAGTTGGATTTTCAAATGTTGACATGATCAGGTCTAAGAAAGTTGTTTTATTTAAAGACTTCCTATACATTTAAAGATATCATTTTAATGATAGAAATAATTTAGAAATAAAACAACACAGTTCCTCCCATTAGACCGCAAATGCCAAGAAACTCCACAGAAAGGGAGGAAATATATGTCATAGGTCGAACATAAGATGAGTTTCGCACCGACATCATTTCATTTTCTGACATTTTACTGTCGAAGTCAGTCTGAAACTTTCATCAATTTTAGTTATCAGAAAATGACAAAAGTGTTATACACATTCATTTCTTAGCTCATTTTACGTATGAATCTTATTACAAATATGTTTTTCTGAGAACTCTTTAATATGGTTGAAGGAATTTAATTAAATAAAGACAACTATATAATTTGCAGTTACACATAATTAAATATTCCACAGACAATGGCCAAATTACTAGGAATAGTAAATTGCAATTTTTCTGTTTTACACCATTTTCATGCTTTTATTTGCATCAGTCTTTAAGTTTACAGACTAAAAAGTCTCTAAATTTACAGACAGCCTTTAAATTTATAGACTGTCTTTAAATAAAACAACTTTCTTAGACCTGATGATAACAAGCTTTTATATATAAACATGATGTTGTAAACAACACATATCATACTGTGAGATATTTTAATAAAAAAATCCATATAATTCACACTTGTATATGTTTATAATTTGCATAAGCCTTCAAATTAGTTCTTTTCAATAAAGTTCCAAGCTCTGTCTTTGGACCAACCTCGTAGGTATTCGGAAATTCCGTGCCAGGTATGCGACGATAGATGTTATGTATAATCTGTTCCCATCGCACAGGTTTACAGAACTGTAATGTCAAACTTTTGCGAATTTGTTCTGGATGTGAATACCTGGAAAAGAAAGTTTGCATATCATTAAACTTTTTATCATTTAGTAAGACAGATGCAAATATTTTTGCTGAAAAAATATGAGTAGCTTTTGCAAATACAAAAGCTACTCACATTTTTTCAGCAAACATTCCACTGCATTAATCCGCCCCAACCCATCGGGGCGTGAATAAATAGATTGGGCTGCATGGTGCTTCCAAGCAGAGCTGAAACCGATGGCACATAAATACTGTTAAACCACTTAAGAGGTTCTAATATGTTCTAGAAAAGGGTTATCCTTTGGAAAGAAGGAATACATCACAGAACTGGAAAATACGGAGCATGCCCAGGAAAAGTTGTGCAAGTCCATGCACATAAACCCTATTGGTTTCATTGGGCGGCAAGGCTTGAGATGTCTTTTATCTCAATGTCGGGTAAAATTCCCACGAAATGGAAGTAACGTCTCCAAAATGACTTAAACAGTGTTGAGGGGGATGTTAAATCTCAAATCAACCAACCAGCCAACCACTGTATTAGATATTGCACTCACAAGAACAGTTAACAATTTGACCACTAACGAGCTCATTAAGCTAACGATGCTTTGAACAACTGAACATGGATAACACATGCATCAAATAATCTGGGGCCAGTTATTCAAAGCATCGTTAGCTTAACGAGCTCGTTATTGGTCATTTTGTTAACTGTCCTAGCAAGTTTAATATTTACATTTTTGGTATTTTTGCTGAAAAAATGTGAGCAGCTTTTGCAAAAGCAAAAGCTGTTCACATTTTTTCAGCAAAAATATTGGCAAATTTGCCATAATAAATGATCAAAGTTTTAACGATACATTAACTAATGACGTCGTTAGTTTTGAACAACTGGCCCCTGGGCTGGGCCATTATCCCCTGGGCTGGGCCATTATCCAAAGCATCGTTAGCTTAACCAGAGGACCAGTGGTCCTGTAAACGCTCACCTGACACCTGGCCCTGGTGTACATTTTAATGTTTTTATATATGTATATAGCCTCAGAGCAGGGGTACACAACTTGTGGGGACAAAATTTTGATGTCTAACAATGTGATAAAACTTTCCACCTATTCCTACCTTTCTGACAGCTCGAAGGCCATGCTTTCATTATGGTTTATTCCATTTGTCATATCTTTTTCAACCTGAGCTACCTATTTTTGTGTCGTAGTCTTCAATGGTTTCCTAAATATTCATTATTTTCACTTTTTCCCATGCAAAAGCCCAAGTCTGCAAATTTGACATAGCCATAAAATAGGTCAAGGCCATCCCAGGGTCACCATTTTTACAAACTATGATGGGCTCAAGTACCAGATGCTACAAGCCAACTTTCAAGGTCAATGGCTTCATGGTTCTGGAGAAGAAGATTTTTGAAGGCTTTTTACCATATATGGGCATGGCTGCCATCTTGGTCATGTGACCCAGACCCCGCGAACAAACTTTCGTTCCCCTATCCTACTGAAGCTCCACATGAAATTTGGCTTTGATTGGCCTCCCTGTTTTGGAGGAGAAGATCTTTGAAAATGGTGGACGGACGGACAACAGATGGACGGACGACAGACCATGGCTATACTATAAACTTACCTATGGGCCTAAAGGCTCAGGTGAGCTAAAAATCAATTATTTTCACTTTTTCCCAAGCAAAAGCCTAAGTCCGCAAATTTGACATTGCCGTAAAATAGGTAAAAGTTAACCCAGGGTCACCATTTGAACAAATTATGATAGGCCCGTGTACCAGATGCTTCCTGCCAAGTTTCAAGGTCATTTGCCTTACGGTTCTGGAGAAGAAGAATTTCGAAGTGTTTTTACCATATATGGGCATGGCCACCATCTTGGTCATGTGACCTGGACCATATGAGCAAATTTTCATTTGTTCATCATATAAAGGATCCATATCAAATTTCACTTGAATTGGGCCAGCGGTTTCTGAGAAAAAACTGTTTGAAATATGGAACCTGGTTAATCTTGGTCCCAGGTCACTGAATGATGACTTTTCTTACCCATGAATCTTCATGTATTCATTTACTTTACCTAATCTACCAATTTGGTGACATTGTCTTCAATGGTTTCCAAAAAAATCCATTATTTTCACTTTTTCCCATGCAAAAGCCTAAGTTGACAAATTTGACACTGCCATAAAATAGGTCAAGGTCAACCCAGGGTCAGCATTTGTAAAAACTATGACGAGCCCGAGTACCATATGATATATGCCAAGTTTCAAAGCCATTGGCCTTACGGTTCTGGAGAAGAAAATTTTTGAAGGCTTTTTACCATATATGGGCATGGTGGCCATCTTGGTCATGTGATCTAGACCGTATTGGCAACTTTTCATTTGTTCAACTCACAAAAGCTCCATATTGAATTTCACTTAAATTGACTCAGTAGTTTCTGAGAAAAAATGTTTTTTTTTAAATATGAAATCGGAGTGACCTTGGTCTAAGGTCAATGAATGACCTTGACCTTTCTTACCCATAGATCTTCATGTATTCAGTTACTTTACCTAATCTACAAATTTTGGTGACACTGTCTTCAATGGTTTCCCTAAATATCCATTATTTTCACTTTTTCCTATGCAAAAGCCTAAGTCAGCAAATTTGACATTACTGTAAAATAGGTCAAGATCAACCCAGGGTCACCATTTGAACAAATTATGATAGGCCCGAGTACCATATGCTACATGCCAAGTTTCAAGGCCATTGGCCTTACGGTTCTTGAGAAGAAGAATTTCGAAGTTTCTTTAGAAGCCTCCGTGGTGCAGTGGATACGCTACTCGCCTTGTAAACCAGGGATCGCAGGATCGATCCCGGGCTTCTCCAGACTTTCGGATGAGTCTTTAAACCGAGGTCCCGTCTCCGTATGACCTTAGCTGTTGGTGGGACGTTAAACTAAAACTCACTCACTCACTCACTCGAAGTTTCTTTACCATATATGGGCGTGGTGGCCATCTTGGTCATGTGATCTAGACCATGTTGGCAGCTTTTCATTTGTTCAACTCCCAAAGGCTCCATATTGAATTTCACTTCAATTGGCTCAGTAGTTTCTGAGAAAAAATGTTTGAAATATGGAACCTGCGTGACCTTGTTCTAAGGTCAATTAGTGACCTTGACCTTTCTTACACATACCTCTTCATGTATTCAGCTACTTTACCTAATCTACAAATTTTGGTGACACTGTCTTCAATGGTTTCCTAAAAATCCATTATTTTCACTTTTTCCCATGCAAAAGCCTAAGTCGGCAAATTTGACATTGCTGTAAAATAGGTCAAGGTCAACTCGGGGTCACCATTTGTACAAACTATGATGGGCCTGAGTACCATATGCTACATGCCAAGTTTCAAGGCCATTGGCCTTACGGTTCTGGAGACGCAGAATTTTTAAGGCTTTTTACCATATATATAGGCGTGACTGCCATCTTGGTCATGTGATCTAGACCGTATTGGCATTTTTTCATTTGTTCAACTCACAAAGGCTCCATATTAAATTTCACTTAAATTGGCTCAGCAGTTTTGGAGAAAAAATGTTTGAAATATGGATCCTGAATGACCTTGGTCTAAGGCCAATGAATGACCTTGACCTTTCTGACCCATAGATCTTCATGTATTCAGTTACTTTACCTGATCTACAAATTTTGGTGACACTGTCTTCAATGGTTTTCCTATAAATCCATTATTTTCACTTTGCCCCATGCAAAAGCCTACTTCGGCAAATTTGACATTGCTGTAAAATAGGTCAAGGTCAACCCGGGGTCACCATTTGTACAAACCATGATGGGCCCGAGTACCATATGCTACATGCCAAGTTTCAAGGCCACTGGCCTTATGGTTCTGGAGAAGAAGATTTTTGAAGGCTTTTTACCATATATGGTCATGGCGGCCATCTTGGTCATGTGATACAGACCCCGCGAACAAACTTTCGTTCCCCCATCCCACTGAGGCTCCATATGAAATTTGGCTTTGATTGGCCCTGCAGTATAGGAGAAGAAGATCTTTGAAAATGGTGGACGGACGACGGACGGACGGACGACGGACCATGGCTATACTATAAGCTCACCTATGAGCCTAAAGGCTCAGGTGAGCTAACAAACTTGTTTTGTTTGTTTGTTTTCAAGTTTGACGTCCCAGTCAACACTAGTTTAGGTCATTTTTGTGCCGGTCAGTTTACCTATCCACACTTTTCCTGGGCAGGCTTATACGTAAGCGATTAACCAGTACATTGCTCATTCTTTCCCTAGAAACTGACAACTGCCCTTCTTGAATCAGTGGATGGGAGAGAATAACCGTAGAAAAGATTTCATGGTCAATCTCCACAAAAGAATGTTGCCGACCCTGGCAGGTATCGAACCCGCGTCCTCCTGATCACCAGTCAGATGCGCATCTGACTGAGCTACCGAGGCTGGCTTAACAAACTTGTAAGTGATCAAAATGTTAACAGTTCAAACAAGTACCATATCTAATATAGTGGAATTCTATATAACCGTTCCAAGGCGGTTCTTCTGTGGCCGTTTATTTATGTTGTCTGTTACTTACTGTGTGTATCACTTGTGTCTTTTTATTTTGGATGGCAATATGGCCATTTTGTGGGAAAGTAACAGTCCTTATGGCCTTCCTTTGTTTAAGTTTCCATTATGGTCTGGTCGCTTCATGTTTGTGTTTTTTCCCTTTGGTGTCAATGATGGGTGGAGTAAGTTAATTGTATCGATTCCTGATCTTTGTTTTACTTCTACTTCTCACTGCAAAAGCTACTCACGTGTTTTTGTTGTGTTTTTTTGTTCATTACAAGTATTAGTATACAGAGGACCCTCATTATAATGACAGTAACTGTTCAATAACAATTTGCTGCTATAGCTAATTAGCCGCTATAAAGAATTCAAATAATTTACGGGTAGTATTATAGCTAGGTAATAATGGACTGTTTCCCTTAATTACTCAAAGAAACAAATGTTGTGGATAATTGTTAGAATCGAAGTGATTCTAACAATTATCCACAACATTTGTTTCTTGGAGCATTCAATAATTACAATATTCTTGAATATCTCCATTAACCTTGTCATCTTGTATTTGTTCCAGTAAAATTGTCATTATAACGTGTTTTGTCATATACAGAAGGCCGGTATAAAGGGGGTTGACTGTATTTGCCATTTAAATTAATCAAAATTCTAACTGTCAGATATGTTTTGCTATTGGTTTGGAGTTTTACAGCCCAGCCAACACTATCGACTTAGTATCAAGGTCAGTTTACCTTATTTCACACTTTCTGGGCAGGCTTCTGTGGACTGAACAAATTATTTATCTTAATCGCGACGGAAGTAAAGGCAGGGATTGTGGCCATGTAAAATCGATTAAAGCCCCAGTGGAATTCATTTCCGCTGACCGTTCCAAGGCAGTTCTACTGTTGCGGTTTATTTTTGTTATGGCTTGTCTTTGGGTGTTTGTGTCGCTTATATAATTTTATTTTGGATAGCCTATTGGCCATTTTGTGGGAAAGTAACTGTCCTTTTGCCTTTCCGCTATTGATGCTTCCATTAGGGTCTGTTGTTTCATGCTTGTGTTTCTTTCCTTTTGGTGTCTCTGATAGGAGCTGTTGGTTAATTGTATCAATTTTGTTTGATTTGAGGTTTAATGTCCCCGTCTACACTATAGGTCATTTTGGAGATGTTGCTTCCAATTTTGTGGGACTTTTACCCGACATTGAGATGAAATGACATCCCAAGCCCTGTCACCCAATGAACTCAATTAGGGGATAACTGTATTCAAAATTGTCATTTGGGGAGGTAAATGGGTGGTTTTACGGTCGGAAATTTCGTTTTACGGCGACACGTCAGCGGAGCCGTAAAACGGAATTTGCGACCGTAAAACCACCGATTTACCTCCCCAAATGACAATTTTCAATACAGTTATCCCCATTCTAATGCACTTATTCGGTTGTTTTGTTAAAAATTGTACTATTTTGCACAAAGCGGCAGGCGTTGTGAGCTGCGTAAAACCGAATGTCAGCCAATGAAAAACGACGTTACGTGGTGACGTCAGATTTCCGACAGTATATCGTGGAATATACTGTCGCAAATTTTTGACGTTATCCAATCAGACGTCGTGTTACATACGTAAGTGCATTAGAATAGGGTTTATAAGCATGGATGATTCCTTATCATTGCCTCCACTTCTATTTTTTATACAAAAACAGTTAACAACAAGAATTTGTTTTTCTACAAAAACACAGATGTCTCCCATGTTTTTAACCTCTAAGTATGACCTTGACATTGGAGGTATTGAGCTGGGTCTTTTGTGCAACACATCATCTAATGAAGATGAACATTTCTGCAAAGTAACTTTGAAAATGTTCATAAAGAAATAAAAAAGATATTGGCCGTACACAAAAAAGCCCTTTTTTACCTTTGACCTCTAAGTATGGCCTTGACCTTTGAGGTACAACACATCATCTCATGATATGGTTAACATTTCTGCCAAGTAATTTCATAATCCATCAGAGAATAAGGAATACGGTTTTCAAGTTTCAGAGTGGAAACGAATGTGTGACAGACGGACAGATGGATGGACAGACAGATGGACAGACAGACGCCCGGGGGAAAAACAATATGTCTCTCCGAAAAAAAAATTTTCGGGGGAGACATAATTACACTGCAGTTTTCTTTGCCAAAATATGACATTAGCTCTTCTTAAGATAAGACGAAATAAGATAAGATTTATTTAAAGTCGGCAAGTCTTGAGTTAGTGGAAGGGACAGAAAGACCATACAATATTGAATACCATACTGGATCTTGATCAATGAATGGTGCCAAACTTGGCTGTGACATCACGAAAACAAGCCTATATAATTTTGACCCCCTCGAAACCCACTTTTATATAGTAAAACTTGGGTTTTCAGGGGTAAACATTATTTTTCTTATTTCTGCTTAAAAACATAGACTGTGGGTACTCGATAGAACCGCCTCATCGGTTCTAGATCTATTTGGGTCCCCGCAATCTATCGGCCGAGGACGTAGTTTTATATATTAATTGTTCAGCGTTTTTTTTATTATTATTATTATTATTATCATTTCTTTTAAAAAATATTATTTATGGCGAAAAAAAGACACACAGAACAAAATATATAATAAAAATATGCAAATTTGCAAGTGACTGCCACATGTCTGGTCACGTGGCGGTCACATGATATGGATTTAAAAAATGGCGGCCACGGATCGGTAAAATCGTTGCCAGATTTATGTTCAGACACAAATAAATTGATTAGGTGATCAGAAATGCTAATGCTTGTAATTCTTTAATTTCAATTCGGTGTATATTGATGAATAATTCTTTTACTGGATAAAATCGGCTCTGAATAACTTCATTTCATCACGGTAAGATTTGGCAAGCAAAGGACAAGCTGAAAAATAAAAATCGTCATGTGCGGCATTTTTCTTCTTACGTTTTCGTAAAAATAAACCTGTCCCAATTCTTTGGAAAGAAAAATTACATAATTTTCTTGTGATTTTTAGTATGTCCCAAATCTTTGGACTGTCAAAAATAATTATTTTCAAGGTTTTCAACCGTGTCCCAAAACTTTGGTTGTCCCAATCTTTAAGCACAATACGGTATGTTTTGAGCAAAAATAAGAAAAATATCAGATTTTTTATCTGGAAATTTTCGTTTTTGGGAGGTAAAATCCTCCAATACATATGTATATGCATGTTTTCGTAATGTCACAGCTACTACCTCCTGATCACTGGACGGATAGACGGACATGCAGCAAACACTGAGCCACCAAGGTTGACCACCATAAACAGATTTGTTAGTGATCAAAATATCAATTATTCTAGCAAATGTAAATGTAAATACATGCTGCTAATTAAGTGGTATTTTTGCAAAAAAATAATAATAATAAGTTGTTTTAGCAATGCATAAGCTACTCCCATTTTTAGCGGCAAAAATATTGGTACATCTGCAATTTTTAAATGATCAAAAGTTTAATGATATGTTAAGAGGAATGGGAAAAACCTTCCGGGGAGGCAACTCCTGCAAAATTATTTTTGTCTCCCATGTCAGTAGGGGTCGACTCTTACAGGAAAGAATTCAGGAGAAATTGAGTTGTCTCCCTTTGAAAAATGGCGGAAAAGTCTACCAGATGTTCCCATTCCCCTTACCTAACACTAAAGTAGCTTTGAACAAATGGGCCCACAGATTTCATTACACATTGCATGTGATATTACTCCAGGCGGCCTTGAAAATGTACTGTAAAAATCCTAAAAACTTGGACACCTTGAGACCTTGCTGTAATTCTCCTACAGGTTTTCACAAATTTGTTTCATGATCCACTAAGGAATCCAAAAAGTGCAGATGGAATGGCAAACAGTGTAGGCCCTGATCAGACTGCTCCTTCAGGAGCAGTCTGATCTTGGTCTGCAATGTTTGCTTAGAACTGTCTGTCCCAATACTTAGGATCATTATGGTAGTGTCTGGTTTTATAGTTGTACCTCATTTACCTGTACTGGATGTGTTTGCTTTACCTGATCAGGGCTGGAAAATTCCACTTGTCCGCTCACCATGACGATTAAAATTTTTGGAGGACGAGTGAAAGATTTGTCTAGTACCAATGAAATTTTCCGAAAATCTAGATGCCGTTGATCGGAACTTTAGGATGCTCTAAATTTTGGAAATTTTTTCTTGCTGATTGCCCAATGCAAAATAAATTCTTAAAATCGGTTTGAGTCTTTGACCCTTGAAATTTCCTATTACAAATCCTTTGATATCCATGGCAATTAATGGCCCCCGTCCATCGGGGCTTGAAGAAATATTTGGGCTGCATGATGCTTCCACGCAAGGCTGAATCCGACCCACACATGAGTACTGGTAAACTGCTTAGAGGATCTAAGCCTGCCCAGGCAAAGCGGCATGTGTGTTGGACCATCCATGCTTATAAACCCTATTGGTTTCATTGGGCGACAGGGCTTGAGATGTCATTTCATCTCAATGTCAGGTAAAAGTCGCACAAAATTGGAAGCAAGGTCTCCAAAATGACCTTTACAGTGCTGATGGGGATGTAAAACCTCAAATCAAAGAAACAAATCCATGGCAATTAAACAACAAATTCAGGAACCTGTGCTGTAGTGTCCTAGACACATTAAAAACTTTGAATATAACTTCCATATTGAATGGATAGGATTAATGTTACTTTCACTACCACTATCGATAGCTCAACCCTTGTATTGATGCTAAATAAATTAATTTTGCCACACCCATTTATGACTATCATCCAATTAAATAACATGATGTAATTTTTTTTCTATAAATTCACCCCCTGAATGAGAATCACTGAAGATTCAGTTCAGATGACTTCTCCAGAAGCCATTTAAGAAGTCATCTGATCTGGATTTACAATGTTTGCAAAGGGCATATTAGGTAATATGTAGTGTGTTGTGTCCTTGACACATAAAAAACTTTTAGTGTAACTTCCATATTAAAAGTGTTGTCTGCTTATGTTGTCTGCTGAATTTTCTTGCAAACTTTTTAAAAACATTTTTGCAAACAGGCAAACAAAGAGGACCCATATCAGACTGATCTGATCTGGGCCCACACTGTTTGCAAAAATGACTTTTAAAGTAACAGGCAGATGACAAAGCAGACGACAATTGTCATGATTGGCATCACTAACATCTAGAAGCTTAACCCTTGTACTGCTGAATAAATTAATTTTGTCACACTGAATTTTGACCGTTAGCCAATCAAATGACTTGGTCTGCAAAACCATTGGCTAGGACATTGGCAAACAGTACAGTGTAGATCCAGATCAGAATGTGGCATCTGATCAGGGTCTACACTGCTTGCTTAAATTACAGGAATATAAGGATTAAACAAAATAGTCTAGGCTAAGGCTGACACAATTAACCGTATAATCGATTAATAGATCGATAAATTCCACAGAAATGATTATCATTTCTGATCTGATGATAATCAATTACTTGTTCGGTACAATTTACTACCCAAAGTTTTGCCTTAAATAGCTGGATGAGTGGCAAACAGTGTAGACCCTGATGAGACGCCGCATTCTACTCGTCTCATCTGGGTCTACACTGTTTGCTCAGTCATGTCTGTTCAAATATACATATGATAAAGTGCAACATATGGTAAGAGTCATGCTCAGATAGAAAGCCAGACTGGTAAAATTATGACAAAAACCTTAATAGCGATTACTAATCGATTATCGATCGCACTGACAGGACTGATAATCGATTATCTTTTCACTACGATTAGCCAGCCCTAGTCTAGGCCCCTGTTCAGTTTCCAAGCTTCCATGCAGTAACAATCGACCCAATCAGACCTTAGATTTCAATTCGTTACAAAAACACATCCATGTGATATAATGCATTTTTTCAAATCTCCAAAGCAGTTATTTTTCTGATGATTTTTTTTTTTCTCATCAATTTTCAAAAAAAGGTTGTGGGTGCACATTAGAACCACCTCCTTGAGGTAGTTCTAACGATACCCACAACCTATGTCTAGGAGCCAAAACATAGGTTGTTGGTGTTCATTAGAATCTCCTCATTGAGGCGGTTCTTACAAGTACCCTCAACCTAAGACCATTAGAACCGTCTCCTTGAGGCAGTTCTAACGAATACCCACAACCTATGTCTTTGAGCAGACATATACTGCTGTACACCCCAGTTTTCTCTCAATAAACAGGGGTTTTAACCCTTGTCCTGCTAAGCCCGGATATGCCTTATTTTCCAAACAATGAAGATCCAGATCAGATGGCTTCTGACGAAGCCATCTGATCAGGATCTACATTGTTTGCCTTTCAGATTGTGAATTTGTTGCAATAATTTGCATCAGGTAATCTGATTGGTTGATAACTGGTAGTGGGTGTGGCAGATTAAAATATTCAGCAGGACAAGGGTTAAGAGGTGTTTATCACATGGATTTGTTAACATGATGCAGCTGGGGAAATATAAAACACAATCAGACAAGTGTGACCATCCAAAAGTCACACTAGTTTAACAATATGCAGTCTGATCAGATTCTTCACTATTCACAGGTTTTTTCAAAATAGAAGTGGAGGCAATGATCAGGCCCCAAGGTTATAAAAGAATTTTAATGCTCAACTCAGCTGAGCATGAAACTTGTGGTGCTCATAAATAAGTTGAGCGATTTTTCTTTCTCAGATAGCAGGGAATTGTATTTGTCCTGCTCACAAATTTTAAAATGCCAACAATAGTTGGCATTTTAAAATTTGTGAGCAGGACAAATTTCATGCTCAAGTGAGTTGAGCATGGAAAAATTTTAATAACTTCGGGACCAGGAATTGATACAATTAACCCACAGCTCCCATCAGAGACACCAAAGGGAAAGAAACACAAACTTGAAACAACAGACCCCAGTGGAAACATCAACAGCGGAAAGCCAAAAGGACAGTTACATGTACTTTCCCACAAAATGGCCACTAGGCTATCCAAAAAATAAGCGACACAAACGCCCAAAGACAAGCCATAACAAAAATAAATTACGACAGAAGAACCACCTTGGAATGGTCAGTAGCCTCTGGGCTACCCAAAGAGCCATAAGCAAAGAACTTAAATGCATGGTCTGGCCCACAGAGGTTATAAAACTTATTTCATTCTCAACTCAATTGAGCGTGAAATTCATCCTGCTCATAAATTTTAAAACACCAAGAATTGTTGGCATTTTAATATTTATGAGCAGGACAAAATGTTATATTCTGCTGATCAAGGCAGAAAAATGCTGACCAAAACAGAAAAATTACCTGTTTGATCTGTATTTTCATAATTATCAACATTCAAAATTTTATGCTTAAGTCAGATTATTATATAAAAGCATGACAATAATTATTGTTGGCAACCACTCACATGTAGGTCAAAAGGGACCTCGGTTTAAAGACTCATCCGAAAGTCTGGAGAAGCCCGGTATCAAACCATGAACCCTGGTTTAACACTTGAAGGGCAAGATATAATTTTTTATCAGGTAAGGTCGAAATCAATGGACCAGTTAAAATAAATGATAGAGACAGACAACATTTTTGTCCCTTACCCTAGAGGTCACAACAAACCATACCTTTACAAACAATGTAGATCCAGATCAGATGGCTTCTGAACAACAACCCATACCTTTACAATGTAGATCCAGATCAGATGGCTTCTGAAGAAGCAATCTGATCAGGATCTACATTGTTTATCATTCAGTTTGTGAATTCAAACAAAAACATCATATCATGTAATCTGATTGGCAGATAGTCAGAAATGGGTGTGGCCATATAATTTATTCAGCAGGATTAGTTAAAATCCTTATGAAAACATCTACTTCATGTACTAACATTTCTCCTGTGGTGTTTGATCTGGATCTATACTGTTTATCATTCAGCTTGTGAAGTCAAAAAAAACATCATATCATGTAATCTGGTTGGCTGATTGTCAGAAATGGGTGTTGCTATAAGTTTTAATATCCTTATGAAAACATCTGCTTCACAAACTTACCTTTCTCCTGTGGTGTTTGAGTATACCCGTACAGATTGTGGCTCTTTGATTTCAATTTTCTTCAAAATATTGCCGACCTTCTTTACAGCATCCTCCTCTCTCATTAACGGTGTATGAAAAGCTCCTGATACAGGCAGCCGCTTAGTTCCCCTTAGTCCAAACTCTTTACCGTACTTTTCTAGAAACTGCAGTGCCTATAATGGAAAGAATCTGTTCACAGAACAAGTACAACTAGAGCTATCACTAAAGGTGATGAATACCCCCACAAAAACTGCCTTGATAGTACAACAGGGGCATTTTGCAATTTAATCACTTGAAGGGGGCCATAACTATGTCGAAAATTGACGAATTGTGGTGGAAATCGAACTTGACCTGTATTTTATGATGTTACATCAGTGTACCCCAAAAATTATAAAAATCGGTGAAGCGCTTTTTGAGTTATTGTCTGGAAACCAAGTCAACAGACCGACCGACCGACAGACAGACCGACAAGCTCACTCCTATATACCCCCCCAAATTTCATTTGTGGGGGTATAATAAAATCCCTTTATTAAGACCACCTTTGGGACTGTTCAAAAGTGGTCTTTAAGACCGCTTTTGAACAATCTCAAACGTGGTCCCTGACAGGCAGAGGACACTGTGGGCAGAAAGCACAAAGAAAGATTAAGTGCAGCCTTCAAAACAAGCTTTTTAAAGCAGAATTAATCTTAACTTAAAGTGGTCTTAATGGCAGAATATCACTGTATGTCCTAAGGTTATAAAAGCAGCTCCGTATAAGACACTTTTTCCATCCCAAAAGTACTGATATTTTTCTCATTTCTGCAAGAAAACAAGTTGTGGGTACTCATTAGAAGCGCCTCACGGAGGCGTGTTTTCTTGCAGTAATAAGAAAAATAATATGTCGCTAGTGGCATTTTATGGATTAAAGCAAGCATATTTTAGAAATTATAACCCCAAAACAGCAGGTTTAAATACATATTTTTCTTTTTGGACATTGTAATATTCTCTGAGCCATTACAAGAGATTACATAAAAACATGTCCATTTCCTCTACAGTCTAACTTTGACAACTCAAGGGGCTTGAGGAAATAAATGGGTTGCATAATGCTTCCACGCAGAGCTGAAAATGACCGCACAGGAGTACTGGTAAACTGCTTAGAGGATCTAAGCCTGCCCAGGTAAAGCGGTGCGTGTTGGACCGTCCATGCTTATAAACCCCATTGGTTTCATTGGGTGACAGGGCTTGAGATGTCATTTCATCTCAATGTCGGGTAAAAGTCCCACAAAATTGGAAGCAACGTCTCCAAAATGACCTGTACAGTGTTGACGGGGACGTTAAACCTCAAATCAAACACAATCAAACCATGAAAATTTATTCGAGATAGGCGTAGTTCGAATTACTGAGTTTTACTCATAGTGCCAGATCATGAGGTATAATGGAGATCACTTTAGGATATCTACATGAGATGTTGCTTCCAATGTTGTGGGACTTCTACCCATCATTGAGATGGAATGACATCTCAAGCCCTGCCGCCATATGAAACCAATAGGGTTTATAAGCATGGACGGTCCGACTCGCACCGCTTTGCCTGGGCAGGCTTAGATCTTCTAAGTGGTTTACCAGTACTTTTGTTCGGGTTGGTTTCAGCTCTGTGTGAAAGCATCATGCAGCCCATCTATTTCTTCAAGCCCCGATGGGCGGGGGCTGATGGTATGTTGTGTGTACTCATTAGAATCGCCTCATTGAGGCAATTCTAATGAGTACACACATCATACCATTTTCAAGATAAAATTAGAGAAAAAAAAATAGATATTATCCTAAAAATGTGGATACCTGGAGCTTTGGAAAATACTGGCAAGGGACTCCAGAACGAGCTGAAATTAGCCATGGTAAACGAAATATCCGCGTTCGAGTTATCGAAGTTTCACTGTAATTTCTCTGTATCTGCCAAACACACAGAAAACTTAGAACAGGACAAACAATACACACACACACACAATGTGTGTCAGGTGCTGAATGATATAGCTAACCCTTATCCTACTGAATAGATTAATTTAGCCACACCCATTTCTGTCAAACAACCAATCCAATTTCTCAATATAATCAAAATATGATTAAGACAAGAGAACAAACAACCTACAACGGTCCCTTTTGACTTTTTGTTTATTAAGATTGATGCGTTTCAGTGGTATGTGCACCTTTTTTCAAGATCTTAATATAATGTATACATTCAATAGCAATCGATCACACCTATGTCCTAAAACTGGAAAACCATTATCTATATATAGCATGTGCCACCACGTGATAATTTTTCTGACAAACATTGTAACAAAAGCATTTTCTAGACATCACACAGAACAGGCCCAGATCAGATGCCACAGGGCCCAAATACAGTCCAACCTGTATTAAGCAAGCACCTCTGGGATATTCAAAAAGTGCTTGCTTAAGGCAGGTGCTTGCTTAACACAGTTGAATTTTAATGCATTTTCCTTTTTGGGAACTGAATGCCTGCTTGCTTAAGACAGGTTGCTTGCTTAATAGAGGTGGCCACTAAGACAGGTTTGACTGTATTGTGATAATAAACATGTTTTGTAAGGATTTTGTGCTGTACCTACCAGACTGGCACAAGACTATTTGTCCGAAATCAGTGACGCCCGAGTGCTACGAAAAGCTAGCTATAAATAGCTCAAACTGCAAGAAAATAGATCCCTATTCTCAAACTGCATGACAAACAATGTAGATCCTGATCAGATGGCTTCTTAAGAAGCCATCTGATCTGGATCTACACTGTTTGCAAAAGTAGGGGTTGTTGTGTTCAGCAAGATAAGGATTAATATCACCTCAGTCAATACCTATGTATATGTAGTCACACTGCGTTTATTTTTAATCAACTTTGTCTTCATTGATTTGCTGTTGGTACTTTGGTTTTACTACAAAACATTTTCATTCTCAACCCACCTGAGCCTGAAACTTGATCTTCCCCATAAATACTAAGGGGAATGAATACACCTTCAGAGCAGACAACTGCAAAAGTATTTTTATCTCCCGTGTCAACATGGGTCAACTCTTAAAGAAAAGAACTTGCACCTGAGAATGTGTTCTTTTTTAATCTCAGAAGTCCCTCCCAGGTAACCAAGTTCAAAATATGAATGCTGTGTGATGAGTCAATGCCAAGATATCAGCATTTGAGAAACTTTAAAACAGTATAACAAAGTTGTACTAGATTCTACCACTAGCCCGACCCAAGGCATGAACCCAGGGGTGTTTTTTTTTTTTTATAAGCTCAGAAGTCCCTCCCAGGTACCCAAGTTCTAAACATACAGTACAGTCTTAGAAATCTTATTATCCCTCACGATCGTGCATGAACGAGAAAAGGATTACACTTCGCGCACAACCCTCGCAAAACCCACGCTAGTTCCACGCTTGATCCACGCTTATTTCACGTTTGTCCACGCTCGTATCTCGCAACCATCGCGATCCACGGAAAGCCTTCACGCTACACGCTTAGGTCCACATTGGCCCACGCTTGTCTCGCGCATCAATTTTTATCAAATTAAATGTACATGTATAGGTTTTTTTTCATTAAATTACAACCAATTGAAATAAAAATAATAATAAAAAAAAACATTATGAATGGTTAAGTATCGTAAATTACGACTAAATGACCCGGTGAAACAAAGCATGAAATGATTATAGTGCTTCTGTGACTATGAAGAGAGAGATAGTGTTCGGTTTCCTTAAATTGGCAATTAAATTGGCAATCAAACATACATGTAGCTATCCGTAGTATTATTTACGCTACGCACTTACGTAACAAACAAGTATGCTTAAGCTGCAGATAATTATGATTGATTGGCCTGGTCAAACAAAATATCGCCCAAAGAAATTTAACACCAACTGACCCGGTGAGACAAAGCATGTTCTAATTACAGAATTAGGTTTTAAATGGTCCGAGACGACGAAGAAGGAGATCGTGATGAGGCCCAAGGAAATTTAGCACTTAACTTTGGAATTTTGAAGAAATATTGTGTAATTGAACCTAATTTTTTTCTCCGGGTACTCCGGTTTTTGACCCAACTCTGATTAAAAATCGGATTCATTACGAAAACACACCTATAAAATACAATGCCACCTTATTTCGCCGAAAAAAAATGAAAATTTTAAGGTGAAAACTTGTAATGTTTTTTCTTATTTCTGCTTAAAATATAGATTGTGGGCACTCGTTAGAACCGCCTCATCGAGACGGTTCTAACGAGGACCCACAATCTTTATTTTAGAGCAGAAATAAGAAAAATAAGGTATACCCCTGGAAACCCCAGTTTTACCATATAAAAGTGGGGTTCAAGGGGGTCAAAATTATATCGGCGTGTTTTCGTGATGTGAAGCAACTGAATTGATTTTGAAAGGCCACCCCAACCCACAGACACAATATTTAAATAGTTATTTAATAAGTTGTGTGCTGACGTTAACACTGCTGGGCCCCACCCATCGGAGCTACAAGAAAAAGATTGGATTGCCTGATGCTTCCACGCAGAGCTAAAACCCAATCGAACGTGAGCTTAACCCAAGCAAAGTGGTGTGCGTCGAGTTTCATTGGGCGGCAGCTTATGGGATGTCGTTTCATCTCAATGTCGCTAAAAGTCATGCAAAAATGGGAGCAGCCTCTTCAACATCCCCTTCAACACCACACGTATTCCCAATTATTGCTGGACTTTTAGCCGACATTGAAATGAAATGACATTTCAAGCCCGTTGCCCAATGAAAACGAAAGGCTTATGTGCGCTTGACGGTCTGACTCAAGTCGTGTGTGGTCAGTTTCAGCTCTGCGTGGAAGCATTATGCAGGTCAATCTATTTCTCCAAGGCCCGATGGGCGGGGGGCAGTTCTGTTTGACTTGTTTCTTTTTCAGCATTTTTTTCTCATCACCAGCTTTTCAAGTAGTCGGTTCAGTATTGTGACCCTTTGACGAAAGAGACTGCCCAACCCGACAACCTGAGAGAGCACAGAAAAGTTTGACCAGACTGCGTTTATGCGCATTGTGCAGACTGAGCTTGGTTTGCTGAGTGCAATATAAATTAGAGTATTTCTGCATAGTATGTATATGTTCTAGGTTTTCCTCCTATTTCACTTGTCAGAGTTTGTTTGAAATCACCAAAGCGGGGCGAGTCGGACCGTCCATGCTATAAACTCTATTGATTTTCATCTCAATGTCGGGTAAAAGTTCCTCAAAATTGGAAGCAACGTCTCCAAAATAACCTATATAGTGTTGACAGTGTCGTTAAACCTGAAAAAAAACAACAAAAAAAAACAAAAAAAAAAAACAATAATTTTATTATTATAGAGCAGAATAAAGAAAATAACGTTTACCCAATCTAAACCCCAGTTTTACTATATAAAAGTGGGGTTAAAGGGGGTCAGAATTATTCAGACGGGTTTTCGCAATGATACCAAACTATGTCATCTTAAAAATAAAAAAAAAAAAAACGCTAGTTCTAGAGATAAGGAAGACGATGAGAGCCTCCCCTGCAAAAGCAATGATTTGGTCTCTCACCGCTGTTGGGTCTCACTCGGGCATGTAGACAAACAACGGCTATCAGGTTCTTATCTGGGTACTCCAGTTTTCGTCCATCTCAGATTAGCATTTTGATAGAAATAAATGAAATAATATTGAGAGGGCCGCGAAACACTCCCACCCCTTAGCTCAGTCTTGTTATCGTCAAGACAAGTTATAATATGAGAAATGACTCGATTTTATCTTATTCTATTTGATTTGTTGAGTAATAAATCACAGTTTGGAGGCATTTGTGAAGAAGACTAAACCACGATTGGTGTATCTACTTTAAAGTAACCGGCAGCTTGAACTGTGTTTTTTTTTTTTGCAATGGTTCACAAACTGGAGCTGATCTATTTGGATTCTAACACACTCATATTCGACAATACCATCAAATTCTCCTAACTTTTCGACTTTGTTTCTTTCTTTTCTTTCTACTAATACTGCGATCGGTCACATCTGACCATTACTCGCAGGTGTACATTACATGCACACAAGGTTTGCAGGATGAAAGCCAACACAGTAATCATGTACTTACGGTAGGGGTCTTCAACCTGCACAGGGCATGACTCTTCCTGCACAGGGAGCCTCCAGTTAACGTCCCGATCCGAAGGACGGTGCCCTTTATGACATTCATCCCTGCAAATGATGCCAATGGAGCGTGTTCGGACACCGAAATTTTATCGCCGCTGCCGGGGATCGAAACTGGGACCTCTAGCATCAAAGGCAAGTGCACTAACCACTGAGCTATCACGCTCCATAATATGTTAAAAGGAATCCCGGCAAAGTAAGTGATTCAGGGAGATGCGGATTCAATACCTGCCAGGAGTCGGCAGCTTTCTGTCGTGGAAATCGATCATCATAACTTTTCTACAGTCATTCTCTCCATTCCGCTGACGGCCCCCGCCGATCGGGGCTTGAAGAAATAGATGGGCTGCACGGTGCTTCCACGCAGAACTGAAACAGACCGCACACGAGTACTGGTTGACTGCTTAGAGGATCCAAGCCTGCCCAGGCAAAGTGGTGCGAGTCGGACCGTCCATGCTTGTAAACCCTATTGGTTTCATTGGCCGACAGGGCTTGAGATGCCATTTCATCTCAATGTCGGGTAAAAGTCCCACTAAATTGGAAGCAACGTCTCCAAAATGACCTATACAGTGTTGACGGGGACGTAAACATCAAATCAAACAAACAAATCCATTCCGCTGAGTCAAGGGCACTTGTCAGTTTCTGGTGAAAGAATTTGCGCACTGCAGCCTATTAGTTAAACGCTTACGTAGCCTATAGGCCTGCACAGGAAGTGTTGACAGCTAAAAGAATGACCTAAATAGTATTGACTGGACCGTCAAACTCTAATACAAACAAACAAACAAACAAGGAGTGACGTTCTACAACTGCGTCTGTTCTTCGCTGAGATTTATTGCATAATAAAACACTCCATTTCCATTGCCGTTATGGGCGTCATTTTTTAACTGATCAGTTTACCAATCAGCACTATTCCTGGGAAGTCTTTTACGGTAACTGTTAACCAGCACAGTGCGTATTCTTTCACCAGAGAATGACAACTGCCCTTCTTGATTACAGCGGAAGGAAGAGAAAGGCCAGAACAAATTTCACGATCAATCTCCACAACAGAATGTTGCCGACCCCGGAGGTATCGGACCCGCGCTCTCCTGATCCCCAGTCAGACGCGCATCCGAATGAGATACCGAGGCTGGCATAGGCGTGTTGTACTAGAATAAAATAATTATAGAAGAAATTGTGTTTGTTGGTTTTGACATTCCAGGATGAGCAACCTAGCCATCAAACATGTATGACCGGAAAGCCATACGGCGTAGTAACCTTCCAATGTGACCTTGACCTGGTGTCAGCATGATTCATTTATGAACTCTGCACATGAGCTCACTGAGGGTGATAATTGATCAAAGTTAAATGAAAATCCTTTGAGGGGTATAGGAGATATGGAACGGACACAAAATTCAAAGTTTTAAACTCGTGACCTTCAAATGTGACCTTGACCTTAAGTCGGCATGGTTCATTTATGGGTTCTGCTCATGAGCTCACTCAAAAGAATATTTGAACAAAGTTTAATGAAAATCCTTCCAAGGGTAAAGGAGATATAGAACGGACACAAATATCAAAGTTTCAAACTCTTGACCTTCAGCTGTGACCATGACCTTGAGTCGGCATGGTTCATTTATGGGTTCTGCTCATGAGCTCACTGAAAAGAATATTTGAACAAAGTTTAATGAAAATCCTTCCAAGGGTAAAGGAGATATAGAACGGACAAAAAAAATACCAAACTCGTGACCTTCAAGTGTAACCTTGACCTTGACTCGGCATGGTTCATTTATGGGTTCTGAACATCAGTTCATTGAGACTAACACTTGACCAAAGTTTAATGAAAATCTATCAAAAGGTAAAGGAGATATGGGGCGGACAAGAAAGTGTTACGGACAGACAGACGGACGGATATTCCTATAATCCCCGCCGCGAAGGACGGATAGACGAAAGACATTCCTATAATCCCCGCTCCGCTTCGCGGCGGGGGATTAAAAATTGTTGATGTCACAAATCCTGGTATTGATAGCCGCGCTATTCTAATCGCTGTGAGGTTTATAGTATTGCGCAAACGTGTTGATTATCTCTAGAATCTGGACTGGAATCTTGTTGTCGGGTTTGAAGACCCAGATCAGACGCCGCATGAAATAGGAAGGAAAGAAATTTAGAATAATAATTATTTGCCACTATTACATACCTTTATCTGTAGTCAGTTAACGGACTCCTTAACATGAAATCTGTCATTGAGGAATAAATTATAATAGCCGGCGTATAGTTGTTACGTTACTCGCCTCATAAACCAGGGATTGTCGGATCAATCCCGGGCCTCTCCAGACTTTCGGATGAGTCTTTTAACCGAGGACCCGGCTCTGTATGACATTAGCTGTTGGTGGGACGAGAAACTAAAACACACACATATGTAGACCGCATTCTTATACATTTTCCTTGTACATGAGCCGGCGCACGACAAAGACTTTTTATCTACTACAGAAGTATCAGATCTGCATGTGCATCTAGACAACATGTCCAGTCTTCGCTTGTTGCTCTTTGAATATCCCACATAGTAGGCTTATTCGAACAGCAAAGGCTCTGATCAGACTGCACGGATGCGCAGGCTGACCTGAGTCTTCAATGGTTACACGTCTTATCGAATTACGTGTTCCCCAGTCTATGCATCAACTTTGGTCAAAGTCTTCACTTGTTGCTCTTTGAATAGCCCAGAGATCAGAATGCTCACAGGAACAGCAAATGCTCTGATCAGACTGCACAGATCAATTCTCAAACGATCGATTATGTTTCCTGTAAGTGCCTTTTCACACGCAATAACTGTGCGCGTGCTCACTATTATGACGTAGTATGGTAAAACTGCACGTGCTTACATGACGAACTGCGGTAAATCGTGGGAATCATGTGCTCAGTCGGAGACATCGCATGGAAAAAAAGCAATCTGTCACACAGGTTGTTCACGAGAAGCAAGGGGTGTTTAACCCTTTTTGTACCAAATGGAATCTTCCAGCTTATATATGGCAGAAAAATCCATTTGAAAATTTAGGCGTGTCAGGTTGTGTTTTCTTCAAAATTGATTAGGTAAAAGGCTGAACTTTTTGCAAACAGTGTAGGCCCTGATCAGACGCCGCGTTCTGCGATGTCTGATCTGGGCCTGCACTGTTTGCCAGGGTACCCGTTTAGGGTTTTCCAGTCTGAAATGGGTTAATGGAGAAATAACCTTTTCTGAGATGGGATGCTGCTCTTGAAGGAAAGAATTTGCTCCCGAAGGGCAAGTATTTTTTTTACTTCACGCACATGCGTAATATGTCTGATGAGCCTTTCGCCCATAAATACACTGGAAGGCGCTGGAACAACACACGCACCCACCTTTCATGGACGGGTTTTTCCAGGTTGGCGGGCGCATCCATGCAGTCTGATCAATAGTCAGCCATCACAAGTGGCCGCAGTTCTACCCATGGTGAAATGATACACTTACCTTTGACAATGCATGTTATTCTGGGTCTTTGTTTGTTTGTTAGTTTGATTGAGGTTTAATGTCCCCGTAAACGCTGTAAAGGTCATTTTGGAGACTTCGCTTCCAATTTTATGGGACTTTTTTGTCTTTTACCCGACAATGAGATGAAATGACATCTCAAGCCCTATTGCCCAATGAAACCAATAGGGTTTATATGCATGGACGGGCCGGCTCGCACCGCTTTGCATGGGCAGGCTTAGATCCTCTAAGCGGTTTACCAGTACTCGTGTGCGGGTCGGTTTCAGCTCTGCGTGGAAGCATCATGCAGCCCATATATTTTTTCAAGCCCCGATGGGCGGGGGTCGTTTGGGTCATGGTAGTAGCACGGGTTTTATGTAGAGCGCTAACTAATGTACGATCTCAGTGGTTTGTTTTAAAATATGCTGAACATGAGGCCGGCTGCGACATCTATTTTCAGTAAAAGGGTATACGATTCCTTGGTCGAGTCTATTGATTAAAATAGGGGTGTGTTGTTGATTTTAATATACCCGTTTTTATATTATTTTCGTCATTGTTGTTCATCCGTCCGTCACAAGTGGCCGCAGTTCTATCCAAGGTGAAATGAGCGAAAACACTTAACTTTGACAGTGGATGTTATTCTGAGTCTTTGTTCATGTCGAGCGCTAGCTAACGTACGATCTCAATGGTTTGTTTAAAACATGCTGAACATGAGACCGACGGCCAAAACCAGTCAGCTCCGGCTACGACATTTTATTTTTCAGCTAAAGGGTATACGATTCATTGGGTGGTGTCACTGGTTATTGTTTGTGGGGGTTATATTATTTTCGTCACTGGTGTTCGTCCGTCCGTCTGTCCTTCCTTCCAACTGTCACAAACCTTGTGAATGCAACTACTTTTTTACTCATCACGCAAACATGTCTATATAGTTTTGACCCCCTTCAACCCCACTTTTATATAGAAAACTGGGGTACAGGGGTTAATCGTTATGTTCTTATATAGATTGTGGGTACCCGTTACAACCGCCTCGCCGAGGTTGTGATAACAATTACCCACAATCTATGTTTTGAGCAGAAATATGAAAATTATCAGGATTTTTATCTGAAGAAAAAAATCCATTTTTGGTAGTAAAATTTTACCGATGTATTTCAATAGGCGTGTTTTCGTAATGTCTTAGTCTATGGTGACCGAACTTGGGACTGTAAAACTTGCACGAACTGCATAGACTCGGGACTTGTAGACCGGACAAAAACCTGCACGCACATATTTCAAACGCCTGGGTGAGTCGATAAAGTTTGCCGTGTAGTGAGAAAGATTCTGACTGATCAGTGTTTGTAAAGGTCAGACCCAGTACCTAGTGCCGGCCAAAGCCTACACGCTCCTTTTGAAACACCTCGGTGAGGTGATAAAGATAGCGGTGTAGCGAGAAAAGTTCTGACCCATCAGTCTATGAAAACCTCATCAGGTACTCGGATAAGGAACTGAACTGTTTACGCAAATAACAAAAATTATGTATGTTTTGTTTGTTGGTTTGATTTGAGGGTTAACGTCCCCGTCAACATTGTATAGGTCATTTTGGAGACGTTGCTTCCAATTTTGTGGGACTCTTAACCGACATTGAGATGAAATGACATCTCAAGCCCTGGCGCCCAAAGAAAGCATTAGGGTTTATAATCATGGACGGTCCTACTCGCACAGCTTTGCCTGGGCAGGCTTAGATCCTCTAAGCGGTTTACCAGTACCCGTGTGCGGTCGGATACAGCTCTGCGTGGAAGCATCATGCAGCCCATTTATTTCTTAAGCCCCGATGTGCGGGGGTCAAGAGGTTGTGGTGTATATTGATATCTAGAGCTTTGGGAACAATTCGCTATGTGCTCAAAAGCGATTTCGGTTTGGTCATTATAAACAAGCAAGTACTCGTGTGCAGTCGGTTTCAGCTCTGCGTAGCCCATCTTTTTCTTCAAGCCCCGATGGGCGGGGCGTAATAATGTATGCTGTGCAATGAGTTAATGTCAAGATACATGTGTATCAGCATTTGAAAAACTTTAACACAGTATAACAAAGGTGTACTAGATTCTGACACCCAGGGGTATGGTCTCTTGGAATCCCAGAAGACCCTCCCAGGTACTCGTATTCCAAATATGAATGCTCTGTGATGAGTGAAGGTCTGAAAAACTTTACGACGGGAACAGGAATTCTTGCACACCAGACAAGCAAATCCGTGATTTTACCCTGGGATAGAAATTTATGTTCTGACCCTGGTGTTCCGACCCCAAATCGAATATAATCGGGTGTTTGATAAAATGCACTGGTTGATTACAACCTCATGCGCGGTGTCGTCATGCGTGTCGTCACTAAACATTCCTGTTGTGTCATCACAAAAACAAAATGGCGGACGTCGGTAACCGAAGTGACAGCAGCATTAAACATTCCCAATAGAAATGGAAGGTATGCAAGAAAAAGAATCCAATATTGGTGTGAGGGGTGGATAGAAAAATCTGTCCCTCGGGATCACTGTCCGGCATCACTCGGCAAGCCTCGTGATGCCGGAGAGTGTCCCTTGGGACGGATTTTCCAATCCACCCCTCACACCCATATAAGATTCTTATATGCAAATGCTCAGTCGCTCACACAGACGACATGCTCTCCTTGTACTTCAGACAGGTGAGCTAAAAATGACCAGTCATGGTAATTTTTTTATATGAGCCCCGCCAAGCGAATTTGTGTCTTCGAGCATTCCGTCATGACAAATGTTAACTGCACATGCCCAGCCATTCAGAGGGGCCGGGGATATGGCTTTCTGTCTGAAGGTTCTTCTTGTTTCACTGCTTGTATGAGCGAGCAGCGAAGGTTCTGGCGAGCTTGCGCGGATGCGCAGGCTCGCCTAAACCTTCCCTGCTCGCATAGGCAATAAGAACCAAAATCGCTTGACGGGGCCCATATCATCTATACATTTTTTGCATCCATCTTGAAACCCTGTTATATCCAAAGTCGGATTACAACCAACAGTGTTTTGATGAGGTTGTGATGTAATAAGAGACCAGAATTCTTGCCTGACCCCAAGCTTCCCAGATTTAAAACTTGGGCTGAGTGTACACCTTTTTTGTTTGGCATGGCCTATTATTATTTGCTTGGCACAGCCATTACGATAACATATCCGTGAGATCTAGTGCTTTTTTCATATCTCAAAAACGGACATTTTTCTGAAGAAAATTTCTGATATTTTTTTTTATTTTCACTCCAAACATAGGTTGAGGGTGCTCTTTGAACCGCCTCATTGAGGCAGTACTAACAAGTACCCACAACCTATGCATTGGAGCAGAAATAAGGAAAATAATGTACACTCCCATAAACCCCAGTTTTCTCTATATAAATTGGGGTTTAGAGGGGTCTTCATTGCTCGGACTTGTTAAAGTGATGCTATTACTATAACCTCTAATCATGGTCATACTATAACCTCTAATCATGGTCATACTTTAACCTCTAATCATGGTCATGCTATAACCTCTAATCATGGTCATACATACCTCTTCATGCCCTGCTACTACTTTCACTTCAGTGCAAAGAAAGTTAGCCACTGAGCATACAGGTTCTTCCATCCTGAGTTCTGTTCTGCAGTATTCTTTTGCAACAAGCATGGCCTGCCCCAGCTTAGTCCTGTGGTCACAGAACACTGACATCATACCGCTGGGCACCACCTCTGAGGCTTTCTGCATTGCTTGTGCTCTGACTTTTACAAGTTTCAAACCTGGTGCAAATACATGAAACATGATATGTACACATTATTACCACAGTCAACCCTCTTTATACCGACATTCGTTATAACAGCAAATCTCGCTATAACGGCAAATTGAATGGAATGACTACGTAGCTAAAGGTTTAGCCTGTGTTCTGAGCGACATGGGCTTCCCTCAGGTTGGAAATGCACAAATCGAATCCATTGTCATGATTCATGAAAGGGTTTTGTAATCTAATACTCCAAGAAACAAATGTTATAAATATTTGTTAGAATTGCCTCAACGAGCCGATTCTAACAAATGTCTATAACACTTATTAAATGTCTATAACACTTATTTCTTGGAGTAATAATGGGGAAAAGGCCTTTTATTACCTCCTATTACTGGGATTCTTTGTGACGGAAAATTCTTTATAACGGCACAATAATAGGGAACAAATACTGTCGTTATAATGAGGGTACTCTGTACGGTAACTTAATCTGCAGCATTGATCATGTTAACCCTTATCTTGCTGTTCACGACAACCCCTATCTTTGCAAACAGTGTAGATCCAGATCAGATGGCTTCTGAAGAAGCCATCTGATCAGGATCTACACTGTTTGGCATTCAGTTTAAGAATTTGTAGCAATAAATTATATCGAGTAATTTGATTGGTTGATAAACAGAAATGGGTGTGGCTTAAATGAATATTCAGCAAGATAAGGGTTAAGTGGCTGTTTTCAGATCAACGTATCACACTTGAAGCAGAGCATCGATTGTGATGATTGTGATGATTAAGATCTTGAAACATCCAAGAGATGTGATACTGTATCGCAGATCAAGTTACTTTAATGATAATATCTAAATTAAATACTTTTTTCTGCCAATAAAGTTTTCTTTTTTCGAACAAAAATAAGCAGTAAAAATTGACATTACTGTACGCTCTGTGTGTTAGTGACATCATCATTTCTCACATCCAGTTCTGCGTTACACATGGTTAGATTTAGATTGGAGGTTAAACATCCCCGTCAACTCTGTAAAGGTAATTTTGGAGACTTTCTTCCAATTTTGTGGCACTTTTTCCCCCCGACATCGAGATGAAATGAAATCTCAAGCCCTGCCGCCCAAAGAAACCAATAGGGTTTATAAGCATGGACGGGCCGACTCACACCGCTTTCCCTGCGCAGGCTTGGATCCTCTAAGCAGTTTACCAGTACTCATGTGTGGGTCGGATTCAGATCTGTGTGAAAGCATCATGTAGCCCATATATTTCTTCAAAGCCCCGATGGGCGGGGGCAGACGTAACAAATGGAGCTTTCTTAAGTCACAACAAATGCCGGGACTCAAGAGCTAGCAGGGATGGTGATACAGAATCGAAAAACGTGAGTAGGGTGATAAGGAATTCTGTATTTTTGTGTCTGTAAACTGGTAGTAGTTTGTTTGTTTGAATTGAGGTATAACGTCCCCGTCAACATTGTATAGGCCATTTTGGAGACGTTGCTTCCAATTTTGTGGGACTTTTACCCGCCACTGAGATAAAATGACATTTCAAGCCCAATCGACCAATGAAACCAATAGGGTTTATAAGCATGGACGGGCCGCCTCGCACCGCTTTACCAGTACTCATGTGCGGTCAGTTTCAGCTTGGCGTGGAAGCATCATGCAGCCCATTTTTTCTTCAAGCCCCAACGGGCGGGGGCCGAAACCAGTAGTAGACAGCAGTATTTCCTGTAGGTATATAATAAAGAATGAAACCAAGCCCTGAGGCCCGGTGATTTTGCTGGGCTTGATTCCCAACAAGTGTGGCCAAAAATTTGTATATTGCACAGTCTTGTTAACACTTCTTATGCTAAACATGATAAACCTTACTTTTGTCTAGAGTGTACATTGTTGATCCAGATCAGATGGCCATCTGATCAGGATCTTCACTGTTTGTCATTCAGTTCGTAAAGTGAAAGAATGCATTAAATCAAGTTACTTGATTGGTGTATAGCAACATCAATTTATTCAGCAGGATAATGGTTCACATGGAGCCACGTAACTTGCAAGAAGATAGAAGTTATCAAATAATATCTACAGCCAATTCCACGCTCCCTTCAATTGATAATAAATTGGCCTACACACATATATAGTAACATGAGCACCGCATGCGGGTGCCAACGCTCAGCTGCACCCCCTTTTCATAATGAACAACTAATCCAAATTTCAAGTAAATATGTTCAGTAATGACAGAGATATTACAAAATGTCCAAGTTTTTGCATGACGACGCAGACAACACCAGAGCTATGACAATACCTCGTCATTTTCTTCGAAAACAGCCGAGCTAAAAAGGGATGTTTGAGAATGTGCACCCAGAAAAGGCTCAGATCGGCCTGCCGTCATATCAGAGTCTCTGCTGTGCTACACAGATGGCCTGTGTCCCAAAGCTTCTTTACATAGTCAGAGAAGATTATATTCTAAATATATGTTCCGTATGAAGGCTTCACTGGGTGCAGATGATCGAACACCCCCTCACTGATTGGTACAGCCAAAATGACAGCTGTCTGATAAGCGATTGTATACTGGTAGACTCTGCTGGACAAGTCCATTTGTCTTTCCTATTCTATTTTTGATGGAAAATCCTGTTAGCAAACAGTGCAGACCCTGATCATATGCCACATTCTGCGGCGTCTGATCTGGTCCTGCATAGTTTGCCAGGGTAGCTGCCTGAAATAGGCTTATTACATGTAGTTTATAGGCAGCAGTATGTACCTATAAATTTTGTATATGGCAAACACACTCTTGTGAGTTTAAGTTACCTTTCTTGTCCCTAAAATGAGCTTAGCCAAGCGAATTTGTGCCTTCGAGCATTCCGTCATGACAAATTTTAACTGCGCATGCTCAGCTATTCAGAGGGGCCCGGGATATGGCTTTCTGTCTGAAGGTTCCTCTTGATTCACTGCTTGTATGAGTGAGCAGTGAAGGTTCTGGCAAGACTGCGCGGATGCGTAGGCTCGCCTGAACTTCGCTGCTCGCATAGGCGATAAGAACCAAAATCGCTTGACGGGGCCCAAATGGTATTTTTCTCAAGAAAATTTGTGACATTATCCTTTTGTCCACTCTAAACATAGACTGTGGCTGATGAGGCAGTCCAAATAAGTATTCACAAATTCAAATTCTATGCTTCTCAGCAAAAATAATGTTTATTTTAATTCGTTCACTCCACTTATCTTCATCTGTATTGGGCAGTGTTCTTGTGCCTGCCAGTCCTGCTTCAGACACTTATAATAATAATGATGATAATAATCGACTTTATTTATTGAGGGTAACACATTTAGTACTTAAATACTAATCTTTTATGTGGCCCTCTTTTTTCCTGGGTAGGAACGATTGATTGTGTAACAACATGTCAACCTTTGTGTGTCGTTTTGTGTTGTCTCCCAGAGAAATGGAGAAAAGAGATAGTAGAGGAGATGAAAGACAGGGTCAGTGGGGTTCTTAGAAGAAAATGAATTAAAGAGAAGAAATAAAAATATTTCCCCTCTACCCCATTATAATGATAGCAGGTGTTGCCCAATTGTAAGCCAATATCAGTTGGACACCCCAGTGATGCAAGATACACAACATCTTGACCTTTATCCTGCTCTTCAGGGCAACCCCTACCTTTTCAAAAGTGTAGATCCTGATCAGATGGCTTCTTTAAAAGAAGCCATCTGATCAGGATTTACACTGTTTGTCATGCAGTTTTGGAATTGAATAAGTGTAATATTTCAAGTAATCTGATTGGCTGATGGCTGGTAATGGGTTTGGCTTAAATATTCAGCAGGATAAGGGTTAAAAGGTTATTCATTTCATGTACTTGTAATGTTGAAAAGATCTTAGAAAGCCCAAGAATGGTGCATCCTAATAGACAAGGCCCAGAGCTGATGGACAAAAATACTCCACAACAAACTACATGTACATAGGCTTTACGGTCCTCATTTTCTCAATGTACTGGGACTTGAAACCATTTTATCTCGTGTAACTGTTGTTAAATGTAAGAAGCATACAGCAAACTAAACCATAACTGCTATAAAATCTAGAATAAAAATTGCATAAACCCTTATCCTGCTGAATAATTAATTAAGCCACACCTACTTCTGTCTTTGAACCAATCAGATTAATTGATGTAATTTACTCATGCAAACTCACAAACTGAATGTCAGACAGTGTAGATCCTGAACAGATGGAAGCCACCTGATCAGCATCTACACTGTTTGCAAAGGTAGTTAACCCTTATCTGCTGAACACAATATTTGTTAGTTTGATTTGAGGTTTAACGTCCCCGTCAATACTATTTAGGTCATTTTGGAGACATTGTTTCCGATTTTGTGGGACTTTTTTAATTTTACCCAACATTGAAATTAAATGACATCTGAGGATGATCTCAATCCCTGCCACCCAATGAAACCAATAGGGTTTATATGCATGGACCACTTTGTCTGACTTGCACCACTTTGTCTGGGCAGGCTTAGACCTTCTAAGTGGTATACCAGTAGTGTGAGTACTCATGTGCTGTCTGTTCCAGCTCTGCATGGAAGCATCATGCAGTCAAATCTATTTCTCCAAGTCCCTGTGTGTGCGTGTGTGTTGAGTGGGGGGGGGGGGGGGGGGGGGGCTAGGTGAAGCCATCTGATCAATATCTACACTATTTAATCATTTAGTTTGTAGATTTAATATTACAAATTATGTCATGTAATTTTATTGGTTGACAGCCAGAAATGGGAGTAGCAAAATTAATCTATTCAGCAGGATATGGATTAAACAGTACACTGAAATATCAGTGTTTGAGATGGAGAGGGACACCTTTTCACCATATTTGCATTATTTGCTGGCTCCCAGCTTGCACATTGTCAATATTGGAAAAACAGGTAACCAGACCCCCCTGACCTTGAAAGGTCAGGGGGGTCTGGTAACCTGTTTTTCCAACACTGAAAACCTTCAGACTAGGAACCAGCAGATAATGCAAATAAGGTGAATATAAATACAGAACTCACCATCTTCAAATGAGATAGCACCACTGTATACCAGAGCAGTTATCTCCCCTAGACTAAACCCCGCTGCCGTGGTGCATCTTTCAAGTGCCTGAAATTATTAAAAAAAAAAAATACTTCAACCTTTTCAACACTGTAAACTGGAACAGGGACCAGTTCTTCAAAACTAACTTCGTTGTTAGTTAACAAATAGTAAAATCTTTGATCATTTAATATGGCAAATATACTAATATTTTTGCTGAAAAAATGTGAAAATGCTAAGCTGCTCACATTTTCTCAGCAAAAATTACAAAATTTAAGGTATTAAACTTGCTAGAATAGTTAACATTTGACCCCTAATGAGCTCGTTAAACTAACGAGGCTTTGAAAACTGGCCCCAGATATATAGGCAAACAGAATAGACCCAGATGAGATGCAATAGATTTATTCAACATTGGTTGCGTTTGACCAGAATGTTCAACCAAGTCCATTCAGTCCAACCACTAATACAAAACCTGACTGCATGGGCTGTTCTAAGCCCCTGCCCATAGGGGCTTGAAGAAATATATGGGCTGCATGATGCTTCCGCGCAGAGCTGAATCTGGCCCCCACACTAGTACTGGTAAACCACTTAGAGGATCTAAGCCTGTCCAGGAACCGCAGTGCGAGGCGGACTGTCCATGCTAATAAACCCTATTGGTTTCATTGGGCAACAGGGCTTGAGATGTCATTTCATCTCAATGTCGGGTAAAAGTCCCACAAAATTGGAAGCAATGTCTCCAAAATGACCTTTACAGTGTTGACGGGGACGTTTAACCTCAAATCAAACAAACAAAAGCATGGGCTTTCTTAATCTTCTCTGGTTAAAAATGCTGAATTGCACATCTTTACCTGTGAAAGCTAACATGATACGAACTTCAAGATGATACCGGAATGATCCTAAGTATTGGAACAGATATGCCTATGCAAACAGTGCAGACCAAGATCAGGGTCTACACTGTTGGCAATTCTGTCTGAACTTTTTGGACTCCTTGCAGGATTGTGAAACAAATTTGTCAAAGTTTTAGGAGAATTATGGCAAGTCCTTAAGGTGTCCAAATTTTTAGGATTTTTACAGTACTTTAACCTTTAACCTGCTGAATATTCAATTAAGCCACACCCATTTCTGTCTGTCAACCAATCAAATTACTTGATGTAATTTATTGCTAGAAATTCATATACTGAATGTCAAACAGTGTAGATCCTGATCAGATGGCTTCTTCAGAAGCGGCTTCTTCAGAAGCCATCTGATCTGGATCTACACTGTTTGCAAAGATAGGGGTTGTCGTGAACAGCAAGATAAGGGTTAATGTTTGTTTCTTTGTTTGTATTGGAGTTTAACGGCCCAGTCAACACTGTTTTAGGGCATTTTTGAGCCAGTCAGTTTACCTATCCACACTTTTCCTGGGCAGGCTTGGCTTATACGTAAGCGGTTAACCTAAGTACAGTGCACATTCTTTTGCCAGAAATTGACAACTAACCTTCTTGAATCAGCTGAAGGGAGAGAATGACCTTAGAAAAGATTTCATGATCAATCTCAACTAAAGAATGTTGCCCACCCCGGGCAGGTATCGAACCCACGTCCTCCTGATCACCAATCGTAGATATTAGCCTATAGACGGTACATGCGATCAGCGAAGACTAATCAGACTGCGCCAATGCGCAGGCTGATCTGAGTCTTTGCTAGTTGCACCTCTAATTGTAGATTTTGTCATGTGCCGGCTCATTATATCTTTATTTCTGGTCAATAATAGCTCATGGACTCTCATTAGATCCTCTCAACGAGGCAGTTCTAACGAACACATACAATCAATGTTTGAAGAAAAAAAAATTATACACAACCAGGGCTATAATTTGAACAATCATCTAGAGGTTCACTAGATGAAGCTTCATACCAAATATCAAAGACCTTGGACTTCTGGTTTCAGACAAGAAGATTTTTATATGATTTCCATAGTATAAGCCTATATAAAACCAGTGGACCAGGGGCCGTTTTTGGCCCTAGGGCTATAATTTGAAAAATCTTGGTAGAGGTCCACTAGATGAAGCTTCATACCAAATATCAAAGACCTGGGTTTCCTGGTTTCAGACAAGATTTTTAAAGGTTTTCTCAATATAAGCCTATGTAAAACCAGTGGGCCCCAGCGCTGGGGCATTTTTGCCCCAGGGCCATAATTTGAACAATCTTGGTATAGGTGCATCATATGAAGCTTCATATCAAATATCAAAGACCTGGGCCTTCTAGTTACAGGGAAGAAGATTTTTTAAAGGTTTTCCCTATATAAGCCTATGGAAAACCATTTGGTCCCTAGGCGGGGTCGTTCTTGGCACCAGGGCTATAATTTGAACAACCTTGGTAGAGGTCCACTAGATGATGCTTCATACCAAATATCAAAGACCTGGGCCTTCTGGTTTCAGACGAAAAACTTTTTAAAGGTTTTCCCTATATAAGTCTATGTAAAACCAGTGGACCCTGGCGCGGGGGCATTTTTGGCCTCGGGGCTTTAAATTGAACAATCTTGGTAGAGGTTCACTAGATGAAGCTTCATACCAAATATCAAAACCTGAGCTTTCCAGTTTCTTATATGTTTTCCCTATATAAAACCAGTGGGCCCCCGGAGCAGGGCTGTTTTTGGCCCCAGGGCTATAATTTGAACAAGCTTGGTAGACGTCCACTAGATGAAGTTTCATACCAAATATCAAAGACCTGGGCCGTCTGGTTGCAGACAAGAAGATTTTTAAAGGTTTTCCCTACATAAGCCTATGTAAAACCAGTGGGCCCTGGAGCGGGGCGTTTTAATTTGAACAATCTTTGTAGAAGTCCACTAGATGAAGCTTCATACCAAATATCAATGACCTAGGCCTTCTGGTTTCAGAGAAGAAGATTTTTATGTTTTCCCTATATAAGCCTATATAAAACCAGTGGGCCCCGGGGCGGGGCTGTTTTTGGCCCCAGGGCTGTAATTTGAAAATCTTGGTAGAGGTCTACTAGATGAAGCTTCATACCAATATCAAAGACCTCGGCCTTCTGGTTTCAGAAAAGAAGATTTTGAAAGGTTTTCCCTATATAAGCCTTTGTATAACCAGTGGGCCCCGGGGCAGAGTCTTCTTTGGCCACAGGGCTATAATTTCAACAATCTTGGTAGAGGTCCACTAGATGAAGCTTCATACCAAATATCAATGACCTAGGCCTTCTGGTTTCTGAGAAGAAGATTTTTTTATGTTTTCCCTATATAAAACCAGTGGGCCCTGGGGCAGGACTGTTTTTGGCCCCGGGGCTATAATTTAAACAATCTTGGTTGAGGTACACTAGATGAAGCTTCATACCAAATATCAAAGACCTGGGCCTTCTGGTTTCAGACAAGAAGATTTTTAAAGATTTTCCCTGTATAAGCCTACGGAAAACCAGTGGGCCCCAGGGCGGGTCGTTTTTGGCCCCAGGGCTATAATTTGAACAATCTTGGTAGAGGTCTACTAGATGAAGCTTCATACCAAATATCAAAGACCTAGGCTTTCTGGTTTCAGAGAAGAAGATTTTTTAAGGTTTTTTCTTATTTTCCCCTTTTTGTTGCCATGGCAACCAGAGTTCTGCATGGAATGGAATTCTTTGAACAACTTTGAGAGAGGACCATCTAAGGATCATTTGGTTAGAATCTGTTCAGTGGTTTAGGAGATGTTGTTTAAAGAAATTGTGAACGGACGGACGACGACAACGGACGGTGACCGATCACAATACATGTAGCTCCCCCGGAGCCTTCGGCTCAGGTGAGCTAAAAATAAATATCAGCATATAAATGTAAAATATGAACATCACGAATGGAGAACTCTCATGTATGCATTAGGAAATAATGGCGTCCAACATGGTGTCAGAAATGACAAATTTTAGAAAAAAAAATGGTAACATCTTCCTCATTTCTTCTTTCAATATAGATTGTGGGTGCTTGTTAGAACCGCCTCATTGAGGCAGTTCTAACGAGTACCCACAATCTATCTATGCCTTTGAGCAAAAATTAGGTAGATAATGTATACCCCCGTAAACCCCACTTTTCTCTATATAAAGTGGAGTTTAGAGGGGTCTTCACTTCACGGACTTGTTATCATGATGGCAGTGCTGTTTGCATTCTCAATTTAATGTTTCCCCCAGCGCTTCTTAGCATGGCGTGATGCAATGCCCCTTTTCTTTAGTGCCATTTTCCTTTTTCTAGCACCATGTTCTTTTTAGATAGAGTTAATGTTGTCCTACATTTTGTTACAAAATCACTGAAGATGATCAAAAAATAACGAAGTTATGCCTGTTTAAATAATGACTATTTTGGACACTTTTCAGCAATAAATTGACAGTTCCAATTTATGGTTGACAGCTAATCCCCCTATTTATTGCAATTAATTAACTCAGTTTTAGAAGTTATAACAGTGTTTTGATAACAAGTGTGACACCAATTAAACAACTGAATTGTGAAACGGTGCTATGTCTATAACCCTTTTATAGAACATATTTAACGTCTCAACAACTGATGTTAAGGGAATGTGGCGGTAAAAAGTCTCCCTGCCCTTCATCATAGTGTAGTTTGTATTTTCTTGTCCTTTGGGATAATTGATTCAATTGTGGAGTTTTGAAACCATATGAGGGCCACTGATGAGGCCTAATTGTCTGGCCCAGAAATACTTGTGCACTCCATCCTTTTCAGTTCTGGAGTGCATTCTGGGCCATTCTGATATCAAAACACAGTTATGACTTCTTAATGTGACACAATTAAGTACCATAAACAGGGGGATTAGCAGTCAACAATAAAGGTGGACTGTCAAGTAGGCAACAATTTATTGCTAAAAGTGTCTAAAATAGTCCTTTTGTTAAAGTTAACTTCTTTCTTAATATAGGCATTTGTGTATATTTGTATATCTGTGATAGTTTTTGCTGTTATTTTATCTTGTGATATAGCTGTGATATATTTAATGTTATATGGTCAGTGGAAAAAGCTCCTGATGTACCGACTTAAAATAAAATTTACTCGACAGACATAGCTTTATTATTTTTTGGTCAATTACAGTGATTTTTGTACCAAAATGTAGGGCAACATTTACTCTATCTGAAAAAAAAAGGCATGGTGCTAAAGAAGAGGGGCTGCCGGGCATGGTGCCACGCCATGCTAAATAGGGCTGGGGGAAACACTATATAACCACCAGTGTCCTACTCCTAACACAATAAAGTCAGTAAACAGTGGCGGACAGATTCTACAAATATCAGCAGCCTGAAGTCGGACTAACCTCTGGCAAATCTTCTTTTAAACGTTCGACTCCTGCCAATGAAGTCACAAAGAGGGCAGGTTGACAATGAATTGTTTTATCCAATTCTCCTTTTGGGCCATGTAAACACAACCTTAACAAATCGTACTTCAACATATCACTTGCCCTTTCATACAACTCTTTCACACCAGGGTATTGTAATAATTTTTGACCCATTCCTACTATCTGACTACCCTGTCCTGGAAACAGTAAAACTGACGTGTCTCTTGGATTAACATGGGGTCTCAAAATCTTATTTTTAGTCTCTGGCATGATATCTTGCAAAACGTCATTTGAAGCAGAAGTTTCTATGTCTGATGGAAATTCTGTTACAATTTTTCTGTCAACAACAGAATCTGCCAGAGTTTCTTGAGCTGATTTACGTTTCAATCTATCTGTATACACAGGGGTGATTTCAAATTCTTCCAAATTTAGGTTTTTCTCTTTCATGCGTCGCCTTATTCGCCTGGGGATGTAAATTTGTTTTTTCTTTTCAGCATCATCAGCACCACCCTCACTTGAAAATCGTTTAAAAAGAATGACAGTCGGTGATGAAACAGCCTTAAGGAAATCACATCTATTTCGCTGCAAACAGCGGAAGCCATAAGCAGTAAGGCTGCCTCTTAGACCATTCATTTTTGTTGTACAAGGGGAGAAAATTGTCACAAGCAATATTTTTGACAGCCCATGTGTTTTTATCGTAAATGGGTCTGGTCTTCATTATGTAGAGACGCTTGAAACATTGAGCGCGCTTACGACCGAGAGCAATGTCGTAAAAAAAAGGTTGAAGTCGAGACAGTTCACCGACAAAAACAATTGGTGACAGATCCAATAACACTATATAATTTTACTCACGTATGAGTCGAGCTGTCTAGGCGGTGGACCGTTAGCTGAATATTTTGGATAAACACTGAACTTTCGGAAACTTGTAAGGCTGATTCTTATCAGCAATTTTACTGGGATTTTTTCCTGGACCTTTCAACATCTGGTTTGCACTGAAAATAAGAAGAAGAAGAAAAAGAGAAAAGAAATTATCATTATCATTTAATTTTTAATGTTTTCAACACATTGATTTGCATGCCTACACAATGTAATGTGACATCATGGCTATAACATGATACTCCTGAAAGATATTTACCAGTTGTTTTCATTTATTGTGCCAAAGTTAGACTGTGCACCGTAAAAGTAGTGTAAATTAGACGAAAAGACAGTGCATGAGTGTAAAGTTTTCACTTAGGGGCGTTTTTGTTGTACACAAACCAGTTTCGGTTATGACCTGGTTTCGAAAACTATCTATTTGTTGATCGAAACTTTTTTGAAACCGAAACCGGTTTGCACATTTTTTTGGCTGAAACCGAAACCAATTTTTGAAACTAACGAAACCACCTCAGGAGGTGGTTTCGCCGGTTTCGCTCTGTCCGAATATATGCACAGTCAGAAAATAATGGCGGAAGGTGAAGACCATGCACAACTGAAACTCGCCATCGACACATATATTAAATATAAGATATCTTAAATGGTATATTAAATATCTTATATTTTATATAAGGTAACTTATTTAGCATATAATATATCTTATTTAGTATGCTAAATAAGGTACCTTATATAAAATATAAGATATTTTATATACCATATAAGATATCTTATTTAATATATGTGTCAATGGCGAGCTTCACTTGTGCACGGTCTTCAACTTCCGCCATTTTTTTATTTAGTATGGCCCCGCCCTCAAAATATATGGGCTGCATGCTGCTTCCATGCAGAGCTGAATCCGGCCTGCACACTAGAACTGGTAAACCGCTTAGAGGATCTTAACCTGTCCAGGAACCCCGGTGCGAGGCGGACCGTCCATGTTAATAAACCCTATTGGTTTCATTTTCCGACACGGCTTGAGAAGTCATTTCATCTCAATGTCGGGTAAAAGTCCCATAAAATTGGAAGCAACGTCTCTAAAATGACCTTTACAGTGTTGACGGGGACGTTAAGCCTCAAATCAAACAAACAAAACAAACAAACAATCTTATTTAGTATATTAGATATTTTTTTTGTGCCAGTATGTAAGATATCTTATATATATTAAATAAGATACCTTATATGTTAAATAAGATATCTAATATAGTATATAAGATATCTTACATACTTAATAAGATATATGATATATTTGAACATGTAAGATATATATTATATTAGATATCGTATATGTTAAATAAGATATATATCATAAAATATATCTAATTTAATATATAAGATAACTTATATGCATAATTATATAAGATATCTTAATTACGATATTAGATATCTTATATAATTTGGAGGGGAAAATAAAATCATTGCAACTTATAGTCGCTCCCTGACACTCCAGGGTCATCAAAATGCCCGACGGAGCTAAACTGAACCGCAGCTTATGAGGAGACTTCATGAAATTCAGTGAGATATAAGATATCTTATATGCCATATTGAAACCGAAAAAAGAAACCGTGTATTTTGTGCATCAGCTGAAACTAGTTTCGGTTTTTGCAAAACCAATTTCGGTTCTTGTCAAACCACTGAAACCAATAAAACCGAAACCGAAACCAGTTTGTGTATAACAAAAAACGCTCTTAAACTCATATGAAGCAGCCAGCGCAACAAGGGACCTAAGTCCACTTTGGGGCAAAATCAAGTTTACTATTATACCATGCAGAAAACCGTATTCCTCATCGTATTAGCTTCCTTTGAACACAGAATTGCTGTAGATATTTTAAATGAATAACACAAAGGGCCTTACTCAATTTTGGAGGTTTATGCAACACTTGCCCCAACTCCATGAATTCATTATTCGAGTTTATTTCATAGATTCATTATCTACCAACATCAGTCCGCATCCTTTAAGCTGAAATGAGCAATATTTTATACGAAAACATTTATTTCCAGCCCGATAGAGTAAGTCAGTAATTTTAACAGGGATTGAATTTTGATGATGGAGTTAAGACCTACATGTAATTAAAACCGATGCAAATCTGCGAAAACTATGCGTAATGTAGGATACATTCACATTTACACCATTTTTCACTTTAGATATAATCTTTGCGCACGTAATCATCTACTTTGCTGTCTTTGATGTACTGTAATACACTTTCTATATGCCATTTTCAGATTTATGAAATTTGGAGTTGCACCCCTTGTTGTACAGACAAAACCACAGAAATCAATATTTTTTCACTTTAAGCAGTGAAATTATCACAACATCTCTAAAATTCGACATTTCTCAAAGTACCTCGTCATTGTATGAAAGAGAAATCAACTTATTTTGAATTTCGTGGAAAAAAAATGTGTTTATCACATTTTTCTCAAAATAATGAAAACTGGATTTAGCCCCCAGTGGAATTCTTTCCACTGACCGTTCCAAGGCGGTTCTTCTGTGGCGGTTTATTTATGTTGTTGTTTGTTACTAACTGTGTGTATCACTTGTGTCTTTTTATTTTGGATGGCCATTTGGCCATTTTGTGGGAAAGTAACTGTCCTTATGGCCTTCCTTTGTTTAGGTTTCCATTATGGTCTGGTCGCTTCATGTTTGTGTTTCTTTCTCTTTGGTGTCTTTGATGGGTGGAGTAAGTTAATTGTATCGATTCCTGGTCTTTGTTTTACTTCTACTTTTCAATAAATTTAAGCTTGGTTCTCAGCCCAGCAGAAGATAATTTGTGAGGCCATTTAATGTGGTGATTTGTTATTGTTTGTGATGGAAATCTTTGCTAATAGATTTACAAGATGCTACTTGTTTTTAGTATATGATTTCTGTCAGAATCTTACTCCGTTGCTTTTCCAATTTTTCATTGCAATTTTAATATAGATAAAAAAATATTGTTTTAGATTTAGCATGATTTTCATTACGCACGAAACAACCCTGTTATCAGTACATCAGAGTGTAGTTTATATTTTCTTGTCCTTTACTCGTAACAAGAAGTTGACTATGAAACTATGAGGATGGATGCGCTCAGATTTGCAAAGGAGAAATACTTTAATGGTCATACAGATACTCGCGATCGGGCTGTCCAGCAAAACTTTGATTTGATAACTGCTTTCATCTATACTTCGACCGAAAATCATACCCCCTCAAAAACTAGTAGACGACAGACTGCATGCATGGTAGTTACCCCTATCACGGTTGACATATATGCTCCCCTCTTTAATTGCACGCCGATGGGTGAGGCCTCAGATTCTATGACGGTTCCAGCGTTAAAGGTTGAAAATATTTGAGGATCACTGATGAGGCCTAAATGGCCGAAACTAGCTAGTCTGGCCCAGAAAACATGCTCAGTTCTGTGGTGTATTCCTTGCTTCCAAAGGATAACCCTTTCCAAAACATATTTGACGTCACTGCAACTGGTGTCTGGGAATGTGTGGCGGCCGTAAAAAGTCTCCCTGCCCTACATTATAGTGTAATTTGTATTTTCTGGTCCTTTTGGATCATTGATTCCATTGTGGAATTTTGAAAATATTTGAGGGTCACTGCTGAGGCCTAAATGGCCGAAACTAGCTAGATGGCCCAGAAACATGCTCACTCCATATTTGAGGATCCATGATGAGGCCTAAATGGCCGAAACTAGCTAGTCTGGCCCAGAAAACATGATCACTCCATATTTTCTAGTTCTGTGGTGTATTCCTTGCCTCCAAAGGATAACCCTTTCTAGAACATATTTACTGAGAATTAGAGAGAATCTGATTCAATTTAATGTTGGTTGGTACCTGAAGCTCTGTCTCTGGTCCAGCATTTCAGTGGGTTCTTGCTGTCGAGTCCTCACCGTTGTTTCATCTCTGTGGTTGTTTGATTTTTTTGTGTTCACGGAGATGTTGCACTGATGAGTTTGGAGGCTTTCATGCGGACTGAACAAATTGTTTGTCTAAATCGCGACGGAATAAGGGCGAGGATTGTGGCCACGTAAAATTCGTTTCACTGACCGTTCCAAGGCGGTTCTTCAGTCGCGGTTTATTTTTGTTATGGGTTTTCTTTGAGTGTTTGTATCGCTTACATTATTTTGTTTTGGATAGCCAATTGGCCATTTTGTGGGAAAGTAACCGTCCTTTTGGCTTTCCGCTATTAATGTTTCCATAAGGGTCTGTTGTTTCATGTTTGTGTTTCTTTCCCTTTGGTGTCTCTGATGGGAGCTGTGGCTTAATTGTATCGATTCATGATAACTGCCTTCACTTCCATTCCGTATCATCGATTCCCGGGATCACACCAGAAAACAGAAAAAAATCGTAGAAGGAATAAGATTCGTGCAAAGGCAGAAAAGACGGGAAGTGGTAATTCCGGACAAACTTTGAAAACTTGGGGCGTGAGATCAAGACTGATATAAAAAAAATCTGTATCTTTTGTATGTGAATAACTTGGTAGGTGATGTTGAGGCAAATCCCAGAGACTTCTTCAGATGTATCAATAGCCAGAAGAAAGACAGACAAGGTATCCCGCCCCTTAATAGAAGAGTAGGGAACGGGGATGCCGAATTAGACTTCTGAAAGGACAGGGAAACTAGTTGATCAATTCAATGATACGTTTAATAAAACTGGGTCCAAGAAGGTTCCAGTGACTGGAAGATCGGCCCCATTCTGACATGTATAATATTGTTGTGTCATCGGCAGTAGTGATCAAGTTATTGAAAGGCTTAAATAGAAGTGGAGGCAATGATCAGGAATCGATACAATTAACCCACAGCTCCCATCAGAGACACCAAAGGGAAAGAAACACAAACATGAAGCAACAGACTCCAATGGAAACACCAACAGCGGAAAGCCAAAAGGACAGTTACTTTCCCACAAAATGGCCAATAGGCTATCCAAAATAAAATAATATAAGCGACACAAACACCCAAAGACAAACCATAACAAAAATAAACAGCGACAGAAGAACCGCCTTGGAACGGCCAGCGGAAACGAATTCCACTGGAGGCTTTAAATCGATTTTACGTGGGCACAATTCTCGCCCTTACTTCCGTCGCGATTAAGTCAAATAAGTTGTTCAGTCCGCATGAAGGCCTCCTAACTCGTCAGTGCAACATCTCCGTGATCACAAAAATCAAACAACCACATAGATGAAACAACGGTGAGGACTCGACAACTAGAAACAATAGAAATGCTGGAGCAAAAGAAAACCGACAGTTAGTCTCCGATGGGCTCGACCAGAGACAGAGCATCAGGTCCCACCAACATAAGCCTTTACGTTGGAACCATCATAGAATCGGAGGCCTGACCCACAAAACAATTAAAGAGGGAAGCAAAGTTGTCAACCGTGATTGCGTTAACTACCATGTATGCAGTCTGTCGTATAACATTTATGTTGTACCCAATCTTTTTATATCGAAGAACGATTTTACGCAATTGGGTGCTGAGGGCATTGCGGTTATAAATTTTTCTAAATTTATATACTAAGTCACCATTAAATTCGGGTTCCCTAAACCCTAAACACTACTAAAGCTGTATGATCTGGCGGGCTTCATTCTAGAGTCCTGACGGACAAATGAGTAACGTCCAATTTTTGCACACCCTTTTCAACAGTCTCTTGATTGGGGTGAAGTACCCAAAGAATGGCTTGCTCCTAGGAAAATTTGTCCACTCTTCAAAAAAAAAATAAAATAAAAAAAGAGGTAGGGCTCTTGTCCGTAATTATCGCCCTGTGTCTCTGACTTGTGTTCTCTGTAAATTGCTTGAACATATATAGTCTGCTCAGACATCATGGCTCACTTGGATGAACATAAACTTTTGTCAGACAGACGACATGCTTTAGGAAAGGCTTAGTTGTGAAACCTGCCAGATACAGGGACTTTGAGGGTGATTCCCTGCCAAAAAGCAGCCGAAAAATAAAATAACAATTATGGTATATAAAGCATGGTATAATTCCCGTATATAGGTATAAAATTGTAACGCTAGATTCCTTTAATTTGATATTATTTCATGTTGTACATGTCTACCCCGTGGATACTGGGACAAACGAATCTGGATGCCGGTATTTTAATTGTATGTAGCTGCCAAAGTATGTTTGAAACCAATTATTTTCCGCTCAAAACATAAAATGCGACCAAATTCATTAATTTTCAACGAATAGAAATGTTTCTATGACATGCCAAAAACATGTACCCCTTAGGATACTGCAGATTAGTATGCGTCTGAAATCGACTTCGACTGTACTATAGAAGCTACCAATGACATGCGCAGTAGCTTTGTCAAAGGAACACCTAATGGTTTCTATTTTAGTAGATTGTCATGACAACATGACACTACATAGGTCACGGGGCCTTCGTCGAAACAAATTCACCATATACTAGGACGAAAAAGAAACGCCGGGTAACCTATTAAGATAGTTTTTAAGGGTATAAGTTAAAAATACATTATTATATTTATTTTTGTACAACATTTCATCTTTATGGAATCAGTTGGTGAAGTTTCAATCGATTTTTGGTGCTGATTATGCGAAAAATACCCCCCTTTTATTGTAGGCCAAGCAATAAAATATATGTTGTATATTTTATGTACCCGGCGTTTCTTTTTCGTCCTAGTATATATTGATCGACAAAACCCTTTTGCTGGCTTCCAAAACATATAAAATAGAAGTAAAGGCAATGATCAGGAATCGATACAATTAACCCACAGCTCCCATCAGAGACACCAAAGGGAAAGAAACACAAACATGACAGACCCCAAGGGAAACACCAACAGAGGAAAGCCAAAAGGACAGTTATTTTCCCACAAGATGGCCAAAAGACTATCCAAAATAAAATAATATAAGCGTCACAAACACCCAAATACAAACCATAACAAAAATAAACCGCGACAGAAGAACCGCCTTGTAACGGTCAGCGGAAACGAATTCCGCTGGGGGACTTCAATAGATTTTACGTGACTTGATGCGGACTAGACAAATTATTTGTCTAAATTGCGCCGGAAGTAAGGGCGAGGATTGTAGCTGCGTAAAATCGATAAAAGCCCCCCCCCCCCACCCCCCCCCCCCCCGTGTGGAATTCGTTTCACTGACCGTTCCAATGCAGTTATTCCGGCGCGGTTTACTTTTGTTATGGTTTGTCTCAGAGTGTGTATTTCGCTTGTATTATTTTGTTTTGGATAGCCAGTTGGCCATTTTGTGGGAAAGTAACTGTCCTTTTGGCTTTCCGCTATTGATGTTTCCATTATAGTCTAGTTGTTTCATGTTTGTGTTTCTTTCCCTTTGGTGTCACTGCTGGGAGCTGTGGGTTAAATGTATCGATTCCTGATCATTGCCTTCACTTCTATTTTGAATATTCGCAGGTGTTGCGTTTCAGCCACAACCGCAATCTTGAATACTCTTCAGTACCTTAGCAACTCTACCCCAGAGGTGGGTTGAACTACGGTAGACCGATGACGTCACTTTGGTAGCTACCTTGGATGTTCGGCTGTAACGTTGGTTACTTGGGAAGCTACCTCATTTCAGCCGAAGTCAATCTAGGATGTTGGAATGAGATTTCAGCCCGTTAAATGCAATATTATGCAGATATCTAGGAAGAGAACAAATAAAATTGAGGCTTCTTTCACCTTAGAGGAAACGGTCCTCGAGAATCTTGATTCCATTAAATACCTTGGTGTGACAATCACACACAATAATTATTTGAGATGGAATACACATATTAGTCACAGGTGTACTAATGCAAACAGAACGCTTGGTTTCCTGCGGCAAAGTTTTCATCAGTGACATCAGGATGTAAAAGACGTAGCATATAAAGGACTTGTTCGCCCTATCTTGGAATATGGTAGTTAAATCTGGGACTCCAGTGGAGAAGTCTTCAATGAAGAAATTGAAAAAGTTCAGAATAGAGCTGCTAGATTTGTAACAAGCAATTACTGTTTCTATTAGGGTCTAGTTATTTTATGTTTGTGTTTCTTTCCCTTTGGTGTCTCTGATGGGAGCTGTGGGTTAATTTTATCGATTACTGGTCATTGCCTTCACTTCTATTTTGAAACTGGGATCGTGACTGGAATACTAGGTAAACTAAGATGGGAGTCTCTCAAGGAAAGGAGAAAAGACAGTAGGCTCATACTTTTATACAGAGATCTAAAGGGTGCTGCCAGCCTTCCAGCAGATGACCTTGTTCTCCCAGCTAAGCACTGTAGAAATCAACATTCATAGGCGTTGCAGATCCTTACTGCAAAAACTCACATTTAAAAAGAATCATTCCCCCAACCCCACGAACCATTAGAGATTGGAATACCCTTCCCGATTCGATTATTTAGACAACTTAAGGTGCTGAGGATTGTGTAGCTAAGTTTACCTCCTTGGTAAGAGCTAGGGACTAACTTCACATACCACCGGTCCTGGTGTATGAATGTCATTTAACGTGTAACCAGTAACAATTCTGATCTGATTCTGATAATATGTTCTAGAAATGGTTAGCCTTCGGAAGCAAGGGATACACCACAGAACCGGAAAAATATGGAGTGTACATGTTTTCTGGGCCAGACTAGCTAGTTTCGGCCAACCAGGCCTCATCAGTGACCCTCAAATATGTTCAAAATTCCACAATGGATTCAATGATCCCAAATGAAAAGATAATTATTATATTATTATTTATTTTTTAAACAATTTTATCAATTTATTAATACATTGAAGTAGAAGTCAATTAATAAACTTATTATCAATACTATCATCCATCCATCAGTCCGTCCGTCCGTCTGTCCATTTTTTCAGAACTTGAGATAAATGTTCCGAGTATATATTCTAATTAATATATGTCAGTTACCTGGTACCTGTGCTTACACCTGCTTGTTAACTGATTAATTAACATACTGTTAAATCCTTCATGGCACGTAATCAATGTAACACCTAGTTAACAAACAAATGCGGGCTTGTTGATAGATGACACCGCACATTTGACGACAAGAATGTGTATTTTAATGAAGATTCATGCTTTTATTATTATTAAGTCTTATATGTAATAGATATATCCATTGTTTTTGTGAAATATTGGTAAATATTTGTATTGATTGATATCTGTACAGGATAATTTGACGAGCCCGCCAGGGCGAGTCTAATTATCCTGTACAGATGTCAATCAGTACAAATATTTACCAATATTTCTCAAAAACAATTGGATATATCTGTTTTAATCCACAGCTTATTGTAACTTCCACTTAAAGGTAATAGATAAAACCTATTAAAGCATATTTGTTTTATTTACTGTTAATTTCAATTTCTTTTATTTGACCTGATTTACCCCGTCTGGAAAATGGATTGTCCTGTCTGAAAGGACACTGTCAGCTTCTCTGCTTCATTAATATTCGATTGGATTTGATTGGTCTAAATCCAACTGACCACAGGTTATTTGATCATGCTTTTTTAACCTGATGTTTATCACTGGGACATTTTAATGCTGAACCTTCAAGTGTAGGACTTACTTTGAACTCAGATGTGTGTTTTTGCTGCATGCAAATGTTTCATAAAATGTTTGGCACCAGTAAATGGGAGTGTATTTTGTGATAATTCAGGGATATTTTTTTCTCCATAAAAAGGTATGTTGTGGGTACTCATTTTGAACAGCCTCATCCCACAAAAACATGTTGTGGGTACTCGTTGGAATTGCCTAGATGAGGCGGTTCTAGCGAGTACCCACAATTTCATTTATGGAGAATTGGAGAAACTTAATCAGAAGAAGCAGTCTGATCAGGGTCTGCATTGATTAAGTAAAGGCTATTTTAAATGTGGGTACATGTACTCATTCAAATAACCTCGGCAAGGCTATTTTAATGAATACCCACAATGTTAATTTTGTCATGCTAGAAGCCCCTTCCCATTTTAAGATCAGAAGGAGCAGTCTGGTCAGGGTCTGAACTGTTTGTCATTAAGTAAAAGATATTTTAAATGTGGGTACTCATTCAAATAACCTCGGCGAGGCTATTTTAATGAATACCCATAATGTTAATTTTGTCATGCAGAGCTAGAGGTCCCTTCAAATTTTAAGATCAGAAGGTAGCAGTCTGATCCGGGTCTGCACTGTTTGCCATTAAGTAAAAGCTATTTTAAATATGGGTACTCATTCAAATAACCTCGGCGAGGCTATTTTAAGGAATACCCACAATGTTAATTTTGTCATGCAGAGCTAGAAGCCCCTTCCCATTTTAATTGTAGCTCAGTTGATTGGTCCATTCAAAACTGTACATGATATCATTACATGATATCAGTACATGATATCAATACATTTATCAAAATTTATTAGTACTGCCAGCATCAAAGGAAAGTACTGGAAGCTGTGGATTAAATATATAATTTTAACAATACATTCAAGTAGAAGTCAATTAATAAATTTATTATCAATACGAAAACACTCCCTTGCCCTAAGGTGACACTTTTCTTATTTTTAGCATTTAGCATTTTTCAGTTTATTTTTTCTTTCGTTTTCTTTTTCGTCATTTCTGCTACAAAACAGATAATGGGTTCTCGTTAGAACCGCATCAACGAGTCTGTTCTGGTGTGCGCCCACAATCTGTGTTTGCAGAATAAATAAGAATAATAGCAAAATATTCATCATAAAATTAACAGTTCGGGGATATGTATGAATGCAATATATGTCACTGTGGCCACCAAGATACCAGAATACCCCGGCAATCCCAACTTATTGTAGGAAGAGGATCACGGTAAAACACATCACAAAAAAACGCCTATATAATTTTGACCCACTTAAGATCCATTTTTAAAAAGTTATCAGAATGTCTTGTTTGAAAATTGTAACTTTTTTAGCTCACCTGACCGAAGGTCATGGTGAGCTTTTGTGACTGTAAGATGTCCCACGTCGTCGTGCGTCGTCCGTTGTGCGTCGTTTGTGCGTAAACTTTTCTTGTGAACACACTAGAGGCTACAGTTTTGGTCCGTTCATCTTCAAACTTGCTCAAAATGATCATATTGACAATATCTCGGTTTATTAGCTTTATTAGCCGAAACTACTAGTATGACCCATCTTCTTTCTTATGAATGTTTTCATTGCTCTTAAAGGAACTCATTTTTGATTTTTATGTTGGGGGTCGAAAAGTAGGTCAGTAGGTCAAATCATAGAACAATCTTGTTAACACACTGGAGGCAACAGTTTTGGTCCGATCATCATCAAACTTGCTCAGAATGATCATCTTAACAATATCTTGGTCATGTTGCAAATACATGTATATTTGCGCGGTACCAGCTAGAAACTAAGGATAAAATTGTATGATTGGGTTAACGTTGGGCTAACGTGACAGGGCGATATGCAATAGACAGATAGATAGATAGAACCGCCACTTGAGATGGTATTCATACTAAAAAGAAAAATTTTTCGTGCCGAAGGTGTATCCTCCGGTCTCGTCACTTCAATGGTATTCATACTGAAACAAAACCTCCTGCGGAATGCAGGGAGAATCGATTAATTTATCGTAAGAGTACATAGAAAGGTCTTTTTTGTACATAATTATACCTTTTCAAAGTGAAAAATCCATTAAGAAGTATCGATAAAAGTGTCCTCCGGTCTCGCCACTTTATATTAGTGGTATTCATACTGAAAGAACACCTTATCATGGGGTTTGCTGGGGGAGATCGATAAATTTGTCTTAAATAGTATTACTTCTATAAATAATTATGCTTTTATTAAGTTAAACTGTTGCTACCAGTATGTTATCCCTGGCTACAAAGACACATACTTCGTTCGAGATCACTCTGATGCACCACAAAAGAACACTGATGCAGATGTCATAAAGATGCTGGAATATCTAATTGACAATATTTTCGTGGAGTTCAGTGGCCTATCATTTCAGCAAACAATTGGCATACCAATGGGTACTAATTGTGCACCGTTGCTTGCCGACTTGTTCTTGTACTCGTATGAGGCGGAGTTTGTACAAGGTCTCCTCAAAGCAGGCAAGAAACGCTTTGCACAACAATTCAATTTCACCTACAGATATATAGATGATTTATTGTCTCTGAAAAATGCTAAATGCGCAGAGTACTTGGAATTTATCTATCCACGTGAACTTGAAATTAAGGAAACAACAGAGACTGCAACCTCCTCTTCATACTTGGATTGTTATCTCTATATTGACAACGGGAAGCTTACTACTAGGCTGTACGATAAAGGAGATGACTTCAATTTTCCCATTGTTAACTTTCCCTTCCTGAGCAGTAATATCCCGTCAGCACCAGCATATGGAGTTTACGTTTCACAGTTAATCCGTTATGCTAGAGCCTGTTCCAAGTATCAGGACTTTATGGAACCTGGGAAGGTTCTCACTACCAGGTTGTTATGCCAGGGGTATAAAACAACCAAACAGGTATCAACACTAAAGTTCTATGGGAGGCACCATGATCTTGTTGATCCGTACAGTGTGGCCATTTCCAGAATTATTTCTGATGTGTTTGCCAATGGAAAGCCATAGGAAGACTTCCAAAATCTCGCACATACCCTTCTCGGTATTTACTCTTTTTCTTCGTTCGGGTCGATGAACATGGTGGGCGAAGCTTGCTTACCAAGTAATGCTTACTATCCGAGGACGCCTGATTTCCATCCATCTTCTGGAGTCGATGTCTGTTAATCTGAACATTGATATTTGCCATATGTCTATGGATTAATGATTTTGGATTAAGGCTTTGGTACTACGACCTAAACTACTTAAAACTCATTTTAGATTTATGAATATATCATGGCTAACAAGCCGTGGACAACAAGAACTATCAGGGCTCTACACAGAAAGAAAAACAAGCTGTTTAAGAAGCAGAAAGTTACAAAGAAATCAAAGGACATCAAAAACTATCGGAGCATGAAAGCTAAGGTCCAGAGAGCAGAGCGTCAAGCCTACTGGCAGTATGTAGAGAACCTGATAGAAGTCGGCAATGAAGACACAGACCTACGCCCTGGGAAACAGAAAAGATTCTGGTCTTATATTAAGTCCCTCCGCAAGGATAACAGCGGAGTCGCACCACTAAAGGAGAAAGGGAAAATGCATGCCGACCCACTGGACAAGTCAAACATACTCCGCAGGCAGTACGAATCAACCTTCACCCGAGAAGATGATAAAGACATTCCTCGACTTGAGGGCCAGCCATATCCCCCAATGCCAGATATCAAGGTTAGCAAGGATTGGGTCCTCAAGCTTCTCAAGAAGATCAACCCTGGTAAAGCATCAGGTCCAGATATGATCCCAGCCCGTATCCTCAAAGACCTGGCAGAAAATTTGGCACCAATCCTCACTATCATCTTCCAGCGGACGCTTACCCTTGGAGAAGTTCCTGAAGATTGGCGCTCAGCTAATGTGACTGCTATCTTCAAAAAGGGCGATAGATTCAAAGCCAGCAACTATACCCTTGTCAGCCTAACAAGCCTGTGTTGCAAACTCAAAGAACATATCCTTGTCAGCAGCATGGTGGACCATCTGGAGCACTACAGTATCCTGACAGATTGCCAACATGGCTTCAGAGCACGTCGAAGTTGCGAGACACAGCTGGCAACACTTTGCCATGAGCTTGCCCAATCCGTCGACAGGAATAAACAGACCGACCTTATCATCCTGGATTTCTCGAAGGCGTTTGATCGCGTTCCGCATCAACGTCTTCTGGGAAAACTGGACTTCTATGGAATACGAGGCATGACATATAACTGGATCAAAGTAGAAGTAAAACAAAGATCAGGAATCGATACAATTAACTTACTCCACCCATCAAAGACACCAAAGGGAAAGAAACACAAACATTCAGCGACCAGACCATAATGGAAACTTAAACAAGTCATTTCTCTCATCCAGAAACCAACAAGTGTTAGTAGATGGAGCGACGTCAGACAAGGTACCAGTAGTCAGCGGAGTACCACAAGGAACGGTGTTGGGGCCACAGCTCTTTCTGCTGTTTATAAATGACTTGCCCAACTGCGTGGATTCCAAGGCCAGGTTGTTTGCGGACGACTTATAGTCTGCCGAAATGTCTCATCCATTCAGGACTTGCAAGAACTCCAGCACGAGTTATGCAAGCTAGCACAATGGGAACAAACCTGGGGAATGTCCTTCCATCCCGACAGGTGCAACGTACTGAGAGTTTCAAAAGCCAAGAAGCCAGTTTTATTCAAGTACAGCCTGAAAGGACAAGAGCTTGAAACAGTTTGCACAGCAAAGTACCTGGGTGTGGACCTATCCAGTAACATGACATGGAACAGCCACATTGAACTGACGGTCAAGAAGGCAAACAACATGCTTGGTTTCCTGGGAAGGAACTTACGCATCAGCAACAGCGACACCAAAGCCGCAGCCTACAAGAGTATCGTTTGCTCTAACCTAGAATACTGCGCTTCAACTTGGAGTCCGCATACAGTCACAGAAAAACAAAAATTGGAAATGGTGCAGAGACGAGCAGCCAGATATGCGACCAATCGCTATCATAACACTAGTAGTGTGACAGAAATGCTGCAGGAGTTAGACTTGGAATCCTTAGAGTCCAGGAGAGTCTAAATTCGGTTGACCCTGCTCTACAAGATCGTCAACGATTTAGTGGATATTCCAGCAACAGCTATTCTCACCCCAGCCAACTTAAGGACCAGAGCCAATCACACGAAGTTCAGACAGTTTCCATCCAAATGTGATGCCTTTAAGTACAGCTTCTTCCCACTGTCCCGACTTGGAATTCTTTACCAGCCATTGTGGCTGAGGCTCCTGACTTGGTAACCTTCAAGCAGGAGCCTGAGGTCTTAAAACTATTTACAATCTGCTTTCAGAGGTGTACTAAAACGCACACCTCTGGGTCCCAATCTACACCATGCGGGCTTTGAACTCCTCTGCAGTTTTGGCATTTACCACAGAGGAGGGAAGACTGTTCCACTGAGGAATAGTTCTAGGGAAGAAAGAATTCTTCAGGGCATCACTATAGGCCTGGTACCCACGATATTGACTGTTGTTTAGTTTTGATGCCCTTGTTTGAGTTGAAGTAGTCACAGGGGTCAAGTATTTATCTTTATTAAGAGACACTGTGTCAGAGTGCATCTTATAAAAGAAGGTTAAAGAGGACTGCTCGCGACGGGCCTCCAACGATGGCCACTCCAGCTCATCGAGCATTTCACCAACACTACTTCTGTTCCGCCATCGCCTGCAGGTCCATCGGGCAGCCGTCCTCTGAACCTCCTCAACCTGTTGAACCTGAGTTTTGACATGGGGATGCCAAACAGGCGATGCATACACTAGTTGAGGTCTAACCAATGTTTTGTATGCAACATCCTTTGTCTGCCTACGTGCAAAAGCCAAATTGTGTCTAAGAAACCCTAATGTCCTAGTTGCCTGAGAGGCTATCCAGGTCATCTTGTAAGATAAGACAGTCAGAAGAAGTATATATATATTCCTATACAAAACACAAGCATCAGCAAACAAGCGAATAGATGACCTGGTATTATCAGGATGATCGTAAATAAATATCAAGAAAAGGACCGGTCCAAGTACCGAAACTTGTGGGACACCAGACAAAACAGGGTCTGGATCTGACGTTTGGCCGTCCTTTGACGCTTGGCCGTCAAGTACAACTTGTTGTGTGCGTCCAGAGATCCATGAGCTAACCCACGTAAGTGTGAAGCCTCTAATCCCATAATAATCCAGTTTGTACAATAGCCTCCTGTGAGGTACCTTGTCGAATGCCTTGGCAAACTCCATGATAATTAGGTCAGTCTGTTTGTGGCCACGATTAATGGCCTTATCCAGATTGCTCACTTTGTCATGGTAGAACTGAACTAGTTGAGTTTCACAAGACCTTCGACTTCGGAAACCATGTTGGCAGTCAGCAAGAATGCTTTCAGAGGCTAGGTGCTTGATAATGTTGCTAACTAATGTACGCTCCAGGGTTTTGCAACAGATCCATGTGAGTGACACCGGTCTGTAATTCGTCGCATCATATTTGTCTCCTTTCTTAAAGACCGGGGTTACGTTTGCTTGTCGCCAGTCATCTGGTCCAGTGGCCCGTGCAAGTGATTCATTGAAAATAAAGGCCAGCAGTGGAGATATTTCCGCACTACATTCCTTAAGCACCCTGGCATGCAGACCGTCAGGCCCAGATGCCTTATGTATGTTGAGCTTGTCCAACAGTTTTGCGACCCCTTTGGGGTCAACTGTTATGTCCCCCATAGAGGGGAACGGACTTGTACCTTTTGATGGTAGCTCATCGTCAGCTTCACGTGTAAATGCCGATTGAAACTGCTTATTACATATATTTGCCTTGTCGCACGATTCAGTTTTCAAAATTCCATTTTCCCTAAGTGAAGTGATCCCATATGATTCTTTTTTCAGGGACTTTACAAATGACCAAAATTTCTTAACTTTTCCATTCTTCTGGGGGCCCTCGGGATCGATATTTTCATCATCAAAGGTAAAGATGCTAGAAATATGCTTCCAATATGCATCTCTAATTACCTTTTGTATATGTGCTCTGAATCTTTTGTAATGGTTCTTCACGTCGGGATCAGATTGTTAGACTTACGAGCACGAAAGTACATTCTGTCACGCCTTCTGATTAGGTGTTTGATCGTGTTATCGACCCATGGTACACTATGCTTTGTTTTGGTTATTTTTAAAGGTATGTACCTTTCAATTGCCGTCGTTAGTTCGGTCTTAAAACTGACCCACAAGTCATTTACTGACATGCGAGAGAGGTCAAAGGAAAGGAAAGAATCCTTAAATTGCGCCATATGGTCTCGTAGACCATCCATATCTGCACGATTATATAAATATATTTTACGCGGGACCTGTCGGATTCGCTTTGCTTTCATGTCATACTCAATATAAACTATATCATGATCGGCCTTGTCGATCGGGGCATCCCTTTGACACGACTAACGGGGGATGAAGAATATGTAAATAGCAAATCTAGGGTTTTTTTCTTGCCGGGTGGGTATATTTACAACTTGAGAGAGGCGATGTTCTTTTACTATATCCAAAAGTTGTTGTTGTGTTTGCCTTTTCGATACCCCATGGGGTACCTGCTGGATGCTCCATTCAATATCACCACAATTGAAGTTCCCTCCTACCAATATGTGGGCATTTCCACTTGACATTATCCTGGCCAAGGATGTATTGAAAGCCTCAAGATAATCTGGGTCAATCTGATCTGGTGGACGACAAAAAGATCCAAGGTACAGAGTCCTACCCCAATAATGTTCAACTTACACCAAACTATTTCACAATCAGTGTCCAACGCCGAAGTTTCTGTGCAGAGCAGGTCTCTTTTAAATGCCACGAAGACACCGCCATGGGCATCTCCTACTCTGTCTTTCCGGATGGCCTCAAATGAATCTGGGTAAATCTCCGAGTTTTTGATATCTGGAGTTAACCAAGACTCATTCCCCAAAATGATGTCTGGTTTAGCCGAGTCGATAATTGTGTGAATTTCAGCCCTTTTATTCTCAATTGACTGACAATTCATAATCAAAATTCTGAGGGGGTGGTTGAGGACAGATGTTTTGGTCCTCGGTTTAGCTCCTCTTGGTTGCTGCACAATGGGCGAAGAAGCTGCAGTAGGTGGGCCAATATTGTCTGGTATCGGACTATCGGGCTCGGACAGGGATGATAATGGATCAAATCTATTGTGAGTATCTAAAGTTGCTGAATCATCAAATAGCGATGTGGAAAAGTTAGGCATTCCACATTTCAAGCAATCCCATGCCATGCTTGTACTCAATGGGCAAGTATAAATGCTATACATAGTTGAAGACATGCCTTGACAGCCTATATGATACCAGACATTAAAAGTATCACAACAAATTCCTCGGTCATCCCAACCAACACTTTCAGTGCAGACCCCACATGGGAAATGTGTACTGTTATTCCGGGAATCTGGACCAGGATTATTTTCAGCATCCCAAGCATTTCCTATCACCACAGTAAATATGTATAAATAACAAAGTTTATTTGAGCCAGGAAATTCCTTAAACCTAAAAGATTTCTTTAGAATTGATACCGTGCACAACTGGGGTACATGAAACGAAAGGTTATGCTGATTAGCTGCCGTACCTCTAGAGTCAGTGTAAACAGGGTAGAAATCAACTGGAATTTCCTGTAGGTCTTGTCCACTGCTGTTAAAAAGTGAAACAAAACGTGTTGCCAACAGCAAGCAACACACTCCAAATAGGATGTCAAATACAAAATGACACATCATGGATGGTTTGAGTATTCCTGGGGTATGAAGGGCATAAAGTACTGTGAGTGTCTTGGAAAATCTCCTCTGGTGGGCAATATCAGAATGAATAACTTTTATTCTATATTTTCATTATTTTGTTTACCTATTTGTGTACAATCCGCGAACCGGAACTAAATTAAGTTCCGGTGACCGGTGCAGGGTAGAAAATTACCAGTACAAAAATGACCGGGGTACGCACTTTTCAATTTACCAAACAAAAAGCTAGAGCTGAAAAAGAAGACTCAAGAAAATAAATAAGTTAAGTTAAATAGTTAAACAACTCATCCAGGGTATTCCTAATTATTAAAAAAAAAATCCAAAATTTGTCCCTGAAAATAGGGAAGCGCACAATTCGCGCGCATGCGCACCACCAATCGAGCTTTCTTCTCTTAAATTTTATGCTAGGTAGGGGCAGTCTGCAAATAGGATCAGAGGGTTTTCGGAGCTGGGTCGGTTGGGCGATCATACCCAGGGGCAGCTTCTGTAGCCGGATTGGTCCGATTACCTAATGAAGATCTGAAAGCAGGCTGAAAAACTATTTACTGATTTCTATCTTTGGGACAATTGCACTTTACCAAGCATTGATTTTCCGTAGGAAAATCCACGTGAGTAGGTATCTAAGGTCCTATTATAAGTGTAACAGGTGAAAAAATCCTAACACCTTTGCCCGGCCGGGGATCGAACCCGGTCCGCCTGATCGACAGGCCAACACTCTATCGCGTCGCTTTAAAAGCCGGCCTGTACCGCAAGACAGTACAAGTGTGCTATATACCCTATGACATTCTCCCCCTCCACATTGAAATTCGAATTCGTTCTCGAATTTCTGGGAGTCCGAGAATCACGTGAAATGATACTCCAGGAGTTTTAATGCACATGTGGGTTATTTACGTTGGGCGCCAAATGTAACAGGTGAAAAAATCCTAACACCTTTACCAGGCCGGGGATCGAACCCGGTCCACCAGATCAACAGGCCAACAATCTACCGCATCGCTATAAACGCCGGCTTGTACCGCAAGGCACTACAAGTGTGCCATATACCCTATGACATAAGGACGCGCGTGAGCGCGGCCAAAAATGGAAATAAGGCAGAAAAATGCAAAATAACCCCAAAATCGTGTAGATTAGGCACATTTCAGGTTAAAACCGGGGTTTTCAACCGTAGGTTTTAACTAAGTTCTGCAATTTCAAGCTTGTTCTAAGCTGGAGAGTCGAAAGAAACGTTAATACCTTTTTGTTTTGCTTCCACTGAATAACTGCGCGTGTGTAATTTCATTGGTCAACTTTAAAGACCTTATGAATATTAACAAGGCAACGCAAGCGTAGCATCCCCTCGCAACTGCATACCATTCATTAACATGAAAATCCATTGTGACCTTGACCTTTGACCCCTGACCTTGAAATTCAATAGGGTTCATCCTCTGTACATGGTGAACATTTGTGGAAGGTTTGATGCTTCTACGATGAATACTGTGTCGTCTATCCTGCTCATAAGGTTTTCAAGGTCAAGTCCATTGTGACCTTGACCTTTGACCCCAGACCTTGAAATTCAATAGGGTTCATCCTCTGTACATGGTGAACATTTGTGGAAGGTTTGATGCTTCTACGATGAATACTGTGTCGTCTATCCTGCTCACAAGGTTTTCAAGGTCAAGTCCATTGTGACCTTGACCTTTGATCCCTGACCTTGAAATTCAATAGGGTTCATCCTCTGTACATGGTGAACATTTGTGTAAGGTTTGATGCTTCTACGATGAATACTGTGTCTTCTATCCTGCTCACAAGGTTTTCAAGGTCAAGTCCATTGTGACCTTGACCTTTGACCCCTGACCTTGAAATTCAATAGGGTTCATCCTCTGTACATGGTGAACATTTGTGGAAGGTTTGATGCTTCTACGATGAATACTGTGTCTTCTATCCTGCTCACAAGGTTCCGGACAGACACACACACACTAACACACGGACGCACGGCACCGATGCTATATCCCCATTCGCAACGTTGTTGCGAGGGGATAATGAGCTCTGATGTCAACTTTCGATGACACAACTTTCGATGACGCAACCAAGCAGTTTGTAAACAAATCCAGTTGCAAAAAAAAAAAATGAGAGAAAAATATGGCATTGTTTATGATTATTTGGCCGAAGTATGCAGAGACAGTGAAAGTATAATAACGTGGCTGATGATTTATTTTGTCTTTTGACTATGGTAACCCGGTAAGTGCCTTTAAAAATTATCAGTCAACATCATACACCCCGGCATTCAAGATAGAAGGATGATGCCAGGTAAAAACTTACAAAGACAGCAAATCGGGATCTGTAGAATCTTATGTGGTCTGCAGTTTCCTTAAATATTCAAAGCAGTCTCAGTTAATCTCATTTGTATATAATTTGGTGCCGTGGTCCAAGTCTGTCGAATCCACGTCGAAGACAGAAATCCACAGAGACATAGTGATCAAGTGTGATTGTCGTCTCTAAGAAGCACGGATACAGATATACGTGTCCTCCGGTGTCTTTCGGTGTCCTCCGGTGTCTTCTGGTGTCCTGGGGTATTCAGACAGATCCCCGTCAATACCTAGACTGCTTCACAGACTTCTATTTTAAAATAGACTCTCTATTGATTAATAGATGGACTGTGTAGCAGTCTAGTCAATACCATTGTCGTAAACAACGCGCGTTACTTTTCCCGCCAAATGTGAACACGTGGTATTAGAGAAAAAGGTAAACAAAGGTTTGTCAACACTGTTTTAAGCAGTAATAAAATTAAGTATAAGTTTTTAGTCTCTCTCTAAAGGGGCTGCTCAAACGTGCTGCCAGCCCAGTTACTGAATTGTCACTCGCCACTTGTACTGCTACAAACACTGAGATTTGCAAACAATCCGCCGGCCGTTCTGGTTGCTCAGTCAGAATCAGAATTGTTACTGGTGACACGACATTCCGCCCCGGGTTGGCAACATTCCAAGAAAGTTGTTTTATTTATCTACCTATCTGTCTATCTAGCTGTACTACTAGACCCCTCATGTAGGTGATTGCATGTTGTGAGAATAGAGAAAGATGCGATAGTGAGATCAGAATTGTTACTGGTGACAAGTCGGCACCGACAAGTCAAATGACGGCCCTGGGATCGAGACAATTCACGGTTTTTGGAGACAATTCATCGACACAATTGAAGACAACTCCTCGACACCTTTAGAAGACAATTCACAGAGTGATTGTTTGAGTTTTAAGTCCCACCAACAGCTAAGGTCATACAGAGACGGGACCTCGGTTTAAAAACTCGTCCGAAAGTCTGGAGAAGCCCGGGATCAATCTTGCGATCCCTGGTTAACAAGGCGAGTAGCGTAACCACTTCACCACGGAGGCACATTTGTTTGAAGGTAATTGTCAATCATAGGAAATTAAGGGTAATTATGGATAAGTGGTACATTGTATTTGATAAATCTGTGAATGACTAGCCTATACCTGGTTTACCTCTCAGTGAACCGTCTCCTGAATCGATTAATGGGCTAAGAATGCGGAAAGGTTTTTAATTTTAATAATGACTGAAGTTCTGCATCATTTCTGATGCAGCAGGTGAAGGATGCGCCCTCAGCGCCACTGCTGTGCTGTAAGATGAAGATCGGAATTAGAAGTTTAATAATGTCTAGTCTGATTTGATGTCGCACAAAAGTGACTGTCAGGGTGCAAGGGGTGTAACGATTCACTGAAATCGTATCGTGATACTTTTGCTGACAATATGTGTATCATATCGTGGGACCAATATCGCGATACCTGACGATACGCCAAAAAGTACAATTTCCAAAAAATATGACCGCTTTAACATATTTCGAGACCATTTCCATAACAAATTACAAGGCTTTTAATTGTTAATGAGATACACTGATCACTTTTAGGACAAATATGGGCATCTAACAGGTTTTGTTACACAAGATTGTACTCTGAGGTGGTTTTGAGCCAGTTTCCCAACAGTTTTAAAATTCTCGAGCTGTGATTAAAGCATAAAAGTAGTATAGTGATATGTATCGAATGGTGAGGCAAGTATCGCAATGCGAATTGTATTGTGGGGTGACATCGCCCCCGCCCATAGGGGCTTGAAGAAATATATGGGCTGCATGATGCTTCCACGCAGAGCTGAATCCGGCCCGCACACTAGTACTGGTAAACCGCTTAGAGGATCTTAGCCTGTCCAGGAACCGCGGTGCGAGGCAGACCGTCCATGCTAATAAACCCTATTGGTTTCATTTGGCGACAGGGCTTGAGATGTCATTTCATCTCAATGTCTGGTAAAAGTCCCACAAAATCGGAAGCAACGTCTCCAAAATGATCTTTACAGTGTTGACGGGGACGTTAAACCTCAAATCAAACAAACAAATCGTGGGGTGACTGTATCGTTACAGCCCTACGGGGAGCTGTCTCAAAGTAATTGAGGATAACATGTAGCTTTTAGGATGTTGATTGCTATGTAGTGGCAATAATGATATGACCACTGGAATTGAAGGATAATTTAGCCTCGAGATTTGTACACTTCTCATTTAGATACCTAATTCTGATCATGAGGTATAAGCCGTGTCGGTGAATTATCATCTAGATAATAAGCCTATGGGATAGACCTCGATTAATCCCATTTTAGGGGTAAAAGTTCAGTTTAAACGGGATTACGTTACGTTTCATATTTCTGCCTATAAATGTTAGGCGTTAACGACGAGTCGTTTTGTTTTGAGCAGAATAAGAAAAAACATATCATTCTGTATTTTCGTATGATTGCGAGGATGCGAAAGCCTTTGAAGGGCATCTGAGACTAAGCAGACCGGTTTTGTCACACCTGTATGGAAACCCCGAAATTTTTCTCGCGACAAGGTCCATGTTGTTTCTTATTTAATGCTGAAGTTTCAGCTTGACATAAAGCCTGTATTGGCGAACAGTGAAGCTTTTGACAAGACTGCGTGGATAAGCAGGCTCGTCTGAAGCTTCGATGTTTGCACATGCAACATTTCTTGATGGTTTACTTGCATCCAACAGGATGTGGCTCAGCAATGGGATATGTAAAGGGGATAAGGGGATATGAAAGTCAGGTATATCATTTAAACGTTTATGTACAAAATAAATATCAATAAAACAAACTAGCACATAAATCATTAAGACTATACACGTATAAATACCAGTAAGGAAACTTCATGGATTGCAATAACTTTTTAGAAACATAGAACATATCTATATCAGTCTGGCCACTGTACAAAAGTATCATACATGCTTCAAATTACAGCAATTAGAATGCCCAAGCAACAAACAAAAAGTCACTTATCATAATGATCAACGTCTTTGGTGATCGATTGTGGTAGAGCTGGGTATCACCAGAAAAAATGTATCATGATACTATCGCGATACCAGACAGGCGATACGATACAGTATCGCGATACTTGCTCTGAACAGATTTGTTATGTTTTGTTAGGTAAATTTGGACTTTTGTTGTAGAGTTTCCTGTTCAACAACAACACTGGTTTATTAATCATGTCCTTATATTTATGTGCAATAAAATAAAGCCTTGACAAAAACAAAATGTTTCCATACAAGTGATTTGAATGCCGATCTGACACGTTCAATGTCTGGTTCAGCATCCATTGTTTATGTATTTGTTAGTAGCGACTGCTTGTATCAACAATAAAATTGTAATTATGATGACTTTGCAGGTCTATCTAATTGCACAGACCCATCATCCAAGGCCAAACCATCAACCACACAAACATATTTCGGAAGCAACAGTTTTGAATAAATTTGAATGGCATAACTCAAAATACCAACAAAACTTATGTAGCACATGGGTCCACACTTGAGTCACTTGACCAAACACATGTTCGTACCAGTAGTTACTGTATACTCTATCCTGCTAGATACATCAACTGTTTTATTGGACCTTCCGCACAGCCTTTCGGATACAGATTTCGGGGTGCCCGCTGGTCAGGGAAAAGTCAGGGAAATTTGGTTTTTCTTCAAGGTCAGGGAAAAGTCAGGGAATTTTAAAAAATGGTCAGTGAAATTCAAAATTCTCAAAAAGTCGGGGAAAAGTCAGGGAATTTTAAAATTATGGTATTGTTAAAAAAGTAAATGGATAAATATATACAAAACCTTGGCTATGGCAGTTTGAGGTAAAAAAAGATCAACAAATTATTGATTCTTACACTTTATGTATGTCTCTGTACTGGTCATTTAGTGTTTGAAGGTTAAAAAGATTGTCTCTTGGTTTATTAAATTTCCAAACTTTCATTTTGAATCATGTGTTAACCTGAAGAATGAAAGGGCCTTGCGACCCTTGCTTTTGGATCCTTCTTTGTTAAATCACAACCAGAGAGTGTGGTGGCTCCAAATCCAAAACCGGATGCTGCAGTGACTCTGAACATGCCTGAGCCACCTCCACAGGCACCAGGGACATCCAAAATCAAAAGTAAAGCTGCAACCTTAATGCCACAGATGGTGAAAAAAGCAGATGTGCTTAATGCTGAAGTACTATCGGCATTAAAGATTTTAACCAAGGTTTGGTGGCAAATTCCACCCCCAGTATTTACCAGTGGCATTTACTGGTATTTACCGGTGTAAAGGTCAGTTTCTTCCCCTGGCCCGGTTCTTCCCCGGGGAAGAACTGGGCCCGCCCGTTTCTTCCCCGGGGGAAGAAACTGACTAGTCAGTTTCTTCCCCACCTGAATTTTTTTCAGAACCATAGTCAACGAATAATTTTCAGCTCACAATTTGTTATAAATGAGAAAATAGACCATTCTGAATAAGTTCAGATTCCTTTTAGCTTGAATGACAAAATTTGCTCTATGCTACACCATTCATGCAGATGCAATAAAATATGCATCCCAATTCAAGCATCTTTGATGAATTTTCTTTGCTTTTTAAGACATAAATTAGTATTAACTAAACAGATATAATAACCCACAAATGTTTGACGCTCAAATCTAAATAGAATTTGGAGACTTGGGGTGGGGAAGATATGGGCCTGCCCCGTTCTTCCCCACCTTAGAATTTTCTGTCTACTAATAATTCTTGTGAAAAATTTCCAATGCTTTTAAACACAAAAAATGGTATAAACGAAAAAGATATAATAAGCAACAAATGTTTGGAGCTCAAATCTAAATACAGTTTGGAGACTGGGGGTGGGGAAGAACTGGGCCAGCCCGTTTCTTCCCCACCCCAGATTTTTCTGTTAACAAAAAATTCTTGTGATAAATTTTCTTAGCTTTTTAAGACGAAAATTGATATAAACTAAAAAGATATAATAAGAACAAATAAGCAACAAATGTTTGGAGCTCAAATTTAAGTATGCCCCCAACTTTAAAAAAGTTGGGGGGCATATTGCTTCTGGCTTGTCCGTCCGTTAGTCCGTTCGTACGTCACGCTTTCTTGTGCATAGCATATCTTTAGAACCGTGTATGCTAGTGTTTTGAAATTTCATATATGGGTTCCTCATGAAAAAATAGTTGACCCGTATTTTTTTTCTTGTCCAAATTATCTCCCCTTCTTGAATTATTTCCCCTTTAATTAAATAACATAGAATTCTCGTTAGCAAGATATCTCAAAAAGTATTTGAGCTACAGCCTAGATATTTGGTATAGTGATTGGGACTAAGGAGGAGATTACCTGATTAAATTTTCAACCAATTCTATAAAATTTTGTTAGAGTTATGGCCCTTTGTAATTGTTTGCCACTCAATTGTGTTGCTTTCTGGTGCATAGCATATCTTTAGAACCGTGTATGCTAGTGTTTTGAAATTTCATATATGGGTTCCTCATGAAAAAATAGTTGACCCGTATTTTTTTTCTTGTCCAAATTATCTCCCCTTCTTGAATTATTTCCCCTTTAATTAAATAACATAGAATTCTCGTTAGCAAGATATCTCAAAAAGTATTTGAGCTACAGCCTTGATATTTGGTATAGTGATTGGGACTAAGGAGGAGACTACCTGATTAAATTTTCAACCAATTCGATAAAATTTTGTTAGAGTTATGGCCCTTTGTAATTTTTTGCTACTCAATTGTGTTGCTTTCTGGTGCATAGCATATCTTCAGAACCGTGTATGCTAGTGTTTTGAAATTTCATATATGAGTTCCTCATGAAAAAATAGTTGACCCGTATTTTTTTTCTTGTCCAAATTATCTCCCCTTCTTGAATTATTTCCCCTTTAATTAAAAAACATAGAATTCTCGTTAAGAGTTTCATTGATGATACTTGGTACATGCTTGGAACTAGGAGTGAAATTTTTATGCAGGCATCCATGTTTGACCTTGACCTAGATTTCATGGTTTGGTGACTTTGCGCCTCCACAGGCGCGACATAGCCTTCGGGGGAATTCTTGTTGTATGTTTTTGAGTCTTTAACAATATTTGTTGAATATTTTGCCATCTAAGGACAAGCAAATGTTGGGGGCATTGTGTTTTACAAACACCATTTCTAGTTAGAATTTGAAGACTTGGGGGTGGGGAAGAACCGGGACGGCCCGTTTCTTCCCCACCCCAGATTTTTCTGTTTACAAAAAATTCTTGTGATAAATTTTCTTTGCTTTTTTAGACAAAAGTTTGTATATACTAAAGGCCTGTTGCACAGTAAAGTGGCCAGTTTGGTTAGCAGCAAGGCTAAAAAATAAAAGTTCCTGTTTCTTTATATTAAAACCATTTTTGGTTAAGTTAATATGTCTGCTTAATGATTTAAGATGGAAAAGGACAACTTTTTGGCACAACTTGAAAAAAAATGCATAAACATCCACCTACCGAACAAAAGGGACGGATGTTACATACAAAGAATTACAAACATAAAAATTGTGTAAAAGAAAATAATGGGTCAGTGATTCAGCCTTTTAAGTCTAAATTAAGGTGCTACCTTCATAACAAAAGTAACTACAGATATCACATTTTACGCATTCCTTCAAATTTCAGTTTGTAACGGACAACTTCTTGTACGAAAAAACTTAATGGTGTCATTTTGCCTGAACTTGAAAAGACTTTTCCAAGTTCAATAAAAATGCTTGTGACAGCAGCTTATTGAACACACATGATATAGAAACTTTGCCTTTCAAGACTTTATTACACATGAACTGCTATAACACTATTCAAAATAATGATACCAAAGGGGACAGACGTTACACAATTGGGGGACAGACGTTACAAAACATATCAATGCATATAAATTGATGTTAATATTATGTCACATTGATCTGTGTTTATTTCTTAATGAACCATCATTTAAACACAAGTCTATATTTATGTTTTTTTTCAGTGCTAGTGCTGAAGTTGGAATAAAGCACATTTATTCTGTGATCAAGGGAATGAAGTAACCACTTTTAACAAAGGAGCTATATTAAATGTAATCAAAAGCACGTCTACACTTCAAGACTTACACAATTTCAAGGTTACATTCTGTATTTATGGTTCAAACTACGTAGTATGACCCATCTTCTTTCTTATGAATGTTTTCATTGCTCTTAAAGGAACTCATTTTTGATTTTTATTTATTTCAGCTTGTATTTCTTAAGAGACACTTCCTGTTCCTTACTAAGCTTAAACATACATTTAACCCTAAATCCTGTTAGAATCATATCTGGCTGTTCAAGTTTACACACAATGTCTGCTTTAGTCTGCCATGATATGTCAGGCCTTGCAGGATATTGATAGCAGGGGCTGACAAATCCATTGCCCGGCTGCCCGGGACAAGTCCGAAATCGCGCCGGGCAGGTGCACTTTGACCTTTCGACGCCCGGTCGGGCAAGTGCAAAAAATCGTCTACAACTGCCAGTCTTTTGAGTCCTTAAATACGGTAAAACTAGACTAGTAAGTAAATCATAATAATTCCCGCTTTGTCGGCAATTCAGAGACAAAATCATCTATGTTTTTATAACGGTTCAATTATGACACTATTGTTAATCCCTGTCATATAATTACCAATTAAACATGATTGCCCGGCGGTGCGTGTCTTTCATTTCTGGTGTAGTGTGTACCACCAGCGCTATCAATAAGCGTGACAAGGTGTGAAAATAAGATTAAGTTATGTCTCTAATTTGCGTTTATCCCTGGCATAAAATTTAATTCACAATCAATGTGAAAATGATGTAATAGCTCCTAAGACGATTTGCTACATCTTACGGTAGTAAAAACGGACTATTTTTCTATCTCGTGAATGGTTATGTTTTGGCGCCAAATAGCAGACGCTGGCTTAAAAAGTCGAATGTTTTAATGTTGGTAACCGTGGATTAGTCGCGCCTATATCCACAGCCGTTTAGCTATCGAGAATTTTTTTTACCGGTTCCAAACATTTTTTTAATGAAAGATATAAGCCCCATTATAATAAAAACAATGACGTTAAACACGTGTGGGGTTGCTGGGGTCGGATGACGTCATTTACCGATCGCATGCAGAAAAATGGGAGTTGTGGTTTGTGGACGACGATTAAGATGGCGGAAATAATGATCACATTGAACTTGCTTGTAGGGTGGATGTGAAAGTTTGAGTTCGTTTTGGATGGAGGGTGTCCTCGTCTTGTGGTTGGATCATTAAATTGCAAGCTAAATAAACTGCATTCTTTTAATCTTTTATCGCGCTACCCTGACACTTCTGATCTTTTGAGTAGATCTATATCGGCTGCAGCTCGTGTTTATCATGCTTGTCAATATAACTGTATCTTAAATTGCTAATCGGTTAATGTATTATGTCAGCAATTAACTTGAAAAAGTACCGCTATTGACTGTGACAACAACAGTGTTTTGCTTGAAACTTGACAGAAACCTTGGATTATATTTATAAATGTTGGTCGTCATCATCGTCACCATTACCCCCCCACACACACACACACACACACACACGTGCATCGATCCCCACTTGAGTTCCTAAATCCTGGGCAAGTAGGATTTTGAGCTGGGCAAGTGCAAAAATATTTTACTTGCCCGGTGGGCAAGTGGAAAATTTTTGGATTTGTCAGGCCCTGGATAGTACTGCCCAGCTTTTTCAAGATATTCCAGCTGCACATCATTGTTCTCAATACTAACAACTTTTGCGAAGAAACACATTTGGGATTTCTTAGTTTCAAACAGAACTGCAACAAAGTAGTTGACTTTGATTTCATCTGTTTCCCTATTACACCGAACAGCTGCCTCGATGACTGCTGAACTGGTTCCCTTTCTTACATTTTCTTGGTCACTGTGAGAGGTCTGTCCCACAGTATCACACAAAGTATTTTGTTCGGCTGGATTAAATTCATGACCTTCAGCAGTACCAGCTTTTTGTGCATTATTTGCATCTCCATCAGTTTTGTCCACTGCCTTTAAGACCTGTTGTTTCCAACTGCTTACATAGTCTTTATTAGTGCAGTCTGCATTGTTCATACATCCCTGACAGTAGCAGCTAAGCTCTCTAACTTTTATCTGGTAGCCTATTCCTGTGCTTGACACACTATGAAGTTTTCTACTGCCTTTCAAGGTTTTTGCAGTTGTTGCATTTGACCGATCAATGTTCTCAACATATTTGAAGACTCTTTTATTAGCACTGTAGTGACTTATTTTTGATTTAAAAGTTGACTTTCCAACATTTTCAAGATTAGTTTGGCAGGATTCATGCAGGTCTTTTCCATTTGAAATAGATAGGTCTGTGTTCTGTATAACCGCACGGGATGCCTTATGTTTCACAATACCACCAAGGCCATCACATGGTCCTTTACCATGGCTTGTTTCATAGAAATTCCTCACAACTTAAGCCTGCAATGAACTTTCACCAACACTGATTGCTGCAAAACTATGGCATCATTTGTATTGGGATGCACAACCATCAGTCCATTCATGGACTGTATGACATGTCATGTTGTTGATTCTGCATGACGCATCATGTTGTTGATTCTGTATGACATGCCATGTTGATTCAGTATGACATATTATGTTGTTGATTCTGTATGACATTTCATGTTGATTCTGAATGGCATGTCATGCATATGTACTGTCAAAGCCAGACAATATATCAAAGTATTAGTCAAGATTGAAGAATATCTGCATTTTGTTTATTTGGACATGGTCCTTTATACATGTACTTGTGGTTTTCTTATTTATTCAATTAGCATTAAATGTGTAACATCCGTCCCCCAGCTGTAACATCTGTCCCTACATGCATATTATCTTAATTTGGAAGCAAAACTGTAAAAGTGTGCACTATTAAGATATATCAAGAAAATATGGGAATAAAACTGTATAAAACAGCATATTTTATTACACTGCTGATGACTGGCTGTATGAATGCGTGTCATTTAGTTGGTACAGATTTTTTCGAAATGTTGTGAACCCGCCATGCAAGAATAATGTGCAAGTACATACTGGAGGGTCCAAAATTTACACATCCATTACAATATTTAAGTAATTATACACATTTCACCTTGTAAAATACATAGGAAAATTGAAAATATACATCATATTCAATGTAGGGTAGAAGGGGACAGATGTTACAGGGACAGATGTTACATATAACTTCAAGTTTTTGGGTTTAAAACTGATAAAATGTCCTTTTGAATACCATTTTTATTGCCTAACTAATGATAATCACATACTGCCTGTCATATAAGAGCAAATTTGGGCATATTTTGTGTTCAGTTATGTGATTTAATGCAGGGGACAGACGTTACAGATTTTTTCTCACAAAGTGCAAATCTATCTTAGAAAGGGGTCAGTATGCAATATTCTCCGTAGATGACATCTAACGATGACTGTTTTCCGTATTACAACCTTTCTTGAGCTTTCAGCAGCAATCACATCTTTCAAAATATCAAAATTTAAAATTGTTTTATTGTTTTGCCTGTAGTGGTGTGACATTCAACATAGTCCCATTACAGAGGGTCTATTTTTGATAAAAATCTTGGCAAATGCATATTTTTAAAGATATGTGGACAAAACATGCATCAAATTGAACGTTGAAGTCACAGTTACTCATCAAGATATAAGAAAATGCTCTGTTTTGACCTGTTCTGAAAGGATTCTAAATTGAAATTGGAGTAAAAATTAGATGCTAACCCATTACATAGAAAAACGCCTACTTTTCAAGTAGGGCTGACTATCGATGCCAATTTTGACTATCACGATAGTATTGCTATCGTGGAAACTACTATCACGATACTATCACTATCGTGGCATACTATCACGATACTATCGTGATACTATCGGGTACTCTTATAAATGATTCCTAGATGGTATATGACACACATGAAAATGGCTAAGAGTGACAGAATGAGTTAGGAAAATTGCAATGGCCTAAAATTGTATGTTTATTGTGTGTTTCAATATCAGCATTCATTCCCTCGGGGCTACTTCAGAAAAACGTTATTCTGAGGCGGCACTTTATTTATCCCAACGCCTTACAGAAGGACCAACCGCGTAAAAATTAACTTGCTGCTTCCAACATTTAAGGGAGCATATATGCCTATCAGTGATGGTTATAATAGCTTTAATACCTATGCACATACACCTTTGCAATGTTTGAGATTTTCTGCTTGTGGAAACTGTCACATGTTGATTGTTATTGGATTGTTTGATGTTTGCCGCCTGTGGTAAATTAATCGGTGTATTCAGTTAATTAGGTAACTGGATTAATCATTGCACAATATTACGTTATCACAGCAGGACATTTTAGCACCTATTTAAGGGCGACATGAATCTAACAACCTGCATTTAAACTTGAAAATACATATTTTTTTATTTGAAGATAGTATCAGAAGCTAGACGTTTTCATTTATCAATATGTACAGTGCTCGATCGGGCCACTCTGTGGACATTGAGAGTGAAGTCCTTGCACACCAGACGGCTAAGTCAAGCAGCAATAATAATTCAAAGTTCTTCTGAAATTGGCGGGCCGTTTTGAAATGTTTTTTTTAACATGTATAATATCCCCCTAGATATTTAATATTTGCTGTTTCTCAGACCCAAAAATAAGAAAGACAACCGAAAATAAAATAAGATAGACACACGAAAAAGAAAAAAAAATCGCCAGTTTGTATCAGGTTGTCCACCATCAAAACGTCCAGAATCACATTAAGAAAGTAATTGATAGACTAGGACTAAGTATCAAGGCCTCGTGCTGCACGCTTTTTTTCTTTTGTCTAAAGCCTGTAGCATGGCTGCAGGAAAATAAAACTTAAGACAGCTTAAAGGTTCCCATTTGGGCTCTAGAAATTTTGAAATCCCTTTCGGTCTGACCAGCTGACTGATGACGTCATCATCAATGCATTTGTGCAGACCTGTCAGATAATCTGAGTCTTCTATGTACGCACATGTACATGTTGTACATTTCTCGAGAAGCATTTCTAATGAGACCAGAATGGCAGTTTAACAGTCTGGTCCTAATACTCATTAGCTAATAGCTATCATGTTTGTCGGACGTAGAAAGAGTCGCATATACAACATGTTAAACTGCTTAATACCGTTGTTTAGTATACATTGATATATGCAGATGGGTCAGCAAACAGCAAAAAAAAAAAAAACATAACTTCATACAAAAGATCAGCCTGTGCATCAAGCAAATGTTGTCAAAATTGATCAGGGGAATGACCTTTGTCCCGGAAGCCATACTACCGAAGGCTCATTCAAACAGCAAACATTTACACATAACTGCGCAGGCTAATCTGAGCCTTCACATGTCGCACAGGTTTCACTGTTATGTTTTCAAAAAGTTGCATGTAACAACCGTGTGAGCAAACTATCATTGAAGCTTTGTTATTAAAAGATGCGGGAAAATTTTTGACTGCCTCAACTGCACGTGCGAAAAATTACGGCGGGAAATTCAGCGCGGCGAGAAATTCATCGCAAAGCAAAACCTTAACAATCATGTGCGACCAGCAAAGAGTCAAGATCATCATGCGCCTATGTGAAGGCATATTAGTCTGTCCTGATTACAGCTGCATGGATATCCTAAGCAAACTACTTGCGTTATTACACAACAGTAAAGGTACATTTTCAAAGTCTATTCAAGAAAAAAAAACTATAAAAACTATCAAAACTATCGATAATTGAATGAACTATCGGCGATAGTTATCGATAGTCCAAAGTAACATCGATGCATTGCTATCGAGGCAGTCCCTATCGCGATGCATCGAACTATCGATGCATTGTTACACCCCTATTTTCAAGTCTTCACAAGGACGAAAATGATACTTCGAATCATCCGATTTTTATAAAATTCACATCTACACCTTCAGAATAATTCCATGTTTAATTTAAAACAAATTTTTAGCCTTAAAAGTCATCTTTTAGCATCCTTTTTGACCTGTACATGATTTTTTACTGAACTGGCCACTTTACTGTGCAACAGGCCTAAAAAGATATAATAAGCAATAAATGTTTGGAGCTCAAATCTAATTAGAATTTGGAGACTGGGGGTGGGGAAGAATTGGGCCGGCCCATTTCTTCCCCACTCCAGATTTTTCTGTTAACAAAAAATTCTTGTGATAAAATTTCTTCGCTTTTTAAGACATACATTGATATAACTTAAAAAGATATAATAAGCATCAAATGTTTGGAGCTCAAGTTTAATTAGAATTTGAAGACTGGGTTTGGGAAGAACCGGGCTGGCCTGTTTCTTCCCCACTCCAGATTGTTCTGTTTACAAAAAATTCTTGTGATAAATTTTCTTTGCCTTTTAAGACATAAATTGGTACAAACTAAAAAGATATAATAAGCAACAAATGTTTGGAGCTCAAATCTAAATAGAATTTGGAGACTGGGGGTGGGGAAGAACTGGGTCGGCCCATTTCTTCCCCACCCCAGATTATTCTATTTACAAAAAATTCTTGTGATAAATTTTATTTGCTTTTTAAGACATAAATTGGTATAAACTCTAAAGATATAATAAGCCACAAATGTTTGGCGCTCAAATCTAAATAGAATTTGGAGACTGGGGTTAGGGAAGAACTGGGCCGGCCCATTTCTTCCCCACCACAGACAACTTAAACATCATGATTTAATTGTACATCACTACACAAGGGTGGGGAAGAAACGGGTTGCCCCAATTCTTCCCTGCCTCAAGACGTCCTCTGATATAACTGTACAACACAAGCCAAGGGTGGAGAAGAAACGGCAGGCCCAGTTCTTCCCCACCCCAGACACCTTCAACGTCATAATTGACTTAACAGTACAACACTTACCAAGGGTGGGGAAGAAATGGGCGGCCCAGTCCTTCCCAACCCAAGACATCTTCAGCAATATAACTGAAATAACTGTACAACACTACCCAAGGGTGGGGGAAGAAATGGGCCACCCCAGTTCTTCCCCACCCCAGACATCTTCAGCAATATAACTGACATAACTGTACAACACTACCCAGGGGTGGGGAAGAAATGGATCGGCCCAGTTCGTTCCCACCCCGACTCCTTCAATGTCATAATTGATTTAACAGTACAATACTTACCGAGGGTGGGAAAGAAACGGACAGGCCCAGTCCTTACCCACCCAAGACATCTTCAGCAATATAACTGACATAACTGTACAACACTACCCAAGGGTGGGGAAGAAACAGGCCGGCCCAGTTCTTCCCCACCCCCGAGTCTCCGAATTCTATTGAAATTTAAGTGCCAAACATTTGTTACTTATTATATCTGTTTAGTTAATACCAATTTATGTCTTTAAAAGTGAAGAAAATTTATCACAAGAGTTTTTAGTAAACAGAAACATCTGGGGTGGGGAAGAAACGGGCCGGCCCAGTTCTTCCCCACCCACAGTCTCAAAATTCTATTAAGGTTTGAGCTCCAAACATTTGTTGCTTATTATATCTGTTTAGTTTATACTAATTTATGTCTTAAAAAGCAAAGGAAATTTATCACCAGAATTATTAGTAAGCAGAAACATCTGGGGTGGGGAAGAACTGGGCCGGCCCAGTTCTTCCCCACCCAAACCTCCAAATTCTCTTGATAATAAATCTCCAAACATTTTTTGCTTATTATATCTTTTTAGTTTGTACCAATTTTTGTCCTAAAAAGCAAAGGAAATTTATCACAAGAATTATTAGTAAACAGAAACATCTGGGGTGGGGAAGAACTGGGCCGGCCCAGTTCTTCCCCAACCCCCGTCTCCGAATTCTATTGAAATTTAAGGGCCAAACATTTGTTGCTTATTATAGCTCTGTAGTTAATACCAATTTATGTCTTGTGGAGAACATTTATCACAAGAATTTTTAGTAAACAGAAAAATCTGGGGTGGAGAAAAAATGGGCCGGCCCAGTTCTTCCCCGGCCCCACTTTCCAAATTATATTTAGAATGGAGCACTAAAGGGTTGTTGCTAATTATATCGGTTTAGTTAATACCAATTAATGGCATAAAAATCTAAGAAAATTAATCAAAGATATTGGAATTGGGATGAAAATTTCCTTGGATCTCCATATATTGTATGGCATAGAGAAAGTTTTGCCATTCAAGCTGTAAAGACCCAAAACTAATTCAGAATGGTTTCTTTTTGAATTTTTAACAATTTGTGAGACATAAATTACTCGTTCTCCATGGTTCTAAAAAAAATTCAGGTGGGGAAGAAACTGACTGGGTGGGGAAGAAACTGACTAGTCTGTTTCTTCCCCGGGGAAGAAACGGTCCGGCCCAGTTCTTCCCCGGGGAAGAAACTGACTGGGGGAAAGAACCGGCCTGTTACACCGGACTGGAAAATGCTCATCAAGTGGCAAATACTGGCAAATTGAATTTTTTTTTGCCTTAAAACACTGCAGAAATCTTAACAAAATTGACTTAAAAGTAGTATAATCAAACTAAACATGCTAAATGTGTTAAAAATGTTAAAATTTAATATTGATATAAGGTTATCAACCTACAGAATAAAATATTTCTCATTTTAAAATAAATATGTTCAACTAGCCAAAGTGTGAATCTAAGACTAAATATTTTGAAATTATTTAAATGAAAAAAAAAAGAAAAAAGAAAGGATTTTTTAAATCAATAGTAGGAAAATACAGGTAGAAATTCCCTGTGCACCTGGTTATTGTCACTTACCATAATGATTCTAAGTTTTAAATTTGTATTGATCAAGTTAAGACTGAGCACTGTTAGCCAATCCATCTGCATCTTTTGAACACACTTTGTATGGTAAAACCATGTGTTCAAATTTTAGGATATTTATAGCATTTTACTTTTGTCCATCAGTGAATTGCAAGATTATTAAAACAACAACTGTGGAGACATTTGACCTACTTAATCCAACCGTGCAGGGTACCGTACATACGGTGCAACTCCTGCCAGTCTCATGGTCATTCCGCGGGGAAGTGCCCAAACAAAATAAAAGTCTGCCCCCACTGTAGCATGTGGCACTCCCATCACCAATGCCAAGTCAACTATAGATACAGGAAATGCCCAAACTGCGGGGGGCCACACGGTGCAGCTCACCCCCAGTGCCCTATCTTCCTCACATACAAAAGGAAGGTAGATACCCTTAACAGAATAACAAGGGAGGAATGGAACATTAGGCGTATACAGGAGTCCGTCGTTCATGTTGCACACCCATTAGACGATGCCCCCACTCATAACCCCACCCAAACACCTCCCACTATAACCCAGATGCAGACACGGCCCATAGCCAGCCCATCAGTACCAAATTATCCCATACCTAACCCTAATCCTAACCCTAGCCATACACCCAGCCATAACCAAACGTATGTTACAACAGAACAACTCATCACCATCCTCGTTGAGGTGATGAAATTGGATAAATTGACCCTAGCCCCAAAAGACAAAGCGAAAGCAGTGGGAAATATCGTCAGAACCCACACGGTGACACCCACATAAACCCACACCTGAGTACAAACATAACAGACACCCCGGCTAGACAAAAAACGCACTGCCATACAAATGCCACCAACAGGCGTATAGCAGCACTAAGAGCAGACAACCCAACTCCCATGGATACCTCAACACCCAACCCAACAAACCCGACCCCAAGCCCATAGACATTCCAACCCCCACCCACCCGACCCCATAAGGATATATAATGGCGGACTCCACTGCAAAACCACCCCCTCCACCAGCCTCCCGACTTGACGTTCTGCAGTGGAACTCCCGTAGCGCTGTCAATTTACATCAACTTAGAGCCTTTCTAGATGAAAAAACAATATCCCCCCACGCTATATGCCTACAAGAAACCTGGTTCAAAGATAATAAAAGAACCCCTACGATACCGACATTCAAACTTGCCGCCATCTCCAACAGACAGGAAAAAGGAGGAGGTGGCGTAGCCATTTATATGAAAGATAACATCCCATTCGAAAAGCTAGACCTAAATATCAATGACCCCACTTTTGAATCGTGCGCTGTCACCATCCATCTGAAAAACTGTAAAGTAGCCTTGATAAACTGTTACGACCCGCCCAGCAATAAAAACGCTACAAAAGAACTAGATAGACTAAGAAAACTTTTCGACCATATCCCGCACCAAAGCTACATACTTGTAGGTGACTTTAACGCCCATGACACGCTATGGAGCCCAAAGCAGAACCCAAGGGGGAAGGCACTATCAGAGTTATTACTTGAATACGGGGCTACCATCCTCAATGATGGGGCACCAACCATGGCAGAAACTGAATCTTCACCTGACATCACCATAGCCACCCCAAACCTCTCAGCCCGCTCAGAATGGTATACCCTTGACAATTCCTGTGGTAGTGACCATCTCCCCATTTTGTCCAAATATAATGCCAAATACAACACCACGGGAGCAGCCGTTTCCCAAAAATGGAACCTAAACAAGGCCGACTGGGATCTCTTTAAAAATCTCTGCTCACAAAAATTAGAAATTAGTGACAACCAAAACATAGACGAAATTGCCAACCAGTTTACTTCCACCCTAAAAGAGATCTGTGACAGTACAATTCCAACGACCTCAGTTAAATATAAAAAACTACTCCCACCCTGGTGGAATCAAGATTGTAGGAAAGCCATAAATCAACGCGAGCAAGCGAGGAAGAAATACTTGAAAAATAGAACTTCCGAGCTTAAGAATAACTACAATAAAACTAAGGCACACGCTAGAACCACCCTAAAAATAGCACAAAAACAAGGGTGGCAAGAAATAGTCAACAAACTTAACCATAAGACCACTAGTAAGAAAATGTGGTCTACTTTTAATAAATTTAGGGGTAAACCTACTGAAAAGATAAACTGTCTCAAAATTAACGGCCAGACCATAACTAATGATAGAGAGAAAGCAGACGCCCTTGCCAACCACTACTATAATATGTCGAAAACCTCCAACCAAGATCCTGCCTTCCAAACAATAAAAGAGACAGAGGAGAGAACCTTCAACCAATCTCTCCCTGACCTCTTCAACGATGACAGAAGAAGCAGTAACCTGAACTGCGACTTCACCCTATTTGAACTTAATGAGGCTCTGCAGAGTAAACGCAGCACAGCTCCAGGAGCGGACAAAATTCATTATGAAATGCTGAAACAGCTCCCACCAGATAGCAAACAAAAACTCTTAGACCTCATAAACACTTCCTGGCGTAGAGGAGAAGTCCCCACACAATGGAAACTAGCCACAACAATCCCAATAAAAAAAACACTCAAGGATAAGCTGGATCCACAATCATATCGACCCATCTCCCTCACCTCATGCACATGTAAAACTATGGAAACCATGATCGCCAAACGCCTCTCCAACTATCTAGAAGCTAATAATATCATCTCAGACAACCAATCAGGCTTCAGGCCTAACAGATCCACAACTGATCAACTTGTCCGACTGGAATCAGAAATAAACATGGCTTTCATGGAACACAAAATCCTAGTAGCGGTAGCCCTCGATCTTGAAAAGGCCTTTGACCTCATGTGGTCAACCGGCACCATAACCAAACTAAAGGAATACGGAATAAGTGGAAACATGCTAAAGTGGATCCATAGCTTTCTCAAGGATAGAAAAATTCAAACCCGAGTTGGGGACAATACCTCAGAGGAACTAATCCTGGAAAACGGCTGCCCCCAAGGCTCAGTACTAAGTCCCATACTCTTTAACGTAATTGTTAACACCCTTCACGAGGCCCTGAAACCACATAATAATATAGGCCTGTCACAGTTTGCCGATGATAGCGCGGTGTGGGGGAAACGCTCTACCCTAGAACTGGCGGTCAAAGACCTACAATCAGTTCTAAGAGAAATCGAAACCTGGGCACTAAGATGGGGATTCAAAGTATCAAACCTTAAGACTAAAGCAATCATATTCAGCAAACGACGAAATCTGAAGACCACTTAAAACAAACTATACCTTTTTGGTAGGGAAATAGAATGGGCCCAGAACATCAAATTTCTGGGCATGATCCTCGACAAACATCTGACTTGGAGAGATCACATTAAAGATCTCAAAGAAAGATGTGAAAAAGACCTGAACCTACTACGAGTAGTGTCAGGTACCACCTTTGGAGCTGATAAAAAGACACTCCTGATCCTATACAAAGCCCTTATTCTTAGTAAGCTAGACTATGGAGCCCAGGCTTACAACTCCGCGTCAGAGAATATCCTTAAAACTCTGAATATCATTCAAAACCACGCCCTCAGGATAGCAACAAGAGCATACCGATCTACCCCAATCAACGCACTAGAGGTAGAATGTGGACTTAAACCACTACATCTACGAAGGGAAGAACTCATACTAAAATACTGGGCTAGATCCTCCCCACTTGGCAAATCCCTCCCAGTGAATGATCTATTAACAGATCATGGTTGCTATTCATGTAGGAGAGCCAAGAACTACAACCCATATTGTAAGAAAGTCCGTGCCCTCCTGAAAGAGCACAACATACCCGATAAGATCCAGGCACCCAAGTACAGATCCAAATGGGATCTCAAACACAACACACCCTCCTGTTACCTCCACCAGGTCCTGGGGAGGAAAGAAGAAAATACAAATGAATACATGAAAAATAAAAGCCTCTCTTATGTTTGCACCAGCCATGCTGGGAAAACTCTAATCTACACAGATGGCAGTAAGGACCCCACAACAGGAAAAACCGGCGCCGCATTCGTTGTCCCAGAGAGAAATCTTCACGTACCGATTAAAACAAACCAACACCTCTCAGTATTCACAACTGAACTGATTGCCATTCACTGGGCCATCTCCTGGGCCATCACAGTTAAGACACCCAAAGCCACAGTACTCACGGACAGCCTAAGCGCTATCCAGGCCCTACAGTCAGGAAAATCCAAAACACGACCTGACCAAATTGACTCAATCCTGTCTAAACTAGATAAAGCAAAAAGAGAAGGGCAAGACATTGAAATCGACTGGATCCCATCCCACGTCGGCATCCCCGGTAATGAGGCGGCCGACGAAACAGCCAGATTAGCACTAGATATAGGTATTAAAGATTATACTCTCCCTTCAAAACGGGAGATCTATACAATCATAGACACCGCCATAACGAGAAAATGGCAAGCTCTATGGGATAGAAACCCAACCAACACCGGGAGGCATTACCAACTCCTCCAGCCCACAGTGGGTAAATCTGCCCACCAATTTAGCAACAACAGAAAATTAGAAGTGGTAATTTCCCGTTTGAGATTTAACCATAACGGCCTAAATGCCAACCTCACTCAACTAGTAAACACAACGGGTCTATGCAGAAAATGCGATAACTATGAACTAGAAACAACACAACACATCTTGTTTGAATGTGTAACAAACGCCCATGCACGAGAAGAGATAAAATCTGAAATGTTCAAATTAGGATATGAATCGGTACACCTACAAGAGCTCCTCGCTCCCCCCGAAAAACACTGCTCGGCCATAGCCGAGGTGGTTAAGAAATTCCTTAAAGACACAAATTACTGGGAAGTAATATAAGAAAAACAGCTTTTGTTACCCACACACCGCGCTTAGGCAACCATCACCTACCGTCAATCTGCACTTGGACCTGAGACGGGGGCGTCAAAGCGAGACACTGTGGTTGCGGCTCATTTGCTTTGCACTTATGGGTGCCCCGCCGAGGCTACCCCCCGTCAAAGGACAAACCAATGACCCTCCCATACCTTCAACATCATAACAGACCACGGGCAAGGGTGCATCATAAGAAAATCCCATAGCCCGAAAACTCCCACGGACATGCTTGAACCTGCGGCGACAAGCCGATTCGGGACACTGTGGTTGCGGCTCATGTGCTTTGCACTTATGAGTGTTCCGATGAGGTAACATGCCGCGGCAGGACAGGCAGCCCCCATGGGAAGGTAATTCTTCACAATAACCGCGCCACCCGTTAACTTGGTTTTGAACAAGTTACCCTAAGAGCCGGACCGTGCCTTTGTGGGGGGACCCCCCTCACAAGCCCGGCCCGCCCTGTGCACAGAATGGGAAGCCAAAATATGTGACAGATGGCGGGGTCATATTAGCACAAGCACAATATGCACTAATGACTTTTGTTTGTATTACAGGTACAGGTGGGACCCCGGGGGACTAGAAACTGGACACAACTACACTGATCCATGCGCACACATGGGGTCCCAAAGCACTAATCCGACTTTTCTATTTCAGGAACGAGAGGAGGCTCGACGGAGCCCGTCAGGACAACATCCTGAGGGCACCTGGGAGAAAGCCCGTACTGGGCTCCCCCTAGGTACCAACAGAATGAAATCCCCTGAAGTAGGCAAAGCGAAGGCATAAATACTGCCAGAACAGAGCATACAAATGGGGACAGGTCACACGCTAAATATCTTTATAGGCGGGGCAACGGCAATATCCACCATTTGCTAGGTATTTGGAAATAGGAAGTCCCTTAAAAATGCCTTGGAAGACCATTCAAAAATAAAAATTAGCGGGATTGCAAAACGGCTGATTAGCCTCATCACTGCCTTTCCCAAACAAACACATACCTCCAAACACATCACGAAGACACACCTGTCCAATTTTGAACCCCACTTGCATAGGCAGGTCTCCGTGATGAGAGCACGGGTACTAGGACTTTTTGCAATAGCCGGAATTGGCTGGTCTATTAGTCACCCATCCTGGCTCACTTTAGATGCCTGTTCAAAATTCAAAAATTGCATGCGTTATCACCCTTTAACAAGCATCGTGACCGAATGCGTTTTCTTTGCCATGTCAGGGGTGGAGGCAGAGAATAATGGAAGCCAGAACTGATAATGTATGTTAGCTTTTTTCCTCGGCCAGACATTCGAAAACAGGGCTGTGCTCTGACACATTTGGCAGTCGAAATTGGCAACACGTCATCACATACTAGAGCCCGTCTTTGGTCTGATTCCTGCACTCAAAATTCTAAAATCGCTATAGAACTGTGTTTCTTAGGACAAACGCTGTACATTGGGTGCGATTTGTGCCTTCCTCCGATTAAGAGTTCAGTATATTCCCATTGGTCAGCTGACACCTGTCGAATTGACAAGTGCCAGCACATTGGAGGCCCTGGGAAGAGCAGTTCATAAACTAATCCCATTTAGCGAGATGGGGGTAGCCCCTATGTGCTTTTAGCGCCCGGTTACCTTACAAAATCTATCAAGTCAAGACATTGTTTATTTAAGAGAGCACAAGATAGCCAGGGGCAAGGTTGGACAAAAGGATGTCATTATTTGTTCCATATTTTGTGTAACTTTAAACATCCAGTCTAGGTAAAAGTAAATAAATGAGTACCATGGCAGATTCTAAATAGGCCTTTTAATTCTAAAATTATGTAAGATTAGATACATGTAGTCACAAATTGGCCCCCGCCCATCGGGGCTTGAAGAAATATATGGGCTGCATGATGCTTCCACGCAGAGCTGAATCCAGCCCGCATACTAGTACTGGTAAACCGCTTAGAGGATCTAAGCCTGTCCAGGAACCGCAGTGCGAGGCGGATCGTCCATAGTGGTCGGAATCGTAAGAATTTTCATGATCGATCATCGGAAGATGTAAGTGACCAATGATCGATCATTAATCGATCAAATATAAAATTATCAGGCGGAATGAATGTGATAAATGGTATGGGTAGTGAAGGGTGCTTGAGGGGGTCATACCCTTATTGATCCCCTATCCCGTGAGGCTGAATAAAGCAGTGTCTATAATTATGTAAAGCAGTGTTTACCAGGGCATTCATTTCATGAGTCAAAGCATTTATCACTGTATTTTATAGATTAAAAACACTACCCACTTTCAGTAACTATCATGGCTTGCTCCCCTATCTATCTATCTATCTATCTATCTATATATCTATCTATCTATCTATTTATCTACCTATCTATCTATCTATCTATCTAATACTGCGATCGCCAAACCCCATCGGTAGGTCATCTCAATGTCGGGTATGAGTCAAGTTGACAACTTGACAGGGACGTTAAACCTCAAATCAAACAGACAAAAAACACAATTACAGTGTAAGCCTTCATAAAGCAAACCCGGAGTGTATGTAAAAAGGGCCGTCGCTCTTTTTGTGGAAGCCGAAGTGTTTCCACGCTATAGATCTACTTTTTCCACCCGGAAAATCGAAAAGCGTCGTTTAGGCAGCCATTTTCCGGAAGCAGTTGCAGTAATAAAACCGAAACGACCGAAACAAACCGCAACGTCTAAATCCCGTTAAAAGCCGGAACCGAGTAATCGAGTACGGAAAAAAGTACCGATCATCAACTCGGAAGTCAGAAAACGAGCAATGCTCGACGAACTCGATTAATCGGCCAACCACTAATCGTCCATGCTAATAAACCCTATTGGTTTCATTGGGCGACAGGGCTTGAGATGTCATTTCATCTCAATGTCGGGTAAAAGTCCCACAAAATTGGAAGCAACGTCTCCAAAATGACCTGTACAGTGTTGACGGGGACGTTAAACCCCAAATCAAACAAAAGTCACAAATAAAATAATATTAGGGTTAAACTGTATCTGACAGTAGTATTAAGTATTCAGTCAACAAACCTCTATCATTGAAATTATCCATATATAACTGTTAAGTACAAATGTATAGGCTTTTGTTTTAATTCCTGGGTGGTAAATTCAATTTTCTAGTATTTGCCGGTATTTTCCAGTATTTGTCGGTATTTACCGGTAAATGCCACCGGCATGGAAAATACTCATATTTGCCGGCATTTTGCCAACCTTGATTTTAACATCCAATTATTCACAAAGGAGTTGTGAAGACACAGATAAATTGTTTTAAAAACATGTTTCCCCACAGCCAGATAGCACAGAACTTTCAGTGTGGCAGGACAAAGTGTTCCTATCTAATATGTTTTGGTCTTGCGCCTTATTATCACAATATGATGCTTTCTAAACTGAAGGAGCCTGGCACAAAAATCTGTAATCTCATTTGATGAGTCTTTGAACAAGATCTTACAACAAGAACAGATGGACATGATAGTAAGGTTTTGGGACAAGACAACTCATAGAGTTATATCTAGATACTTAGACTCACAGTTCCTTGGGCATACAAGAGCAACAGACCTGTTGAAGAATTTCAAGATTGGCCTGATAGGGTTACATTTGGCAAATCTTCCACAAGTTTCTATGGATGGACCAGCTGGAAGTTTAATGTCGTAAATACATGTATTACCAGAAAACATTCAAATAATGAGGTTTAGAGCATCAACATGAGCAATGAAGCAAAAGAATAGGATTTTAAGTATTAGTTTTGCTTCTTTGACAGTTTTATATTTTATCAAAAGCGCTAGAAAATATTCAGGTAAGTAGGTTTTGTTTGTTTGTTTGATTTGAGGTTTAACGTCCCCGTCAACAATATTTGGGTCATTTTGGAGATGTTGCTTCCAATTCTGTGGGACTTTTTTTACCAGACATTGGGATGAAAAAAATCAGTGTCGGGCGGGTTAGCGGAAACACAGCTATTTTTTATTTTTCAGGCCTAAATCCTATGAACATAGCTGTTTGAAGTTATACCTTGAATTGGTCAGAAGTCGTGTTCAGACGACAAAACCCATGTTCAAAACATGGGTTTTGAATTTTTTCATTTCACAAGATGGGCCTTGCTTTGTTTATGTTACGTTGATTGAGGTAACTTTGTTGCCAAGTATGAAGGTTTATTTGTCAATAACAGTAAGTACTTCTATCTTGTACAGGGAACTTTGAAGCCATGTCATCTCCTGTGACACCACGTCGTCGTAGCAAGAGAGGGCGTACAGAAGAGCCAGGAAGTCCGTCTTCAGAAACATCGACTGCTACTACACGTATGTGATTTAATACAAGACTTCATCACCTCGCTTTTTAAAGCATTACCTTCCCCGAGAGATTTTCTTCAAATTTTGCATACACATTTGTGTTGGAAGATAGATCCCAAAAATGTATAATAATCTATCCATTTTTGTTTGGATATAACACAGTTGTTAAACTTAACTAATACAGTTTTTGCTTTTGACCCCATTAATAGTGTTATAAAGAGGATGTGGTGTAGTGCAGTACATGCAAATATTTTCTATTTATAGACCTATGATTTCTATTTATAGTATGATAGTGAAAACACTATTGCCAATACTATTGTTATTTGTTATTGCCACTTTACTATCACAATATCAATAAAATCATGTTTTTATGAATACGAAAAGTCGTTGAAGTACTCGTATCATGTTTTTATGAATAAGAAAAATCTTTAAAGAACCCACATCATATTTTGAAAAATTTGATTTACCCATATAATCATGTTTTTATGGATAAGAAAAATCATCCCTTAATTATCTGGGGCCAGCTGTTCAAAGCATCTTTAGCTTAACGAGCTCGTTAGTGGTCAAATTGTTAACTCTTCTAGCAACTACACTATCGAAAATTTTGTTGTTGTTTTTTTTTTTTCAGCAAAAATACTAGCATATTTGCCATATTTAATGATCAAAGTTTTAACGATTCGTTAACTTACGGCGTCGTTAGTTTTGAACAACCGGCCCCAGGAGTCATGTCCTTAGCTTCTGTATTATATTTCAGTCATCTCAAATTTTTATGCTATCATGTGCGGCCATTATCATATCCTTTTGTGTCTCAAAACACACTACAGTACTGCGGCCATGCTTTGGATGTTCCCACAGGCACTAGGTCATACGCCCTGATAGTACACCCATTCAACATTGAACAGCTGTATTAAACATATTTCTTAGTTTGATGTTACAATTGGACTTAGTAGTACAGTAGACTCTCGTTATTTGAAACTCTGATCTATCTCAACTAATAGCTTAAGTCGAGCTTAATTTTAGCTTATACTAATTTATTTGTGTTCGATTGCAATGGAAGCTTCATTTCGCTGCACAAACTAAATTTTGTGCACTGTTATATTAGCCCTTGTCCTGCTGAGCCTGGATATGCCTTATCTTTGAAACAATGTAGATCCAGATCATATGGCTTCTGAAGAAGCCATCTGATTCAGAAGCCATCTGATCAGGATCTTCATTGTTTGCCATCCAGTTTATGAATTTGTTGCAGTAATTTGAATCAAGTTATCTGATTGGCTGGTAATCAGTAGTGGGTGTGACATATTAAAATATTCAGCAGGACAAGGGTTAGTTTTGCTTCTATGTTCCTTCGATTTCAACTCCTTGGAGTTTGAGATAACGAGAGTCGACTGTATATTGGATTGTCCCTCATGTGAGATGGATGACACTATGGCATTTCATAGCACAAGATAATGACCTACGTAGTGTTGATGGGGATGTAAAATGTAAATTCAAACGAAAATAGCACAAGATATTGAGTAATATTCAATATCACGTGAACAAGTCCGTGAAATGAAGACCCCCTAAACCCCACTTTATATAGAGAAAACAGGGGTTTACGGGGGTATTCATTATTTTTCTTATTTCTGCTCCAAGACAAAGGTTGTGGGTACTCGTTAGAACCGCCTCAATGAGGCAGTTCTAACGAGCACCCACATCCTATGTTTTGAGCATTTATAAGAAAAAAATGAAGGATTTTCATCAGAAAAGTAGCCATTTTGGAGATGTGAAAAATGCACTATGTTGTACTGACGAGTTATCGTAATGAATATTTCTGGTTAGAATCATGTAGTGGGTCTTTTCACAATCGCCTCAGCAAGGCCATTCTAACAAGTACCCACAACATGTTTTAACCCATTTAGTACCAGAAACCCCAAAACAGGTACCCTGGCAAACAGTGCAGGCCCAGATCAGACGCCGCAGAAGGCGCGTCTGATCAGGGCCTCCACTGTTTGCTAAAAGTTAAGCCATTTTCCAAATAAGTTTTGATGAAAACACAACCTGGAACCCCTAAATTTTGAAATGAACTCCTGCTATATATAAGGAGGAAGATTCCATTTAGTACAAAAAGGGTTGATGGATCAGTGGGAAGATTGATAACAAAAGTGTCCTCTACCTCTACTCCTCACCAGCTGTAACATGTTCATATACACGTACTATAAAAAATCCTAAAAATTCGGACACCTTGAGGACTTGCTGTAATTCTCCTAAAATTTAAACAAATTTGTTTCACAGTCAAGCAAGGAGTCCAAAATGTGCAGACAGAATGGCAAGCAGTGTAGACCCTGATCAGACTGCTCCTTTGAAGGAGCTGTCTGATCTGGGTCTGCACTGTTTGCATAGGACTGTCTGTCCCAATACTTAGGATCATTTTGGGACCCCACATCAGCACTAAAAATACGGGGTTTTGGTCCTGGCTGATTAGGGTGTTCAAAGCATGATATGTAATAATTTTTCGTCCTCTATTGTGACTGTTTTCTTTTTTTTGTACAACAGCTAGAAGAAGTGCCAGAAAAGCTCGTGGGTCGAAGTCTGAGGAAACTTCATCTCCACCAGCCAAAGGGAGGCGAGTAGACAGTTCTCCAGGAGGTGACCTTAACCCCCTGCCATCATCCCCAGCAGCACCAGCCCAGCAGCAGCCAGAGGGGGAGGAGTCGTTATTCTCCAGTCCTCCACAGTCTAGAGCTGGAGGTAGGTTGAAATTGAGCCAGCCCATGACAAATCCTACAATAAGACAATCATGTGCGCCCAATTAAGACTCAGATCAGCCTGCGCATCCGCACAGTCCGATCAGTCTTCCTTGTGTGCTCTACGGGATGGCTACGGGCTACGGACTCAATGCTCCTTCATGCAGCAAGAAAAGTATCTGGTTATGGATATGCAGGCTGATCTGATTCTTTGCTGTGCGCACATAGAAGTTGGTGGAAATGCTTTGCCCCGGCTCAATTAGTTGGTGAGCTGCACCTACTCAGGGCTGTAAAATTGAATTTTTCCAGTGGGTTTCTTCATGTTTAGCATCTAAAAAGAAAATATGGTGTAAGCCTGAGTGGCTTTCCCTGAATCCTAGGAACAGATTAAGTAGGTATTGTGTGATTAACCCTTCTCTTGGTGTTCATGACAACCCCTATCTTTGCAAACAGTGTAGATCCAGATCAGCCATCTGATCAGGATCTACACTGTTTGGCATTCAGTTTGCGAATTTGTAGCAATAAATTACATCAAGTACAGTCCAACCTGTATTAAGCAAGCACCTGTGGGATATTCAAAAAGTGCTTAAGACAGGTGCTTGCTTAATACAGGTGAATTTTAATGCACTTTTCTTTTTCGGGAACTGAATGCCTGCTTGCTACAGACAGGTTCCATTTAAGAACATAAAATTTCCGTCAAACTAACTCCCTAATTATTTTTTTGGGTTGTATAAAAAATCTGCTGTTTTTTTAGTGTTGATGGCAAGATTATTGTCACATTATGTCAAAATCACCAAAATAAAAATTATAACCAAATTATTTTGCCTAAAAATCGCATTTTAATTTTTGTGTTGCTAATGTCATATTTTTGACAGAATATTTGACGGACATTTTTATGTTAACAACTTTAAAAAGTTAAAAAAAGTTAAAAAAATTAAGTGTTAGCTGTATTACAGTTTGCAACAATTTTTCAAAGTGACAAAAGATTGAAAACTTAATGTAAAGGAAGTACTATCTCTGCAGAAGACATGTCAGATACTGATTTATTTAACTTTCAATATGTTGAGAATGTCATTTTTTGACGGAACAAACTGTTGCTAACGTCTGCAGTAAGAATTTCCGTCAAAAAGCGACATTCGCAACAGCTCGGCGAGTTTCCCGCCACTGGTAGCATCAGACGACGATGTTTTCGTCAATTTAGTGCATACAACTGGACATCAATAGGTTTTCCCTGCTTTAAAATTTATATTTACCAATAAATGCACTAAAAGTTGCTACCGTCAACAGTTGCGAACGTTAAAAAAAGTCGACAGACACTCACTTCCACAAAATTATTAGATCGCCGATCTGCGTGTCAGCCCATCAGCCATCTTTTTTCATTCGGATATGTACGGATATAATCCCCGTTTCTTTTCACTGCAAAAGTAAGGGAAGTAACCGCTCTAGCCCCGGATCAATTGTGCGAACGTCATTATCTATCTTTGACAGAAATTACGGTCGCAGCATTTCTTGTTAATGTATCTAGATATATTCTCAAAATTAACTGGAACCAACCGTATAAGCAGAAAGTACTAACTGTTTTACACTATATTTGAATCCCCAACCGCCAGAAATGTCAATGAAAACAGATGAGTGACCGTTTTTGTGAACGTCGTAATATTTGACGGACTATATCATGTTTCCAGCGCCCACATTCTAATTCCTTTATTTTTAAAACTAACCAAAGCCAAGTCTAACAAAGCAAACTGAAAACAAAGAAATACATACCCCAACAGCAAAATACCTTTGTTTCATTTCAAACTTAGAAATTAGTCGAAAAAAAAACGCGAATCTGATCAACATTGTGAAGAAGTCGGGAGTTCTGTCCGTCAAAAAAATTGACGTGTTCATTACTCCATTTGTACGCAAAATAACAACAGATAAATTTCTTTTTCTTGATTTTTTTCTTGTACTTTATTCACCATAAATATATCAATTTATTGAATCTGATTAATCACAGAAAAATTTACATCTGATTGTATTTGACGGAAATTTGACGGACATTTTACGTTCTTAAATGGAACCTGTCTACAGGTAGCTTGCTTAATAGAGGTGGCCACTAAGGCAGGTTTTACTGTAATTTGATTGGTTCATAGACAGAAATGGGTGTGGCTTAAATGAATATTCAGCAAATAAGGGTTAAAGGATATTTTTTTCAATTTTCCATAAAAAAAAAAAAAAAAATTGTAGTGGGTATTTATTAGAACCCCCTCAGCAAGGTGGCTCCAATGAATACCCTCAACAAAGGTTCATATGAAGAAACAAGGAAAATTATCCTTAACTCTTATCATGCTGTTCACGACAAGCCCTATCTTTGCAAACAGTGTAGATCCAGATCAGATGGCTTCTGAAGAAGCCATCTGATCAGGATCTACTCTGTTTGGCATTCAGTTTGTGAATTTGTAGGAATAAATTACATCAAGTAATTTGATTGGTTCATAGACAGAAATGGGTGTGGCTTAAATGAATATTCAGCAAGATATGGGTTAAAGGATATTTTTCTCAATTCTCCATAAAAAAAAAAAACTTTGCCGTGGGTATTTATAAGAACCCCCTCAGCAAGTTGGCTCCAATTAATACCCTCAACAAAGGTTCATATGGAGAAACACGGAAAATTATCTTTAAATTATCAGCAAATACTAGGGCTGGCTAATCAGAGCTGAAAAGATATTCGATTATCATTCCTGTCTTTGCGATCGATAATCGATTAGTAATCACTAAGATTTTTGTCATTATTTTACCTGTCCGGCTTTCTGTCTGAGCATGACTCTTACCATATGTTGCACTTTACCATATGTATATTTGAACAGACAGGCCTGAGCAAACAGTGTAGACCCAGATGAGATGCCGCATTATGCGGCGTTTGTGCGGCGTCTCATCAGGGTCTGCACTGTTTGCCACTCATCCAGCTATTTTAGGCATAACTTTGGGTAGTAAATTGTACCTATCAAGTAATCAATTAAAAGCATATCAGAAATGATAATCATTTTTGTGGAATTTATCGATTGATTAATCGATTATAATATTAATCGTGGCAGCCTTAGCAAATACCCACATTATCTGTTGCTATACATGTTTAGTGCTGCTTATGAAGGGTGCCACGATTTCTGGTGAGGCTATCAGGTAAGTTTGTGTGACATGTGACTGTCCTGAGCCATGTTATTCAAAACCAACAATATTTAAACTTTAAGGGCCGTAAAACCAAACGCAGAACTAATTCATGAATGTTGCTTCTGGAAAGAGCTTAAGGGGAATGGGAACACCTGGCAAGTTTTTCTGCCATTTTTTCAAAGGGAGGCAACTTTCGAAACTTCCTGTTCACCTCTATATGCCTGTCCCACTAAGCCTGTCCCATTCCTCTGGAGCAAATTCTTTCCTTTAAGAGTTGACCCATAATGGCATGGGAGACAAAAATACTTTTTCTGGAGTTGCCTCCCCTGAAGGTGTTCCCATTCCCCTTAAACCAACCAAGCATGAGTACTGGTAAACCACTTAGATGGTCTATGCATTGCCTTCGCAGGCAAAGTGGGGAGAGTCAGACCGTCCTTGCATATAAACCTTAGTGGTTTCTTCGGGTGGTAGTCTGGTAGGGCTTGAGATGTCATTTCAGCTCAATGTTCGGAAAAAATCCCATAAAATTGGAAGCTACATCTCTAAAATTAAGCAATACCATTAAGATCATAAGTATTGGGACAGATAAGCCAAAGCAAACAGTGCAGACCCACATCAGACTGTTCTGAAGGAGCAGTCTGATCAGGTCTTCACTGTAGACCAAAGCAAATAGTGTAGGCCCAGATCAGACTGCTCCTATTATTTGATAAGTACAATTTAATACCAAAAGTTGTGCCTAAAATAGCTGGATGAGGGGCAAACAGTGCAGACCCTGATGAGACCTGTGGCTCTACACTGTTTGCTCAGGCCTGTTTAAATAAATATGCCATGGTAATGTACAACATATGGTAATAGTCATGCTCAAACAAAAAGCCAGACAGGAAAAATTAGGACCAAATCTTCTTCTTTACCGGCCCCGATAGCTCAGTTGGTAGAGTGTCCGCTCCGGGAATCGGGAGAGCTCGTGTTCGATCCCGGGCCGCGACATACCAAAGTCGTTAAAAATGGTACTAGCTGCTCCTCGCTTGGCACTCGGATTTACGGGGTAGAGCTAGGACTGGTCGATCCAGTGTCAGGATAATGTGACTGGGTGTGGTATCATGTAATGTGTCTGGGACATGATACTTCAGTGAGGCAGCACTATATACGTGAGCATTGAGCTCCCTGTCGCAACCAGACACCGTCGTGATATGACTGAAAAATTGTTGAAAGCAACGTTAAACCCGAATTCACACACACACACACACACACAGAGGACCAAATCTTCAGTGATCGCTAATCGATTATCACAGTGGCAAGACCGATAATCGATTCTTTTCAGTTCTGATTAGCCAGTCCTACTTATTGGTCAAATTTTCTTGTGTAGCAATTGTGATATGTAATACTGGTATTTTTGCTGAAAAAATGTGAGTAGCTTTTTGCATTTAATTTTTTTTTTCAGCAAAAATTTAAGTATATTTTCCACATTAAAAAATCAGTGTTTTAAGGATATGTTATTTGACATTTATAATATTATGTTATGGAGTCGGCGTCCCTTTGTATATTTCGTTTCGGATAACTCCTACAACAGTTTCATCGGTTCAAGCTGAAATTTGCTAGCCATAGTGTGGCAGTTCAGATTAATACCGACAACTTCGGTTTTAGTTATCACCCAAATACCCACCCTTATCTGTAGCTGTGATTAGAGTAAATGATTTTCTTGCTTTTAGCTCCAACCAGTGAGATAGACCTAAGTTCACCATTGAATTATGGAACACCGAGCTCCAGGGGTGGTCCCAGGACACCTGGGGTTGGGGAGACGCCAATCAGACACAGACCAGACATCCGTAGTGACAGGAAGATGAGACAAGTGACCATAGGAGGATCAGAGCCCAGTGTAAGTATCCTGCCTCCTGAGATTCTTGCCATGGCTGATTAAACCCATATCCTGTTGTTCACGACAAGCCCTTTTTTGCAAACAATGTCGATCCAGATCAGATGTCATCTGATCAGATTGTACACTGTTTGACAGCGGCACCAGCCCATAGGGGCTTGAAGAAATATATGGGCTGCATGATGCTTCCACGCAGAGCTGAAAACGGCCCGCACACTAGTACCGGTAAACCACTTAGAGGATCTAAGCCTGTCCAGGAACCGCGGTGCGAGGCGGACCGTCCATGCTAATAAACCCTATTGGTTTCATGGGGCAACAGGGCTTGAGATGTCATTTCATCTCAATGTCGGGTAAAAGTCCCACAAAATTGGAAGCAACGTCTCCAAAATTACCTTTTCAGTGTTGACGGGGACGTTAAACCTCAAATCAAACAAACAAACAAACACTGTTTTACATTCAGTTTGTGAATTTGAACGAATAGATCACATCAGGAGGATGCGGGTTCGATACTTGCTGGGGTCGGCAACATTCTTTCATGAAAGAAAGAACAAAGCCCCAAGATCATAAAACTTCTTTCATGCTCAACTCACTTGTGCTTGAAATTTATTTTGCTCATGGACTTTATAATGCTAACACAGAGCTCTAGATAAGATTGAGTAAAGGGTATTTCAGCACTGAAATTTTGACAATCAGCATTGAAATTTAATTTGAGGAGTAAAATACTCAGTAAAATTTTGGATTTCAGCATTGAAATAAAATTTAGGGGGTAAAAAATGTCACTGAACTTTACTTTTTTTTTAACAGAAAGCAATTTCTTTTGTAATCAGTAGCAGTATACTAGATGAGAATGGGTTCAAGCCTGCACATAAAGAGAAAATAAAGCTTGGTATTCCATGTGAATTGTCTGCTTAGCAGACAATTCACATGAAATGCCAACCTTTATGTTATTTAAAAACCAAATTTACCATCAATAGAATTTGTATGCTGCACTTATGTTTGGTTCTTTGAAAGTTAAGCATTGCAAGTGGGCATTTAAGTATTAAGTTTTAAAGCAGGGGGTAAAATACTCATTGTATCAAATTCTTATCTAGCGCACTGTAAAAGTTGTTGGCATTTTAAAATTTACGAACAGGAAAAACATTTTAAAATTTAAATAACATTCTCTGCAAACCTGAGAAGGAAAAAATTACCCGATTGTGTTTAGTATATTAAAAAATACTATTACTGATAATAATTGTTTTATTAGTTTGCTTTGGAGTGTACATTACGAAAACACACCCGTGCGACATAGTGCATATTTCTCATCTCCAGAATGGCTACTTTTCTGATGAAAATCCCAGATATTTTTCTTACAAATACTGCAAAACATAGGTTGTGGGTGCTCGTTAGAACCGCCTCATTGAGGCGGTTCTAATGGGTACCCACAACCTATGTCTTGGAGCAGAAATAAGAAAAATAATGTAGACCCCCCGTAAAGCCCAGTTTTCTCTATATAAAGTTGGGTTTAAGTGGGTGTTCATTTTAAGGACTTGTTCACGTGATGACAGCCCATTTATTACTATCATGGTAACGATTATGAAACAATTTCAGGAACCAACAAGGATTACAAGCGAGGTTACAAGTGATCCCAACGCTGGTCCACAGCTGGTGATCTGGGGTACAGATGTCGTCGTTAGCCACTGTAAGGAGAAGTTCCGGCGTTTTATCTTGAAATACCAGGACAAGAATGTTGCGGAAGATGAAATGTTTGAAGGCATGGATATAACGCAACCCTACTACCTCCAGAGATTGGAAGAGGTATATTGCTTGCTCTGATGCGCAGACCTGTGTGGAATTAAGAAAATTTTATGCTTGACCATTGACAAGTACATAATCAAAATCCACTTGTCTGAAAGAAAATTCATCTGTCCTTAACCCTTGTCCTGCTGAATATTTAAATATGCCACACCCACTACTGATTAACAGCCAATCAGAGTCGGCCCTGCCCATCGGGGCTTAAAGAAATATATGGGCTGCATGATGCTTCCACGCAGAGCTGAATCTGACCCGCACAGGAGTACTGGAAAACCGCTTAGAGGATCTAAGCCTGCCCTGGAAAAGCGGTGCGCACGAGTCGGACCGTCCATGCTTATAAACCCTGTTGGTTTCATTGGGCGACAGGGCTTGAGATGTCATTTCATCTCATTGTCGGGTAAAAGTCCCACAAAATTGGAAGCAATGTCTCCAAAATGACCTTTACAGTGTTGACGGGGACATTAAACCTCAAATCAAAATTGACAAGTACATAATAGAAATCCACTTGTCTGAAACAAAGTTCACCTGTCCTTAACCCTTGTCCTGCTGAATATTTAAATATGCCACACCCACTACTGATTAGCAGCCAATCGGAGTACTTGTTGCAAATTATTGTGAAAAATTCGCAATCTGAATGACAATGTAGATCCTGATCAGATGGCTTCTTCAGAAGCCATCTGATCTGGATCTACATTGTTTGAAAGGTAAGGCATATCCAGGCTTAGCAGGACAAAGGGTTCAGAAGGTGGACAGTAAATGGTCACAAAATCAAGGAGTTTAATTGAGAACTGAAAAGCTACGTCTGAATTGTCATTCTGGGGAAATGATGAATGGGTATGTCAGAAAAAAATATCAAAGAAGGAATACTTCCTGAAGCAGGAAGTACAGTAGAATTCCTATATTAACCCTTCTCTTGCTGAATATTCATTTAAGCCACACCCATTTCTGTCTATCAACCAATCAAATTACTTGATGTAATTTATTGCTACAAATTCATAAACTAAATGCCAAACAGTGTAGATCCTGATCAGATGGCTTCTTCAGTAGCCATCTGATCTAGATCTACACTGTTTGCAAAGATAGGGGTTGTCGTGAACAGCAAGATAAGGGTTGAGATCACCTTTGGGACTGTTCAAAAGTGGCCATAGCATAATGTGTAAAATTCAGAGTCATTTAACAAAGTGGTGGGTATTAATGGAGGTACATGTACCTCCTTGGTACTTGGTAACCATTGTTTTTGTAGATACTAGATGATCAGATGTGTTGAAAAGGAAATCTGAGATTTTGTCCCACCTGTCTGATCTTTAGCTCACCTGAGCATGAAGTGCTCATGGTGAGCTATTGTGATCGGTCAATGTCCGTCTTGTGTCGTGCGGCATCAACAATTTGCTTTAAATGCTAACTTCTCCTTAACCCTTGAGCCAATTTTAATAAAACTTCATAGGAATATTGCTGAGGTGACCCTGTACAAAAATAGCTAAAATTGTTCCACTCCGCTGAACAAGGTGGCCGCCAGAGCTAAAAATAGAAAAATCTTTAAACAACAACTTCTCCTGTACCTTAAGGCCAATTTCATTCAAACTTTATAGGAATGCTGCTTAGGTGACCCTCTACCAAACTAGCTAAAACGTTTCCACTCCGGTGAACAAAATGGCCACCAAAGCTAAAAATAGAAAATTCTTTAAACGACAACTCCTCCTGTACCCTTGGGTCAAATTAATTCAAATTTCATAGGAATGGTGCCTAGGTGACCCTCTACTAAAATAGCTAAAACCGTATTGCTCTGATGAGCAACATGGCCGCCATAGCTTAAAATAGAAAAACATTGTAAATTTGCAAACAAACTCCTCCTCAACCCTTGGGCCAATTTGATTCAAACTTCACAGGAATGTTGCCCAAATGACTCCCTACCAAAATAGCTAAAATCGTTGTGCTCTGACAAACAAGATGGCCGCCAGAGCTAAAAATAGAAAAAATCTTAAAACGACAATTGCTCCTGTTCCCTTGGGCCAATTTTATTCAAACTTCATAGGAATGTTGCTTAGGTGACCATCTACCAAAATAGCTGAAAAGGTTCTGCTCTGATGAGCAATATGGCCACCATAGCTAAAAATAGAAAAAAACATTGTAAATTGGCTTCAGACACAAACTCCGCCTTAACCCTTGGGCCAATTTGATTCAATCTTCACAGGAATGTTATTTAGGTGACTCCCTAAAGAAATAGCTAAAATCACTCCGCTCTGACTAACAAGATGGCCGCCAGAGCTAAAATTAGAAAAATTCTTCAAAAGACTACTCCTCCTTTACCCTTGGGTCAATTTCATTGAAACTTCATAGGAATGTTGCTTTAAAAGATGACCCACTACCAAAATAGCTTAAACGTTTTCGCTCTGATGAGCAAAATGGCCGCCATAGCTAAAAACAGAAAAACTTTGTAAATCTATGTCAAAACGTGAACTCCTCCTCAACCTTTGGGCCAATTTGATTCAAACTTCACAGGAATGTTAGTTAGGTGACTCCCTACCAAAATAGCTAATATCGTTCACCGCGGCGAACAAGATGGCCGCCAGAGCTAAACTTAGAAAAAAATCTTCACACCACAACTCCTTACCCTTTGGGTCAATCTGATTCAAACTTCACAGGAATATTATGTTGTTGACTTCCTACCAAAATAGCTAAAATTGTTTCGCTCTGACTAACAAGATGGCCGCCAGAGCTAAAAATAGAAAAATTCTTCAAATGACAATTGCTCCTTACCTCTTGGGCCAATTTGATTCAAACTTCACAGGAATATTATGTCGTTGACCCTCTACCATATAAGCTAAAATGATCCCACTCCGATGAACAAAATGGCCGCCAGAGCTTAAAATAGAAAAACATTGTAAATTTGCTTCAAATGCGAACTTCCTAAACCCTTGGATCAATTTGATTCAAACTTCAAAGGAATGTTGCCTAGGTGACGCCCTACCAAAACAGCTAAGATCATTCCACTCTGATGAACAAGATAGCCACCAGAGCTAAAAATAGAATGTACTGGAGACAGTGACATTCAGGTGAGCGAATCATGGCCCTCTGGGCCCTCTTGTTAGATTCACTTTGGATTATTTTTTTTGTTGGACAGGTGAGCACTTCTTTTTTTTCCACATGAAAATCTGTGATAAATCTGACAATGTGTTGTTGTTTGTTTGATTTGAGGTTTAACATCCCCGTCAACACTGAAAAGGTCATTTTGGATACGTTGCTTCAAATTTTTGGGACTTTTACCCAACCTTGAGATGAAATGACATCTCAAGCCCTGCCATCCAATGAAACAAATAGAGTTTATTATTACTGCCATCCAATGAAACAAATAGAGTTTATTATCAGCATGGACGGGCCAACTCGCACCGCTTTGCCTGGGCAGGCTTAGATCCTTTAAGCGGTTTTCCAGGACTCACGTGCGGGTCGGTTTCAGCTCTGCGTGGAAGCATCATGCAACCCATCTATTTCTTCAAGCCCCAATGGGCAGGGGCCATCAATGTGTAGTTGTAACACAACATTGCCAAAACATATATACAGTTGAACTTCAATGGCTCCAACACCGATGGCTCGTTTACCATGGCTGAGTCGAACCCGTTTTTGAGTCCCTAGGGAATTCCTCTGCATAAGAAAAAGTGTGGGATATTTAATTAAGGAAATTTTTCGTGTTTTATCTTGCAAATGTATGCTGTATGTACTCATTAGAATCGCCTCGATGAGGAGATTCTAATGAGTACACACAGCATACATTTATGTTAAAGAACACCGAAAAGAAGTCCAAAAATTCCCCCGTTATGTTGGAAGATAGAACAGTGGCTCGAACTACCGCTGTCTCAAACAAATTTCCAAGGTCCCATAGGAGTTCGCTCGCCATCGAAGTTCGACTGTAATTTGCATAAATGTTCTTAACCCATTGTATGTGGGGAATGCCTAAAGAGGTACCTTGGCAAACTGCAGGTCCAGATCAGACGCCGCAGAACGCGGTGTCTGATCTGGGCCTGCACTATTTGCTAACAGAATTTTCCCTCAAAAGTAGAATAAAAATGGGGAAAAAATTAGGCCTGGCACCCCTTATATGACAAATGAACTTATCCAACATATAGAAATGGAAGGGTCCACCAGTATACTATGGGTTATTACTGATTTTATAAGGCTAAATGACTATTTTTTTCTCAGATAAATGCCATTGGTGAGCCATTCCTGAACATAAACTGTGAGCACCTGCGCGAGTTTGATGGTGACCTGTATCGTCAGCTGATTAACTACCCACAGGAGGTCATTCCTACCTTTGACATGGCCATCAATGAGCTTTTCTTTGACAAGTTTCCGGCTGCAGTATTGGAACACCAGATACAGATCAGACCTTACAACGCTGAGAAAACCAGGAACATGAGATCTCTGAACCCAGAAGGTAAAGTAGATGGTTGGCAGATGTTTCACATAAAATAACAAATAGAAGTGAAGGCAGTGATCAGGAATCAATACATTTACCTCACACCTCCCATCCAAGATACCAAAAGGGAAGGAAACACCAGCATAAAACAACCTCACTATATAGAGGATCTTACACGAGTGTTCATGTATTATTGAATTTATTAAACAAGTTGAGGATTTGTTTGATTTGAGGTTTAACATCCCCGTCAACACGGTAAAGGTCACTTGGGAGACGTTGCTTCCAACTTTGTGGGACTTTTACCTGACATTGAGCAAACAAGTTGAGGAAAAGGGATAAAATGGGAGGCTTTGTCGAGCATTTTATGTCTTTTTCTCAATGAGTTTAATAAATTCAATAAAACATGAGCACGAATGCAAGATTCTATTTATCATATGATATTTAAAATGCATTTTATTCACGATCTGTTTATAAAAATATCAATATTCCGCCATTAGTAAATGCAAAGTCGTTAAGGACGTCATACATTTAATGTTACTGGGCGTATCTAACCAATTTGCATATTTAATCCTCTAGTGGAATATCGAATTTATAACATGGCGTTATTAAACTCTCAGACGCGAGGTCATATGATAAAATGAAAACAACATAAGTGGAAAGCCAAAAGGACAGTTTCTTCCCCACAAAATGGCCAAGCAGCTATCCAAAATAAAAAGATACTAGCACTACATACATGCAAACAAACTTTACAACATTAAACCACAACAGAAGAACCGCTTTGGAATGGTCAGTAAAAGGAAAAAATGTTCTAGGGGCTGGTGGGGTTAAATCGATGGTATGTGCCCACAATCCTCAGCGTTAAGTCGACTTCATCTCCAAGTTTTTATGTAAAAATCTTTTGCATATATGAACAGGTAGTAGCAAGAAATCTGAATATTCAGATACTGTATATTTTTCCTCAGTACCGTATTTTGCCGTGTATAACAGGCACTTGTGTATAATATGCACCCGATTTTCAGCGTCAGATCGGCGGAAAAAAAGTGAGTTCGTATATATAACGCAGTATTTGAGCTGGATAGGTGAGGGTAAGTTGTGTAGACAGGCTAAGACACAGTATAGGCCTTGATCAGACAGCTGATTAGAGTCTGTGCCATTAACTTTAGCACATTAAGGGGAATGGATACACCTTCAGAGGAGGCAACTCCTGCAAAAGTATTTTTGTTTCTCATGTCAATAGAGGTCAACTATTAAAGGAAAGGATTTGCTCCTGAGGAGCAAATTCTTTCCTGTAAGATTACACCCCATTTTCAGTGGGACAGGGCTTATAGAAAAGCAAACAGGAAGTCCTGAAAGTTGTCTCCCTTTGAAAAATGGCAGAAAAATCTGCCAGGTGTTCCTGTTCCTTTTAAGTAAGACAGATATAGAGTAATTGTATTGTAACTTTGATTCTTTCCAGATATTGACCAGTTAATCACCATCAGCGGTATGGTGATCAGGTTGTCTCCCCTGATACCCGAGATGAGAGAAGCTTTCTTTAAGTGCTATGTATGTCAGAATACTGCCAGTGTGGAGATTGAACGGGGAAGGATATCGGAACCAACTCTATGTACCAATTGTAACACCAACCACAGTTTTGCTCTCGTACATAATAGGTCACAGTTCAGCGACAAACAGAGCATAAAGCTTCAGGAGTCACCAGGTATAGTCTAGAGTAAAATGCATGTCTCTATTCACTGTCAAACGTTAATGGCTCGACACCCTTGGGAGCATGAAAATTTGAGACAGGAGTAGTTTGAGCCACTGAAAGGTATTAATAGCACCAGGTCAGAATCAGGGGTGTGGAAATTCCAATTTTTTTTTCACTTGTCCACAGACAAGTCAGACCAAAAATTCTACTTGTCCGCAGATTTTTTCACTTGTCCGGATTTTCAAAATAAACTCCACATTTAACTGCCCATATTCTTTATTTTGGTCATTGAAACAAAGAAACATAATATCATGACTTATAGCAACTGGCAACAAACTAATTTTCAAAAAATACTGCAAACACAAACTGTATCTTGACAAAGAATCTTGAAATGTTCTGACTCGTTTAGCATCATAGTCCCGATCTCTATCAGCTTTTGATTTTCGTTTTTTTTCCTTGACTGTCATCTCGTTTCTTTGGATCACGCGAGTTTGACCTCAAAAGTGTTGACTAATCAGAAGACACATAACAATGCTAAATTTAGACTCGAAAGTTTGATGGTTTTTCCGAAAGATATTTGTGCAACAAAACATTTGCGAGCTACCATTTATCAATTAAAATGGAATTTATCGGCTAATTTCTCTCCATGATATTGAAACCTCGGCATTACTGAAAATTTCGGCCGAAATTTCTACTTGACCGCGGACGAGCGAACTGAAAAAACGTGCTTGTCCGCCGGCAAAAAGTCACGAGTCGGACGTAGGATTTCCACACCCCTGAGAATGATTGAGGTGTATCCTTCTATAAAAATAGAGGTATGTTATGTGTACTCCTTAGAATGGCCTCATCGAGGCCATTCTAATGAGTACACACAACATACATTTTCACAATAAAATAAGACGATTCTAGTTAAATTATCCTTGGCCTTGGTGAGGCAGTTATCAGTACCCACATGTTTTCATGCAGAAATAAGGAAAACAATATTTTCTATTGCTATGGGTACACACGTTCATTTAAGCCTTTGCTGGGTGAATATGTCTGAAGACATATTTTAGCTTTTACAGCTCATATGAGTCAGAGGATATTGCAGAAGGGGTTGTTTCTTTATAAAACTAGCCTTTGATGATTTTCATAAATTTCATATGAAATGGCGACGAGTGTCTGGTTCTATTTATCATGTATATAACGATTTTAACCCTTAAGATGCCGAGAAAAACTACATATGAAAATGTCGTCTGCTGAATCTTTTTGCAAGCTTTTTAAAAATGTTTTTGCATCAGGCAAACTTTGCAACAATGGCTTACTATTGAACGGATTGCATGGTCAATATCTGCTTGGTAGGCACCATTCTTTCTTTGAGATTGATAGTGAAATCTTTTCTACTAGATTGGGCTGAATGATGCTTCCACGCAGAGCTGAAACTGACAACACTTGAGTACTGGTAAACGGCTTGGAGGTTCTAAACCTTCCCAAGAAAAGTGGTGCGAGCCGGACTATCCATGCATTTGAACCCTATTAGTTTCATTGGGTGGCAGGGATTAAGATGCCATTTCATCTCAATATAAAGTCCCACAAAATTGGAAGCAACAAATATTCTTGCAGCTCTGCTGATTTAAGATTGGCAGTTGTCAGTGTCTGGTGAAAGAATATGCACTGTACTGGTAAACCACCCATTGTCCAGTAAAAGTGTGGTTAGGTAAACTAGCCAGCTCAATATAAAGTAAATAGTGTTGACTCTAAACTAACAAATCCACAAAACCCCGCCCATTAGGGCTTGAAGAAATAAATGGGCTGTATGATGCTTCCATGCAGAGCTGAAACCGACCACGCACGAGTACTGATAAACTGATTAGAGGATCTAAGCCTGCCCAGGCAAAGCGGTGTGAGTCGGCCCGTCCATGCTTTGAAACCCTATTGGTTTCATTGGATGGCAGGGCTTGGGATGTCATTTCATCTCAATGTCGGGTAAAAGTCCCTCAAAATTGGAAGCAATGTCTCCAAAATGACCTATACAGTGTGGATGGGGACGTTAAACCTCAAATCAAACAAACAAAACTATGCAAAGAGACATAAGCAAAAGGTCTTGTCATAGTGGGTGGATGGGTGGGCAGGTTGATTTGTGTCTCTGCTGGTCGCACCGGTCTTATTGTAGGTTTTGTCATGCACCAGCTCATATGATAAACTATATTTTACAGAGGACATGCCCCCTGGACAGACCCCACATACTGTGATACTGTATGCCCACAGCGACCTTGTGGACAAGGTACAGCCTGGTGACCGAGTGTCTATTACTGGTATCTACCGGGCTACCCCGCTTCGCGTAAACCCAAAACAGAGGAATGTCAAGTCGGTGTACAAGACCCATATTGATGTTGTCCACTTCAGAAAGATGGATACCAAACGTCTACATGAAGTGGAGGATGATGAAGATGTGTAAGGCTGTGTACACATGCTCATTTTGTTAAACTCACCTCTCAGATTCAATAGTTGAATTCAGTTCTAGTATAAACCTGGGCCAGTTGTTCAAAACTAACGGCCTTGTTATTTAATGATCATTAAAACTTTGATCATTGATTATGGCAGATATGCTAAAAATTTTGCTGAAAAAATGTGAACAGCTTTTGCAAATGCAAAAGCTGCTCACATTTTTTCAGCAAAAAATACCAAAATTCTAAATATTAAACGTGCAAGAACAGTTAACTATATGACAACTAATGAGCTTGTTAAGCTAACGATGCTTTGAACAACTGGCCCTAGAAGCAGTTTCAGAAATTTTGAACAAGGAGTTCTTTAGAACAGATGTGGGATCAGATTTAACCCTTTCACAGAAGTGTCTGAAGAAGACTTCAAAAGACTTCAGACCTTCTGTCTAGGAAAGAACCAAAACATGTTTCATATAAAAACGTCGGCCCCTGCCCATCGGGGCTTAAAGAAGTATTTGGGCTGCATGATGCTTCCACACAGAGCTGAAACCGACCCGCACACGAGTACTGGTAAACAGCTTAGAGGATCTAAGCCTGCCCAGGCAAAGCGGTGCGAGTTGGCCCGTCCATGCTTATGAACCCTATTGGTTTCATTGGGCGACAGGGCTTGAGATGTCATTTCATCTCAATGTCGGGTAAAAGTCCCACAAAATTGGAAGCAACGTCTCCAAAATGACCTTTACAGTCTTGACGAGGACGTTAAACCTCAAATCAAATGAACAAACAATAATTAAAAAAGTATTTTGGCAAACTACAGGTCCTGAAGGTCCTGATGAGATGGCTGATTATGAGCCTGTCTCATCTGGATCTACACTGTTAGCAAAGGTAATTGTACTGGTCTATGGGGTTGAATGAGTTAATGACTTCAGGTTCCATGATTTGCCTGACTTCTATCAAAATCCTGCATAAAAATAAGATAATTTCAACAAAATGGGGGCTAATTTGAAATTACACTGCCTCTGCCACTTGTGTCCACATCTATAAAATTCAACTTTTCGTGACCATATATACTGAAGTGTCACATGCAAGACCATGAAACGTGTTGTTTTCAAAACCCAGGTCAGAAGGTCAAGGTCACACTGAAGAGGTCAAAGGTAAAAAATGCTGTATTCACAGTATGTCTTTCACATGTCATACAGCAGGACATCTTATGGATACAATTCTAGTTGAATTTGACAAAAGAAATTGTCAAACAGCTAAGAAACATAATTTTTCAACACAATTATTCTAACATTTTTACTCTCAAGATCCTCATGCGGGCCTTGGTAGCTAAGTCGGTTGCGCGTCTGACTGGTGATAAGGAGGACGTTGGTTCGATACCTGCCGTGGTTGGCAACATTCTTTCGTGGAGACCGATAATGAAATCTTTTCTACAGTCATTCTCTCCCTTCCACTGATTCAAGAAGGTCAGTTTCTAGCAAAAGAATGTCCACTGTACTGGTTAACCGCTTACATATAAGCCAGCCAGGAAAAGTGTGGATAAGTAAACTGACCGGCTCACAAATGACCTAAATAGTGTTGACTGGGCCGTTAAACTCCAATATAAACAAACAAACAAACATCCTCATAATACTTCATACCTTTTGATCGTCTATCGTTTGACGCTTATGACCCACAAAGAGGGTTGACACGTTGTTAAACACGAAATCATCATCTTTGAGCAGACTTTGTAGACCTAGATCAGACGCCGCTTTCCCGGTTCTGCACTTGCCAATGTCCGAAAAAAGTGATGCTAGACATATATGGGTTAAGACTCCTTTCTAGACATTTAGAACTGGTCTTATTAGCATGATGGTTTTAATGATGGAAGTGGTGAATAAAATTATCTTGGTTTGTTTGTTTTACTTGAGGTTTCACATCCCGGTCAACACTATTTAGGCCATTTTGGAGACGTAGTTTCCAATTTTGTGGGACTTTTACCTGACATTGAGATGAAATGATATCCCAATCCCTGCCACCCAAAGAAACCAGTAGGGTTTATATGCATGGACGGGTCGACTCATACCACTTTGCATGGGCAGGCTTAGACCTTCTAAGCGTTTTACCAGTACTCGTGTGCAGTAGGTTTCAGCTCAGTGTGGAAGCATCATGCAGCCCAATCTATTTCTCCAAGCCCCGATGGGCGAGGGCAAAAATGATTTGAAGTCTTTTACTAACAAGGACTCACAACAAACGTTTTTATGGAGAAATAAGAAAATGGATTCCAACATTATTTCTGTGAGTTGATACGAGATGCCGAGATTTATTTGTTTGATCAATGTAGAAAGGAAAACTTGAATTTGTGGCATACTATAAGAATCTGATATGGGGTTCCGCTCAGCACGGTCATCCCGAGGGTTGGAAACGCCCATCTGCAACAGAACCCCATATTGGATTCTTTTTCTTGCACAACACCTCCGGTTAGTTTTGACAGCTCGCACATGTATATTGTTTACAAAGTAAAAGTAGTGCGGAAGTTGTTCCAGCAGTTGAATAGAATATGAAGCGCATTAATGTTAGTTGCCTGGGTCGGAACACCAGGGTCAGAACATAAATTTCTATCCCAGGGTAAAATCATGGATTTCCTTGTCTGGTGTGCAAGAATTAAACTTCCAAGTACTTGGTAGTGGCCCCACTTCACTAAACGTGTTGCTGAAATGAAGTATTTTTTTTGTTTCAGCAAAACTTCACGATTGCCTGAGGAGAGGATTGAATTGATACAGAATCTCTCAAAAGAATCAGATATTTATGAAAGACTTGCAAGAGCAATAGGTAAGATACATTCTCTCATGTCTTATAATTTTCAGGCATTTGCAGGATTTCAGGCTTTCAAAGCTTGATTTTTCCTTGATTTCTGGCTTTTAGATTTTGATTTTTCTTATACAGTCGAACTTCAATGGCTCGAACACCTTTGGGACCTCGAAAACCTGTTCGAGACAGGGGTAGTTCAAGTCACTGAGGTTACTGTCAGGAGGCATAACAAGATATTTTTAGACATCTTTTCGGTGTTCTATAATAAAAATGTATGCTGTGTGTACTCATTTGAATCGCCTCATCGAGGCGATTCTAATGAGTACACACAGCATACATTTGCAAGATAAAAGACTAAACTCTCCTTAATTATCCCCCACTATTTCTTATGTAGAGGATTTCGCTAGGGGCTCAAGAATGGGTTCGACACATCCATGGTTAACGAGCCATCGGTGTTCGAGCCTTCGAAGTTCTAGTGTATATGAGCCGGGGCACAACAGTTCCTACAACTTACATGTGCAGCCAGTGAAGAATCATATCAGCCTTCACATCCATTTAGTCTAACCAGAGACTTCTCTTGCTGCGTGAAGGAGCATTGGGCCCTTAGCTACCCTTAAGGAGCAGAACGAAGATTGATCAGACTGCGCAAGCTGATCTGAGTCTTCGCTGGGTGCATGTCTTATTGTAGGTTTTGTTGTGTGCTGGCTCATACCGTATTCTGTTTAAAATGAGTACTAAAATGCTGCTGAAGAAAAAAAATATTTAGCCACACCCATTTCTGACTATTCACCAATCAAATTACTTGATATAATGTATTTGTTCAGTTCACCAACTGCTTTACAAACAGTGTAGATCCTGATCAGATGGCTTCTTCAGAAGCCATCTGATCTGGATCTACACTGTTTGCAAAGGTAATGGTTGTCATGTTCAGCAGGATAAGGGTTAAATCTGCAAAATCCGGTCTTTCAGGCATGGAAAAGCTTGTCAGTATGAGGCCTGTCTCAGTTATGGGCCTAGAACAGGGTAGTCTGGTGATGCATAGGAGTTGAAAATCCTAAAAATTCAGACACCTTTAAGACTTAATATAATTCTCCTAAAATGTTAACAAATTTGTTTCCCGATCCTGTAAGGAGTCCAAAGGGTACCGACAGAATGGCAAAGGCTGTAGTCCCTGATCAGACTGCTCAATCTGGTTAGGGTCTGCACTGTTTGCTTTGGCCTATCTGTCCCAATACTTAGGATGATTACGGTATTGATGCATCCAGTTACAATATGGCAAGTAAACCGCTTAGAGGATCTAAGCCTGTCCAGGAACCGCGGTGCGAGGCGGACCGTCCATGCTGATAAACCCTATTGGTTTCATTGGGTGACAGGTCTTGAGATGTCATTTCATCTCACTGTCGGGTAAAAGTCCCACAAAATTGGAAACAACATCTCCAAAATGACCTTTACAGTGTTGACGGGGACGTTAAACCTCAAATCAACCAACCAACAAACAGTATGGCAAGTGCTGCTGTTTTAGTTGCTGTAAAGGGAAAATGCCTTCGCTTTCATTTTTGTCACACCTGCTTACAGAGGAATGGATACACCTTCAGGAGAGGCAACTCCTGCAAAAGTAATTTTGTCTCCCTTGTCAATAGGTGTCAACTCTTGACATGCTTAAGGAAAGAATTCTTTCCTTTAAGAGTAGACCCCTTTTTCAGTGGGACAGGGCAAAGCAAACAGGAAGTCATGAAACTTGTCATCCTTTGAAAAACGGCGGAAAAATCTGCCAGGTGTTCCCATTCCCCTTAAAGGTGCATTATTGAGCTATCTGGAAAAAATGCTTCAAAAAATAAAATACATATACCCGGTATTTTTCTTTAAAACAATACAAATGAATGCATTTTATGCAAAAATGCGAATAATTATGATGACAGGTAAACAAGTTTGAGAGGGATTCCCTAACTAGGTTTCAACACTAGTTAGATCTATTTTTAGTTCGTGACAAAAATAGAATCCCCACATATGACGTTATGCGACGTTCATTTTTGGCCTTGTTTGCTAAGGCCATGCCTGAATGGGAAAAAAATATGATGCTGAATACATGCCATAAGTAAGGACACTCGGAGACGATACTGTCGCCATGTATGTGTAAAGTGAAAGATTTATTTTTAGAACAGAAATTCCGAACACATGTTCAGAGCGAAGGGTAAACACAAATGAAAACGACCATTTTCACAAAGTTCTGAAGCTGTATATGGCTCCAAAAGTGTACACATGACAAAGGAGTATGCATTGAAGATAAAAACCAGAAAAAAAAATTTGAGACCCGGTGGCTCAATAATGCACCTTTAAGCATGGCATAATATAGGAGTATGTTTTCCATCATTTCATACGTTTGTCAATCCATCAACCCAAATTTTCAAGTCCATTTCTCAAGAACTACGATCACAGCTCGGACGAAGCCTTTGACAGAATTCTTGATGGCTTGCCTGGATAATATCCAGGGAAGAACTTGAACTGCCTCCTGCTTTGGTGTTGGCATGATTGCTGCCCTCATTTGCATTAACCCTTGTCCTTCTGAGCCCGGATATGCCTTATCTTTGAAACAATGTAGATCCAGATCAGATGGCTTCTGAAGAAGCCATCTGATCAGGATCTTCATTGTTTGTCATTCAGTTCATGAATCTGTTGCAATAATTTGTTTGCATCAAGTAATCTGATTGGCTGATAATCAGTAGTGGGTGTGGCATATATAAATGTTCAGCAGGACAAGGGTTAAGCTTCCTAAAGAGCTCATATTTTCCAAACCATTTAATGTATTTGATTCACATTTGGTTTGATGGAAGATAAAGGACCAAGTTTACTTCAGCAATTACCCCACCTATGACCTTAGGGTCAGAGTCATTGATTTTGTGTTTAATATTGTTGGTGTTATGTGGGCCGCACAAAATAAAAAGGGATCTTGAGTATATGTGTCCAGCAAACTCGGAGCTACCTGTGCATACACTTATCTGATCAGAGTATTTGCTGTATGCTACCTGGATAGTTTAGGTACCAACCATACTGCAGTCAGGGAGGTCGTGTTCTAAATATGCAGGCTATGGTAAAAATCCTAAAAGTTTGGACACCTTGAGAACTTGCTGTAATTCTCCTAAAATTTTAACAAATTGGTTTATGATCCAGCAAGGAGTCCAAAAAGTGCAGACAGAATAGCAAACTGTAGACCCTGATCAGACTGCTCCTTCAGGAGCAGTTTGATCTGGGTCTGCACTGTTTGCTTTTATAGGCCTGCCTGTCCCAATACTAAGGATTATTATGGTAGTTTGGTACTTTGCTGATTGGACGTTTTAAGACCCCATTATGCTTGACATGGCTTGCATGTTTAACCCATCTAGTACCAGAAACCCCAAAGTGGGTACCCTGGCAAACAGTGCAGGCCCAGATCAGACGCCGCAGAATGCGGCGTCTGATCATGGCCTACACGGTTTGCAAAAAGTTTAGCCATTTTCCAAATCGATTCTGAAGGAAATACAACCTGACACTCCCAAAATTTTGGAATGGACGCCTGCCATATATAAAGAGGAAGAGTCCATTTGTTACAAAAAGGGTTAAAGTGGTTGTATGAATAAGAAGACTAAGGTTCGAAACTTGATTTCAGCTCCCAGTATATATGAGAATGATGACATCAAGAAAGGAATACTCCTGCAGTTGTTTGGTGGAACGAGGAAAGACTTTACACATGCTGGCAGAGGAAAATTTAGGTAGGTGTATGAAAGCTTGAATGAATGAATGAACCACCTTCCAAGATACTTTCAAATGCTTGCTAGCTTTTCAAAGGAGGCTGATAAGAAAGAACACTGTTTTCTGTGATAGCAGATTTCATCTGAGTAATATATTAAGATTGTGATTGGTGGGCAGGGGCTTGGGGGTGGGGGGGGGGTACCAGAGTACCTGCAGCAGTGAAACTATATCTGGATACACTGGCGTTTGACCACCTTTGTTTAAAGGATCATCTTGTTGAAGTGAAGTCAAAACAGAAAAAAAATATAATAAAGAAATAACTAAAGCAAATTCTTCCTTTAGAGTGGAATACTTTATCATAGCAGCTTAGTTTATTAGAAAGCAAGAAAGCAACAACAAAGTGCTTGGCCCAGTTGTTTAAAGCCACATTAGGTTAACAAGCTTGTTAGTGGTCAAATTGTTAATTGTTCCAGCAAGTACAGTATCTAATACTCTGAAAATTTTCTGGAAAAATGTGAGTAGTTAATGATACATTTTTTTCAGCAAAAAAAACTATAAACGTATTTGCCATATTAAATGATCAAAGCTTCCTGGATGTGTTGATTAACAACGTTGTTAGTTTTGAACAACTGGTTTTTGAACAGTTATCTCCCTTGTGAAAGCAAGTGAGAAATGCTTAGGCATATTCTTTCTCCAAAGCAAGGGGGCGAGTTGTTCAAAACTATTGATGTCGGTAGTTTACGTTTTGTTAAAACTTAGATCATTTAATATGGCAAATATGCTAAATTTTTTGGTGGAAAATGTGAGCAGCTTTTGCAGTTTCGCTGGTCACTTTTTTCAGCAAAAATACAATTATTAGATATTGTTCTTACTAGAACAGTTAACATAAATCTGACCACTAATGAGCTTGTTAAGCTAATGATGCTTTGAACAACTTGGCCTTGGTGTTTTGATTCCCCTTAACAAGCCGGCCGTGGTAGCTCAGTCAGTGTGCATCCAATGTGATAAGGATGCTGCAGGTTTGATGCTGCAGGATCAGCAACATTCTTACACGGAGATTGATCATGAAATCATTCTCTCCCTATTGCAGATTCAAGAAGGAATCTGGCGGGTTAAGGACGTCACATGCTCATACCCGCCAGGTCAGCAACATTCATTAGTTGAGATTGATCATGAAATCATTCTGCTGGTAACAAAAAGTGCAGTGTACTGGTAGTCTGGAAAACACTTAATTGAAAACCTGCCCAGGAAAAGTGTTGTTTGGTAAACTGACCTGCTCAATATGACCTAAATAGAGTTAAGGGCCATTCAACTCGAATTAAACAAATCCCTATTGAAGAAATAGATTGGGCTGCATGATGCTTCCACGCAGAGCTGAAACCGACCGCAACATGAGTACTGGTAAACTAGGGGGTCTAATCCTGCCCAGGGAAAGTGGTGCGAGTTTCATATAAACTCTACTGGTTTGCTTGGACAGCAGGGCTAGAGATGTCATTTCATCTCGATGTTGGGTAAAAGTCCCACGAAATTGGAAGTAACATCTCCAAAATGACCTTAATTGTGTTGACGGGGATGTAAAACCTCAATTCAAACAAACAAAAACAAGTGAACAAATCAGAACTAGTGATACTCATATATACATAACTCATGTTCGGCTGATACGGTGTGATTGTGTTGGGGTTTAATGACGTGTCAGTCCTTTATGGTCAGTTTGCGCCTGGGTTCCTAGCAGTGTGAGCTTACCTTAGGTTGGAAATGCACAAATCGAGTCCATTTTCATGAAAGATTCTTGTAATCCAACACTCTAATAAACAGATGTTATAGATGTTATAGATATTTGTAAGAATCACCTCACCGAGGCGATTCTTACAAATATCTATAACATTTGTTTCTTGGAGTAATAATGGGGAAAGGTCTTTTATTACCTATCATAATCCTAACTGGGATTCTTTATAACGGCAAATTCTTTGCAATGACACAATAATAGGGAACAAAAACTGTCGTTAGGGTCCTCTGTATTACAGCCAACCCTCTTCATACTGTCATTCAATATAGCGACAAAATTATTTACAGTGACAGATCAATGGAGCAAACCCTTAGGTCAAGATGATGATTTTAATGAGGTTATTAAGAATACTACATTCAATACTCCCAAGAAAAAAATGTTGCCAACATTAATATTGTTTAAATCCCCTTGCCAAGGTAATTTTAACAAATGTCCATAATTATTATCGAGACAAGTCTTAACAGTTGTCCCCAACATTTTTTCGAGTCATTAGGAAAAAATGCCTTTTATTGTCTATTGAAAATGCCTTTTATTGTTTATTGTGATGCTATACCTTATTTGGATTTTTATTACGGCAAATTCCTTATAATGGTGAATATTTAGGCAACAAAACGGCAATTATCAAGAGGATCCTCTAGTTGGACAACAAAGATGTTGAAAGATAAACACCTTCACCTCACCCAACCACCTGTCTGTCTGACTGATTACCTTGTTGCAGGTTTGATATTAAACTGTCATTGTCTTACTTGCAGATCAGAATTGAATATTTTGCTGTGTGGTGATCCGGGTACCAGCAAGTCTCAACTCCTACAATATGTACATAATCTGGTTCCCCGTAGCCAGTATACGTCTGGTAAAGGTTCAAGTGCTGTTGGTCTGACAGCCTACGTCACCAAGGACCCAGAAACAAGACAGCTGGTTTTACAAACGTAAGTTTTCTTCTGCATTTAACAAGAACTCTATCCAGAACATTTAGATAGTTTTAACTTTTGTTCTGCCGACCACAACAACTCATACCTTTGTAAGCAGTATAGATCCAGATCAGATGGCTTCTGAAGCCATCTGATCTGGATCTACACTGTTTTAGCTTTAAAATCCCTGTCAACACTATTTTGGTAATTTTGAAGACATTGCTTCAGTTTGTGAATTGAAAAAATACATTATATGCAGTAATTTGATTGGTAGATTGTCTGAAATGGTAGCAACAAAATTAATTTATTCAGCAGGACAAGGGTTAAAGTCATTGGACTTTAAGTACCAAGAAAAATTCAAAAGCAGATGACAATTTTTATATTTTTGCTTTTCAGACAAGGCTTGATATTACATGTAAATCTGCTGCCTAGTACATGATTCACACATACGTATAATTCCAAGCCTTATATTTCCACTGACATTGGGCCTTCTTGGGGCTAGTGGTTAAGAGTGCTCACTCATAAAGATTAGGTCTCTTGCAGCTGTGGGTCTAAGCCTTGCCCAGGGCACATTTAGGCCACCAAGTTCCGCACAGGTAACTTACGTGAAATGTGCCAGCAGGCCCAGCACAGACTGGTAAACAGTTTAACAAGTCCATGTAATGTACAACCCACTAAACCCCACTTTATATAGAGAAAATGGGTTTATGGGGGTATGCATTATTTTTCTTATTTTTGCCTCAATACATAGGTTGTGGATACGTGTTAGAACTGCCTCAATGAGGCAGTTCTAATGAGTATCCGCAACCTATGTTTGCAGTATAAATATAAAGAAGAATATCACAGATTTTCATCTGAAAAGTCGTCATTTTGGAGATGTGAAAAATACACTGTGTCGCATGGGTGTGTAACCGTAATGTGTAAACAGGGTAGACCTTGATTAAACCTCAGGCACAGTCTGAATGAAAAAGAATACTCTTAAACTGAAACGACATTGTTTACTGGTATGCTTCTGTCTGAATACATACATTCATATAACTTAAGTTCTGCCAAACTGAATATACAAGAATTTAAAGAATTACAACAGATTGTTTGTATAATTTGGGTCCGTTAATCACCTATTTCAGTAGTATGTAGTGATGGGAAATATGTGAAGGCAAGGTAAGTGGATGTAGGATATTTCTTAAAAGCTTGGCATTTTAACCCATTTAGTACCAGAAACCCGTAAATGGGTACCCTCGCAAACAGTGCAGGCGCCGCAGAACATGGTGTCTGATCAGGGCTTACACTGTTTGCTAAAAGATCAGCCATTTTCCAAATAAAATTTGAAGAAATACAATCTGACACACCTAAATTTTGAAATTGACTTGTGCTGTATGTAAGGCGAAAAATTCCTTTTGGTTCAAAAAGGGTTAATATTTATGAGCAGAACAAATTTCATGCTTAATTGTGTTGAACACGAACAACGATTTACAACCATAGTACCCATTTGTGTCCTAAGTGGTAAAAACTCCTCCTGTGGGGCTCTTATTGTGTAGGTATAGTATCGTAATGCTTACATTGCTCTTTTCGTCTACAGTGGTGCCCTTGTACTGAGTGACAATGGTGTATGTTGTATTGATGAGTTTGACAAAATGAATGACAGCACAAGATCTGTACTCCATGAAGTAATGGTAGGTGTGGTTTTAACATATTTACAGTAAAACTTACAGCTCAGCCACCCATGAATGGTTTACCATGGCCCATTTGAACGCTTTCTTGTGTCCTAGGGGGAACTTAGATATCAGTATATTTTGGATAATTTGGAAGACAAATTTTTCTTGAAACTGTATGTTGTGTACCTCAAGACGATTCTAATGAGTAGACCCAACATATCTTAGCATTAGGATTTCATTTCATATCTCCAAAATGGTTAATTTTCTGATGTAAATTAAATTTTGTGATATTATTCCTATTTATACTTGAAACGTAGGTTGTAGGTGCTCGTATGGACCGCCTCATTGAGGCAGTTCTAACGAGTACCTACAACCTATGTCTTGGGACAGAAATAAGAAAAAACAATATTTACCCCTGTAAACCCCAGTTTAAGGGGTGTTAAATACACAGACTTGTTAACATGATGAATTTAGAGAGCTTGAAAAGTCATCCCCATTAAGTGGAAAGGGGGGGGGGGGGGGGGGGGGCACTGTTTTGTTGAGATTCGCCATGAAGTCGTTCCTACTGTTATTACCTGCCTTCTGCTGATTCAAGAAGGGTATTTGTCAAATATGCACTTTAGTACATGTACTAGCTAACTGATTTAAAGAGAAGGTATCCACTTTCCCAGGCTTCATATGGCGTAGATCACACTGACTAGGCATTTAAACCTCACAAAACAAATAAAATATGTGATTGTCATAACTCAGCTAAAAATGGAGTACTGAGAATGGGAATACTTGGTTGCCTGCTTTTACCATGGCGTGATATCATATAGGAGTCCAGGTTTCCATCCATCCATTCATCCATCTATGTGTTTGTTAGTCTGTAATGATTTGCCTCAACCCGAGTATCAACCCAAATGTTCAAGTCAGTTCCTCAAGGTCTACAGTCACAGCCCTGTGTGACATAGCCTTGGCTGTATTCTTCATAGCTACAGAAAAGGTTGGTATTTTGTGATAACTGAAGGATAGTTATGTCTCCCCCGAAAAATTTTTTTTCGGAGAGACATATTGTTTTTCCCCCGGGCGTCTGTCTGTCCGTCTGTCACACTTTCGTGTCCGCTCTGTAACTTGAAAACCGCTAGAGCTATCTTCACGGAACTTCGTATAAATATTAATCAGCATTAGACAACGTGCAGTGCGCAAGAACCATAACTCTCGCATTTATACTTTTTGAATTATCTCCCTTGGAAGTTTGTTGGTATGTATATATGTATGGGCAAATCCTGTCCGGTCAATAACTTTCTTATTTTTTGATGGATTTTAAAACTACTCGGCAGAAATATTAACAACCATAAGACGATGTGTGGTGCGCATGAGGCAGGTCAGTACCTCAAAGGTCAAGGTCATACTTAGAGGTCAAAGGTCAAAAAAGGGGCCTTTTTTTCGTATTTGGTCAATAACTTTCTTATTTTGAGATGGATTTTAAAATTACTTGGCATAATTATTAACAACCATAAGATGATGTGTGGTGCGCATGAGGCAGGTCGGTTCCTCAAAGGTCAAGGTCATACTTAGAGGTCAAAGGTCAAAAAAGGGGCCGTTTTTTTCGTATTTGGTCAATAACTTTCTAATTTTGAGATGGATTTTAAAATTACTTGGCATAATTATTAACAATCATGAGACGATGTGTGGTGCACATGAGGCAGGTCGGTACCTCAAAGGTCAAGGTCATACTTAGAGGTCAAAGGTCAAAAAGTGGGCCTTTTTTTCGTATTTGGTCAATAACTTTCTTATTTTGAGATGGATTTTGAAATCACATGGCAGAAATGTGAACCAATATAAGGCGATGTGTTGCGCACATGACCCAGGTTGGTACCTCAAAGGTCAAGGTCATACTTAGAGGTCAAAGGTAAAAAAAGGGGCCTTTTTTCGGGTTTTGTCAATAACTTGCCTATTTTTAAATAGAAT